>CM053026.1:330020957-330620957 GCA_028564925.1 Lithobates sylvaticus | reverse complement strand
AATAGAGAGCGAACATAAGAGAGAGAACAATAGAGCGAGTAGAAAAATAAAACGACAACTATTTTTGGCTTTTTCTTATTTCCTTTTTTTTTTTGCCCTTTTATATAAACTGTAAACTGTAAATGTTCCAGATTAGGGTCTCTCAAAATGTGATGGCCATCTCATCTTTCGAGACCCTGTGTAAGTGTGCCCTAGGACTGTGTAGTGCTGTACCGTATGCTAATACTCCACTAGTGTATGGTAGCGTTTGAAACAGTCAACGATGCAGAGACCAGGTTGGTCAGGACAGGAGGGACAATAAAAGCGGGTGTCACATGTTTTCTAAATCCACATTTTCTGCAGACACAACATCTTCTTTGGGGTGTTCTTTGGGCAGGGGTACCAGGGAGGACATACGTAAAATGCCTCTCATGCAGCTGGCTCACTGCATTTGCTTTGGAAAGTTGGGCCACAGCACCGTCTGGAAATAGAAGGGCTGTGATGATCTCTTCCTGGAGTTTTAGGAAGGATCCAGTTCGTTCTGAAGCTTTTTATAGCACATAAGCATTCAGAAGAGCCAATTGGAATAAATATACAGACACTTTTATGTACCAGCGCCTGGCCTTACAGGCAATTAGGTACAGCGCCAATAACTGGTTGTTATGGTTCACAAATCCCATGTTAAGGTTGTATTCATGGACACAGAGGGGTTTCTTCACAACACCAGTAGCCGTAGAAATTTGGACAGTCGTATCTGCGTGAAGGGAGGACAGAACAAAAACATTCCGTGTATCCCTTCACTGCTAACAAATTATTACATTTCAAGCAGGCTCTCTCCCCCCTGCTCCATACAAGAGCCCTGCGGTTCTTGCACCTCAACACCAGCAGAAGAACGGGGTTGGGTATGCCTGACCTTGGCAGGGACCAATAACCCGTCATCAGAGCTATCTGTCAGGGTGCCACTGCTGTCTACAGGTTTGTATTCTGAGCCTGAATCTGACAGATGGGTGACTTCCTCTTCACTCTCATCTGTCATGCTCAGAAATATGTAGGCCTCTTTACTAGTGTACCTTTGATTGGACATTTTGGTCTCTAAATTTACTGGTACAACTAGTGACACTCACAGGAAAAAAGAGCACCTGACTGTCAGTGACTGCTTCAAACGCTACCAAAAAAACTGTTAGCATTTGCAGGGATCAGGCCTGACTCTGCGAACGCTGCAGTTATGTGTTTAGTGTTTTGTAAGTGACAGTGATCGATTGATACTGCACTTGGGTGGACTGGGCAGAGGGGCTAAACGCAGGTGCTAGCAGGTATCTGGGCTGTTCCCGCTAACACTGCATTTTTAGGAACCCTAAACTACTGGGGATGCTAGTATAGATCTGATCAGATCAAATATATTGATCCGTTCACACTATACTACTAAGGGAGGTGTATGGTGTGTGCGTGGGTGTTAGCACTACTGGCACTAATCTGACGCTGGGGCGACGCAGACCCTAACTGATGCTAAAACCTAACTGATATCACCCGCCGGGTGATCAGGGGTTCAACCTTTTATTAGGTAATAAACAGCGGGTGCCCTGACGCTATAAAAAAATAACTAACTAACCAGAGTCACCCGTAACACTAATGCAGTGATCACTTGTGACAGGGGGTGAAAGGGTTAACTGGGGGGTAATCAAGGTGTTAAACCTTTATTAGGGGGGTTTAGGGGGGTCCCTAGACCTATATGTGGCTACAACTAAGTATCCTAACACTGATTATTGTCACAAATGACACCAGTACAGTGATCAATGAAAAATATGAACACTGCACTGGCCGACACAGTGACAGGGAGTGAAGGGGGGCGCAATCGTGGGGTGACAAGTGTACCTATCTGTGCTGTGTCAGTGTAGTGTTTATGAAACTTACTGTGAGATGACCTCTCTCCTTTCTCTGGAACGAAAAAGAGTTCCACGAGGGGAGATGACATCACTTCCCCTGCCTGTGTTTACGACGCTTTGCCCAGCCGGGCCAACCTGCCGCATTATAACTGCGGTGGCTGGTCCGGAACTGGTTAATAAACTTATACCTGATTCAAAAAAAATTTAATGGAGAGGACTGTCAGAAACTGCAGACCCAATAGAGGAAATGAGGGTCAGAGAGTGTGGACATTTGCTGGGATATGCTGCAGAAGACAATATGAAACTGAGAACATGTTACATGAGGCTATTAGAGATTATTGCTTTTACCCTAATCAATGTTCTCACTACAGACTGCTGAGGTCTGAGGGCCACACATGATATACCAAAGGGCCGCATGTGGCCCTGAGGCCACAAATTGGTCACTAGGGATATAAGGTCATTTTTATGACCTTTATGTATTTTTTATCCATTCCTATAAAAAAGAAATTACATGGAAAGCATTTGTTTTACACTATATATATATATATATATATATATATATATATATATATATATATATATATATTTATTTATTTATAAAAAGTTCAGGGGGTGAGGTGCACATCAGTCACAGCAGTATGTGCTAAAGCAATCAAGCCTTCACAAGGGCTTAAATATAGAAAAAATCAAGTGGGATTGCTGCACAAAAATATATTTTTTCCACTTTTTTCTATTGCCGGCAATGTGTTTTTTTTCATTACGCTCAGCGGGGAAGCCAATTGACAGCTGATGACTCACCTGTTGTTAAGGACGCCACGGACGGCTTTCCAGCCCCGCTCCTTAACAACCAGCCCCAAGCAACCAGCCGCAATCAGGGCTTAGAATGCACTGTGCAGCGCTTTGCAGGGAAACAAAATCCAGCACATCCCCAACTGCCTTGTGTACCACAAATCACTTAAAACCCTTGTCAATGTGTTTTGTGGTTATGGTCCACGTCAAGACAGGGCTGGTACACAGCATTAAAGGTATATTTATTCAATAGTTTAATTCATCTGAAATTAAAGTAATGGCATAAGTATATTTAGATGAAAATCAAAAAAAAAAAAAGGGAGGATAATTTAGCCACATGCTAAGCAATTAGTTAATTGCAGGTTATATATCCATGAGGTTAAATTTAAATACATTACCCAGAATTGTCATAAGAATAACGCAGTGAAGTGGATAGGGGAAAGCAAGCCCCTCAAAAAGAAAAGTAGTAGGTATAAGGAAGATGTTGCCCTACAACAAGAGCAGAGTGCCTGCGGGGAAGGTGGGATGTCAAAGGAAAATCAGGATCAGATGTTTAACAACTGTGCCCATCATATGCAGCCATAGTGCCTATTAAATGCAGCCACTGTGCCCACAAAATACAGTCTGTGCCCATCATATGCAGCCCATCATATGCAGCCCAGCATATGCAGCCACTGTGCCCACCAAATACAGCCACTGTACCCAGCCTATTCTCATCCTCCAGCTTCTCTCCTGTCGATCTATGGATGGATGATGCTGTCCCCCCTCCCCCATACACCCCTCTCCTAGGACTTAGATCTCAGCACAGACTCGAGTAGAAGTAGTGGGCACAGCAGTGCCATGCCTGTCCTCCCTGCCTCCCAGACCCACTCATGGGATGTGGCACCCTGAACCCCACCATTGGATATGCCAGCCACCTGGAAGCGCTGCAGGCTCAGCCCAGAGTCTCCCTGCTGCTGACTATGATCTTCCTCTTCACCTTCTTCTTCTACAGCTTGAGTGGCTCTTCCTGTGACCCCCAGCCCAGCCCACGATTGTACGGACAGCGCTCTGCATATGAGTCCGCACCAACCCTGCTGGATTATCATCAGCCGGAGCTCAGCCCGTGTAGAATGAAGAGGACGCGGGACTCCTCCGCTCCTCTTCCTAAGTGGCAGGCATTCAATAGTGTGGCCTGGCGCTTTGGCCAATCGGGAAACAGGTCTGACACCCTGCCTCCTGATTGTCGGGGAGGAAAATATAATACGAAAATTTATTCGCTATCATTACACAATTGGGTGGGATCAGGGCGCACTCTCTGCGCCCGGAGCCCACCCTATTTTGAAGCCTATTAGAGCCTCTGGCTATAATCAGGTGCTTCAAAAGATACCACCCCCTCTTGCCCCCGCCATAGGAATCCATGCGTCCGGCATCCTGAAAGGGGCCAGGCGCATGGATGGGGGGGGTGGTGCCTGTGCGCCCACAATGCACGGGCCGCCACTGCAAGGTACAGAAAGTTCAAAATAAACCATACAAATACTAAAAGCTACTAATTTCATACTAACTCAGGGCTGCATACCTCCCGCAGCATAAAGATTAGTGAACTCAATTTGCCAGTTATAGACCTTTTCCTGTTTACTTGAAGGTTTGCACCATTTTTACCTTGTGTGAGGCAGATAAAAAAAAAACATATAACATTAGCACTTGTATTTATTAAAAACAGCATATAAGGGAAAAAGGTGTCAGAACTAACTGTCCACAGTTTGTCAGGCATAAGAATTACCACCACACAATAACCTTGAATAGAAGAGATCAGGTGACCCAAAGTCACATGAGCATGACATAAAAGCAACGCATTACTAACATATTTTATCACAACAAAATATATTAGATTTAGAACAAATTTATGACAATTGGATTCATATATACATTAAATATAGGATTTCAATCACTCGGCTCTTTCCTCCTGTTAGCATATTTATTGTCAGCTGACTGCACTTTGTAAACCACAGCAGAACCTGTCTGATCCAGAGTGTTGTCTCTCTCTCTCTACCAGAGTCCTGCGGTTAAAACGATTATAGAAAGCTTATTTCAAGACTAATTCATATAGTTTTACTAGCTAGATTTAAAAACTTTTAATACATTTTTTTATTTAATACATAACAGAATGAATGTAATTTTAACTACGTCAGCCCCGCAAGAATTTACCCCCTTCCTGACCAGAGCACTTTTTGCGATTTGGCACTGCGATGTTTTAACTGACAATTGTGCGGTCGTGCGACGTTGCACCCAAACAAAATTGACGTCCTTTTTTTCCCACAAATAAAGCTTTCTTTTGGTGTTATTTGATCGCCTCTGCGGTTTTTATTTTTTGCGCTATAAACAAAAAAAGAGCAACGATTTTTAAAAAAAAACAATATTTTGTATATCCCCATTTTTTTTTTTTTTTTAAAAAAAGCTAATTTTTTCTCAGTTTAGGCCGATATGTATTCTTCTATATTTTGGTAAAAAAAAAAAAATCGCAATAAGCGTATATTGATTGGTTTGCACAAAAGTTATAGCGTCTACAAATAGGGGATAGACTTATAGCATTTTTATTATTATTTTTACTAGTAATGGCAGCGATCTGCAATTTTTATTGTGACTGCAACATTATGGTGGACACATCGGACAATTTTGACACATTTTTGGGACCATTGGCATTAATACAGCGATCAATGCTATAAAAATGCATTGATTACTGTAAAAATGTCACTGGCAGTGAGGAAGTTAACACTAGGGGGCGATTAAGGGGGTTAACTGTGTTCCCTGGGAGGGGATTTTAACTGAAGGGGGAGGGGACTGACTAGAGGAAGTGACGGATCGTGGTTTCTATCTAATAGGAACACTCGATCTGCCAATTCTGTCAGAACAGAACAGGGAAGTGTGTGTTTACACACACTCATCCCTGTTCTGTGTCTCCTGCTCATGATCTCTTGTGGCCATCGGTCATCGCGACCGTCGGCCACAAGCATCGGCACCCCCGCTGTCCCGCCTGCTATTCCGACCCCGCAAGCCGACGTATAGCTACTACGGCTCGTGCAGGGGAGCCAGCCTGCCGCAGTATAGCTGGTCGGGAAGCAGTTAATACCTGCCTGGAGTTCAACATTAAAGTTGGCCTGAACTCAAAAATGGACGATTGTATAGGAAACATTTAAAAATGTTATTTGTGTCTAAGCAATACCCTGAAAAATTTACCATCTGCCTGAAATTGTGTCTAAAAAATATCAGTGCACTTTATAATATGTGAGGGTGCTTATGCACTCCTGTACCTACAATTCCATAACTCCTTTGATTTTGGGTTCATTGGGTTCAGCATTAGTGCCAGTACATGCAATAACAGCACTGCCCTAAATGTAACATGTGAAAACGTGCAAAAATGTGTATGCTTATTACACCTGCATAGTGGCAGTGCTTTTTAAAACATCCTTCTCCATTGGTGATCAGTGACAGTGTTAATGAATTCTTTCATAAAGCAGCATAAAAGGGTAATTAATACTGCCACTGACCACTAATTAATCATGACAGGGCAAATTAACGCTTCTACTGTCTATCAATGCAACATGAAGGGGTTAATTAACACTGCCACTGGCCACCAATGCATTAGTGGCCAGTGGCACAATTAACCTTTTCATGCTGCATTAGTGGCCAGTGGCATTGTTAATTACGCCCTTTGTAATGTGGCACGAAGGGTTTAATTAAGGAGTTAATAAACACTGCCAATGGCCATTACTGCAACACAAAGGGGTTAATTTACTGCCACTGGTCACTAAAGCGACAGTGGCCAGTGACAGTGTTAATGTTAGATGACCAAGTGAAACAGAGGGGGAAAATTGTTAAAAAAGAAAAATAATTCAGCTACCACATCTAAGGATTGGTAACCTGCAATACATTCAATTTTTGCTTTTGTGTTTAATACCAGTATAACATAAATATCCTTCTATTAACTGAAAGCTATTGAAAATAATTATTATAGCGATAACACATCAACACTGTATGAAATATATCTTTATGTTATATATACTGAAATTTTTTCCTCTTCCTTCTATTTCAACACAGTTCTTTGGAAATATTACTAAAATTACTATGGAGGGTGAAAATAATACATTATTATCCAATTTGTGTGAAATGTACCATACAAAGTGTAGCCATAAGAGGGTGGTTTTTAATATGGATCTTTTTTAAATTGAGATAGTCTACTTGGTATTATTATGTAAGACAGAAAAAAAGACAATATGATAATATAATCATCTCGACTACGCTTTTTTTTGAAATTATGCTAATGCAATCAAACCCTACATTGAACTTATCTGCCAGCATCAGGAAATCAGCCTACCAAGATGTTCCTGTGGCTTTAATGTTATGGTAGAATTCGGTACATCTCCATCAAACTATTTTTTTCCTAGTAGAGTATGATTTAAGAAAAAGATAGGTCTTGCTTATTCAGGATGGTTGGTTCTCTCTTTATTGAAATGCTTGTGGCAGAAATATATTGAAGTCCTCAGAGATATAGATAGACAGCAGTAGCCAGCAAAGAACAATACAGTATACAACTTAATCTGGAATCAGTATTTTGGGTAGCAATAGAATCAGTGATTTTGGAAACAGTATTTTCTTTTAGTTGTCCAACTATATTGTTAAATAAACTCTTATTTGTATGTACTAATTCTTAAGAGCATTACTCACAGCAACCAAAAGCCATAATTGTACTTATCTTATTTTAACAAGATGAAGCCTAAGTGTATGCTGTGGGGGTAGGAAAAGAGATGTATTTAGAGTAAGGCTGGGCATACACGGAGCAAATTTCCTTCCTGCAACCACAGGTCTTTTTTTTTTTTTGGTCTTTATTTGTTTATTTAGCAAAAAATAAAAAACCCAGTGGTGATTAAATACCACCAAAAGAAAGCTCTCGTTTTGTAAACAAAATGATGGAAATTTGGTTTGGGTACAGTGTTGCATGACTGCGCAATTGTCATTCAAAGTGTGACAGCGCTGAAAGGTGAAAACTGGCCTGAGCAGGAAGGGACTAAAAGTGTCCTGTACTGAAGTGGTTAAAGGAAAGAAAAATTATGAAATAAAGAATGTTTACCTTACTTTTGTTTACCTTACTTTTGTTATAAAACTTTGCAAATAAATCATCTTTCTTCATACATTTAGTGCAAAATGTATTCTGCTAAATTTTTGGTAAAAATTACCCATATGAGTTTATATTATTTAGACTGTGTAAGTTATAGCTTCTACAAAGTGTCATATATACAAGGCGTCACTAAATGGCAGACCGCGGTCCGGTTTCCGGCCCCAGTGGCCATTCTACCTGGACCGCAGCCTCGCCAAGTAGTTTCCTGTGTGTCCTCTCCCTGTCACCGGCTCGCCCGCCTGCCGATGCTGCTATAAAAGTGGGTGATTGGTTGCTAGGCAGCGGGGCGGTCAGAGGCAATAAATCACTCACTTTTAACGTGAAAAGTACCGCCCATTTTCCAGAGCAGCCGGCCATGCTTCATGTCCTGTGTGAATAAGGTAGGGTTCTGTGGGGAGGGGGGGGAGTGCTGTGCTGTAAAGGACAGGGGTTTGATAACGAGAGAGGACTGTGATGGGGGTCAGTCAGTGATGGAGGGGTCTGTGATTAGGGGGATCAGTCTGTGATGGGGGTCTGTGATTGTGGCGGGGGTTCAGTTTGTGATTGGGGGGGTCAGTCTGGGATGGAGGGGTCTGTGATTGTGGGGGGTTCAGTCTGTAATTGGGGGGATCAGTCTGTGATGGGGAGTCTGTGATTTGGCGGGTCAGTCTGTGATGGGGGTCTGTGATTGTGGAGGGGTTCAGTGTGTTATTGGGGGTCCGTCTGTGATGGAGGGGTCTGTGATTGTGGGGGGGGGGTCCGTCTGTGATGGGGGGTCTGTGATTGTAGGGGGTTCAGTCTGTGATTGCGGGGATCAGTCTGTGATGGGGGAGTCTGATTTGGTGGGTCAGTCTGTGATAGAGGGTCTGTGATTTGGGGGGGTCAGTCTGTGATGGGGTCTGTGATTTGGGGGGGTTCAGTTTGTGATTGGGGGTCAGTCTGTGATGGAGGGGTCTGTTATTGTGAGGGGGGTCCGTCTGTGATGGGGGGTCTGTGATTGGGGGGGGTTCAGTCTGTGATTGGGGGGATCAGTCTGTGATTGGGGGAGTCTGTGATTTGGTGGAGTCTGTGATTTGGTGGGTCAGTCTGTGATTGTGGGTCTGTGATTTGGGGGTCAGTCTGTGATGGGGGTCTGTGATTTTGGGGTATGTGATTGTGGGGAGGGGGTTCAGTTTGTGATTGGGGCGTCAGTCTGTGATGGAGGGGTCTGTGATTGTGGGGGAGGGTCGGTCTGTGATTGGGGGATCAGTCTGTGATGGGGGGTCTGTGATTGTGGGGGAGTTCAGTCTGTGATTGGGGGGATCAGTCTGTGAATTGGTGGGTCAGTCTGTGATAGGGGGTCTGTGATTTGGGGGGTCAGTCTGTGATGGGGATCTGTGATTTGGGGGGTCAGTCTGTGATTGAGGGGATCAGTCTGTGATTGTGAGGCTGTGAAGTGGAGGATATCATGTGGAGTCATAGCACCAATATGGCATTCGGACCTCCGCTGGAAGAAAATTCTTCTGACCGAACCCCCGTGAATTTTAATTCAGTACCCCTGATATATACTATACTGAGCAAAAATGATCACACAGTGGTTAAATGAGAAAAAGGTGAATGTCCTTACATAGTCAGAACCCAGACTTAAACCACATAAAAAATCTGTGGAATGACTTAATGGGGTTGATTTACTAAAGGCAGATCCACTTTGCACTACAAGTGCACTTCAAGTGCACTTAGAAGTTCAGTCGCTTTAGATCTGAGGGGAAATCTGAAATGAAGGGAAGCTCTGCTGATTTTATCATCAAATCATGTACAAGCAAAAATGCTGTTTTTTATTTTCCTTGCCTGTCGCCCTCAGATCTACAGCGACTGCACTTACAAGTGCACTTGCAGTGCAAAGTAAATTTGCCTTTAGTAAATAAACCTCAAAGGCTGTAGTCCGCAAACAGTCACCATCAAATTTAACTGAACTTGAGCAGTTCTAGAAAGAAGAAAATCGTTAGTAGATACATATCCCAACAGAAAAAAGGCTGTAATTAAAACAAAAGGTGGTTCAACAAATTCCTGACACAAGGTGGTGATCCTTTTTCCAACTCAGTAATTCTGTTTTTTAATTGTTTTTATTTTCTTTGATATGTTGATGTTATATCTCTTACTTGGAAAGAAAGGGGGGGGGGGTTTGGGGACTTTAAATGAGGTGACTACACATGGCTAGAAGATGAGTAGATATCAAAAACATGTTTTTATTGGTGAAACAAGGAACATGGCAAAATGACATGATACATGCAGCAATTCATAAAATTGTCGATCACAGACTTTTTACGATGTATGTACTCATAGGGATGAGTAACTCTCTCCCTTTCTCTTTGTACATATGCTCCCTTTTGAGAAACAGCATTGGATCAAACTGGTCTACTCATGTTTTGTTTTTTATAGATGTGTGTGCACCTGCCCCTGAAGAGTGCGAAGAGTATCCACGAAACGGGTTGGGCTAATTTGGATGCACTTATTCTCATGCAGACACCCCTACTCAATACATTATCTTGAGTTCTCATCTATCATGTAATTTTAAGTGTTTTTACTACATCCAAGATTCATTCCATACCACACCGTGGTTGGCTGGTTGCTACTAATGTTTGTTTCTATATACGGTCTGTAATATGTGATTGACAATTTTATGAATTGCTGCATGTATCATGTCATTTTGCCATGTTCCTTGTTTCACCAATAAAAACATGTAGATTTAGGAATGGAGACATGTGACCAATATGTCTCATTTAAAGTCCCAAACTCCCCCTTTTTAGTTCATATCTCTCACTTGGATGTTATAAGTTGCACTAAGTAAGTACTGCTGGATAAAACAAAAACTGTGTCTGTCTTCATTTCAGGCTGCAAAGCAACAACATTTGATTATTTTAAAGGGGATGATCATTTCCTTTACACATTGTATATTTAAAATTTCTCAAACCTTATGTTCTCTCATATTTAGAATTTTGCATTTTGTGAGGACTTAAAATGCAAAGACAGCAAAAACACTCCCATAATGACCCCTTTTTGAAAAGTAGTCACCACAAAGTATTTAGTAAGAGACATGGGGGGTATTTTGAAAATCTTATTCCTTTTTTGGAGAATAAAGAAAGTAAACATACACAGCAGGGGCAAACTTAACCACTTCAATACTGGGCACATAAACACCTACCTGCCCACACCAATTTTGAGTTTTCAGCGCTGTCGCACTTTGACTGACAATTGCGCGGTCATGCTACACTGTACCCAAATGAAATTTTTATCATTTTTTCCCACAAATAGAGCTTTCTTTTGGTGTTATTTGATCACCTCTACGACTTTTATTTTTTGCTAAACAAATAAAAAAAGACAGAAAATTTGGAAATTTCAAAACGTTGTAAATAAGTAAGTTTTCTCCTTTACTGATGGGCACTGACGGGCACTGATAAGGCGGCACTGATGGGCACCGATGAGGTAGCACCAATGAAGTGGCACTGATGAGGTGGCATTGATAGGCACGGATATGTGGCACTGATAGGAAGCACTGATAGGTGGCACTGATGGGTGGCACTGATGGGCACTGATAGGTGGCACAAATTGGCACTGATAGCTGGCATGTATTGGCATGGATAGGCGGCATGGATGGGCATGGATAGGCGGTACAGATGGGCATGGATAGGCGGCACGGATGAGCACGGATGGGCACTGATAGGTGGCACGGATGGGCACTAATAGGTGGCATGGATGGGCACTGATAGGCAGCATTGTATTGTATTGTTTTGTACTGATGGATGCCAATCAGTGCCAAACAATAATGCATGCCAATCAGTAATGCCCATTGTGGGCACTGATTGGCATTCATTGTCGGCACTGACTGGCATCCCTGGTGGTCTAGGGTGGCATACCTGGTGCTGGGCATCCCTGGTGGTCTGGTGGCGTCCATGGTGGTCCAGTGTGGGCATCCTCGGTGGGGCTGTGCTGATAATCGATCAGCACAGATCCCCCTGTCAGAGGAGCAGCCGATCGGCTCTCCTCTACTCGCGTCTGACAGACGCGAGTGAGGAAAAGCCGATCAACGGCTCTTCCTATTTACACTGTGATCAGCCATGATTGGACACGGTTGATCAGGTGGTAAAGAGTCTCCGTCGCAGACTCTTTACCAAGATCGTAGTTGCGGTGTGTCAGACTGACACCCCGCAACAACGATCACCGCGACGAGCGCCTCCGTGGGCCCCCAGCGGCTCAAAATCCTGAGGATGTCATATGACGCCCGGTCAGGATTTTGAAACCACTTTGCAGACGTCATTCGCCTATAGGGCGGGCGGCAAGTGGTTAAAATTAAAACACAATCTTATACACTCTTATCACATGTGTGAGACTTTGCCTAGATGTACAGAGTTGCCCAAAATCACATAAATCTGCCAATTAATAAGACATTTCTAACAGACAGCTTGGGCATACATAGAGTTACACCTTAAAACAGATACCAAGTGTGTGACACTTTTTTTCTGCCTAGCAGCATAGGGAGGCCCAAAATCCAAGGAGCACCTTTAGGCATGACATTTTTCCTAATTTCCTGACTACCTATCACATTTTTGCCAAGGCCTTGAAGTGCAAAGACAGTAAAAGCACCCATAAAATGACCACATTTTGGAAGGTCATCATCCCAATGCTTAGTGATACAATACACCTTTTAACAGGGATATCTTCATCCTCTGAATTTAGAGGTTGTCATTAATGAACCCCTGCTTTCTATATTTTGTCCGACACTGGTGTTGCATACACACGGTCGGACACTTTGTCCGTCCCAATTCGCTACACACGATCGGATTTGGTGTGATCGGACTTTGTTGTCAAAAAATCTATCCAGCAGGAGATAGGACTTTGTCCGTCGGACAATCCGATGGAAACTGTCCGATGGTGCCTACACACGGTCGGAATTTCCGACAACATTGTCTGATAGGACAGAATCCATCCGAAAATCCGACCGTGTGTATGGGGCTTAACTGCTACTATCATCAGTCACACTGATAATTTTAAATGCACCTCATTAGTGTACATATTTTGGACATTTAGTAGTGGATGTACTGGCATCTGATGAAACTGGTATTGGCTGGTGATCAGGACACTGGGTCTGTGTGACACTGATATCGGATGACACTGTACTGGTGTGGCTGTTGATCAAGTTACTGGTTCTGAGTAACACTGGTATTAGATGACACTGTACTGGTGTGGCTCTAGATAAGGTCAAACACTGATACTTGATGATACTGAACTGATATGGCTGGTGATCAGGTCAAACACCAGTACTAGATGACGTTGTACTTTTGTGGTTTGGCAACCAGGCCCCTGGTGCTGGCTTACACTGGTACTAGATAACACTGGTACTAGGTGACATTGGTACTAGATGAACACTGGGTACTAGGTGACATTGGTACTAGTGTGGCTGGCAATCAGTTTTTTAGGCATTGATCTGGTTCTGGATTGGGGGACACCGTTCCATTGACCTTGATGTTGGTTTTCGGATGATTATATAGGGTTTTGATTTTTTTAATAATTCTGGTTCTGGATTACACCGGTACTAGGTGATACTGGTATGGCTGGTAAACAGTGGGTTTATAGACAATACAGCCCTAGGGAAAAAAAACTATACTTCAGACGATTAATGTGCGTTTTGAGTGTCCTGTATCTTTACCCTGATGGCAATGGGGCAAACACCCTGTAAACCATATTACACCTTATTTTCTGCCCTGCATCTTGCATACAATACTACAGCACAATGGAGAAGAATACTCTCAATGGTGCAATGATAGAAATTGACCAGAAACCTTACTTTAGAAGTGTTACTAAACCCACAACAGTAAAATCAGTCTGTATATTCAGTAAAGCATGCTTGTTATACTCACTGTGGAACCTAAGGGGTTAATCCTCTGCATTGTGTAAAAAGGCTGTTTTATCCTGACTTCTCTGATCCTCCCCTCCTTCCACTGCCTCCCCGATAATTTCCTGATAACACAGATTCTAGGGAGTCAGGCTGCACATGCTCAGTTTGGTGTGTATTGGTAGAGAGTTTTTTTTTTCTTCTTGGTAGAGTGCATGTGATCAGCATAGGGCCAATCAGCACTGTCCAGACAGAGGGTCAGGGGTTTTGCAGTCTCATAGGACTGTCCGAAAACTCCTCCTACAAGCTGTAACCAGTGCTTGGCTGAACACTGATAGTCACAAAGTCACAAAGCTTCTATATACTGCTGATGAGAAATCAGGGTGGGGGAATCTGAGGAGGTGTGATCAAAGTGGGAGTATCTGGTGGGTGTGATCAAAGTGGGAGTATCTGGGGAGTGTGATCAAAGTGTGAGTACCTGGGGGGATTGATCAAAGTGTGAGTATCTGGGGGGAGTGATCAAAGTGTGAGTATTTAGCAGTTTATATTTACTAAAATAATTGCATTTCCATGTTCTGTGTACTGTGGGAGATTAGATGGATGCAGGGTCCTGGGTTTAATAACACTTTTAGGGCAATCCAGCCTGTTTCATTCTCCTAACGAAAAACAGTCTCTACTGCACTTTTTTTACTAGAAAACAAGTATTTTGAGACCACATGCTTATCCAAAAATATGATAGCCAGCAATAGGCATCTTAGGCAGCTGCCTTAGGGTACAGGGTAGGGGGGTGGCAACATCAGGATTTCCAGCCACTCACGGGGATTAAGATTTTTTTTAATTCGTGTCCCTCCAGTAGGCAAACTAAAACTTCCACCCTGCACCCCGTAGAAGAGCTGACGCAGCATGGAAGTTTTAGTTTGACCGCTGTTTAGTAGGGAGGCAACTGTCAGCGTGAGAGAGCCAGAGAGAGTAAAAGGCAGACGGGGCAATGAGTGTGTACCGTTCTCAGAGTGGATCCAATGAGGCAGAGGAAGGCAGAGTGGTGGGCAGATTCCCATGTGTGCAGGGAGGAGGTGGGGCCCCACTGTCAGGCAGCATGGGTGTGTGGGCTGGCTGTACGCGCTGAAGTCAGGTCAGGGGGTGCTGGTGAAAGAGGAGGTCAGGGTGGAGGACACTCCCTGCTTTTTGCAGCTGCTGCCACCACCACATATTTGGGTAGGAGTCTTGTCATGCCTGCCCCAGTGACAGCTAAACCCCCCTGGTGTGCTGCAGGACTGGGAGGAACTGCAGGACTAGTGTAACCTGAGGGATTTGGTAAACCCAAGGTGTGTGATGGTGGATTTGGTATTTGGGGTGTGTTAGGGGAGATGTATAGGGGGTGTGGTCAGAGTGGAGAGATCTGGGGGTGTGATCAGACTGGGGGTATGGGAAGGTATATCTGGGGGGTGTGATCAGACTGGGAGTATTTGGGGGTGGTGAACAGGCTGGAGGGTATCTGCGGGTGTGGTGTGATTAGAGTGGGGGGTATCTGGAGGTGTAATCAGTGTGGAGGAATCTGGGGAAGTGTGTTAGGGGAGAGGTATGTGGGGGGTGGGGTTGGGATCAGAGTGGAGTAATATGGGGGTGATCAGACTGGGGGTATCTGGGAGGGTGGTGAACAGGATGGGGGGTATCTAGGGGTATTATCAGAGTGAGGGTTATCTGGGGGTGTAATCAGGGTAGGGGTATCTGCGGAGGTGTGATCAGGGTGGGGGATATATGGGGGTGTAATCAGGGTGGGGGAATCTGAGGAGGTGTGATCAAAGTGGGAGTATCTGGTGGGTGTGATCAAAGTGGGAGTATCTGGGGAGTGTGATCAAAGTGTGAGTATCTGGGGGGGTTGATCAAAGTGTGAGTATCTGGGGGGAGTGATCAAAGTGTGAGTATCTAGGGGGTGTGATCAAAGTGGGAGTATCTGGGGAGTGTGATCAAAGTGGGAGTATCTGGGGAGCGTGATCAAAGTGGGAGTATCTGGGGAGTGTGATCAAAGTGGGAGTATCTGGGGTGTGTGATCTGGGATGAAACCCAACCATTGGAAGTTTTTGTTGGCCTCACCTGACAGCTGCCTGTGGCCAGTGAGGGGAAGCAAGGAATGCATAACCCCAGCACCCTCATTACACACTACCATTTGGTGTAAGTATAGCACAGTTCATTTTTTTTTTTGTTCTTCACACTACACCCCATCACATTATGTACATAATGTGAAGGAGGTACCATCTCAGCTTTAGACAGTCAGGGTATGTAGTGGAGGAGAGGGAGTTGGCAAGAGGATGGTGGGGATGGATTGGGGGGGGAAGCAAAATGCATCTTCGCCTATGTAGAAAAAAAAAAGGTAAGGAAGCTGCAGAGGCATTGTCACATAGGGGACAGGAAGGTGGAAAGATGCAGTGACAGTCACACAAATGAGTGGCGAGAGGTTGCTGTTACACCTCCCTACAGGCTAGGGGGGCAGTGAAAAACTACAGAGACAAAACTGCACATGAGAGAACAGCAATGACAGGCAGCAGAGACAGCAAATTTACCAATATGGAACAAGAAAAAATGGGAGAGTATATGGTAATATAGTACAGTTGGTGTTGCAGAGAACAAAATTTGTGGAATTTGTTACGTATGAAAAGTTTCACAAAAGATTGCCTTATGTAGGATTTTTAATTGGCACTACCACACTTTCCCAAAGAGAGACATAGAGTATAATAAAGATAACAAAATATTTAATTGTGTAGTATATGTGGTAGGGGAGTTACACTAAAAGGTGGAACATACATGACATGTTAACATAGAATATAAAATGCATCAAAACAGTGTTTATAATTTACTGGGTGACATTGGACCAGACGCGTTTCGGAGTGAGAAGATTTCCTCCTTCTTCAGTGGTCGTGGTGTCGAGTCTATAGTTTATTTCTGAATATAAAAAGTATATATATGTGTAAATTCAACATGACATGGTACATTATGGGAACAGTATTGGGAGGGAGCGGTATAAGGAACATACATTGAGGAATATATAGCTGTTAAAAAATATACAAAATATTTCTTTAGAATGTTTCTTTAAAGAAATGACAAGAAAAGGTAATTGTATGCACTCTCGTGTGTATTGATGCACCCTCAATACGAGCTTTAGGGGATTCTCTGGTCTCTTACTGTCTTGGGGCCTAGTTTTACCCGTACTATACTCCGCTTGTGAGTAAAACTTTTGGATGCTCAAACAAGAAAAGGTATTTCGGCTCTAAACCAACCACCTTCTGTCGTGCCGGTGCTATATCCTATATCCTGTTTTTAACAAGTTGGAACAATTATTCTTTGCCTGCATCAATACACACGTGAGTGCATACAATTACCTTTTCTTGTCATTTCTTTAAAGAAACATTCTAAAGAAATATTTTGTATATTTTTTAACAGCTATATATTCCTCAATGTATGTTCCTTATACCGCTCCCTCCCAATACTGTTCCCATAATGTACCATGTCATGTTGAATTTACACATATATATACTTTTTATATTCAGAAATAAACTATAGACTCGACACCACGACCACTGAAGAAGGAGGAAATCTTCTCACTCCGAAACGCGTCTGGTCCAATGTCACCCAGTAGATTATAAACACTGTTTTGATGCATTTTATATTCTATGTTAACATGTCATGTATGTTCCACCTTTTAGTGTAACTCCCCTACTACATATACTACACAATTAAATATTTTGTTATCTTTATTATACTCTATGTCTCTCTTTGGGAAAGTGTGGTAGTGCCAATTAAAAATCCAAAAATCTAGGGGAAAACCCTTTTTTGCTCTTCAAATTACCGGATGTGGCACACACCCTCTAATTCTCCCATATCCTGATAAGCCAGTTGACCTAACCCAATTTTTCTGGCCTTATGTAGGATAGATGATTGCAATACAGGCAAGAAGTTACACAATTTCACACTTCCCCCATGATATTTGTTTTTCTAGAGGTAAAGAACATGAAATCACAATGATACCAAGTCCACCTCGGTAAAGTACTACAGGCTTTAATATTGAAGTACTTCAACATTAAAGCCTAAGTTTACCTAAAGTAAACAGAAAAAAGTAGCAAAAGGGATATTAATTATATTTTTCTAAGATATGTAACTTGTACTGCTCTGTCCTCCATTCACCAAAATCATCCTCCTGTGATGCCCCATCCCTGTAATTTTCTGGTGTGGCTGGGTTAATAGAACTAAGGGGTTTTCCCTACCCTTTCCACCCAGCTGTACCATTCATAGAAGCCATTACTACAGCTTCTATGAATGAAACAAGAGCCATGAATGGAGAACAGGCAGTTGATTAATAGGTGTGCCCCATCAATTAATAGATTGTGTTTCAATCATAGAAACTGTAGTAATGGCTCCTATGAATGGGGCAACTGGTAGAAAGGGAGTGCCTAGTTGGGCACCCTTGATAAGTGCCAATCAAAGCCCCTTAGCCACACCAGAAGATTGCAGGAGCAGAGTGGTGAGGCATCGGAGGAGGAAGATATCAGTGAAAGGAGGACACAACTGCACAAGGGACTTTTATTTTTTTGTTTTAGGTAAACTTAGGTTTTAAGTGAGCAGGGTGGGATTGGCCTGTGTATCTATATGCTTCACTTCCATCCCTTTAATTCAATCTTGGAAAATATAAGGGATTCATTTACCTAGCTGTAGGTCATCTGATAAGTTTTGGGACATCTGGATGTCATTGATCAAAGCTAAAATTACAGTTACAACCCTTTATAAAAATGGAAGAGAAGAAGAAAAGAAGTTATAGCTATAATGATTGAATGACTATGTTGGTGTGCATTTGCTTGTGTGGCCCTCCTGTACACCTGGATAGGAGTGGCGATGGGAGCAGTATATAGAGCAATCAATCCCCTCCATTTTCCTCCAGCAGCCACTGAAAGCCTGCTACTTCTCCTCAGAGGGAGGAAAATGAAGGACATCAATTCCTCTATATCCGCCCCTCCTATCCAGCTTTCTATTCCTTCTGCTGCCCCTGGGCCCCTGTGTGCTCCTCTGCTCCCCCCCCCCCCGCAGCACTGCTGGCTTCCCCCCTACCCTCTCCCACCAGCTGCTGCAGGGGATGTGTCAGGACAGAGAGCAGGGAAGGGGCCAGTAAATACAGTATTTAATTTACTTCTTTTTCTGAATGGACAGAGTTAGTGATTGGTACTGATTACTGACTCTGTCCATTCATAACTGAAGCATAGTAAAATGTATAAATGAAGTCAAGCCAGAACACCCTTCAGATGAATGGATAGAGAAAGACCAAAAAGCTCAGAGCACAATATCGCTTAGCATAGAAGATGATCAGATCATGCATATGTGCAAGTATGAAACTAAGGTCGAACAACCCCCGATTCGGTTAGCACCAGAACATGCGAACAGGCAAAAAATTTAGACGAACACGCAAACACCGTTAAAGTCTATGGGACACGAACATGAAAAATCAAAAGTGCTAATTTTAAAGTCTTATATGCAAGTTATTGTCATAAAAAGTGTTTGAGGACCCAGGTCCTGCCCCAGGGGACATGTATCAATGCAAAAAAAAAGTTTTAAAAATGGCAGTTTTTTCAGGAGCAGTGATTTTAATAATACTTAAAGTGAAACAATAAAAATTAAATATTCCTTTAATTATCGTGCCTGGGGGGTGTCTATAGTATGCCTGTAAAGTGGCGCAGGTTTTCTGTGTTTAGAACAGTACCACAGCAATATTACATTTCTAAAGGAAAAAAGTAATTTAAAAATGAGCACCGCTACAATGAATTGAATTGGTCTTGGCAATATAGATAAAACTCATTGAAAAAAAACGACATGGGTCCCCCCCCCCCCCCCAGTCCATTACCAGGCCCTTTGGGTCTGGTATGAAAATTAAGAGGAACCCTGCGCCAAATTAAAAAAAAATGGTGTAGGGGTCACCCCAAAATCCATACCAGGCCCTTCAGGTCTGGTATGGAAATTAAGGGGAACCCTGTGCCAATTTTTTTTTAAAATGGCATAGGGGTCCCCCCCCCAAAATCCCTACCAGATCCGAGCATGCAACTCCGAACCAAAAATGTAAAAAAAAAAAAAATGGAGTAGGGCCCCCCCCCCAAAATCCATATCAGACCCTTATCCGAGCACATAACCAGGCCGCAGGAAAAGAGGGGGCATGAGAGAGCGCCCCCCCCCCCCCCCACATCCTGAACCGTACCAGGCCACATGCCCTCAACATGGGGAGGGAGCTTTGGAGTAGCCCCCCAAAGCACTTTGCCCCCATGTGTCTCATATCTTTTTTACAATTTGTGACACTTTCTTTTGTGAAATGGTAGAGGTATAATGTAACCGTTGCCAATTCACATAGGAGGGAGGCTGGGATCTGGGGGTTCCCTTGTTAAAGGGGGCTTCTAGATTCCGATAAGCCCCCCGCCTGCAGACCCCCACAATCACCGGGCAAGGGTTGTGGGGATGAGGCCCTTGTCCCCATCAACATGGGGACAAGGTGCTTTGGGGGTCTTCTCCAAAGCACCCTCCCCATGTTGAGGGCATGTGGCCTGGTATGGTTCAGGAGGGGGGGCGCTCTCTTGTTCCCCCTCTTTTCTTGTGGCCTGCATGGTTGTGTGCTCGGATAGGGGTCTGGTATGGATTTTGGGGGGACCCCTACGCCATTTTTTTTTTTTTTTAGGCGCAGGGCTCCCCTTACGCAATTGTTGTTTTAATTTTTGGTTCGGGGTTCCCCTTAATATTCATACCAGACCTGAAAAAACTGCAGTTTTTAAAACTTTTTTTTGCATTGATACATGTCCCCTGGGGCAGGACACGGGTCCCCAAACACTTTTTATGGCAATAAATTGCATATAAGCCTTTAGAATGAGAACTTTTGTTTTTTCATGTTAATGTCCCATAGACTTTAACAGTGTTCTGCAGCTTTCGAATTTGCCACAAACACTGCATAATGTTCGCTGTTTGCGAACAGGCAAACACACGTTCGACTCGAAACATCAGGCTCATTCATATATGAAACTGCTAAAGAAATGTGGGAAGGATTACAAAAGGTGCATAAAAGAGCTAATCTCAGTAATAAACTGTATTTGATTAGAAAGTGCAACATGGGGGACCATTAGCTCCAGTGGTACATGCGTTTTCAAATGATATGAAAAAATGGTAGTCAGGAACTATATTTTAAGGGCCTGGTAGCCCATTTTTATTAAAAGGCAAATAAAAAGTCTGTAACATAAAGGGGTTCTTCTCCAGTAGAAATGCATAAACAGAAAATTCTAGCCCACCTGGCTCTTAAGCTCTCACTCAGCTTTTTAGTTGCAGTATCTCTGCTCTTTATGTTGGTCCCCAGACCATAGGGACTTTTGTGCAGACGGCTTTACTCTAGCGCCTCACAGTTCCACTCTGGCCTTAGTCCTTAGGTTGTTTACTGCCTCTTGCACACACACACATTCTCTGGCAGCCACCATGCTCTGACTCCTGGAGAGGATTGGAGTCCTCCAGATTCCCCATGCACAGACCTCCTGTTTGCTGGGTGGCGCAGTTTCCAACTGGGAGCCCTGAGGTATTCTCAACTGGGAGCCCTGAGGTATGAGCACATACCCTGTTAGTCAGCTACAAAACCTGGACACTGGGCTGGAGATTCCGTCCCACCCAAGACACTATGGAATCTCCCAACTACAGAGCCCCACCCAGGTATACCAAAACCTGGAGAAAGCTGCAAAAGCAGTTTTCTCCACTCCACAGCTACCTTCTATAGTCCTGAATGAATGAAAGATTTGTATAGCGCTGCAACTGCGAACTGAATCGCCTCGAGGCGCTTGATCCGACCTGGGTTGATTCCTTCTTAGAAGAGGTGGGTCTTGAGTTTTTTCCTGAAGGCCCGATGGTCTTTTTCTAAGCGGATGTTCGTAGGTAGAGCGTTCCATAGCCGTGGTCCTTGGACTGCAAATCTTCATTCTCCCCTTGATTTGTACCGGGACTTGGGGACGAGGAGGAGGTTTTGGTTGTTAGATCGGAGGTTGCGATTGGGAGTGTAGTGTTGTATTTTTTCACATAAGTATAGAGGAGCATCTCCTTGTGTGCATTTGTGGGTCAGGCAGAGGGTCTTGAATGTTATACGATCCTTTACAGTTAGCCAATGGAGGGTCCTCAGGGAGGGGGAGATCGAGTCCTACACTGAGCCAATGTGCACACTCTGTGTCCTTTAAATCACCAATTTCACAGTGACAGCGTCTCATCCTGTCAAAAAAGCTATACCAAACCAAGCTGATAAAAGACCAGAATATACAGGATTACATCAGGCACATCTTGGAAATGGTTGAATGCCTGAGAGATATAGAAGAAGATTTTCATGTGGGCGCACTAATAAACAGAAAGCATTAATAGTGATGGTGATTCAGTCTGCTTTAAAGATTAAAAATAGGAAAAAAACTGTAACATGCCAATGAGAAACACGTGAATGATTTGTGTGTAAGAAACAAGGTCAATTAAAAGCAAATTGAAACATCTGAAAAGCTACAATGATAAACAAACTAAACTACAAAAGGCCAAAAGTGTGAAGGACGAAACAAATTTAGCTTCAGATAAAAAATATGTTTTTCAATCCAGAAGTTACTCATCTTTGCAGGCATGGTGTGTTGATTTAGGAGCTAAGAGTCGCATGACAAATTGCAGTAATTTCTTTATTCACCTCGACCAGAGTAAAACAGAAAAAATCACCACAGCTAATGGGCAAATAATGGAATTAAAAGGGATAGGAGACAGTTTTCTTTACTGTCCTATTTCCCAGAGTGTCACCAGAAAGTTACCTGTGAAAAATGTCCTTTATGTCCTTGCTCTTAAAATAATTTTTTTGCCAGTGAAAAAGCTCACCAAAGAAGGCAATGTAGGGACCTTTCAAGATTACAGTTGTGCAATCACAAAAGGGGATAGCGTACTTGCAAAGGCTAAAATTACAGATGAACTGTATCAGCTGAACTGAAATAAGGTGGTTAATACTGCCAAGGAGGAAAACCATTCAAACTGCATTCACACATGGCACAGACGACTTGAGCACAGATGTCCTGACATAACAAAAACATTTACTAAGAATGACTATGTGAGTGGAATAAAACTTAGTCCATGTGATCAAACAATGAAATGCACCAGTTGTATAAAAGAAAAAATTACAATAAAAGCCTTTCTAACAGTAACAGAAGAGCTAAGAAACCTCTGGACTTAATTCATTCAGATCTTTGCGATCCAATGGAAAAAATTACTCCAGAAAAGAAGAGGTATTTTCTCCCTTTTTTAGATGATTACTTTAGGTATACTACACTATATCTGTTACACAACAAAATTGAAGTACCAGAGAAACTTGAACAGTATTTAGCTCAAGTAAGCAACAAATTTGGAAAAATGTTGAGAGTATTGCGCACAGACAGTGGAACTAAATATACAGGTCTTAACACACAGACAATTCTCAGAAAGCATGGCATATTATTTCAAACTATTGTACCATACAATGCAGAACAAAACGGGGTTGCAGAAAGAATAAACTGTACTCTAAGTCTGCTTTCACACTGGGTCGGTTTGCAGGCGCTATTGAGCTAAAAATAGCGCCTGCAAATCGACCCGAAACAGCTGTTGCTGTGTCTCCAGTGTGAAAGCCCTGAGGGCTTTCACACTGAAGCGTTGCGCTAGCAGGACGGTAAAAAAAGTACTGCTAGCTGCATCTTTGGAGCGGTGAAGGAGCGGTGTGTTCACCGCTCCTATACCGCTCCTACCCATTGAAATCAATGGGAGACCAGCGGCGCTTTGCGGAGGTTTTTAACCCTTTTTCAGCCACTAGCGGGGGTTAAAACCACCCCGCTAGCGGCCGCATACCGCGGGTAAAACGATGGTAAAGCAGCGCTAAATATAGCGCTGCTTTACCGTCGCCGCCCCGCACCGCCCCAGTGTGAAGCCGGCCTAAGTGAGAGTGAAAGAACCATGCTGTTTGATGAAGATACGCCAACCACATACTGGGAGAGGCAATTATGACTGAATGCCATTTCCAAAATTGATTACAGGAAAAACCAACTGAAAAAAACATATGAACTATGGAGAAGAAAAGCCACAAATTTGAACCAGCTAAAAATGTTTGAAAGCAAAGCCTATGTGCACATCCCAAAAGAAAAGCGTACAGAATGGGATGCTTGTGCAAAGGAAGATGTAAATGTGGGGTGCAGTGAATCTCAAGAGAATTCTACACCAAGACACAATCAAAGTATCCATCAGTAGACATGTAATTGTCTATGAAATTTCAGCGTGTTCAAGTTGCATGAACTAACACAAACACTTCAAACTGAGGAAAATGTCATATCAGTGTCACATGAAGATAAGCAACAAAGTAACACAAATAGAGAAATTAAAGCAGACAATCCAAATGCTGTAAAATAAGAAACCAGGCCACAAGAGGCTTCAATTAAGAAATCCACCAGAGGCAATAAAGGTATCCCAGCCAAACATCTTTCCTATGTTGCTTGCTGTCAGAGAGGTTACCTGGCTGGACGGACGGTTGGCCGATCTGGCGCGCGTGTTCCCGTGCGCACGGATGTGCGTTCTCCCGTGGACACTTGTGTGCGTGTGCCGGCCGACTCTGATGTGCATGCTGGAGCGCGGACGCGCGCTCGGGTGCGCAGTGGTGCGCGTGTCCCTGTGGGTACTGGCTCGTGTGCATCTGTGGTCGCTGGTGTGCGCGCCGGTGCTCGGGTGCATGCGCCTGCGGGTGTGCGCGTGCCTGTGCACATTTGCGCACACAGGTGCGCATTGTTTGGCGCCAACCGGCCTATTTAGTCTGGCTTAACCCATTGCCCGGTGCTCCCTGATCAACAGCTTGACGTGACCTTGTTCCTGTACCCGTGCTTCTGCTTGATTACCTGTGACTCGGCTTGCCCTTCGGACTTCCTGGATTTCTGCCTGCATCTGACCCTGGCCTGTTTTGACCTTGCTCCTGACTTCTCCTCTTGTACTTCATTGCCCGCATGTTGCCGAACCCAGCCTGTACCTGGATTTGCCTATACCGTTCCTGCTCAGCACCTGTTGCCTGTGCTCCTGTCTGCCATCTTGCTGTCTGAAGACTCTCCACTTCCAGCATCAGGATCTACATTAACAGGCTCTCATACTCCTCCGTACTCGCGAGTCGGATACGTAAGGGAGACCACCCTCTGCCCAAGCGGACTCACCGGTCAGGTACGTTGGGGTCTGATAGTATCAGGCAGCCATGACCGAGTCCGGGCAGCGGGCCTCCCCCATGGATGAACTCTGTAGGCACCTAGCAGGCCTTACTCAAGCGGTAAAGAGCCTACAGGACGGCTATACTAGATTGGAAGAGCAAGTCCAGGCTTTGTCTTCACCTACTACCTCTCAGGGAGCACCGTCTGCCGGATTCAACCAAGCACCCTCTGTAGTAATGCTTCCTCCCGAACCCAGGGTACCCACGCCTGAAAGGTTCTCTGGAGAACAAAGTAAATACTGCACTTTCCGCAACGCCTGCAAGCTCTATTTTGCTCTTCAGCCCTGCACTTTCTCCTTGGAAGCTACAAAGGTGGGCTTTGTCATTTCCCTCCTGTCTGGTGAGCCTCAAACTTGGGCCCACCACCTGCTGGAACAAAAATCTGCATCCCTGGACTCCCCTGACAGCTTCTTTGAGGCTATGTCGCAACACTATGAGGATCCCCAACTGACCACAACAGCCGAGGCTGCACTGCATTCCCTGCAGCAAGGTCGCAGAGCGGCCGAGGATTACACAGTGGAATTCAGACGCTGGAGCTCTGACACAGAGTGGAACGACGCGGCTCTGTGTCACCAATTCCGCATGGGACTGTCCGATCCGTTAAAGGATGAGCTGGCACGTGTCGGAGTACCGCAGACACTGGATGCCCTTATTAACCTCTCTATCCAAATTGACCGCCGCCTAAGAGAAAGACATTTCCAAAAGATCTTCTGATCCCCCTCGCCCTATCTGGATGCTGCCAAGGGTACCCAGTCCACCCATTCAAGTTCCTCCAGCCACTTCAAATACAGTTTCTGAGGCCCCAGAGCCCATGCAAGTTGGCCTGCACCGCCCTTCTCTTACCCCAGAAGAAAAGATGCGAAGACGGGCCCATAATCTGTGCCTGTACTGCGGAGAACCCGGGCATTACACAAGATCATGCCCCAACAAGACACGTAAGTGCCTGCCTCTCTCTTCCTTGAGTACACCTGTCTTGTCTAAAACTGGTTCTCACCTGACTCTTGCTGTTGTTTTGCAGCTTTCCGGAAGGACTAGCCCAGTGTCAGTCATCATTGACTCCGGGGCATGTAGCTGCTTCACAGACCTAGCCTTCTGCTACCAACCATGGCATTCCTCTTCAGCCTAAGGCCCGGGTCCTTGCAGTACATCTGGCAGATGGTCCTACTCTAAGCTCTGGTCCAGTCATCCAAGAAACCATCCCTCTGTTGACCATCATAGACTCTCAGCACCAAGAACTTCTATGCCTGGATGTTATTTCCTCTCCCCTTTTTCCAATTATATTGGAAATGCCCTGGTTGCAGGCTCACAACCCCAGCATTGACTGGGCCACGAGCAAGGTCCAGTTCCTCTCCGAGTATTGCCGTCAGTACTGTCTATGTGGAACATCCTGCACGTCATCCCAGCTTCTCTGCATAAATCCCAATACCGAGTTACACCAATCTATTCCCGAACCTTACCACGACATCTTGGATGTATTTAGTAATAAGGGAGCAGAGACTCTCCCTCCACATAGACCTTATGATTGCCCGATAGAGCTTTTACCTGGAACAGAAGTCCCCTTCGGAAGGATCTTTCCGTTAACTGAGCAGGAGTTAAGAAAAATCTTGGATGGTTTTTCCGACGAAATTCCGCTCAAGCTTGTCTTGCATACACACGGTCACACAAAAGTTTGCTGAACTTTCGACCGTCAAGAACGCGGTGACATACAACACTACAACAAGCCGAGAAAATGAAGTTCAATGCTTCCGAGCATGTGTCGAATTGTTTCCAAGCATGCGTAGGAATTTTGCGCGTCGGAAATGGTACAGACGATCGGAATTTCCAATCAGAACTTTTTTCAACCGAAAAATAGAGAACCTGCTCTCAATATTTTGCTGGCGGAAATTCCACCAGCAAAAGTCCGATGGAGCATACACACGGTCGCATTTTCCGACCAAAAGCTCTCATATAACTTTTGCTGGCGGAATTTCCGATCGTGTGTATGCGGCATTGCACTGCTTTTCTCCTGCCAGGGGGGTGTGTGCATGAGACCTTAAACGTTACAGGCAATACGTGTTTGTTTAACCTCTTCCTGACCGCCCACTGTCATATGACGGCAGCAAGAAACATCTGTTGTTCCGGGCCGCCGTCATATGACGGCATTTCCTTTGCGGCCACTAGGGGGCGCGCGTGCATTACCAGGGACCCGATGCACGTGCCTTTTGCGCAAACCAATCAATATATGCTTATTGCGATTTTTTTACCAAAAATATGTAGAAGAATACGTATCGGCCTAAACTGAGGAAAAAATGTGTTTAAAAAAAATATATTGGATATTTAATATAGCAAAAAGTAAAAAATATTGTGTTTTTTCAAACTTGTCCCTCTTCTTTTGTTTATAGTGCAAGAAATAAAAACCGCAGAGGTGATCAAATACCACTAAAAGAAAGCTCTATTTGTGGGGGAAAAAATTATAAAAATTTTATTTGGGTACAACGTTGCATGACCGCGCAATTGTCATTCAAAATGCAACAGCGATGAAAACTGAAAAATGTCTTGGTCAGGAAGGGGGTGTTCGTTCCTTGTAGGCAAGTGGTTAAGGGGGAGTCCTGTTAGTCTAGAATGGACATAAGTTCCCTGACATAAGTACCAGTGCAACTACCATGCTTCTTTGATGTATATTAATTTTGTTTTTATATATAACCAGTGTGCAGTGTGTGAAGATTATATAATATTGGATGATTTAAAAGACATTTTAAAACAATCAGAAAATTAGACTGTTGTTGTTTCTTAAAATGTAATTCTAAGTATGAAACATACAATGCTTTTGCTGTCTTCCTAAAAATAGCTTTGACTTACACAGTTTCAATGAAAACATGTTCATTGAAGAAAACAACTCATGTACATTGTATTCCTCTATATCCTGCTGAGAGTTCAATCACAGCACATTTACAGAGAATATGATGGAATACTACTAAGAATGGGGTCAACAAATAACATCAGAAAAGAGGATAAAATAAATATTTAATGGGAGTTTCACTGAGTTTTTGCCACAAAATGATCACAAACCGTATGCCTGCAGAGGGAGGTTTTAAAGTGGACCTTAAGTTCACTTAAAGTGATTGTAAAGTCTTGTTTTTTTTTCAATAAAAATAACAAAAGAGTTATACTTACCTGCTGTGTGCAGTGTTTTTTCACAGAGCAGCCCAGATCCTCCTCTTCTCTGGTCCCTATTCGGCTTTTCTGGCCCCTCCCTCCTGTCGAGTGCCCCCACAGCATGCAGTTTGCTATGGGGGCACAGCTTCGTGTGTCCATTCACTGCGGCCCGGCCCTGCCCCCTCTCTCCTGATTGGTTAACTGACTTTGATTGACAGCAACGGGAGCCAATAGTGCCACTGCTGTGTCTCAGCCAATCAGGAGGGAGAGTCTCGGACAGCCGAGGAACCCGTGGACATCGATGGATAGAGATGGGGCTCAGGTAAGTTTTAGGGGGACTGCTGCACACAGAAGGTTTTTTATACATAAAAAACCTTCTGACTTTACAACTCCTTTAAAAGAACAACTCCACTGCTATACAGAAAATATTGCATTTGTACTACATTCAGTTGAGTCCAGTTCATCTTTACATTTTGTTTACTCCACTGCAGTCAGATTCACCAAGTTTTCACAGTTATTCTGAGTGGACCAGCAAACGTTTCCCACAAGGTAACTGTGTTGTACAACCTCCTTATCTGAGAACTAAGGAGGGTAGTTCACAAAACAAAGGAACACAATGATCTGTAGGGGAAAAGGGAAGGTCATTCAGGGGACCCATCTATACACCATAAAAGGTGATTTACCCTAGCAGTATATTTTAAAAGCAGAACTGTAGTTATGCTTCTCTTGCCATAATGCAAAGCATACTTGCACATTTAGGCAGACTTAACTAGCTGTTTGCCCTCCTACAGTACTGATAGATCAGAGATGTCCTGCATCGCTCTGTTAACCATTGTAGTCATCTTCTCCCAGTCTTCTTTTGGGTTCCTGAAGCTACTCTTTGAAAATTGGGTGGCCACTGATTATGTAACTTCACCAGCGCACAGGACTTAAATAGTCCCGACACCCAGCTACGTTCTCTGCATCTAATGCCCCGTACACACGAAGGGACTATCCCGCGGGATTATCCCCTGGACTCAAGTCCAGGGGATAATCCCCTCGTGTGTGGGCCTCCGACTGACTTTTTTTCAAAAAGTCCGGCGGACTAAAGTTTTAAGTTTTGTTTTAAAATTATCCGCTGGACTTGGCAGTCCAGCGGACAATCCCGCCGTTAGTAGGCTAGTCCGCCGGACTTTTGAAATGAACGGACTTGCCGCTCATCGGAAAGTCCGTTCATTTAGCACGTGACTTTAGGTACGTAGCTAGCGTAGGCAGTAAATGCCGGCGCGCTAGCTCCGTCACCTGGCATGGATTTAAAGGGAATCCCCACCCGGGGGCCGTACCAGGCCGCGTGCCCTCAACATGGGGGGTGCCCTGGGGAAAGGGGGGCCGTGCTGCCCCCCCACCCCAAAGTACCTTGTCCCCATGTTGATGAGGACAAGGGCCTCTTCCCGACAACCCTGGCCGTTGGTTGTCGGGGTCTGCGGGCGGGGGCTTATCGGAATCTGGGAGCCCCCTTTTATAAGGGGGCCCCCAGATCCCGGCCCCCCACCCTATGTGAATGAGTATGGGGTACGATGTACCCCTACCCATTCACCTAAGGTGTAAAATGTAAAGTAAAAAAAACACACTTTTGAAAAAATATTTTTTTGCACTGCTCCGGGGGTCTTCTTCCGTCTTGGGGGTCTTCTCGCCAGAATCCTCCGCCATTTACCTAGCTCTTTTACCGAGCGGAGAAGTCCGGCTACCTTCTTCGTCGTCGCCGCCGTCGTCTGGGGGTCTCGATCCGCCTTCGGGGGTCTTCCGGGGTCTTCCGGGGTCTCTTCTGTTCTTGCCGCTGTCGTCGCTTTCTGCGCCGCCTTCTTCTTCTTCTTCCGCCTTCTTCTTCTTGTTCTTCTTGTTCTTCTTCTTCCGATGTTGACACGTCGCTCGCTCTGGCCGGAATGCCAGAGCCGCGCTGTGCTGGGACTTATATAGGGACAAGGGGACAGGGTCACATGCTCATGTCACATGGTGACCCCGCCCACTTGTGATGTCACAGTCCCGGAGGATTTGGGGGGGACCCCCACGCCGTTTTTTCGGCGTGGGGATTCCCTTTAAATCCATGCCAGGTGACGGAGCTAGCGCCGGCATTTACTGCCTACGCTAGCTATGTACCTGAAGTTACGTTCGAAATGAACGGACTGCTCCGTGTGTGGGCAAGTCCGTTCATTTTCAAAAGTCCCGCGGCTCGGAAAGTCCGGCGAAGCCAGCTGGAAAGTCCGGCGGATTGTCCGCTGGACTAGGTCCGCCGGGAAAAGTGTGTACGCGGCATTACAGATGCCAGAATAGGGCTGGGAGTATACACTGCACTCAGGGCTTTTTTTCAGCGGGAACGTAGGGGAATGCAGTTCTGGCACCTCCAGCACCAAATGTATGTAATAGCAAGGGATGTGCTGGGGGGTCTATTAATGCTGTCTGCTGGGGGATTGATGGTCACTGGTGGGGATCTGTTTTTGTGTGAGGGTCTATTATTGCTTGTAGGGGGTTTGTTGTTGCTGGGGGGGTCTTATAGTGCTTGTAGGGATCTACTGTAGAGGGAGGGGTCTATTGTTGCTGGCAGCTGGAGGGTCTTTTAAAGCTGACTGCTGGGAAATCTGTTGATGCTGCTGGGGGGTCGGGGTCTAATGTTGCTGGGGTGGATCTTTTGTTGCTGAGGGTGGTATTTTGTTGTGGATGGTCCATTGTTTGTGTGGGGGGGTCTATTGTTGTGTGGAGAACTATTGTTGCTAGGGTGGGCTCTATTGTTGCTGGGGGGAACTATTGTTACTGGGGGTGGGGACCATTGTTGCTGGGGAGTCTATTGTTGTGTGAGGGATATATTGTTGCTGGGGTGGAGTCTATTATTGCTGGGAGGGGAATTTGTGTTGCTTGGGGGGACCTATTGTTATTGGGGTGGGTCTATTATTGGTGGGAGGGAATCTATTGTTGCTTGGGAGGATCTATTATTACTATTAAAAATAAATTTTCAATGAGCATAGTGTAAGTGAAAATGTACACTTTTAGTACACCCTGATGAATACACTAAACTAGTCTCTGTTTCCAAAGTAAGTTTTAACGCAACATCTTTAAATCAATTTAAACTTAAAGCCACAACACAAATGCATGTGTTCAAATAATAAGCTTCTTAAATCATTAAGTGAAATAGAATTCAGTGGTTATTAGGAATACTGTGTTTTTCCATTTAATTGTCTACAGTTTTCTGTTTCTTATGTTCTTTTAGTACTAATAAATTTACGTTTCATGGAGACTTCTGTAGCGATACCCCCACTTAAGAGGGCCGCAAGTTTTGTTTGGGTCCCTGAGTACAGCTCCACCAACCCCCCGGCAATCTGCTCTACCCACTCTGGCACAGTTAATATATGTATATATTGCAGCACACATAAAATTACTTATACTCTAAGTGTGATGGACTCAAACTCATAGACAATGCTCTGGCTGAAATAACTGTCTTTACTTCTGGTAGTTTAAAGTGGTAACATACATCAACATTTGGCTTACAACATATCAGCAGGTCCCTGCAGCATGTATTGCAATAATAAACTGAATCGCAATGGGGGGGAACGGAGCGCCACGTGTAGCGACCGTTATCTAAGCACCAGTGTGGTGCAACAACCTAATTGCGACTACCTAATGGACCAGGCCTGATCCCTAATCATGGAGCTCAGTCCTTGAGGGAACACAGAGCTCCTATATTTTCTTCTCAGCAGCACCCATAGGACTTCTAGTGTGTTACTGGCATCACACAGAGCTCCCATATTTTCTTCCCAGAAGCACCCATAGGACTTCTAGTGTGTTAGTGGCATCACACAGAGCTCCCATATTTTCTTCCCAGAAGCACCCATAGGACTTCTAGTGTGTTAGTGGCATCACACATAGCTCCCATATTTTCTTCCCAGAAGCACCCATAGGACTTCTAGTGTGTTAGTGGCATCACACAGAGCTCTTATATTTTCTTCCCAGAAGCACCCATAGGACTTCTAGTGTGTTAGTGGCATCACACAGAGCTCCTATATTTTATTCCCAGAAGCACCCATAGGACTTCTAGTGTGTTAGTGGCATCACAAAGAGCTCCCATATTTTCTTCCCAGAAGCACCCATAGGACTTCTAGTGTGTTAGTGGCATCACACAGAGCTCCCATATTTTCTTCCCAGAAGCACCCATAGGACTTCTAGTGTGTTAGTGGCAGCAAACAGAGCTCCCATATTTTCTTCTCAGCAGCACCCATAGGACTTCTAGTGTGTTAGTGGCATCACACAGAGCTCCCATATTTTCTTCCCAGAAGCACCCATAGGACTTCTAGTGTGTTAGTGGCATCACACAGAGCTCCCATATTTTCTTCCCAGAAGCACCCATAGGACTTCTAGTGTGTTAGTGGCATCACACAAAGCTCCCATATTTTCTTCCCAGAAGCACCCATAGGACTTCTAGTGTGTTAGTGGCATCACACAGAGCTCCCATATTTTCTTCCCAGAAGCACCCATAGGACTTCTAGTGTGTTAGTGGCATCACACAGAGCTCCCATATTTTCTTCCCAGAAGCACCCATAGGACTTCTAGTGTGTTAGTGGCATCACACAGAGCTCCCATATTTTCTTCTCAGCAGCACCCATAGGACTTCAATGGTGTTAGTGGCATCACACAGAGCTCCTATATTTTATTCCCAGAAGCACCCATAGGACTTCTAGTGTGTTAGTGGCATCACACAGAGCTCCTATATTTTCTTCCCAGAAGCACCCATAGGACTTCTAGTGTGTTAGTGGCATCACACAGAGCTCCCATATTTTCTTCCCAGAAGCACCCATAGGACTTCTAGTGTGTTAGTGGCATCACACAGAGCTCCCATATTTTCTTCCCAGAAGCACCCATAGGACTTCTAGTGTGTTAGTGGCATCACACAGAGCTCTTATATTTTCTTCCCAGAAGCACCCATAGGACTTCTAGTGTCTTAGTGGCATCACACAGAGCTCCCATATTTTCTTCCCAGAAGCACCCATAGGACTTCTAGTGTGTTAGTGGCATCACACAGAGCTCCCATATTTTCTTCCCAGAAGCACCCATAGGACTTCTAGTGTGTTAGTGGCATCACACAGAGCTCTTATATTTTCTTCCCAGAAGCACCCATAGGACTTCTAGTGTGTTAGTGGCATCACACAGAGCTCCTATATTTTATTCCCAGAAGCACCCATAGGACTTCTAGTGTGTTAGTGGCATCACAAAGAGCTCCCATATTTTCTTCCCAGAAGCACCCATAGGACTTCTAGTGTGTTAGTGGCATCACACAGAGCTCCCATATTTTCTTCCCAGAAGCACCCATAGGACTTCTAGTGTGTTAGTGGCAGCAAACAGAGCTCCCATATTTTCTTCTCAGCAGCACCCATAGGACTTCTAGTGTGTTAGTGGCATCACACAGAGCTCCCATATTTTCTTCCCAGAAGCACCCATAGGACTTCTAGTGTGTTAGTGGCATCACACAGAGCTCCCATATTTTCTTCCCAGAAGCACCCATAGGACTTCTAGTGTGTTAGTGGCATCACACAGAGCTCCCATATTTTCTTCCCAGAAGCACCCATAGGACTTCTAGTGTGTTAGTGGCATCATACAGAGCTCCCATATTTTCTTCCCAGAAGCACCCATAGGACTTCTAGTGTGTTAGTGGCATCACACAGAGCTCCCATATTTTCTTCCCAGAAGCACCCATAGGACTTCTAGTGTGTTAGTGGCATCACACAGAGCTCCCATATTTTCTTCCCAGAAGCACCCATAGGACTTCTAGTGTGTTAGTGGCATCACACAGAGCTCCCATATTTTCTTCTCAGCAGCACCCATAGGACTTCTAGTGTGTTAGTGGCATCACACAGAGCTCCCATATTTTCTTCCCAGAAGCACCCATAGGACTTCTAGTGTGTTAGTGGCATCACACAGAGCTCCCATATTTTCTTCCCAGAAGCACCCATAGGACTTCTAGTGTGTTAGTGGCATCACACAGAGCTCCAATTTTTTCTTCCCAGAAGCACCCATAGGACTTCTAGTGTGTTAGTGGCATCACACAGAGCTCCCATATTTTCTTCCCAGAAGCACCCATAGGACTTCTAGTGTGTTAGTGGCATCACACAGAGCTCTTATATTTTCTTCCCAGAAGCACCCATAGGACTTCTAGTGTGTTAGTGGCATCACACAGAGCTCCTATATTTTATTCCCAGAAGCACCCATAGGACTTCTAGTGTGTTAGTGGCATCACACAGAGCTCCTATATTTTCTTCCCAGAAGCACCCATAGGACTTCTAGTGTGTTAGTGGCATCACACAGAGCTCCCATATTTTTCTTCCCAGAAGCACCCATAGGACTTCTAGTGTGTTAGTGGCATCACACAGAGCTCCCATATTTTCTTCCCAGAAGCACCCATAGGACTTCTAGTGTGTTAGTGGCATCACACAGAGCTCTTATATTTTCTTCCCAGAAGCACCCATAGGACTTCTAGTGTGTTAGTGGCATCACACAGAGCTCCTATATTTTCTTCCCAGAAGCACCCATATGACTTCTAGTGTGTTAGTGGCATCACACAGAGCTCCCATATTTTCTTCCCAGAAGCACCCATAGGACTTCTAGTGTGTTAGTGGCATCACACAGAGCTCCAATTTTTTCTTCCCAGAAGCACCCATAGGACTTCTAGTGTGTTAGTGGCATCACACAGAGCTCCCATATTTTCTTCCCAGAAGCACCCATAGGACTTCTAGTGTGTTAGTGGCATCACACAGAGCTCTTATATTTTCTTCCCAGAAGCACCCATAGGACTTCTAGTGTGTTAGTGGCATCACACAGAGCTCCTATATTTTATTCCCAGAAGCACCCATAGGACTTCTAGTGTGTTAGTGGCATCACACAGAGCTCCTATATTTTCTTCCCAGAAGCACCCATAGGACTTCTAGTGTGTTAGTGGCATCACACAGAGCTCCCATATTTTCTTCCCAGAAGCACCCATAGGACTTCTAGTGTGTTAGTGGCATCACACAGAGCTCCCATATTTTCTTCCCAGAAGCACCCATAGGACTTCTAGTGTGTTAGTGGCATCACACAGAGCTCTTATATTTTCTTCCCAGAAGCACCCATAGGACTTCTAGTGTGTTAGTGGCATCACACAGAGCTCCCATATTTTCTTCCCAGAAGCACCCATAGGACTTCTAGTGTGTTAGTGGCATCACACAGAGCTCCCATATTTTCTTCCCAGAAGCACCCATAGGACTTCTAGTGTGTTAGTGGCATCACACAGAGCTCTTATATTTTCTTCCCAGAAGCACCCATAGGACTTCTAGTGTGTTAGTGGCATCACACAGAGCTCCTATATTTTATTCCCAGAAGCACCCATAGGACTTCTAGTGTGTTAGTGGCATCACAAAGAGCTCCCATATTTTCTTCCCAGAAGCACCCATAGGACTTCTAGTGTGTTAGTGGCATCACACAGAGCTCCCATATTTTCTTCCCAGAAGCACCCATAGGACTTCTAGTGTGTTAGTGGCAGCAAACAGAGCTCCCATATTTTCTTCTCAGCAGCACCCATAGGACTTCTAGTGTGTTAGTGGCATCACACAGAGCTCCCATATTTTCTTCCCAGAAGCACCCATAGGACTTCTAGTGTGTTAGTGGCATCACACAGAGCTCCCATATTTTCTTCCCAGAAGCACCCATAGGACTTCTAGTGTGTTAGTGGCATCACACAGAGCTCCCATATTTTCTTCCCAGAAGCACCCATAGGACTTCTAGTGTGTTAGTGGCATCACACAGAGCTCCCATATTTTCTTCCCAGAAGCACCCATAGGACTTCTAGTGTGTTAGTGGCATCACACAGAGCTCCCATATTTTCTTCCCAGAAGCACCCATAGGACTTCTAGTGTGTTAGTGGCATCACACAGAGCTCCCATATTTTCTTCCCAGAAGCACCCATAGGACTTCTAGTGTGTTAGTGGCATCACACAGAGCTCCCATATTTTCTTCTCAGCAGCACCCATAGGACTTCTAGTGTGTTAGTGGCATCACACAGAGCTCCCATATTTTCTTCCCAGAAGCACCCATAGGACTTCTAGTGTGTTAGTGGCATCACACAGAGCTCCCATATTTTCTTCCCAGAAGCACCCATAGGACTTCTAGTGTGTTAGTGGCATCACACAGAGCTCCAATTTTTTCTTCCCAGAAGCACCCATAGGACTTCTAGTGTGTTAGTGGCATCACACAGAGCTCCCATATTTTCTTCCCAGAAGCACCCATAGGACTTCTAGTGTGTTAGTGGCATCACACAGAGCTCTTATATTTTCTTCCCAGAAGCACCCATAGGACTTCTAGTGTGTTAGTGGCATCACACAGAGCTCCTATATTTTATTCCCAGAAGCACCCATAGGACTTCTAGTGTGTTAGTGGCATCACACAGAGCTCCTATATTTTCTTCCCAGAAGCACCCATAGGACTTCTAGTGTGTTAGTGGCATCACACAGAGCTCCCATATTTTTCTTCCCAGAAGCACCCATAGGACTTCTAGTGTGTTAGTGGCATCACACAGAGCTCCCATATTTTCTTCCCAGAAGCACCCCATAGGACTTCTAGTGTGTTAGTGGCATCACACAGAGCTCCTATATTTTCTTCCCAGAAGCACCCATAGGACTTCTAGTGTGTTAGTGGCATCACACAGAGCTCCTATATTTTCTTCCCAGAAGCACCCATATGACTTCTAGTGTGTTAGTGGCATCACACAGAGCTCCCATATTTTCTTTTCAGCAGCACCCATAGGACTTCTAGTGTGTTAGTGGCATCACACAGAGCTCCTATATTTTCTTCTCAGAAGCACCCATAGGACTTCTAGTGTGTTAGTGGCATCACACAGAGCTCCCATATTTTCTTCCCAGAAGCACCCATAGGACTTCTAGTGTGTTAGTGGCATCACACAGAGCTCCCATATTTTCTTCCCAGAAGCACCCATAGGACTTCTAGTGTGTTAGTGGCATCACACAGAGCTCCCATATTTTCTTCCCAGAAGCACCCATAGGACTTCTAGTGTGTTAGTGGCATCACACAGAGCTCCCATATTTTCTTCCCAGAAGCACCCATAGGACTTCTAGTGTGTTAGTGGCATCACACAGAGCTCCCATATTTTCTTCCCAGCAGCACCCATAGGACTTCTAGTGTGTTAGTGGCATCACACAGAGCTCCTATATTATCTTCTCAGCAGCACCCATAGGACTTCTAGTGTGTTAGTGGCATCACACAGAGCTCCCATATTTTCTTCCCAGCAGCACCCATAGGACTTCTAGTGTGTTAGTGGCATCACACAGAGCTCCTATATTATCTTCTCAGCAGCACCCATAGGACTTCTAGTGTGTTAGTGGCATCACACAGAGCTCCCATATTTTCTTCCCAGAAGCACCCATAGGACTTCTAGTGTGTTAGTGGCATCACACAGAGCTCCCATATTTTCTTCCCAGAAGCACCCATAGGACTTCTAGTGTGTTAGTGGCATCACACAGAGCTCCTATATTTTGTTCTCAGCAGCACCCATAGGACTTCTAGTGTGTTAGTGGCATCACACAGAGCTCCCATATTTTCTTCCCAGAAGCACCCATAGGACTTCTAGTGTGTTAGTGGCATCACACAGAGCTCCCATATTTTCTTCCCAGAAGCACCCATAGGACTTCTAGTGTGTTAGTGGCATCACACAGAGCTCCCATATTTTCTTCCCAGAAGCACCCATAGGACTTCTAGTGTGTTAGTGGCATCACACAGAGCTCTTATATTTTCTTCCCAGAAGCACCCATAGGACTTCTAGTGTGTTAGTGGCATCACACAGAGCTCCTATATTTTATTCCCAGAAGCACCCATAGGACTTCTAGTTTGTTAGTGGGATCACACAGAGCTCCTATATTTTCTTCCCAGAAGCACCCATAGGACTTCTAGTGTGTTAGTGGCATCACACAGAACTCCCATATTTTCTTCCCAGAAGCACCCATAGGACTTCTAGTGTGTTAGTGGCATCACACAGAGCTCCCATATTTTCTTCCCAGCAGCACCCATAGGACTTCTAGTGTGTTAGTGGCATCACACAGAGCTCCCATATTTTCTTCCCAGAAGAACCCATAGGACTTCTAGTGTGTTAGTGGCATCACACAGAGCTCCCATATTTTCTTCCCAGAAGCACCCATAGGACTTCTAGTGTGTTAGTGGCATCACACAGAGCTCTTATATTTTCTTCCCAGAAGCACCCATGGGACTTCTAGTGTGTTAGTGGCATCACACAGAGCTCCTATATTTTATTCCCAGAAGCACCCATAGGACTTCTAGTGTGTTAGTGGCATCACACAGAGCTCCCATATTTTCTTCCCAGAAGCACCCATAGGACTTCTAGTGTGTTAGTGGCATCACACAGAGCTCCCATATTTTCTTCCAGAAGCACCCATAGGACTTCTAGTGTGTTAGTGGCATCACACAGAGCTCCCATATTTTCTTCCCAGATGCACCCATAGGACTTCTAGTGTGTTAGTGGCATCACACAGAGCTCTTATATTTTCTTCCCAGAAGCACCCATAGGACTTCTAGTGTGTTAGTGGCATCACACAGAGCTCCTATATTTTCTTCCCAGAAGCACCCATAGGACTTCTAGTGTGTTAGTGGCATCACACAGAGCTCCCATATTTTCTTCCCAGAAGCACCCATAGGACTTCTAGTGTGTTAGTGGCATCACACAGAGCTCCTATATTTTCTTCTCAGCAGCACCCATAGGACTTCTAGTGTGTTAGAGGCATCACACAGAGCTCCCATGTTTTCTTCCCAGAAGCACCCATAAGACTTCTAGTGTGTTAGTGGCATCACACAGAGCTCCTATATTTTCTTCCCAGAAGCACCCATAGGACTTCTAGTGTGTTAGTGGCATCACACAGAGCTCCCATATTTTCTTCCCAGAAGCACCCATAGGACTTCTAGTGTGTTAGTGGCATCACACAGAGCTCCCATATTTTCTTCCCAGAAGCACCCATAGGACTTCTAGTGTGTTAGTGGCATCACACAGAGCTCCCATATTTTCTTCCCAGAAGCACCCATAGGACTTCTAGTGTGTTAGTGGCATCACACAGAGCTCCTATATTATCTTCTCAGCAGCACCCATAGGACTTCTAGTGTGTTAGTGGCATCACACAGAGCTCTTATATTTTCTTCCCAGAAGCACCCATAGGACTTCTAGTGTGTTAGTGGCATCACACAGAGCTCCTATATTTTCTTCTCAGCAGCACCCATAGGACTTCTAGTGTGTTAGTGGCATCACACAGAGCTCCTATATTTTCTTCTCAGAGCACCCATAGGACTTCTAGTGTGTTAGTGGCATCACACAGACCTCCTATATTTTCTTCCCAGAAGCACCCATAGGACTTCTAGTGTGTTAGTGGCATCACACAGAGCTCCCGTATTTTCTTCCCAGAAGCACCCATAGGACTTCTAGTGTGTTAGTGGCATCACACAGAGCTCCCATATTTTCTTCCCAGAAGCACCCATAGGACTTCTAGTGTGTTATTGGCATCACACAGAGCTCCCATATTTTCTTCCCAGAAGCACCCATAGGACTTCTAGTGTGTTAGTGGCATCACACAGAGCTCCTATATTTTCTTCTCAGCAGCACCCATAGGACTTCTAGTGTGTTAGTGGCATCACACAGAGCTCCCATATTTTCTTCCCAGAAGCACCCATAGGACTTCTAGTGTGTTAGTGGCATCACACAGAGCTCCTATATTTTCTTCCCAGAAGCACCCATAGGACTTCGAGTGTTTTAGTGGCATCACACAGAGCTCCTATATTTTCTTCCCAGAAGCACCCATAGGAATTCGAGTGTGTTAGTGGCATCACACAGAGCTCCTATATTTTCTTCTCAGCAGCACCCATAGGACTTCTAGTGTGTTAGTGGCATCACACAGAGCTCCTATATTTTCTTCTCAGCAGCACCCATAGGATTTCTAGTGTGCTAGTGGCATCACACAGACCTCCTATATTTTCTTCCCAGAAGCACCCATAGGACTTCTAGTGTGTTAGTGGCATCACACAGAGCTCCCATATTTTCTTCCCAGAAGCACCCATAGGACTTCTAGTGTGTTAGTGGCATCACACAGAGCTCCTATATTTTCTTCCCAGAAGCACCCATAGGGCTTCTAGTGTGTTAGTGGCATCACACAGAGCTCCTATATTTTCTTCCCATAAGCACCCATAGGACTTCGAGTGTGTTAGTGGCATCACACAGAGCTCCTATATTTTCTTCTCAGCAGCACCCATAGGACTTCGAGTGTGTTAGTGGCATCACACAGAGCTCCTATATTTTCTTCTCAGCAGCACCCATAGGACTTCTAGTGTGTTAGTGGCATCACACAGAGCTCCTATATTTTCTTCCCAGAAGCACCCATGGGACTTCTAGTGTGTTAGTGGCATCACACAGAGCTCCTATATTTTCTTCCCAGAAGCACCCATAGGACTTCTAGTGTGTTAGTGGCATCACACAGAGCTCCTATATTTTCTTCTCAGCAGCACCCATAGGACTTCTAGTGTGTTAGTGGCATCACACAGAGCTCCTATATTTTATTCCCAGAAGCACCCATAGGACTTCTAGTGTGTTAGTGGCAGCACACAGAGCTCCTATATTTTCTTCTCAGCAGCACCCATTTTTATACTATATACACTACCGATTACAATGGCTGGAAGACCGCCAAGGAGAGGCAGAGCGTGCCGAGGCAAGAACACAGGGCAGGCAGGCTCTGTTTTAGAGACAACAGTGCTAGCCGTGGACGTGGTCATGCATCGTCATCAGCACGTGGCCATGGGACACGCTTGTCTTTGTTTTCGGCAGCTGGACATGTGGAGCCGCATCATGCCGAAGGCTTGGTAGAATGGATGACCAAGCCCTCCTCATCCTCCTCATCCTCTCTCACCCAGGCTCAGGGTATTGGCAGAGCAGCTGCCAACGCGTACTCAATGGCATCATCAGCCACCCCTTCCCTAGACCCACCATGACCTCCTGAGGAGTCCCCTAAACTCTTTGAGCACAGTGTTGGGTACATGCTCCTGGAGGATGCCCAACGATTCGAAGGCTCGGATGATGATACCCAGCTTGAGGAAGTCAGTAGTGTGCGCGCAGAGAGAGGGGATGCTGAAGGACAGCAATCTGGCAGTACTGTTCCACCAGCTGCAGCTTACTGCCAGGTTTGCTCTAGTGGTGAAGAGGGAGGGGATGATGAGGTCACTGACTCCACATGGGTGCCTGAAGGGAGAGAGGAGGAGGAGGAGGAGGATGCGGCGTCACATGTCCAACGAGGCAGGATGCCCCCTGGAGGCCAGCTAGAGGCCAGCACAGCAACTGTACCACACCGCAGAGCTCCGCCTGTGCAGGGCGCTGCCTCTGCACGTTATCAGAAAAGTTCTTTGGTGTGGGCCTTTTTTGAGACGAGTGCATCATTTCGCACCACTGCTATTTGCAATATTTGTCTCAAGCGTATCTCGCGTGGCCAAAACATCAGCCTCTTGGGCACCACAAGCATGAGCAGACATATGTCGACCTGCCATGCAGCTCGTTGGCAAGCACACATAAAAGACCCACACCAAAGAATAAAGTGGACCTCTCCTTGCTCCTCATCAGCTGGGATCTCCATCCCCACTATATCTTCAGTCCTTTCTGAAAGCTGCTCTGAGAGGACTGAAGGTGTAGAATTAGGTGTGTCACAACCAAGTACTTGCAGTACACCGACGTCCGATTGTAGCAGGCAAATTTCCCTGCCCCAGCTGCTGGACCGTCAAAAGAAGTATACTCCCAGCCATCCACATGCCCAGCGGTTGAATGCTAGCTTGGCTAAATTGCTAGCACTTCAACTGCTGCCTTTTCAGTTGGTAGACTCGGCCCCCTTACGTGAGTTTGTTCAATGTGCGGTTCCTCAGTGGCAGGTTCCCAAACGCCACTTTTTCTCACGGAAGGCGATTCCGTCTCTCTACCGGCATGTGGAAGGCAATGTCCATGCCTCGCTGGACAGGGCGGTCAGCGGTAAGGTGCATATTACCGCTGACTCATGGTCCAGCAGGCATGGACAGGGACGTTATCTTTCTTTAACGGCCCATTGGGTCACTCTATTGGCAGCTGGGAGGGATGCAGGACAAGGTGCAGTAGTGTTGGAGGTTGTTCCGCCACCACGCCTCCAAAATGCTACTACTGGTTGTGACACACCTCTCTCCTCCACCCCCTCCTCTTCTTCTTCCTCCAGTGCTCTGTCCTCGGAACCAGCGGTGCTCCGTAGGCGTACAAGGGGCTACGCGAGTACGCAGGCAAAAAGATGCCATGCCGTGCTTGCGCTGGTGTGTTTGGGGGACAGGAGCCACACTGGGCCAGAGGTTCTGGCAGCTCTGCAGGGGCAGGCCGAGAGGTGATTGACGCCATGCCAGTTTAAGCCAGGAATGGTCGTTTCTGACAATGGTACCAACCTCCTCTCCGCCCTGCGACAGGGGCAGCTCACCCATGTGCCCTGTATGGCTCACGTCCTCAACCTGGTGGTGCAGCGGTTCTTGGGCAGGTTCCCAGGCTTACAGGATGTCCTGAGGCAGGCCAGGAAAGTCTGTGTGCATTTCCGCCGATCTTATAATGCCAGTGCTCGGCTGACTGAGCTGCAAAAGGAGCTGAACCTGCCCAAGAACCGCCTAATATGTGACATGCCCACCAGGTGGAACTCAACGTTGGCCATGCTGCAGCGACTGCACACGCAGCAGAGGGCCATCAATGAGTACCTTTGCGACTACGGCACCAGAACAGGGTCAGGGGAGCTTGGCTTTTTTTCCCCACGCCAGTGGAGCATGATCAGCGATGCATGCACTGTCCTCTCACCATTTGAGGAGGCCACGAGGATGGTGAGCAGTGACAGTGCATGCATCAGTGAAACTGTACCTCTTGTCCACCTGTTGGAGCATACGCTGCGTGGGATAATGGACAGGGCACTTGAGGCAGAACAGAGGCAGGAAGAGGAGGACTTCCTTGCCTCTTAAGGCCCCCTTTATCCAGACAGTGTTCCTTCTGTCCCACCCATCACACAGGAAGAGGATGAGGAGGAGGAGGAGGAGGAGGATTGTGTGAGCATGGAGGTGGAGCCTGGCACTCAGCATCAGCAGCAGCAGTCTTTTAGGGATGATGTACAGTCCCAACAAACCAGTGGACTTGTACGTGGCTGGGAGAAGGTGGCTGGCGATCATGTCATCCTCAGTGACCCAGAAGACCCTGGACCGAATGCCTCAGCTAACCTACGCTGCATGGCCTCCCTGATCCTGCAAAGCCTGCGGAAGGATCCTCGTGTTCTTCGGATCAAGGAGAGGGACCATTACTGGCTGGCCACTCTCCTTGATCCACGGTACAAGGGTAAGGTTGCGGACCTTATCTTGCCGTCGCAGAGGGAGCAGAGGATGAGACATCTCAGGGAGGCCTTGCAGAAAGGTCTGTGCAACGCGTTCCCAGAAACTGGGAGGTTACAAACTCCTGGTCCTGGACGACGAGTTGCTGAGGCTTCGGTCAGTAGCAGAAGGAGCGGTGGGGAAGGTGGACGTCTGACCGATGCGTTCAGACAATTTTTTAGTCCGCAGCCCCAAGGTATGATCGGTTCCAGCAACCATCGCCAGCGTCTGATATACATGGTGCAGGAATACCTAGGGGCAAGGTCAGACTTGGACACCTTTCCCACCGAAAATCCTCTGGCTTACTGGGTCCTGAGGATGGATCACTGGCCAGAGCTTGCACAGTATGCAATTGAGCTACTGGCCTGTCCTGCATCCAGCGTTCTTTCCGAACGCACATTCAGTGCTGCTGGAGGATTTGTCACCGATCATAGGGTGCGCCTGTCCACCGACTCGGTTGATCGACTGACCTTCATAAAAATGAATCAGTCTTGGATCACCACCAGCTACCAGGCACCTGAAGCGGATATAACGGAATAATTTATAATGTCACATCCCTTCAAGACTGCCTATGCTGATGCTGAGTGACTGTCCTGTTATGTTCACTGACTATCCTCTTCCTCCTCCTCAATGATCCATGCCACCACACCAGTGCCTAAGGCACAATTTTTCAGCCCCTGTATAACAGGGGCGTGTACTTACAATTTTTTTTAAAAATGCTTCGCAACAGGTGTGACTGCTGTGCTCCAAGTACAGTATCTGTGAGGGGTTGCAGTGTTGTGGCACCAGCACCAGTGCCTAAGGCACAATTTTTCAGCCCCCGTTGGGGCGTGTAATTACAATTTTTAGGCAATGCTTTGCAACAGGTCTCATTGCTGTGCTCAGAGTACAGTATCTATGAGGGGTTGCAGTGTTGTGGCACCAGCACCAGTGCCTAAGGCACAATTTTTCAGCCCCTGTATAACAGGGGCGTGTAATTACAATTTTTTAAAAGATGCTTCGCAACAGGTGTGACTGCTGTGCTCCAAGTACAGTATCTGTGAGGGGTTGCAGTGTTGTGGCACCAGCACCAGTGCCTAAGGCACAATTTTTCAGCCCCTGTTGGGGCGTGTAATTACAATTTTTAGGCAATGCTTTGCAACAGGTCTCATTGCTGTTCTCAGAGTACAGTATCTGTGAGGGGTTGCAGTGTTGTGGCACCAGCACCAGTGCCTAAGGCACAATTTTTCAGCCCCTGTATAACAGGGGCGTGTAATTACAATTTTTTAAAAAGATGCTTCGCAACAGGTGTGACTGCTGTGCTCCAAGTACAGTATCTGTGAGGGGTTGCAGTGTTGTGGCACCAGCACCAGTGCCTAAGGCACAATTTTTCAGCCCCCGTTGGGGCGTGTAATTACAATTTTTAGGCAATGCTTTGCAAAAGGTCTCATTGCTGTGCTCAGAGTACAGTATCTGTGAGGGGTTGCAGTGTTTGTGGCACCAGCACCAATGCCTAAGGCACAATTTTTCAGCCCCTGTTTAACAGGGGCGTGTAATTACAAATCTTGATCTAATAGTTCACAGCAGGGCCCATTCCTGCGCCCACCAAGAGTAACTATGAGGGCCTACAGTCTTGTGGCAACACCGTCCACCACTACCACCGCCAAAGGCCCAATTTTTCTGCCCTGTTCAACAGGTGCATGCAATTACAAATCTTGATCTAATAACTCACAGCAGGGCCCATTCCTGCACCCACCAAGAGTAACTGTGAGGGCTTACAGTCTTGTGGCAACACCGTCCACCACCACCACCACCACCAAAGGCCCAATTTTTCTGCCCTGTTCAACAGGTGCATGCAATTACAAATCTTGATCTAATAACTCACAGCAGGGCCCATTCCTGCACCCACCAAGAGTAACTGTGAGGGCTTACAGTCTTGTGGCAACACCGTCCACCACCACCACCACCACCAAAGGCCCAATTTTTCTGCCCTGTTCAACAGGTGCATGCAATGACAAATCTTGATCTAATAACTCACAGCAGGGCCCATTCCTGCACCCACCAAGAGTAACTGTGAGGGCTTACAGTCTTGTGGCAACACCGTCCACCACCACCACCACCACCGCCAAAGGCCCAATTTTTCTCCCCTGTTCAACAGGTGCATGCAATTCCAAATCTTGATCTAATAACTCACAGCAGGGCCCATTCCTGCACCCACCAAGAGTAACTGTGAGGGCTTACAGTCTTGTGGCAACACCGTCCACCACCACCACCACCAAAGGCCCAATTTTTCTGCCCTGTTCAACAGGTGCATGCAATGACAAATCTTGATCTAATAACTCACAGCAGGGCCCATTCCTGTGCCCACCAGTCTTGTGGCTACCCCAACATCTAATAGGGCAAATTTCTGCAGAGTATATACAGCAGGCCCCTACTTTCAAACATCCAACTTACAAACGACTCCTACTTGCAAACGGAAAGAGAAAACAGGAAGTGAGAGGAAATCTACCCGTAGGAAGGGAAATTCTATCCTGTTAGATTTAATTTGTGAAAAAGGTATCTCCTCTCTACTGATGCTTTATCACCAATCCTTGTTTCAATTAAAACCCCACTTTTCCAAAAACATTTGTCATTGGGACGGAAAGTGAGGTGACATGTTCTGAACAGATGTGCAAAGACAGCAAATGTTACAGGGGTGATAACCCCTCCCTATGTTCTCCAAAAAGCTTAAAAATTTATTTTTTTGGGATGGAGCTGCACTTCATAATGTACCTGTTCAGATTCTACTTAAGAACAAACCTACAGTCCGTGTCTTGTTTGCCATGCCATTTTTCTCAAGGATTTTCAGCCATATGGCGGCCAGGACAAGACATGACATTAAAGCCGCAAGTGGTTTTAAATGGCTTCTTTTTTTCCTTTACAAATGTCATTTTGTGCAAGGACAGTTCTAAACACGGGAAACACATGCCACTTCACAGGCATACTTTAGACACCCCCCCAGGTACCATATTTAAAGGAAAATTTCACTTTTTTTTTTTCACTTTATGCATCATTAAAATGACTGCTCCCGAAAAAACGTTAGTTTTTAAAAGTTCTTTTTGCATTGATATATGTCCCCTGGGGCAGGACCCGGGTCCCCAAACCTGTTTTATGACATTAACATGCATATTGGCCGTTGTAATTAGCAATTTTGATTTCGAACGTTCGCGTCCATTATAACGAATAGGGTTCGAAAATTTGCGCAAACTTTCGGTCCGTTCGAAGGTTCTGGTGCGAACCGAACCCAGGGGTGTTCGGCTCATCCCTACTTATAAGCACTTTAGCACTTCTGTCAGGAGTCTGCAGCTGGGAGATGACCATATATATGTACAGGCTACACAAAGAAGCTGGGGCCAAACAATGGATAATTAAATAAAATGTATTAACAGTAACAAGAAAGACACGCACACACCAGCAAATAGAAAAGCATAAACAAGTGACCCACAAGCAAAAATGCCTAAGTAACAGAAACCTAGCAAACAAACTATATATAATATGTACAAATATGTACAATATGGGAAGCATATGGGAAGCCTGAGTAACAGGGGCAATGCAAGAAAAAGGGGAATCGTGACTGGGTACCGTAACAAGGTGAGCAGCAGTAAGGGAACAGGATGCAAGGATAGCTCAAGCAAGGCAATCAAAACATATATAGCAAATGTGGGACTTAAGTTAACACAAAAACAAAATTACAGTGGAAACTTGGATTACGAGCATAATCCGTTCCAGGAGAATGCTTGTAATCCAAAGCACTCCAGAGACTCTGAAATATTCAGAGACCGCTCAGATGCACTTGGAAACCCTCAGAGAGGCTGGAAAACACTCAGGAACCGAGTGTTTCCAAGTATTTCTGAGTGTTTCCAAGTGCATCTGAATGGCTCCGAGTATCACACCTCTGGCCAAATGCAGTACTGTCCACCGCAGAGGCTTAAATCCTGCTCGTGTTTTGTGAGACAACACTTGCAAACCGAGTCAGGATTTTTTTAAAAGAATAGCTCATATTGCAAAACGCTCGTTAACCACGTTACTCGCAAACCGAGGTATTACTGTAGTTTACACACAGCCACTAAAACAACTAGAAACCTCCCCCCCCTTTAAATATTCCAAATATAGTTTATAGTGTGCATGCATGTGTAAACACAGTATTTGTAAATGAACTCAGAAGTATCAGGCACCAACGTAATCCAAACAATTATATGATAGTCATTTCTGGACTCAATAAGCACCATCAAATTAGGCTATGATCCAGTGAAAAAATCCAGCATTACTTCCAAGACAGTTCACATATCATATCAAAGTGGCTGCAACATCCACTCCAAGATAGCTGGTAGGTCCCCCTTGCACCACTTCACAGTGTAGGTTCCAGCAGGAAGTGACCCATACATTCAACCAGCCACAGTGGTCAAGAGAGGTGAGCCTTAAACTACAATATGCTGAAATCCCCCCATCTTCTGAAAGAAGTTTGGGACCATTTCGGGACTGATAAGTATTATTGAACAATATGTTTTTGAAAAACCTTGGGTTACCCTATTGCGCTTGAGATGGTGGATACCCCAGCTGCATGACTGTGCTGATTTACTCAATGCACTGTCCCCACTATTCTAGAAAGTGGATTATCGTCTTTATAGTTGGTGTGCAAGAGAGGTGTTGTGGCATCCCTCTCTTTTTTGCAACATCTATAGGGAGCTGACACTCTGGGCATTACCCAGGTTGGTGATGAACATACTGTAGATGTCTCCCTCTTGACCATTATTTTAAGGTATGTGTCTGTGTTTAAAAACTTTTTTTGTATGTGTGTGTATTAATAAAGCCTTTGTATAATGTTGATGGAGTGGAGCCCTTCATCCATTAGCATTACCAGGATTCAGCAATCTTTTTTAGATAATACTCACTAATAATAACTAACTATCTCTAGGCAGGGCCTTGGAGGCAAGAAGATTCTTCCAAATATCTATATCTTTCATCAGCATACATCACTGGTGATTAAACCTCCTTCTGGTTGGCTGCAGAAATATAAATATTCATAACCCAAAGCTTGCCACCTCAACCTCTGCAACATCTTCAAAATGTATCCCTTCCTAACCAATGACACCACAAAGCTCCTAATTCACTCCCTGGTTATCTCTTGCCTCGATTACTGCAACTCCCTCCTCATTTGCTTACCTTTAAATAGACTATCCCCTATTCAGTCCATCATAAATGCCCCTGCCAGACTCATTCACCTTACAAACCGCTCAGCGTCTGCTACCCCTCTATATTAGTCCCTCCATTTAGTGCCTCTAATCCAACAAATTAAACTCAAATTACTAACAATAACTTACAAAGCCATCCACAACTCTACCCCCAGCTACATAACTAACCTAGTCTCAAAATACCAACCTAATCGTACTCTACGTTCCTTCCAAGACCTCCTGCTCTCTAGTTCCCTTGTCATCTCCTCCCATGCTCGCCTCCAGGACTTCTTCCCGAGACTCTCCCATCCTTTGGAATTCCTTACCCCAATGTGTCTCCTACTCTATCCACTTTTAGACGATCCCTGAAAACTTTTCTCTTTAGAAAAGCCTATCCTGCCTCCACCTAACAACTGTACTTTTATTTTCTCCATCAGCTCATCCCCCACATTTATTACCTTTTGTATCTCTTGACCCTCCCTCCTACATTGTAAGCTCTAACAAGCAGGTCCCTCTTATTCCTGCTGTATTGTATTGAGTTGTAACTGTCCTATTTGCCCTATTGTTTTAAAGCACTGTGCAAACTGTTGGCACTATATAAAACGTGTATAATAAAAATAATAACCCAGATCATTATTTATCCCCATTTATCTATTGCTAGCAACATTCCTCAACAGCTAAAGAACAATAATGCATGACTTAAGGGAAAACAAAACCATTGAATAGAGCTTGGGCTAACTACAACCCAGCAAAACTAAAGTTAAACTAGGAACACGGCTGTCTATATTAGCATCTGGGTATTATCAATACCACTGAGAGAAGAGTAACCGGTCAAACTCACATATTTGGTTGGAAGTTTTTTGAGGGCAATATTTTCTTTTCTTTTTTTTGTAATAGAACAGTTTATTATAATTAAGAAGGGTAAGTTATGTTCAAATATCTGAGGTTGACCATAAGGCACATTTTAGCAGTCCTAAAGCAGCTGAATTGTATTCTATATGAATGACCTAGTTATAACAGCATAGGAACCAGGAACCAGGCCAGAAGAACCACTGTTTAGTTATAATACACATTTAATAGAAGAGGTGTCACAAAAAGAAAATCATCCATAATTGCAAATTTTACCAGATCTATGTACTTTGCAGATTGATTTTCTCATATCGAGCTATGTTTAAAATAATACTCTATTTTTAGTTTTAGGTTTCCAACATGTTGTGTTGGGTGGTTAATTTTTGTAAGGCAATAGTTATAATGTACCGGTATGTGTATAGTTAATTAAAAGCAAATAAATACCTGAAAAAATAATAACAGAAAAGGTCAACTGCGCAAAATTAAAAATCTGCTTTACTTTGTGACATCAGAACATATACTCAATCTACAATTCCTTTAAATGAGTACAATTTCCTAATTTCACCCATGAACAAACACTTTCCTCCAAACTCCCTATGAATAATTAAGACATTGCATAAGTAGTAACTTACATATTGCAAAGATTTATATATTTTTTTTGTGTAAACCATGGTGGTAGGTTTTCAATTAGAAAAGAAGCAAATAAAAACTTAAGTGAAAAATATTATTTAGAAATTAATACAAAGGCTGCAGACTAAGGCTGGATTTATGATACTAGGTTTAAAAAGGGAGCAGTTTTAGTGAAAGTTTGCAAAATCTAAGAAGTCTGATCCTGTCTTGTGGCTTAAGATTTAAAGACTGAAGAATAACTGGGGCACACACTGAACTGTTGTCTGCTGCTATAATTCATACCTTTTTTTAATATTTATTAATACGTTTTTAGGCAGCATATAGAACAGAATGAAACGAAAAGGGTAGTAGAAAGATGGTAGAATGATTTTCACATTCAATATGTCTGCAAATATGTCCATGTTTTAATAAGAATTACATTAAACATACACCACATGTACAAAGAGAGACACACAGACAGACACAGAGCTAAAGAAAGAAAGACTGATAGTGAGAGGCTATACAAATTAAATCTGCAATTGACCAGCTCTGCAGAAACTTATTGTTCAGTTGTATTTGACATATTTAATACAGAATAGCACTATCTGTAATTATTGCAATAAAAAGTTTAACTGTATGGTAAATTTAGTATTCAATTGGTAGCCATTTAAAGGCTAAGTGCAGCCAAAATCACAAACAGGAAAATAAGCACAAGTGGCATAACTTACAGTCAGTAGGATATGTCCTTGTGCTGACTCCTTTTCTGTTCGTGAAATTCCTCCCCCACCCTGGATCTATGAATGGAGGAAGGACAGATGATTTATAGCTCTGCCCCCTCCATTCATTCATAGATTTTGTTCCATTCATAGAAGCTCTAGAGAAGCTGCCATACTCTGCACCCTGCACTCTCCTGCACATACTTATTGCTCTCCCATTCTGTCATAGCCCCTGCAATCCTTTCTTGTGCACAGGGCTGAATTTCTTACAAGGCAAGGTAAGTCATGGCCTAAGGCGCCACAGGTGCCAGGGGAGGTGCCTAGTTCCCCAGCCCACTTGAAAATCTGGTGCCTGTTTATCATTTTAGGCTTACAACACCTAATGCCAAAAAGCCGCTGCAATCCCCCACCCCTCCCTGCCACCTTGGATCTTTTGTTGTTGTGTTATTTCACATTGTGGAAGCTGCCTGCAGGGGACAAAAGTTCTATGTGTGCCATTATTTATTTGCTCTTGTATCTGCTTCCAGCAAGCTGCTTTTACAAAGGTCTGCTGACAGCTCTTCGATCAATTCAGCACACATCCATTGCAGCAGCCTGCAAAAAACAGTAAAGAGTCACAAAATAGCGGTACATACATTATCATATACCTTGTTTGGAGGCTGAAGTGAGGAGAGGGCTTGCCTTTGCAGCTCTGGTCCGAGTACCCCGGAGTATGGAGGCAGGGGCACAGAGCACAAAGTGGACCAGGTGCCATTAATCAGATAGCAGGTAGTTGTCTCTGAAATGTAGCCAGCAGCAATAGAGGTATACCACAAGAATAACGAGGATGGCAGTCCATGAGATGGCACCTGGAAACTGGACCTTGAAACTTCAAGGTCGCTTAGTCAGAGGCAAATGAAGGTACCCATCAAGATCAAGGACCTGGCCAGATGGCAAGCCAGGGTCAGCACAGATAGAAGGCATGGACATAGTCAGTAGCCAAGCCAAGGTCATACATGAGGAGCAAGAGTAAACGTAGTCAAGCAGCAGAGTGAAGTTGATACCAGAAAGACAGCAGGGCGTAGTCAGAGGAAAAACAAGGTCAGAGTCCAGAATCCACAGAGCCAGGTCAGAAGCAGGCCAGGTCAGCAAAGGGAGGTCAGACAACAAGAGCATAAATGCAGGAACACAGGTCATCACTGTCATGCACGGACATGTGCTAATGCACGTGGACAATGCGAGCCAGAGCACACAGATGTGCCAATGCGTCAGTGCATGCTGGTTACTGACGAGAGTCTGTCTTTGAGCTGGTGCATGAGCATTAGCTGCTTGAGTATGGGTATGAACATTAGCTACACAAGTATTCGTTTCCTGACACATATCCTGCTACTATCCCCAACTCTTATACCGTGCATTAGCAGCACAGTGTAAGGAGTGATATTACAGCAGACAGCAAAAATGTGCCTCTGCAGAAGTTTTTGGTTGTTTTAGTACAGTACTTATGTTGTCTCTATGGATATGTACAGTAACTGTCTGTAATTGATTGATTTTGGTTTTGATTCAACTTCCTTAGGCATGATCATGCTATTGTTATAGTTTTAATACTCTAAGTCATGGTAAATTGATTTTGGTTTTGTATGCAATGCATGTTTTGGGGGAGAGGGCACAAAGTAGCTTGCCTAGGAAATAATAAAGTATACATGCGTGTTGATACTGTCCAGTAAAAAAAATGTTTTCACATTCTTGGTAGTATTCCTAACCTTGCCCATTCTGGATTTGGCACACTGTTGCTAGTACCTTGTACCTTTGTACTTGTTTTTACATTTTGCATACCTCAATATAAAAATATTACTGGTAAAAAAAAAGGTATAAAACTGAAATAAGATAATTCCTACTTATAGTGTTTGGGTTGGATGCAAGTGCAAGTGCAGAATCTCCAAATCATAACATAACAAATGAATTTAAAATTAAATGTGTTCCATTCATTCTTTCGGATGCAAGATATCGTTCAATCAGCTCATACCATTTATCTTTGTGGGTTGGACTAGCAAGGATGACTCAGAGTGCACAGGTAATCTCCAGAAATAACTAATTAAACATGTTAAAACGAATATAGCTAATCTTCAAAAAATAACTTCTGAAAATTGATTCGGAACAACAAATATATAAAAAAAATCTGAATATACGAAACAAATACTAATATATGGAAAGAATTCCGAAAGCAAATCATTCTAACAAAATGAATATGAAGAAACAAAATGATTAACAAATTAATCTGAAACAAAGAAAAAAACTAAACACATTCTTTTATTGTGCACATCTCTACACAATAGTGTAAACTAGACTCATTGAAATTCATACATTTTTCTTGCATATGTCTTCGTACTGCATTTAAAAATATATTTGCATATAATGTAAACAAACTTGTATTTAGATATTTTTTTTTCTGTTTTTAGTATTTTTACAAAACGTTAACTTAAATGTTATTATATTTTTAGAGTTGGCTGTTTTTTGCAGCTTTGATTGGCTATTTGTTGTTAAAAGGAAGTAAAGAGTGCCGTGGTTGCATCTATGTTGATATCAAGGGGACATTTGAGGCCAGGGATCGCAGGTGCTGAATCTGCGTCCAAAAGGCCAGTGACCCACAAGAATTTGGGGGAAAGGCAGGGGGTTGGACTGTCGCGGTACAGTTAGAACAAGGACTAAAATAGAAAAGATAGTAATAGAAAATGGATTTTTAATACAAAAAATGATTACATACAAAAAGCATGCACAATAAACATTTCGATTTAAAAGAACAGGTTACCCCTCCTATACAATTTCACAAACAACGACACTTGATAGCAGGTCCTAGCCCGCAATCTTGACGTTTTGTTTGGATGTGGAGGGGGAAGTCTCGACCGGTTTCGCAGCCTATGCTGCTTCTTCAGGAGAGAAGTCTAGAACAGACATTGGTTTAAAACATAATTTACAACCAGCCTTAAGGTTACAAAACATTAACAACAAAATACATCAAAAATTAATAGAGGAAGGGTGGATCAGCTCACCAGTGCGTATGGAGACCGTATCCCATTAGGTCCAGTTGTGTCTTTCCCGGCGGGTATGGGGGTATAGTATTATGGAATCGGCTAAGACAATATGGTGAAGTATACTATTAATATTAATACTTTATAATTAGGAGTAAAAATTGGAGCACCACCACCCAGTGTGGTTATTTGGGAGAGTGTGTGAACCTCAAAAGAAGGGAGGGAGTATAGTAGGAGGGGAGAGGGGAGGGGAAGGGATTGTGAGGGAGACGGAGGCTGGCAAGGAAGTGTGGGGGTGAGAGATTGGGAATAGTGGGGGGAGGGGGGAAAAAAGGGGGGGGGGAAAGGAAGGTGAGATTTGGAGGGGGAGGAGGAAGGGTAGTTGGTGGGGAAAGGGGGAGGCGGTGGGGGGGGGGGGGGGGAGGGGAGGGGAGGGTAAGGAAGTGACGGGGAAGGTGGTGAGGGAGGGGGCAGAAAGGAATGGTATTGATGAAAATGAAGGGGGTGAAAGGACAACAAAAGTGGGGGGAGGGGAAAAAAGGAGGAAAATTGAAGAAAAGGAGACCAGGAAACGAAGGGGGTGGGGGAGGGGGAGGAGGAGAGGGGAAATGGGAGTGAGGGGTGGGGGGGGGAGGGGAAGGGGAAGGACAGGGGGAAGGGTGGAAAGCTGTTAGTTCAAAGAGTTGTAGGATAAAAACTTACATAATTATATGTCAAGCCAGGCTTAGACGCAGGAACCGTGGAGATCAGCAATTGGGTATAAGGTAATGGTTGGGTACATTAAGATGGTTTAATCAAAATTGTCTATAGCCAGCAATGGGCTAAGACACAGGGAGTAATTAGTGATCCAAGATGATTGAGGAAGTTCTGCAACGAAAGTTATCTATAATTAGTCAGTCAAATGGTTGAAAAAAGGGGGGGGGTGGCACTAGGTAGCAAAGAGTTTAAACATATACCCTGTTGCTGAGCGTCCAAGCTTGGTTCCGCATCCGGGCCCTTCCAAACGCCTAATGACGGTGTCAATGCACCGTCAATATAAATACCCCAATCGGTGACGTCGGTAACAAGCCACAGATGTGGCTTGCACCGGCGTCAGCGATCAGCCCATCTGCGTGGCTGACGAAGGGGGCCAATGACTCCGCCGCCGTGTGAGAGCGCCAGCCATCAGCGCCGGGCTATGGCGCATAGTGATGACGTGGGTGCGCTAGTCCCGTAACTGCGTATGCGCAGGGCAAACCGAAGTTGTGCATGCGCACGTGTATCAGGAAACCATCCAGACGCCGTCCAGAGGGCAGAGTACTGGATGGAGTCCGTGGCTGGAGGTGGAAAGGCAAACCCGCACACACACACAAAGTGTGTGTGTGCGCATGTGCCCAGTAGGCGGCGACGGTACACAGGCGTGGAAGGATGGATCCCGAGACCAGCACGCTCCCAATATGGCCCAATTGATTTAGGGCACTAAGGGTAAGAGGGACATGGTGATCCCTCCAAGATGGGCACATATCTGCCGGGAAAGCCCTAATTAAAGGGGAAAAAACTAGGCTCCCATGGTCGGTCCCCAACATTATGCACGGGTGAGAAAGAAACCAGCCTGTACAGCAAAATTTAATAATACATTACAGAGGCATGATAAGAAAACATATGGATTACAAATCACGAAAGATACAAGAAATAATACATAAAGGGGACTTGTATACAGAAGTCCAAAATTGTCCTCTATACAACAAAGTAGGCAAATCAGAGCCAGAGGTCATCAGGGCAAGGGAAAAGGCCAGAGAGTACTCGGTGGATGGTATAATTCCAAAAAAGGGGGGGGCGCCCACGGGAAGGGCAGAAGGAAGAAGGGGGGGGGAAAGGGGGGGAAAAAAGGGGGGGAGGGCAGAAAAGGGAGGGGAGAAAAGGGGAGAAGGGGGGGGAGGGGGGAGGGAGACCAAGAGAAGGGAAGAGGAGAAGGGGGGTGTATGGAAGATGGTATGTAGATCAACTACAGAAAAGGCTTATATGATATCGTTTCATTCAGCCCTGGGGGTTGGGTCGCGTTTAATTGTTCAATCCAAAGGGTCTCCCTTTGTAGGATTGACCGATCCCAATCACCCCCTCTAGGATTTGGGGGTATCACCTCTAAAATCCGGAAGTCGACCACAGACGTATCATAGCGGTGGTAGATTCCGATGTGACGTCCAATTGTGGTCAACTTGCCACTTCCGGAATAGTAGAGGTGGTCCCCAATCCTTTGCCTAAATTCTCTAATGGTTTTACCCACATAAAAAGCATTGCATTTGCACATCATGAGGTAAATTACTCCTCTAGTGCCACAATCCGCGTGGCAGCGGGGATAAATCTCTCTCCATTGGGTAGGGTAAAACGTTTAGTTTCCCTAACCCATGGACAGCGAGGGCATTGGCCACATTTGAACGTACCAAAGGGTCTCTTTTTGGGCGGTTTTGCCTCTACGTAATGGCTACTAGTTAGGCGATCACGGAGGGAAGAAGCTCTCCGGAACACCAATTCGGGGTTGGAGCGTACGTGTCTCTTAAGGGTCTGATGGTCTGTCAGGAGATGCCAATTTTTAAATAAGATGTCTCTGAGTATGTGATGATGAGCGGAGTATGTGGTAATGAATCTGACAGGCTCACTGGTAGGGACTGGTTTAGGACGTCTCATTAGGAGGGAACTTCTAGGTCTCAGTAAGGCCTTATTAAAGGCCTTCCTGAGATTAGAGGAGGAGTATCCTCTAGCTAGCAGCCGTTCACGTAATGCATTAGCCTGTGTTCTAAAATCTTCCTCATGGGTGCAATTTCTGCGTAAACGCAGATACTGTGCAAATGGTATACTTCGCACCAGTGGTTTGGGGTGAGCACTGGTGGCGTATAACAATGTGTTGCCAGCAGTGGGCTTACGGTAAAGGTTGGTTCCCAGATAACCATCTGGTTGTTTGATGATGGTCAGATCCAAAAAGGGAATCTCGTCATTATCAACATTAAAAGTAAAGCATAGATTGAAAGTATTGTGACCCAACCTTTCAATAAATTCCGTAAGTTTGTCTTTAGTTCCTGTCCAGACCAGGAACAGGTCATCAATGTATCTATACCATAATAATACTTCCGCTAGGTATTCCGCATAATTTTCGTCTGATTGTACTGACCGTTCCCAACCTCCCAGATACAAATTTGCATATGCCGGGGCGCAAGAAGTCCCCATGGCGACTCCTTGGGTCTGCAAAAATAATTGTTCGTTAAAGGTGAAAAAATTTTTTGTTAGAATGAATTTCAAAAGAGTCAAGATAAATTCATTCAAGGGCCAAGTATTGGTATCCTGTTCAAAGAGGAAGGAACCAGCCGTCAGGACCCCCTGCTCGTGTGGAATGCTCGAATAGAGAGCTTCGACGTCAATCGACACGAGCAGGGAGTCCGGAGGGATCTGGATTCCTTCCAATTGTTGCAAGAGGTCAGCAGTATCTTGGATGTAAGATGGGAGGCTGCGAACGTGAGGTATCAGAAATGCATCTATAAATTTACTGGCATTGTCTGTCAGAGAACCTATTCCTGACACGATTGGCCTTCCCGGAGGATTGCGTACATTTTTATGGGTTTTGGGGAGTGAATAAAAGGTTGGAATGCGAGGGAATTTAGGGACAAGGAACTCAAAAGTGTCCTTGTCGATGAGGCCCGAGTGCAGGGCCTCAGCGCAAAGGGCAGTTAGTTCCTGAGCAAACGAGGAGGTTAGGGATGCAGTGATAGGACGGTACCAGTTGCGATTGCCCAAAATTTTGTGGCACATCGCCTGATACTGTTGATGCGTCATTATCACAATGTTGCCTCCCTTGTCTGACTGTTTGATAACAATATCAGAGCGAATCTGTAGGTTCTTGAGAGCCTGCATCTGTCTAGGGGCTAAATTGGGAGATATTTTATGCCATTGCTGTAATTTGAGGTCTCGAATAGTGGCCTGTACAAAGGACCAGATTGTGGGACAGGTCATCAAATCAGGAAAACGACGTGAACGTAACTGAAACGGTTGACGTTTAGGTGCGGGATTAACCGCGGTGATTGTGGGGGTCTGCGTTTGTGCCAAGGTGTGTGTTTGTGTAAGTGAAGAATCATCAACAGCGCCTTCATCATAGAGGAGCATTAAATCGCGTAATGCCCGAAATTCTTGTATAGTAAAGTGCTTGGTGCGTTCGGCTAATTCCCGCTCCAAATTGATGTTGGAACGGTCCTTGTCGAACATGAATTTAAAGGTGAGATTACGTGCAAAGAGATATAAGTCTTTGATGGTCTCATTGACTTTTAGATTATCAAAGGTGCAAAAGCCAAGTCCCAACTGTAGGACTGAGATTTCATCTTCAGTAAGGGGGACTGAAGTTAAATTAATAATATTTAAATCTGGGTGGTCGGGGGGATATTGGGTGGTGGCAGTGTATTGGGTAATATTTGTGTGGGTTTGACCACGAACGCGTCGAGGTTCCCTTGTTGTTGTTTTTTCAGGTCTAAAAAAATCAAATCTTCATTTACTTTGGTGTATTTATTGGTCATGGTGCTAGAATTGAGTACCTTGGGAATGATGTTATGGAGAGTTGTGTTAGTCCCTGAGCCTTCAGTTGGAGGCTCAGTGGAGGCTGTAGGTTTGTTGGTAGATTTAGTATTTCTCGATGTTTTTTTGTTCTTTTTGGGATTGGTAGGGGGGGTACCTCCACCAAATCTCAACCGTTTGCGTGTGGAATTTCTCCCAGGTGTGGGCTGTGCATTAGTCTGGAGTGACAGTGTGGATGAAAGGGAAGAATCCGATTCCCCCTCCGTGTTGGGAGGCCTAGGGAAATTGGATCTGGTAGATCCCCTTCTGCCCACAATAGGGTCAGCCCAACGATAAGCATAGCCCTCTGAGAAAGCAACTTGATCTTTACAAAATTTATTCTGTTTTTTGACTATGATATCCTTATTCATAATTTCCAAACGGTCTCTCAATTCTTTCCACTTGGTGTTAAAAGAGGGGCTCTCCACCAAGTGTAAATAAGTAGAATTGAGGCGTTCAATTTCTAAATCTAATGTATTCATATCGTCTGTATACTGAGTAATTAGTGATCTCATTAGATCTATACTGCAATTAGTAAGAATATTTTCCCATGATTTTTTAAATTCCGCAGAAGGATCTTTGATAGTAGGGAAAATATGTCCCCGCAATCCTAGCGGGCAGACTCTCTCCATAACGTACATTTTAAAGTACTCTATATGCCAGTGTAGGTGTGATTTACGCTTCAAAAGTGCAAACATTTTGTTAAAGAAAAACTTGAGATCATCCTCAATTTTATGGTCACTGAGACAGGAAGTTTTAAGGTTGGACATAAAGCCCACCCAATTGGCACCTAGAACATCCATGGTCAGTTATCCAATAAGGATGAGCCCGGTGTTCGATTCGAACCCATGTTCGAATCGAGCACCGGGTGTTCGCTCGCTCGGCGAGCCCAGAACTATTGGGACCGCTCGCATCAAATTCGTGTGATGCGAGCGGCCCCGCAATGCATTGCGGCCCGCGCAGTGCAATGCTGGCTGATGATTGGCCAAGCATGCACTGTGACCCCGCATGCTTGGCCAATCACAGCGCCGGCAGCGAGGAGAGCCATAATTGGCTACAGGCAGGATGCCTGTAGCCAATTATAGCTCAGGGGCTTTAATACACGCCCCACGGTATAAGAGGCCGCCGCTGCGGCGGCCTCGCATATTATGTTTCACTCACAGTGTCAGCGTGTCAGTGTGCTGCTGACTGCTGACAACAATATGTTCTTTATTTCTGGGGATATGTGTGTGCGTGCTGTTAGAACAGCATTGCAGTATCACATCTGGGGGGTGTCTATAGGTAGCCTGTGAAGGAGGGCAGGTTTCCTGTGCTTAGAACTTTCCCTGCAAAAAAGTGTCATTTTTGCAGGAAGAAAGCTATTTAAATCACTCGCGGCTAATGAATTGATGGCTCCTGTAACACAGAGAGCTGTCATTCATTAATAAAAAAACAAAAAAAAAAAGCGTAGGGGTCCCCCCAAATTCAATAACCAGGCCCTTCAGGTCTGGGATGGATATTAAGGGGGATCCCAGCCAAAAAAAAAAAAAAAAAATGGCGTAGGGTCCCCCTCAAAATCCATACCAGACCCTTGAGGTCTGGTATGGATTTTAAGGGGAACCCTAGCCAAAAAAAATGGCGTGGGGTCCCCCTCAAAATCCATACCAGACCCTTATCCGAGCACGCAACCTGGCAGGCCGCAGGAAAAGAGGGGGGGACGAGAGCGGCCCCCCCTCTCGCCTGAACCGTACCAGGCCACATGCCCTCAACATTGGGAGGATGCTTTGGGGGTCTAAGACCCCAAAAGCACCTTGTCCCCATGTTGATTAGGACAAGGGCCTCTTCCCCACAACCCTGGCCGGTGGTTGTGGGGGTCTGCGGGCGGGGGGCTTATCGGAATCTGGAAGCCCCCTTTAACAAGGGGACCCCCAGATCCCGGCCCCCCCCCTGTGTGAAATGGTAAGGGGGTACAAAAGTACCCCTACCATTTCACCAAAAAAGTGGCAAAAATGGTAAAAAGGACAGGAGACAGTCTTTGACAATTCCTTTATTAAAATCTTCTTTCTTCTTTCTTCATCCTTCGGTTTCTTCATCTTCTCCTTCCTTCATCTTCTTCCATCTTCTTCTTCCATTTTCTTCTTCCTCCGATCCGCTTCTTCTTGCGCTGGTCTTCTCGTCCTTCTCGTCCGGCATCTTCTTCCGTCGGCGTCGGCGTCGGTGTCTCTGTCTCTTCTTGGGCCGCTCCGCGCAATGGGAGGCTCCCGCTGTGTGAGGCTCCGCTCCGTCTGACAGGTCTTTTATAATGGAGGGCACCTGGTGACCCCGCCCCCTCTGACGCACAGGGACGTCATGGGGAATTCCATGATGGCTTTCCCCATGATGTCAGAGGGGGGCGGGGTCACCAGGTGCCCTCCGTTTTAAAAGACCTGTCAGATGGAGCGGAGCCTCACACAGCGGGAGCCTCCCATTGCGCGGAGCGGCCCAAGAAGACACCGACACCGACGCCGACGCCGACGGAAGAAGATGCCGGACGAGAAGGACGAGAAGACCAGCGCAAGAAGAAGCGGATCGGAGGAAGAAGAAAATGGAAGAAGAAGATGGAAGAAGATGAAGGAAGGAGAAGATGAAGAATCCGAAGGATGAAGAAAGAAGAAAGAAGATTTTAATAAAGGAATTGTCAAAGACTGTCTCCTGTCCTTTTTACCATTTTTGCCACTTTTTTTGGTGAAATGGTAGGGGTACTTTTGTACCCCCTTACCATTTCACACAGGGGGGGGGCCGGGATCTGGGGGTCCCCTTGTTAAAGGGGGCTTCCAGATTCCGATAAGCCCCCCGCCCGCAGACCCCCACAACCACCGGCCAGGGTTGTGGGGAAGAGGCCCTTGTCCTAATCAACATGGGGACAAGGTGCTTTTGGGGTCTTAGACCCCCAAAGCATCCTCCCAATGTTGAGGGCATGTGGCCTGGTACGGTTCAGGCGAGAGGGGGGGCCGCTCTCGTCCCCCCCTCTTTTCCTGCGGCCTGCCAGGTTGCGTGCTCGGATAAGGGTCTGGTATGGATTTTGAGGGGGACCCCACGCCATTTTTTTTGGCTAGGGTTCCCCTTAAAATCCATACCAGACCTCAAGGGTCTGGTATGGATTTTGAGGGGGACCCTACGCCATTTTTTTTTTTTTTTTTTTGGCTGGGATCCCCCTTAATATCCATCCCAGACCTGAAGGGCCTGGTTATTGAATTTGGGGGGACCCCTACGCTTTTTTTTTTTTCATTTTTTTTTTTTTTTATCAATGACTTTTTTTTATGAATGAGTTTCAATGAATCACTGTTCTCTGTGTTACGGGAGCCGTGAATTAACATTAGCCGCGAGTGATTTTAAATAGCTTTTTTACTTTCAAAAATGACACTTTGCGCAGAGACAGTTCTAAACACGGGAAACATGCGCCCCTTTACAGGCATACTATAGACACCCCCCAGGTACGAAATTTAAAGGAATATTACACTTTTATTGTTTCAATTTAAGCATTATTAAAATCACTGCTCCTGAAAAAACGGCCGTTTTTTAAAAAAAAATTTTGCATTGATACATGTCCCCTGGGGCAGGACCCAGGTCCCCAAACACTTTTTATGACATTAACATGCATATTAGCCTTTAAAATGAGCACTTTTAATTTCGAACGTTCGCATCCATTATAACTAATAGGGTTCTAAAGCTCGCACGGACTTTAGGTCCGTTCGCGGGTTCTGGTGCGAGCCGAACGGGGGGGTGTTCGGCTCATCCTTATTATCCAAACACTGATTAATAATGGCCTAAAGGTTGCATACCGAGGTGAATAAAAAGACAACAAAAGGTTGTTACTGCAAATTGAAAATAAATAAACAAGGAAAATTGTGAAAGACACTCACAGGGGAAGAACGTCCGTCCTGTTGCTGAGCAGGAGGGGCGTCACAGGGGAGAAGCGGGTGTATTATCCACCCTATAATTATGTCAAGTCGTGAGTATAGTCTTTAATAATATAGATGAGTTAGATCAGAAGTACCATCATCCAAGACAAATGTTGATATCAAGGGGACATTTGAGGCCAGGGATCGCAGGTGCTGAATCTGCGTCCAAAAGGCCAGTGACCCACAAGAATTTGGGGGAAAGGCAGGGGGTTGGACTGTCGCGGTACAGTTAGAACAAGGACTAAAATAGAAAAGATAGTAATAGAAAATGGATTTTTAATACAAAAAATGATTACATACAAAAAGCATGCACAATAAACATTTCGATTTAAAAGAACAGGTTACCCCTCCTATACAATTTCACAAACAACGACACTTGATAGCAGGTCCTAGCCCGCAATCTTAACGTTTTGTTTGGATGTGGAGGGGGAAGTCTCGACCGGTTTCGCAGCCTATGCTGCTTCTTCAGGAGAGAAGTCTAGAACAGACATTGGTTTAAAACATAATTTACAACCAGCCTTAAGATTACAAAACATTAACAACAAAATACATCAAAAATTAATAGAGGAAGGGTGGATCAGCTCACCAGTGCGTATGGAGACCGTATCCCATTAGGTCCAGTTGTGTCTTGCATCTATAATAAGGCTTGGTTAATGGAGGACTTCCTTTGCAGGGCAGTTTAAAACGAGGCTTGGCACCAATGAGCTGGATATACAGTATACGGCGATAATGCAGCATGGCACCCATGCCCCAGAAGAAGTAATTTGTAACAAAATGTGTAGGGCGGAGCAATGTGTTGATGTCATCGCGTGAACCAGGAGTGACGGTAAAAATGCTATACATGCTGACTGGGAGGCTTTTTCATTGCGCAATTGGTTTTATTTCCTGTGAGTGTATTTTTAAGTATGAATAAACAGTTTAAAAAAGGTTTTATACTATGCAGTATATTTGTTTTCCCTATGTCCGTCTGAGTGCTGGGTGGAAGGTGAGATGAGGAGGATATGAGATATGAATTTACTCAATACTGCCAATAAAAATGATGTGTTCCAGATGATAACTTTTCCAAAAGCCTTCATTAACCACTCTAGCCAGAGGGTTATTAGCTTTTGGTAAGCTTACATCTGTAAGGTGGTGATTCTTTCCAAGAAATTGTGGTGGTGGAGCTCTGATCACTTACCTAAACACGGGACTCTCGTGGACTGTTTTTCATGTGGATTACTCACACATGGACAATTTATATGACTTTTAATTTTTACATTTATAATTTGTTTTGTATGCATTATATATATATATGGTATGTTTGATAATTGTGCAGCGCAACAGCTTGCTAAATTTAGTTAGCTCCTCTGTAAACAGAGGGGCAGAGTTAATTGCTTAGGGCTTATCTGTGTCTCACAGGCTGCTGTTCTGCAACCTGTGAGACATGCTGTCCTTGTCTTCTGGACAGTATTGGAAGTATAGTGAGAGGGAGAGCAGAACAGATAGTCTGAATATTTATGGGTCTCTGGCCATTCCCTGTGGAGGTGTATACAATAGGTGGTTGGAGAACCTATAAATATTCTGAGGGCTGGCAGACATGGGCAGACTTCCAGGGTATAGCCCACTGGATGTGACCCCTGTGCTGGGGGCTCTGCCCCTGGGGAAGAGACAGAGAGGAGAAGCCAGAGGAGTCCTGAAAATACATCAAGGTCCTAGCTAGGCTTAGCTGGGGGCCCTACCAGAGACAGAGAAAGCCTGGGTCAGAGTGTGGATACAACCCCGATAGACAAGAGTGAGGAAGCTCCACTATTCTGGGAGTGAGTAATTGATCCTGCTACACAGTAGAAAAGTGACTATGGGTGACTCATCTTACAAACCAGTGCTTGGTGCAACCAGGAGAAGAGACAATATAAAAAATAAAAATGAAAATAAAATAGCGCTAAAATAATAACGCTGTAATGATAAAAATTAAGGAAAAAACTATCCAGTGATAATGCAAAAAATAATAATAGAAATAAAGTGATGCAAAAAAGTCTAAAGCCCCATACACACGGTCGGATTTTCCAATGGAATCTGTCCTATCGGACAATGTTGTCGGAAATTCCGACCGTGTGTAGGCACCATCGGACATTTTCCATCGGATTTTCCGACGGACAAAGTTTTATCTCCTGCTCTCAAATTTTCCGACAACAAAGTCCGATCACACCAATTCCGATCGTGTGTAGCCTAGTCCGACGGACAAAGTGCTACGCATGCTCAGAAGAAATTCTGTGACGGAAGCGCTCGGTCAGGTAAAACTACCGTTCCTAATCGACACAGCACATTCGTCACGCTGCAATGTTAAAATGTCTTTAATGCAGCGCATTCTCTTTTTCTTTACAATGCAAGAAGAATGACGTGTTTTAGCTGCTCCTATTCACACTCACTTCTCACAAACTTATTTATTTATTCTTTTTCAGGATTTATTGGCTAGATGTTTATTTTTTGTCAGATCGTAAAAGAATGTTTGTTATATTTTTTGGATGATTTGTCATTTTTTTTTTTTGGAATACATATTTTCTTTATTATTTTTTATGATTTTTGAGGGGGGTTGTGTGTCTCAACTTAGCAAAACAACATTATTAACATTTGTATTTGTTGCCTAAATTTACTAGGAGGTTGTTTGTTGTTGGTGCCCCTTGTTAATTAGACTTTATGATTTGTGAAATGTACCTGCCTACTCACAAATAAACTGTCATTGTAGAAAAGTAAAACACATAGGCAATGATTTTTTCAACTCAAAAATACCTTCATTTAGGTCTCAGCAACAAACCAAAGAGGAACGCAGCGATGGAGAAACTTGGGGAATTAGCAAAGCCTTGGACACCCACGGCAAACATCATTTTTTAAGCTTCAAAAATTGGTGGCCTGAGGAGTACGTATCTTAATAATAAGGGAGTGCTATCTGGTCCTGAAGTCCAAAACATCCGGAACTGCAGCAGATGCCATCTAGGTCCCCAGGCTCTGGTCATACGAGAGGCTCCATCTTCTCTCAGACCAGACTGAATCCAGGTCGTCACTCTCTGGTCTTCTTTCCACACTTCCTTGCACGCTGTGGCTGTGGTGCTGGTGGGGTGGCAGAAGGAGGAGGAGGAGGCGTAGCATGGTCACTATCGCAAACATGTGTGAGTGTGGTCATCCCCCCAGCCATCCCCTTATTTAGGACCTTGAGGATGACATCTTCACACATGCTGCGTTGCCCCGCCTCCATATCCTTCATTTTAGTGGCAACCAAGGAGCCAAAGGCCTCCTCATAGGTGGGTGTGGCATGTAGGGAGGCTGAAGCCTCTCTTATCAGCCGGAGCGCTGACTCTCCCACCTCCCCCACCCTTCTCGCCCTTTTGTAGGGAAGGCGGAGGGGAGGGACTTGGGAGACAGTCAGGCTCCTAGGCCTACCCACGTCTTGGCTGCCACTACCCACCTCTTGGCTGCCACTAACCCCTGCCTCCTCCTGACTGTCACATTCCACAGCCACCTCCTGGCTGAGGTCTTCCTGTGTATGAAAAAGGGACATAGTTTGAGTTATTTGTTCATCAAACACACACCATTTTCATCTATTGACTGCTGCAAAATGTTTACAAATAGAAAACCAGACAATTCTCAGCCCTGCAGTTTAGGATCTTGCCCCAAATGTCTCCAACACTACTGTCCGTTGATATGTCAAACACGTTAGGAACTAAGCAATTGGGGATCCTGAATTAAGTGAACATCATTCATTTTTCACAAAAATGGGTACAAAACTACTATACCTGGCTCAAGCTGGGCTCCTCCACCTATTCCAGACTGGAAGGCCCAGGTTGCTCCTCGGAAGCCTCACCAGGGGTGGCCTGCGTGGAAGGACGCGTGTAAGGAAGAGTCGAGAGTGACTCCCTGACATCAGCCTGGTCTTTGAGAAAATGGAGCCTGTCATAGTACCAGAGCTTGGGGACATGGACCTGATCTGCTGCAGCTCCAGATGCTTGGGACTTCAGGACCTTATTGCGCTCCCTGAAATACGTACTCCTCAGGCTGCCAATTTTTATTCTTAACTTCTCAACGGTTGCCGTGGGCATCCTTGGCTTTACAAATTCAACAAGTTTCTTCATCGCTGCGTACCTCTTTGGTTTGTTGCTGTAATCGGGGTGTTTTGCCTGCCATAAAAGGGTAATTTCCCTATACTTATCAATGAAGAGGGGGAGAAAACTCACATCATTGAACCCCTCCATATTCTCTGCAAGACACAACAACACACCAAACACAATAAATAATGTCAGGCTAAACTCTCCTAATCTTCTCCATAAATAAGCCTCAAGGTCTAATCAGTCTAGGCTAGTTATGTACCAAGTTCAAATTGTACCTTCGTTCTAGCGATCGTCTCGTGCGTGAGCTTTCTCTCCCCTCGGCTCACAGATCGTCGCTACGACACAGGCTTGTGACGTTTTATATACAGTGCGCATGTGTGAAACTCCGCCCGCCCCTGACGATCTTTCTCGTCTATTCCCCACCCCTTCTCTTTACGGTGCAGTGGGGAGAGCACATGGCGGGGACATATCAGGTGCGCCCTAAATATTACAGCAACGAGGAGGAGGACGAGGAAAGGCCGGAGGCAGAAACGTCCCGATCCCGGAGGCTGAAATTTAAGGCCTCAAATATGTCTTTTGGAGAAATGTTGGAGATGGTGGACATATTGAAGAGGAGCGACTATGATGGGAAGTATGGGCCTTACCTCAACCCAAATGTCAAAAAGGCCAAGATCATGTCTAAAGTTGTGAGGAGGCTGTACAATAATTTTGGGGTACAACGATCCAAGGAACAACTGAGGAAACGCTGGTCAGACCTGCAACTGAGGGAGCCCGATCAGTACAGAAAGATCAAGCGAGTTCTTCAAAAAAGTAAGTAGTTGTCGTGTTTTGTGTTTGTTTTCTTGCTTGCATACTGCTCCATGTGGTTGGATTTTTTTCAATGTTGTACATTTTAAAATGGCCACTTTCATGTTCGTCTGTGCATTCGATCGTACTCAACCTCGATCTTTCTGCCACTGTCATGTTCGTGTGTGTCCATTCGATCGTACTCTACCTCGATCGTTCGGCCACTTATAATACGAGGTTTGGTGAAGTTTTTAGTGAAAGGAAGTTTGTTTTCAATACAGATGTCATCAAGAATGTAAAGCAAATTTCTTCAATGTAAAGGAGAGGTCACTCAGTAGCTGTTTACCCATCTGGACTCTAGAGCACTAGTGCTGGGACACCCAAACCCCCTTTTTATTATGCTGTTCCACACATGTGCTCCAGTGGATACTATAGGGGTGTCTCCATCAGACAAACTTCAACCAAAAAGGTAGTAAGTTTAGCACCTTTACAAAGTGACTACATTAATGTTGTTGTCATTTGAACCTGGCCACCAAAAAATATTGTCCCTCACTTCCAAGCAATGTTTGACATTTCCTATTTCTGCCCTCAATAGATTGTTGTGCTAAATCTTCCTTTTGTACATTCTCATAGGGGAGCGAAGACTCGGGACGTCTGAGGACACCAGGAAACCCACACCTCCCAAAGAAGGGTAAATACCAGAAGCAGAGGAGGAGGAGGAAGGAGAGATCATCGAACTTGGGGAACTTGTCACCACAACAGGTGAGTGTGGGAGAACACAGCTACTGGTAAGCTAATCAATGTATGCCTGCCTCTTTTACAATAGCCATTTTGTTTCTTATTTTTGTGTTTTTAGGTAATGTGGATGTTGTGGAAGAAGAATCGCACTTTACCACTGAAAGTGCACACGTACTCATCGGGGAGATAATGGTGTGCAATCGAGATCTAGATGAGATCAAGAAAAACATCAATGATGTTCAACAAAAATTGAAGAACATCATTGATGTTTTAGGGAAAATCTGAAAACGCACAAAGTAATTATCACACATTTGTGGCTGTTTGTGACAACATTTGAAACGTAATAACTGTGGCAAATTTGGAAGATGCACACATTGTGTCAACATGTGCTAGCTCCCATCATGGTGGATGAATGACAACGGTTTGGGGGTGCAACCACTTTACTAACTACTAAAGTGGGTGAGGTGAAGGGGTTGCACCCCAAAACACGTCCATTGATCCCCATGATGGGAAATTGCACTTTTGAACATTCTATGCATGTGTTTTACCATCTAATGCCCATTTTGATACCCAAATTGTGTGCATGTTCGAAATTTCAAGTTTCCAGGGGTGACACCCCATGTGATGAAGGCAAGATCAAACACACTTTGAACATATAGTCATGTCTGATCTTTTCTTCACTTTTTAAAGTTGAACTTTGCAAGTTCCTATGTTCAGTCTGTTATGTTTTGCTCCATGCCTGGTTTTAACAAATGCGGAATGTTAGTAAACAATGTTCGAAAGAACCAAGATCTTGTCAGTTTTGCCAAGAAGTTTTGAAACGCACTTGTGAATGTGTTGTAAGTAAAATTTTTAAATCTAAAAAATGTGTGGCTTCCTTCTTTAAAAACACAAAAGCATTATTTATGGCAAAAGTAAAGGATTTGGGGGGCAATGGGTGTTATTTACTAAAGTCTATTCCAGTTTGCACTGCAAGTGTATTTTCCAGGGCACTTTTGCAGTGCACTTGTAGTGCATAGTGGATTTGGCTTATGTAAATGACACCCACAGTGCTTTGTAATAAACCACGTAGCACACCATTTTTGGGAATACACACATTTCTGTCATGCTGATGAAAAGGAGTATTTTGGGTGTCAGTTATGCACTACAAACCTTCTCTAGACAAAAGATTAGGTATCACACACACACAACATGAGAAGATTCTTTTTGGGAAGAAGAGACTGTTACCTCCTTTTGCCCAGAAAGTGCATTCCCACTGTTGAAGCTAAAGGGCAAAAATTTCAAAGACAAATAAGCTGGAATACACCTACAAGAAACACAAGCAGGAAATGACAAGAAATCATAGGTCTGGTTAAAAATATATATTTAATAAAAAATGCCTCTCACACAGCGTCAGGCAGAGCAATGGCCCCCCTACCCACAAAGTAGTCCATATATTGCCCACGAACCTTGCGGGCATTTAGAGGGGGCAAGCCTGGACGTGCCGCTTGAAGGGCTGTGAGGTCGGCATTGGAAGGCCCGTCCACATCTGGGCCAACGGGCACCACATAGTTGCTGTTATGTCTTTTGAGAAAGTTGTGCAATATGCAGCAGTCAAGAACTATGTGGTTGAGTTTGTATTCCGTCAAGTTAATAGCCGTCAAAAACAGGCGGAAGCGGCTGGCCAGGATCCCGAAAGTGTTCTCCACCACTCTGCGGGCTCTCGACAGCCTGTAATTGAAGACCCTCTGGTCTGGGGTGAGGGTCCTCATCGGGAAGGGCCTCATCAGATGGGGAGTCAGCACAAACGCTTCATCCGTGACAAAGACGAAGGGGAGTCCTTCAGCATTCTCCTCTGGAGGTAGCAAGCACAGACTGCCACTCTGGAGACGCCAGTGTGCGCAATGGCACCACCATCCGAGATCCGGCCGTTCATCCCCACGTCCACATACAAAAACTTGTATGTCGCCGACACCACTGCCAACATCACTACACTATTAAACCCCTTGTAATTATAATAGTATGACCCCGAGTTGGGGGGTGGGACGATGCGGACGTGTTTCCCATCAATTGCACCTCCGCAGTTAGGAAAGTCCCAACAGCTGGCAAAGTGGGAGGCCACAGTCTGCCATTCCTGTGGCGTGGAAGGGAACTGTGGAGGGAAACAAGAAAAAAAAATTAGTCACTTTGTACATAAACATTGCAAGCAGATTAGACACTAACATCTTGGAACAAGATCAGACTTTTAAAATGTAACCTTGAAAGTATTTGCACAACAAAGTAGAAGGTCCCCCTAGCAGATTACTCACCCCCCCCATTAATCCCCCCACTTCTGATGGGCCATTGACAATAACTAGGGGTTTGGACAGGTAACCCTCTGCACTTCATTGATTGCCAAATGGCTCAATAATGTGTGCTAGTTTGGCCAGACCCTCCTTACTTAACACTATTGGCAGCCCACAGGAAAGATAAAAGAACATTCCGAATCTCACCGCCCCCCCCCCCCCCCCCCCCAAAAAAAAGGGAAGCACATTTTGACATTCTGCAATTACCTAGCAAGCTAATAGGAGGGAAATAACCAAAAAAAAGAGCAAATGGAAAGTATGGAGCCAGCCCCTTGCACTACATGCTTTGCTGAATTCATCCCGAAATATGACCACTATAAAGAGGTAGGTATATAGTGTGTATTGAGCTTGGCAAAGCCAGCAGATAGAGGATTGGCACGCAACCTAGCAGCGGATGCGCTTTCCCGTTTTAACTACGTTTCCTTCTTCAAACAGATGCCTGGAGCCAGTCCCCGGTCGGCCACTATCCCGGACTGGTCACAGCTGACTTTGGATTAACTCAGCATCTACAGACAGCAACCAACCTCATCAATGCATCACTCTCCCGCAATACCCGCAAGGCCTATCAGACAGCCTGGAGGCCATTCAACAAGTTCTTGTCTCAACACCCCCGAGAACCGTCCAGCGTCAAACAGATTCTGGCCTTTATTTCCTACTGTCACACTCACCTGACATTATCCCACAATACTATACGGCTGTACCTGGCTGGTGTACAGCATTACCTGTCCTTTCAGGACCCCGCGAGACCTTCCGTATTCTCGTTCCATGCCGTACGGGCCGTCCTCCGGGGAATCCAGAAACGTCAGCCAGTAGTCGGCCCCTAGACGACTACCAATAACCGGAGAGATCTTCAGGGACATGTCCACCATCCCTGATATGTCCCCATTCGGTATTCTCCCCAGTACGGTCCTACAAGCCGCCATACACATGGCCTTCTACGGGTTCTTACGACCCAGTGAGTTTACCTGCAACCACCCTTCAGGCCCAGTGTTACGCAAAAGTAACTTAGTCCGCCACCAGGATCATTTTATCCTACACCTGGCCGTGTCAAAGACTCAGCAGCTAGGTGCAGGGACAGACATACACCTCTTCAGAACCCACAACAACTGGTGCCCAGTCGCCACACTGAATCGGCTGTTAACTCTTCTGTCCGATCAGCCAGACACCAGCCCTCTTCTGCCTTTTCCCGTGAAACCACTCAACACGTTCCAGTTCATGAAACATACCCGGATTCTCCTCAGCAACCTACACCTAAACCCCAGTCAGTACTCCTGGCACTCGTTCCGGATCGGGCAGCCTCAACAGCATCCCGGCAAGGCATCCCGGACCACATCATCAAGAAGCTAGGTAGATGGAAGTCAGCTGGCTTCTCCCGCTACATACCTAATCCACAAGTGGAAATGGCCCAGGCATTTGCCAAACTTACCCAGTGACTTATCTCATCAATAAAGCTATTCCCTACCTGAATGTTTTGCCCCCTTATTTTGGTGTACCATACGATAGACCAAGGCACACTTTCAGGTCCATTTCATGTTGGTAAGTTTGTGTTTAACCTGTATGTCATCTTTACACGTATCGGCCATAGGGCTCTAAACCATAAATAAGAAGGCCAGTATGGTGGCCTGAAATTATGGGAGGAGCCCGGAGGGTATTTAACCAGCCCACAGGCTGCCGGTCTTTGTCGGTTTCCTGTGCGAGATACCCACCCTCCCTTCCCCTTCTTAGGGCATTTCTTACTCATTTCTTACAAGTATTCTTACTCCTAAGCTGAATACTCATATCACATTTTTTATAGCTACTCTCATTTCATAATTTCTTATCTAGGGTATGCCCCCTTATTTTGGTGTACCATACGATAGACCAAGGCACACTTTCAGGTCCATTTCATGTTGGTAAGTTTGTGTTTAACCTGTATGTCATCTTTACACGTATCGGCCATAGGGCTCTAAACCATAAATATATATATATATATCTATATATATAGATATATATATTACATATATGTATATATATATATTTTTTTTTTATAAGGATTTTTATAGTTTGGTTCACCATTATATTGGTTTAAGGATTTTATTGATTGCTTTTTTCTCACCATATGGACGTTTTTTATCATATCCTGCATGAAAGCACTCTATTTGGAATATTGTATGTATTTTAGCACTTTATCACTTTATTGCTGTTGTAATATAGCACATTTTTCATTTCACTATTTGGATTTTAAGTTTGAAAGCGCAGCGTACTTTAGAATATTGGGTGATCTTTGCATGATTTATGAGACATGTCCAACGCTACCCTGTTTCTCCGAAAATAAGACCTAGCGTGATTGTCGGTGATGGCTGCAATATGAGCCCTACCCCCCAAATAAGCCCTACCCTGTTTCCCCGAAAATAAGCCCTACCCTGAAAATAAGACCTACAAGGACTTTAACTAGGGCTTATTTGGGGGGTAGGGCTTATATTGCAGCCATCACCGACAATCACACTAGGTCTTATTTTTGGGGAAACAGGGTAGCTGCTGATTCAAAATTATAGTGTCATTTGAGAGACCCTATTTTGGGCTTATAGCGAGTGGTGGCTCGCAGGACATTACATTGGTTGGTGTAGACATCGTGCCAGGGTTTTTGTTTCAGTTTGCATGGAGGAAGAGTAGTTCTGTTTTGGATCAGTTGAGTCCAATCGTCGATCAATGAGAGACAGTTTTCCAGTGCCTGGTATTGGTCTTTTTTGTTGGTGATGTGTAGGTAGAGTTGAGTGTCATCAGCGTAGGAGTGATAAAGCAGGTCCTGGTTGCTGATGATTTTCATACAAAGGAGTTCCTTAACAGTCCCTTTCAAAGGCATACTACAGTGGTGGTGAAGCATGGCCTAACATCATAATTAGGCAAGGTACCACCTCTCCTCTGAATGCAGTATTTTAATCTTGCTAATTAAAAGCAGGGTCCTGTATAACAAGTGCACATAGATATAGAATTCCGACTAGGTTGTGCACCTTACTGTGGGAGCCATGTCTGCCTCCTAGTAAGAACATGAGTGAGTCTCATGTGGCTACCTCTGCTACCACTACTTGGCCACTCTCGATGGCACTTGCAACAGCAGCCTGTGCTGGGTATCATCATTGCCTAGCCTAGCCTTCCGTCCTGGTGGATTTGCTAGTGTCCATACATACCTGCCCCTGGCTACTCAGCTTTGATTGGCTGCTCTTCTTCAGTGTCAGATTTAGGCATTGCAATCTCAGTGCTCCCTTCCTGGTATTCCCTGTCTGTTGTGCTATCTGTCAATTGGATTTCATCCATGCTAATCCCTGCTTTGTACCTGGATGACTCTTTTGGATTTCGACCTGAACTTTATTTTGGACTGGCTACTAAATTACGCTTGCAAGTTCCTTCCTGACCTTGGAACTTTCTACTGGATTATGGTTGACTGCTACATGTACTGACCTTGGACTATCCCAGGATTATGCTACCAGCCACTGTCTTCTGCCTTACCAGCCCTGGGACTACATGTACCCTTGTCTCATTCATTCAGGATATCTGGCCAAGAACGATTATGTTCTAAGACCTTGTGGCAAGCAAGTACTGGTAATACCTGCTTGCCCTAATGGAATAGGGTCTGCTAAATGCAAAAGAAACACTCACCAGCTATAGTTTATGACCTAGGCATTGGGTTGTTCATCTGTTCATCACACCTCCCCATCCAACCAGACTCATGGCTTATGCACAGGAGGAGCAGTTAGGAAAAACGTATGTACAAGAAGCAAAGTCAGGATGACTTTCAAATGCTCTTTAAGTACTACTAAAGTGAACAAAAATTGCAAACACAACATAGGCAGTCATTGCATTTTCAATGCACTTTAGAGGTGTGCAAAGCAAAGTTTGCTTGGTGCTCATATTGTATGTAAGAAGCCACAGGGGACAATATGTTTACTGTAGCTAACACTGAAAAATAAATTAACAGCCACGCAATTGGGCATATTGGTATACAAATCTATATCATGATATTGAAAAATTATCAAAAGGGAAGGCAGAGGAAGAAAATGAAAATAAGCAGTATTATTGTGGCACCTCGTATTGGAATTGTAGTATATATAATGCCCTCCACACATATAGTTTCATTGTTATATTGAAGCTATTATAAAAATTGTATTTTGCCATTATGTGTTAGCACTATGTTTCAGAGTACTGCAAGCATAATGGCATTGAAGTGGTCACCAAAGCAGATCAATAGTTTTATAAAGCACTGCAGAACATAGATCTTCCTCATCGCACATTATAAAATCTATGCAAACTGCAAAAAGGTCTTCTGTCACTCATATAGCACGACTCCCTCATGCCCAAGTGTTCGAAAGAACACCTGATTAAGGTCTAGTTAGTTTTAGCAAGTAACAGTGAAGGAAAAAAGGCATTTGATATTGATCGTAAGAAAGAGTTATCACCAATTTTTAGTGCACAGACACATAATTGGATCTCACATTATAGAATTCTCCCTTCTGCCTTTGAATAGATACATTTCTTTCTGCATTTTAAGCATTTTTCCCTAATGCTGTTTTACAAATTATGTCAAGTATTATTCTGTAGTGTGCCACACAACAATTTCAGCATTCATTGCACAGCCTCCTTTGTATCTATTCAAACCTGACTTTATTGCCTGCTGCTTCGTGTAGAGAGTACATTAAAATTCCCTACTCTGATTTCTGGGCATTTATTAGCTAGCTAGCTAGATAGATAGATAGATAGATAGACAGACAGATAGATAGATAGATAGATAGATAGATAGATAGATAGATAGATAGATAGATAGATAGATAGATAGATAGATAGATAGATAGATAGATAGATAGATAGATAGATAGAATGGGCTATGTTCTGTATGTCAATGTATTTATGGCAAGGTTTGCAATATAAAATAAAAATATAATTTTTTTTTCATACACGGTCCTTGTCAGAACATAATGTACTTATTAATAAATCCATCTAGTAATAGTATTTTTTAACAATAGTGTCATATGGATTTCATTTTAGGTGAGCAAATAAGGGCAGGCACTGAGTTGTGAACTACTGTAGGTGATTCTCAGATTTTTAGGTGTATGCATCTGCAGATTTGTACGATATGCATATGATTATGAATTTCAATAATCTGTAAACCAGAATTCATGAACAGTACAATTTTCAGTTGTGTGGGCAGAGAATGTGCAGATAACATTTAGGGATTTAGAGGAAATCTTCCACATTAAAGAAAATTGAACCACATGTTAATAGGCTTTAAAAAGGGGTTTGTGACATGTGTTTTTGCTTCCAGCCTGTTGAAAACCTGGAGTGGACAGCCTTTGGCCCTGCTTCTTCTTGAATAGGGCACTCACATACCTGTTGTTTGAGAGAACCTCTCTGCCATTTTTTACACATTGTTTCCGGCTATAGGCCCGCTCACCAACACGTGTTGAAAGAAAGGAATGTTCACTGACAGATGCATTTTCAGCACTTTACTGAAAATCAATACTCCTTCCAATAAATCATCACACCGAACGTACTGGCAGAAACTTTAGTGCAGAACACCATTGACAAGAACATACATCCTATTAGCAATTACATTTGATATATTTAATACTGATTTATATTGAAACAAAGATTTTTTGTGAGTTCCTTAGTGAATTTAATCAATCAACATATTTTATATATGACACTATATCATACTATATGTTTAGCAATAGAAGGACATGGGAGAGGAGGGAGGGAGGAAGGAAGGAAATGAGGGGAGTGTCATTTACCACTGTGTATATGCCCAAATGTCACAAGGGCTGCACAAATAAGAAAAAGGAGGAAATTAAGAGCTTAGAAGGGAACTGAACTTGGAGCATGCTCAGTGGATGACAACAGCTAGTCTACACAATCTCAGCCTGTAATAGGGACACAAAAAAGATGGGAGGGACAGCTGAAGGCAGAATTAACCAGGTATATTTCACTCTACACAAAACAAATGAGAGTTTTTCAAAGTCTGGGTTTAATGACTCTTCAAGGGGCACTAACACCTGTCAACAAGCCAGTTGCCTTCCCGATGTCTAATCTGAAAGTGTATACTCAGCCAAATGATTAATGTGTTTGTCACATCAATCATATGACCTTAGCTGAATGGTACAACTCATTTTAAATTTTTCAAAATCAGTGGGACTTTTTCAGAGCCAAATAAGATTACTCAAGCTTGTATACTAATGATACTATTTTTTATTGCATCATATAAAAATAGCCATTAAATAATCATATCATATGTTGACTAGGAATCAGAGAAAGCTGGTGGGATTTGTGTCCTAGCTGTCCAGCAAACTTTGGTCAGAGAATGGAAACAAACATTTATCAATTTCGATGAAGTGCAACAAAGGCTCATGGGCACAATGGTGCATGAGAAGCCCACCTCCATCCTAAGGGACACCCAAGCCAAATTCCTTAAAAGTTTGGGATCCTTAGATCATGTATAATACTCTGGTCACTGTAGACAGGACCTTGCTTGCAGTATTACTAGGCTTAGCAACTCACTGGCACCGTAGTCTGGTTGAACCATGTGGAAAATACTCTTTCAGCCCTTTCCATCCCTCTTCTCCCCTCTCTCCTCCTTCTTCCCAGACATGTATCCCTTGTAACTGTTCTCACTCTTATCTTTCCTATTTACTCCCCCCCTTATCCCCCCTTACCTTTTTTCCTCATCCTTTCTTTTTCTTTGCACATTGTGGTATTGGTTATTATTATTAACAACAAAGAGCGACCCTCATTGACAAATGCACCGCAGTGAACCTCTTGGTTGTGATCTTCTAGCACACTATTGGGTAGCATTAAGCCTCTCTGGCATGGTTATTGAGACCCTGAAATCTTTAATGTAGAGTGCCTTCTTCTTCATACTACTTCTACCACTTTGCTGTGCATTTGCCTGCTGTTTATTCCTTCTTCTTTATTGTAAAACTTGAAAAACAAATAAAACTTTTGTAACACAATAAAAAATAAAGTAATTTCATATGACATAAATACAATCGGTAAAATTAAGACTTATATGTGACAGCCTCTGTTTATCTCAGGTAGCTAACCTCTAACTTTTCTAAAACGAAATGCTACTTATGTACGATAATTTTAACCAAAGAACAAGTGGGGGTGTATAGTTACCCCTTGATAGGTAGAAACCGATTGTTGTTTCGGATTTTTAAAGCTAAGTTAATATACAAATATCTATTTTGTTATACTGTATATTAAGCTCTTATTTGAGAGTGAGATGAGCATTTCTGTCTTTTTGTTCTTATGGACAAACGGAGATGCAAATGATAGATGCATTGTAGTGTAGGTTCCTTTGGTTTCATTTTATTATCCCTAACTGCAGTACACATGATTTTTCCTGTATATGTTCTCTATAAACTTAAAAATGGTTTTAATGTGGATAAAATTGTAGAATCTTGGTTGCATCATCCATGGGTGGCAAGTATGGTCTATACCAAGTAACCTTATATTATGTTAAAGATTCTAAATATTAGTTCAACCTTTCTGTGAATTTCATAGGGTCCTAAGACAAGGCATTACTATCTTAATATAGATCCTGGCCATTCACATATCTTTCCCCCTGTGGCTCTCTCGGAGGGACTTTCCCTTGTTTTTTGCAACATGGTATATATGCACACTATTTTAACAAAGTAAGTAACTAAATGTAGATAAGTGTAAACTATGAAACCTCTCTTTGCTTTACAATGTATTAATGTAACAACTAACATAACTTATTTAATTGTCAATATAGATTATATCTGGTTTCTAATTGATTTATTAAATGCTGTTAGAATTATTGTATTTAGAAATAGCAGTAGTAGTAGATGTTTTAGAATTATTTTGACTATGTTCAGAAACATTCTCAAACGATATACTCTTTTCTTTGAGACCTGTACATCAGTTTTCAGACTGCAAGGCTTAGAAACATGACATTTCACAAAAAAATATAGAACACCCAAGATTAATGAAAAGCATTTTTACTTGCCAGCCCATAAAATGTTCCCTATAACCTAAAATAATATTTGATAGACAAGAAAGTGTACTGAACGGTTGAGTGAAGGGCAATATGAAAATGAGGATAGTTAAAGTTTGGAGAAGCATTAAATGTGTTCTTTGAAAAAAATCTTTGAAAAGATTCGCTCAGCTCTGTCTGCCCCTTGAAGTGTAATCAATGTTATGCTTCACAATCACCATAAACTCGCATCAAAGATGTATTTGAATACATCTCAAAGAATAGAAATGTGATTCTAACATTGCTTTGGAGATCATAATGTCATAGCTTCCACAGGAAACAGAAAATATATTGCAGGAGTACACCCTGAAATTCAATGTACTCTGTTTCAAAGGGCGTTCATCTACCTCTCTGAAATTATTTTCTCAAAGCTCTACAGAGCTCTGTACCCAGGATAAGAATATGTAGAAACCAAAAGCATGCATACAGATTTTTGTTCTTTATATCTTTAGATACACAGTAATTTAGGACTAGAATTCTGTGAATATCTTAACAGTTCCTGCCTTGGTGATCTAAAAAATAATTTTTATGGTAAAATCATAGAATAAAGGAATCCCTATACTGCTTTCATACACATGTCAACATATGTTTATCTCTATAAGCACTCATATAGAAAGGTGTTCAAATTAGAGCATTGGTAATGTAGCACCCTCCCAGTTAGTGTAGGTTGCTAGGTAGATTTAATTTACCTCCTCCTTCACCTTGGTCAACATATCTGAAGATTCTCTGCTGTGTTCCTGTTAAAGACTTGCCTGGCTGACGTCCCTTCTGGTTCCTGATCCTGTTTGCTCTCTCCGACTAAGCTGATCTCTGGCTTCCTGATTTACTGGCTTGCACTGACTACTCGCTTTGATTACCGAATCCTGGCTATGTTTTGACTATGTTTACTATTTGTACCATTTTTACCACTATATTAAAAGGTGTGATTTGTACTGCATTTTCTGTCTCTGTCCGATTCATAGTTCCTGACACTGTGCCTGCCTCTGCCTAAGTAATCCCCTCCATTGCTCAAATTAACTTCCCAGGTACTTGTTTCCATGCACACCAACATCTTCAATGACCCCAACTTAGCTAGCAGAAGATTGATTCACATGAGTTACCTGTGACACTGTGCAAATCTACCCAGACATCTCTCCCACTACCTTGGATAAGCGCAGGAGAATGAAGGAAGCTGACACTGTGCCTGCCTCTGCCTAAGTAATCCCCTCCATTGCTCAAATTAACTTCCCAGGTACAATTCTGCAATACCCAGTCTACAGACATACACTTGTTTCCATGCACACCAACATCTTCAATGACCCCAACTTAGCTAGCAGAAGATTCATGTTAAAGACTATAGTCAGATCACTTTAGCCTGAGGGAAAACCTGTGTTCAACTTAAAATTTTTAACGCTCAGGCCTAAACTTAGCCCCTTTGTCTGAGAGCTCGCAAGAGGCATAGTTTAGTCTGCGTTGTTACTCTTGTTGGTCACTTGGAGTGACTCATCTATTATGGAGAGATACTGTTTATGCCATCAGGGTCACAGTATATGCTGGAGTCTAAAGTTCCTGTAAGGGACCCTGAGAAGCTGACTGTGCACTCTTTATTATGTTCATGCTGGTTGACTTTAATGGACTAATAAATTCTGTGATTCTTTTATGACTTTAACCTGCCAGTACACTCTGTTATTCTTTTATATATGTGTGAGCCTAATTCTTGTGTGCCTGCTGAGGTTTGCAGAAAGGTAAACTGGTGGTGTCAATGAGGTTGAGTCCAAAACAAAATATGTCACCAGCACTCTAGGGATCTCCAAAATGGGTCCAAAGTTTTATTAGCGATCATATCGTTACAGCAAAAAGCAAAGTTTTGGAGCCACGCAGGACCTCTTCATCAGGCATGTGACAAAGTGTGATATAAAATGAAGATATTTAAAGAACCATCCACCATATCTTTGTCACATGCCTGATGAAGGGGTCCTGCATGGCTCCGAAACGTTGCTTTCTGCTGTAATGATGTGATCACTAATAAAACTTTGGACCCCTTTTGGAGATCCCTGGTGTGCTAGTGACATTTTTTGTTCTGACTTTAAAAAGTTCCAGCTGTTGGTCACTACAGCACCTACTTAGATGCACCGCCATTTCAACAGGAAAGTGTGCATTTGGATTAGTATGAATGAGGTTGAGACAAAATTACAAAACAAAAGTAGAGGACCCAAACTAACCAATGGCTCCTGTGGGGAGCACACAGTCTGAGCAGCAGACGGTGTCAGTAGGGCAGAGATTGATGTCAGTAGGGCACTGGACAGTGTCAGTAGTTATTTATTTTTTGTTTTTTTGTTTTTTTGTTTTTTTTATAATTATTATTTATTTTTGTGAATTTTTTAGGAGCCTTGTGTCTGCCTGTGTGTGTGGGGTGGGGGGTAATAATGAATAAATATAGTCTATTTGCATTAAAATAACAGTTGTTAACTACATGAAAAATGATAAATACAGTCTTAAATAAAGCACGTAGATCTTATCTCAATAGGCAACTATTTACCAAAAGCCTGTGCAATTACTAAACATTTTTTTTTTATGTTTCCTTTAGTTTTAGAAAGGACAAAGGTGGTAGAGGATGGCATTGAAATTATACTCAATTCAAATTGGTTGCAAAACATTAAAACTATTAGAGACAGACACAGATGCTCGGCTTTACTGCTCTGGCTGGTTTAAATATTCAAATGTTCAAATAACAATCAGAGTCACTGAGCTCTGCTGCAGTATATAAACTTTAATAGAATTAAATATTGTATCACCAATAGCCCATAAAATTTGTAATATAGTGTGAATGCACAAAAAAAAAAATAATATTCCCAAGTACAAACAGATAAGAATTCTACATAAGGATATTAATGTATAAAAAAATAAGGTCTACTGCAATATAAAAAAAAGTTGTGTGTAAGGGGACTCTAATGGAAAGTGGCACTCTGTGGGCTCTGCCGTAGGGTGGCACTCTGTGGGCTCTGCTGTAGGGTGAGACTCTGATGTAAGGTGGTACTCTGCAGACAGTGATGTATAGGGAGAATGTTGGGACTATGATTTAAGGGAGGACTCTAATGTGAGCGTGGCGCTCATAAGGACTGTTGAACTGTCTTCTTCCCACCCAACCTATAGCAGAATGATGGCCGAGCGGGGGATCAGTTATCCTGACTGGCGGTCATATGTTGTCCAGCAGGATAAGCCGCTCGTGCGTGCCTCAGGGAGGCACACAGCAAGGCGATTGGTAGCGCAGTGTGTCTCTCTGACACACCGCATCTCCATTCTTGGTAAAGAGCCTGTGACGTAGGCTTTTTACCATGTGATCAGCTGTGTCCAATCAAAGCTGATCACATCGTAACCAGGTAGTGTCAGGTTTTCAGCTTTTCCTCCATTCTGACAAGGCGCGAGTAGAGGAGAGCCAATAAATGGCTCTCCTGATTGGGGGGTCAGCACTGATAATCAGTTCATTGATTATCAGTGCATACCCATCAGTGATGCACACCAGTGCCCCACCAGTGATGGCCTATAATGCCTGCCAGCAATGCCAATCTGTGCCAACCTATATTGCCAATCAGTGCCCATCAACAATGCCTGTCAGTGCCCTTCAGTAATGCCAATAAGTGCTGCCTATCAGTATCATCTATCAGTGCTGTATAAATATAATGAAGTAGCGCTAATCAGTAAAACACATCACTAAGGTGCTAAACAAGCAAAAAATAATAAAAATATCAAATAATCTCTCAAATACTCCTCGTCAGAGGCAGCTCTCTAATTAGGCAAATTAGGCGTTCGCCTTAGGCCTCGCCCCCACAGGGGCCTCGTGGCCGCCTAGTTTGCCCCAAACCTATATGATTCTAATAGTCTCTGACCATCTCCTGTACCATGTCTGCAGTCTCTGACCATCTCCTGTATCATGTCTGCAGTCTCTGACCATCTCTTGTACCATGTCTGCAGTCTCTGACCATCTCTTGTATCATGTCTGCAGTCTCTGACCATCTCCTGTACTATGTCTGCCGTCTCTGACCATCTCTTGTACCATGTCTGCAGTTTCTGACCATCTCTTGTACCATGTCTGTAGTCTCTGATCATTTCCTGTATCATGTCTGCAACTCTCTCACTCTCTCACTCTGCGGAAGGTGCGTCAGAGCCTCCTCCACATTAGAGTTTCCATTTTAAATGCAAGTTGCAAGTTGGAATGTAAAGGGGAATGCAGTGGACTCTGATATAAAGGTAATCTTTGGTCACCAGAGCTCCCCCCCCCCCCCTTACATTAGAGTTCCCCTTTACACCAAAGTTTGCAGGTTCCCCCTTAGATCATGATCCGCAGCATTCCCCTTTATATCAGAGTTCCCTTGCACTGTAAGGGGGAATCCTGCAGACTCTAATATATGGGGGAACTCTGTGCTGGCTGGGTTATATTAACCTGACTTTCATGTAAGTGGATAAATATGCGTGTGATATATAATATATATGTAGTATATATATTGGATTAAAGAAGAATTGGTTAGAGAAAATTCTATAAACGGTGAATTCATAGTTCATAGAATTTAAAACTCTTAATATTTGCAATTTATACAGTTAATTTGTATTGCTTGAATTATTTTTCCCACTATGGATGTGAATGGGGCCTCATGTCTCAGATTTGCCTAAGGCCTCACAAAGCCTAGAGCCGCCTCTGCTCCTCGTAAAGAGAGACTCATAAATATGTGTTCAATATCCTATAAAGTGCATAACATCCAAGTAATATACAACTACACATTAGTGCAATAGAGTCCAATAAAGTGCATCACATCAAAATCAACTTCAAATAAATGATTCTATGATAATAGTCAAATTATAATAAAAAAAAGCAGCATTCAAAGGAATCTGGTGATTCAGAGAGATGATCAGTCCCAAATTCAGAGTGTAGACAAAGGTGATCCTATGCAGACAAATAAAGATGAGGGGGGAAGGGACAGATGTGGGAGTCCAAATTACAAAAAATAAATGTTTCCATTATATATGTTTTTGTGCACAAAAAAAAAAGGATATTTTTGTCTTACTTACAAAAACATTACAGATGTAAGATGGTATATATAACTTTCTGCAATCCTCCCCCAATGGTGCTAGCCTCTCACCTTATGGATAGACCCCAACGGGTCTAGTGAAGCATCGACAAATGACCAGACTGTTGTTGAATCTTCCTCACAGGATCCAAGGAATCACTGCAGATTTTCTCCGGTCTCCACGGTCTTGACCTAGAGGAAAGTATCTCTGGTGGCATGTCTGTGTTCCTGATATTCTGATTGGACTCAATCTATCAATGCTGCTCATCATAAAAAGATAAAAATTTCATATGGGTACAGTGTTGCCTGACTGCGCAATTGTCATTTAAAGTGTGACAGCGCTGAAAGCTGAAAATTGGCCTGGGCAGGAAGGGGGTAAAAGTGCCCAGTATTGAAGTGGCTATATGTTGCTTTATTTGTTACTTCTGACCCACATACTCTGTACATTATACTGTAGATAGACCTGACCAAAGTGTTCATTGTCTCAACAGTTGCTGGTTTTAAATCAGTTTTTCTGTAAGGTGGCCTAAGTAAGACAAAAATATCATTTTTTTTTTCAAAATTCTCTGCTCTGACGAACATTTGCCATGAAATTCATCTGAATACCTAAAACTATACATATTTTGCTCACCCCCATAAAACATGGCCTAGGATAGACCATATACTTATAAAATATAAGTGTGCAACTTTTTTGTCATATACTCAATAAATAATCTAATATTATATACATTAAAAATATCACACAATAAAAGGTGAAAAATTCAAAGGTGAAAAAATCAATATAACCACATCCAGTCCACAGAGAAAAAAAGTCTAATTATTTGTGCTCTTTAAATGAAGAGTGATTCACACAAGAGGTGCTTCAGCAAGGTGCCTTCCCCACATAAACACACGCCTCTTACCAGAAAGACTGGATCTCAAGTTATAGAGCTCAAACTCGCTCCCACAGGTTCTAACCACCAGAGATATTCCACTCATTAGCTCCTTTAAGGATGCTCCCTCTGTGTAAGATTACTGTTCCACTTGTTACAATATATCTAGTGTGTCCTCTGGATCCATACAAAGCATACCGCTGTAGGTTCTCTCATACATGGAGGGTAATAGAAGGAAGAGGCTTCATGGTGCAGTATGTTAAAACAATTTATTACAAAGTATCATTGCACTGACATGTATGAAAACGATCAGAACAGCAAACAGCTGCTGACCTCACCTGCATGCTGGTGCGTAGTGATGTCACAAAGATCGATTCTAACAGACACGTTTCCCCATAAGAGGCATTGACTGGGAACAGAGGCTCTAGAGTCACAATTACCAAAATTACAACCCAATAAAAACAAAATCCTACTTCCATGCTTAAACATCAGCTGGAGCTAATCTCCTTTTAACAGCCAACTTAACCACTTGCTTACTGGGCACTTAAACTCCCCTCCTGCCCAGACCAATTTTCAGCTTTCAGCACTGTCACTCTTTGAATGACTATTGAGCGGTCATGCAACACTGTATCCAAATTAAATTTTTATAATCTTTTCACACAAATAGAGCTTTCTTTTTGGAAAAAATTGAGCAAACAGGTAATTTTCTCCTTCATTGATATGCGCTGATGAGGCGGCACTGATGGGCACTGATGGGCTGCACTGGTAGGCACAGATAAAGCGGCAGGAGGGCATACATGGATGTTCTCACGCTTGACAGCGTGCCCCCTGGGTGGCACACTCTATGATCGCCGAGTCCTTTACCACGTGATAAGCTGTCAGCCAATGACAGCTGAACACGGAAGTAAACAGAAGCCGGTAATCTGCTTTTTTTTTCACACGCTGCCAGCGCAAGTTGTTAACCGGAATTCTGTTAGAGGGACAACAGTCCCCTTAGTGCCCATCAGTGCTGATAAACTTCACCCACCAGTGCCACCAATCAGTGCCCATCAGTGCTGCCAATCTGTGCCCACCAGTGCAACCTATCAGTGCCGCCTATCAGTGCCAACCTATCAGTGCCACCTATCACTGCCACCTCTCCATGCTGCCTATCAGTGCCCATCAGTGCCACCTATCAGTGCCTATCAGTGCTGCCTATCAGTGCTGTCTAACAGTGCCCACCAGTGCCACCTATCAGTGTTCATCAGTGCCGCATATCAGTGTCACCTATCAGTGCCACCTACCAAATGCCTATCAGTACCACCCATCAGTGCAGCATCATTAGTGCCCACCAGTGCCGCCCAATCAGTGCCCATCAGTGCCACCTATCAGTGCCCATCAGTGCTGCCCATCAGTGCCCATCAGTGCTGCCAATCAGTGCCTATTAGTGCCTCATCATTAGTGTCACATATCAGTGCTGCCTATCAGTGCTGTCTACCAGTGCCACCTATCAGTGCCCATCAGTACCCCCTCTCCATGCTGCCTATCAGTGCCCATCAGCGCCACCTATCAGTGCCACTGATCAGTGCAGCCTCATCAGTGCCCACCAGTGCTGCCCCATCAGAGCCCATCAGTCCCACCTATCAGTGCCCATCAGTGCTACCTATCAGTGCCCATCAGTGCTGCCTCATCAGTGCAGCCTATCAATGGCCATCAGTGCCCATTAGTGAAGGAGAAAAATTACCTGTATGCAAACTTTAATAACAAAATATGAAAAAATTTTAGTTTTTCAAAATGTTTGGCCTTTTTTGTTTGTTTAGCAAACAATACAAAACCCAGTGGTGATTAAATACCACCAAAAGAAAGCTCTGTTTGTGTGAGAAAAATTATAAAAATGTCATATGGGTACAGTGTTCCATGACTGTGCAAGTGTCATTCAAAGTGTTTAAGTTTAAGTGTTTTAGGTGGTTAAAGGAGAAGTGGGGCCAAAGCTCTTTTGGCCCTACTTTTCATGTGAGTCACAGGAGTGCAGGAAATTCTGCACTCCTGTGACCCGTTTTCACCTGACAGTGGGTTAAAAACATCACTCAGACACTGCAGACTCTGGAGCAATCCCAACTTTAATGTCGGATCTGCCCAGATTCCTGACTGGCAGTTGGCTCAGCCTTTCAGCATGCCACTGAGAGCCCGAGCCAGCTGCTCCTGCCCCCTCCACAGCCTGGCTCTCCGGGGGAAGAGGAGAGAGTTGGTGACTGACAGCCTCTTACTCTCTGCTAATTGAAGACTGAGAACTGAGCAATCAGAGGTCTTTGATCACTAAGTTCTCAGTCTTAGAGGCGGCGGGGGACAGATGCAGCATCACCTTGGTGAGTATGTGCGTATATTTTCTTTATCCAATACTTTTCTGTTAAGTAATTTCCTCTGGACTTAACCTGACTAAGATTACCATTTGCCACAGTGCACTACGTGCACTGCAGAACTTGTTTTTCTCCTCCATCCTAAGGTTCCCCCTTCACAATCCTAGTCATGCTCAAATTTTGCCACACTGGCTTGACTTTTTAATTGTAAAGCCATTAAGATTACTTGCTATGCTTATTGTTAGTATTTGCATATTGTTTAAATGTCGATTGTCCTAATTTCTAAAAGGAGTTTCATATTTCAGGTTACCAGTATAACATGTGCCTTGTCAATAAAATGTCCATGTTTTGTCAGTAAAAAAAAGCCATGGGGACTAGAAGCCCAGATTTTAGAATATACATTCTCTGCCAAGAGAATGGCCACAGATACTGAAAATGCAGCTATTACCTCATTGTACAAACCATTATTGTATTAACAGGTTATATAAACAATAAGAAGATTTATTAAAATTAAAACTGTCTTAAAATAAAATAAAAATGTTGCACCTAGCATATGTTCAAGTCAACAGACTGTTGAATGATTGGTTGAATGGTTGCCAGAGGCTTTTATTATTAAAATGATCATTTTCATTCCCTTATTGTTGCTTGTTTGCCCACACTGGGTACAAAATTTGCCAATCAATTTCAGTTTCTCTCAGTATGTTACTTAGAATTTTCACACAACTATAGTTTTAATAATACTTGATTAATCAAAAGAAAGAATAAAATCTATTGTTTCTACTTCAAATGTTATCTTGCATATGCTGTATTTGTATTTTCTCTTTTATTGTTATTATTCCTATATTCTACCAATTTAACAAACATTGCTAAAAGGAAGAAGACAAAGGAGTTTCTTTTGTCTTCTAATAGAACTACAGAACTACAATAGCAATAAAGCCTTACGTATTTATCATTCAAACTACATATATCACCTATATTTTCCACTAAAGGGTGGAGTGTATTGTCTCTTTCTCATATAAATAATTGAAACTCTGGAGAAAAAAAAAAACACTTAAATGAGAAACTGCTTTAATTTTGCATCTTCCAAATACACATCCCTCACCTTGGGATTAGTACCTATTTTAAAATTGCTGATTTGGGCTGCTGAAATTTGTGGATTCTGGTGAGATTCCATACACGGGTATATAATTAAAGCCAGATGAGTGCATCTTCTAGTTTATTGCTTTAATTTTATTTCACAAAACTTGGCAAGATATCTATATGGCTCTATTACAGTGAACTATAAAACATTCACATATTTTGTGGAAACCAGCATAAAAGAAAGATTATAATGTGCACGTGACTCACATCCTATAAAATAACACTGTGAACCTAGAGATGCAATTGTTCATTTTAAAGCTAAACAGTGGCTGGTGTTATTGTACTTTGCTGAGATATTTTGCATAAAAGCAATAGAGTATTACAAGAATTTTGCATAAACCATTGAATCAATCCACCTATTGGGCATAAAAACAGCTAATTTAGTTAAAAATGTTATTAAAAGTTAGAAACACGTAAAAAGAAAACATTTAAAATGTAAGAGAAAGAAAAAAAAGTATAAGCTTGCTTTATGACTGTCTTTCCCTCCGGGTATGTAAAGGTGCATATCTTTGCTTTTTTTAACCCTGTTAACCTAATGACATCTTGCTCACGATTAGTTATGTCATTACCTCAGATGTCTTTTTACCAGACATAGGGGGAAGATGTACATTATCCTAAACAACAGAAAAGTCACAAGATGTCTCTGAAACATTTAAATAATGGGACTTTTGCCCTAAACAACCATCTAGACTGTTTTCCATATGCATTTTCCATTCCCCCAAGCTTTCACACTATACCGTTTTGATGAACTGGTTATGATACTTCCACTGTTTCTGTCCATAACAGCATTTTGCAAAATATATATTGATTAAGTTGTGCGACAATCTACCCCTATTATACCTTCTAGTATGATCATTAAAGTTGAACTACCTCCACTCCAGCAATGTGGTATCTTCAAGTATCCTCGCAGAACCCTTAAACTGGGTTCTAAGATTCACCTATTTTGTTTGATGTTTTGAGTTACGTGAAGGTGGAGGGCCTTTAATTTTTTTCTCAGGGGAATTTATATGCTTCGGTATATACTTTGTTAAACATTTTTCTTTACTTAACTATATTGCGGAAAAGCCACCTATGTTGGCTGAAACAACAGGGCTCTATTAGACCCCAAAATCCCCCCTGCCCTCCACTGAAGTAAATAGAGCTCAGATTGTGCTTCATTCGGTTCTTCCCTGCCCACAGCAGTCAGGGAAAGTGACACCTAAACCAGAGGTGACATAATCTTCATCACTTGCAAGTTGTATTAGCTAGGGGAGACCTTTGAACTGATGTTCCCTGGTCTCCCTTCCCTCTACCCAGCTACACCTGCCATACTGTCGATGAGACAGCGTAGCCCAGGAAACATGAAGAGGTGCCCATTCCTGGGGTTCGTGGACATGATCCAGCAGCTGTACAACTGGCTTGTGAGGTTTACAAGAATTGTGTGAAAAAAACCCCACTACTATTGACTTAAAGAGGAGCTCCAGGCTCCTTCAGAATTTTTTTTAAAAGTCAGCAGCTACAAATTCTGTAGCTATTGACTTTTAATATTAGGACATTTACCTGTTCAGGGATACCACAATGTCCTCCTCATCGGGTTAGGCGCCTGCATCTTTAGTAAGGGAATCAGGAAGTGAAGCCTTGTGGCTCCACAGCCTATTTCCTCCTGCGCATGCGTGAGATGCGCTGTGTCTTGTGGATGGTCCCATAGTCTTCTGGGACCTGTGATGTGTCCCAGAAGACTGCAGGGGAAGGAGGGTGGCTGAACTTTCAGCACAGTTTGTGGCAGAGATCTGAGTCGGACGTGAGAGCGGGTACTTGTCAAAAAACAGGTACCCGCTCCCCCCAAAAAAAGTGGCAAATGTGGATGGGGGAAACAAGGGAGCTTGTAATTATACAAACAATCTATAAGACAAGAGCATTCCCCAGAGAGGTATGGTTAAACACCTGTAGTATTCTAACTAACAGTAATTATCAGAACTGAACTGCATTTATCTAACAACCATATATAAAGAGAGTCCTAACTTGCTATAACAATCCCCGTTTTGTCACACTGGCCAGTGAAAAATTGGCTGGCAAATTTGGAAATCTTGAAGAAAGCTCAACAGTTCCCAGAAGACAAGAGCTTAACTGGTATGATTTTAGTCTCTTACCAGACCCAGGGCACCCTCTTCTGGGTCTCGAGACATGCTCCAATTCAGTAAATGTCAAGTTTAAATCAACCAGGGATAGAACTTACTGTCATTCCTCTCTTTCAATCGTGCTGAGACAGTCTCTCTTTTCCTTCCCTACAAGCAGTGGAAGTGCTCTAGTACAGTCTTTATAATCCAATGGGGCACTGGATTGTTCCCAAATAAAGGGGAGTTAAGGCAACCCTACTGGGGCAGAACTATTTCATGAAACCAGGAAACAAGAAAAGTCAGTAACCAACAGGCCTCTCACCACAGTAGGCCCTCTCATGACTCCAGGCGTTTCCACATAGGTTTGCGAAAAGGGTCCTCCCTCAAAAGCTAGTACACAGAAGTAGTAGTCTGTGGCCATAATGGTCAGGGGTCTGCTGATGTCACAGTCATTCACCACATCCAGCAAGAGAAACACTGATCCCCAGTGTGGGCTCTCTGGTTCCAGGTCCCATCAAATATAGCATTGCACAGAGTATAATCGCAGCAGCAGTCTCTGAGCAGCACTCTCCTGGACAGCACAGTATCAGAAAGCTCCAGCAAACTCTGGCCGCGTACCATTTTTTCCACTTCACTGCAACCTTGTGGCGCTCTCCCTCCTTTCCTCCTACAACACACTACACTTCTCCTTGCTCTGCTGTATCAGCCAGTCACCATCCTCCAGTTCATTTTAGTTGTTCTTTTCTTTTCATCTAATGTGGATATGTGTATTGATTTTATATATTTACTAAAGGTACTTGTCAAGCAGGGGTTAAGTATGCACCTGAGCATTTGAGTGGTAGAGCTCACAGCAGCCTTGTTATGGTTAAGCATGCTACATGTCCTCCAGACCCCGCCAAGATGGTTACCCCCTGCACTGGAGACACTTCATAGAAGAGCATTGCAAAGTGGTATCCTTAAAGATGGCTGCTGCACGTCTGCATTAACCACTTTAGGACCGGGCCTCTTTTTTAGATGTGGTATTTACAAGTTAAAAACTTTTTTTTTGCTAGAAAATTACTTAGAATCCCAAACATTATACATTTTCTTTTCTAACACCCTAGAGAATAAAATGGCGGTCGTTGCAATACTTTTTGTCACACCGTATTTGCGCAGCGCTCTTACAAGCGCACTTTTAAAAAAAAAAATACAATTCTTTGAATTAAAAAATAAGACAACAGTAAAGTTAGCCCAATTATTTTTTATATTGTGAAATATAATGTTACGCTGAGTCAATTGATACCCAACATGTCATGCTTCAAAATGGCGCCCGCTCGTGGAATGGCGACAAACTTTTACCCTTAAAAATCTCCATAGGCGACATTTAAAAAATTCTACAGGTTGCATGTCTTGCATTACAGAGAAGGTCTAGGGCTAGATTTATTGCTATCGCTCTACCGATCGCGGCGATACCTCACATGTGTGGTTTGAACACCGTTTTCATATGCGGGTGCTACTCATGTATGTTTTCGCTTCTGCACGCGAGCTTGGCGGGACAGGGCACGTTTAAAAACATTTTCTTATTTATTTTACCTTTTATTTTTTATTTTTACACTGTTTTAAAAAAAAAAATTGTGTCACTTTTATTCCTATTACAAGGAATGTAAACATCCCTTGTAATAGAAAAAAACATGACAGGACCTCTTAAATATGAGATCTGGGGTCAAAAAGACCTCAGATCTTATATTTACACTAAAATGCAATAAAAAAATGTCAGAGCTATGGGCGGAAGGGAGGTTATGACGTCGCTTCCGCCCTGCAGTGTCATGGAGACGAGTGGGGGCCATCTTCCCCTCACTCATCTCCATGCATAGCACTGAGAAGGATGCAATCGCCTCCGCCGCTGCCAACGGCTCCAGTAAGCAGCGGAGGGCACCGGATCGTGGCAGGAGGGGGGCCCTTTCCCGCCGCTGATAAAAGTGATCTTGCGGTGAATCCGCCGCAGAGACCACTTTTATCTTGTACCGGACTGCCGGCCGAACAGCTAGCTGCTGCCATAACAACGATATCCATCCCCAAAGTAGGGACATACATCGGCGTGCGGCGGTCCAGAAGTGGTTAATGAATATTATGTTTAACTCTGTCCATACTACAGAAGGACAATACAGCAGCAGCAATGGTACACAGCAGTTATGAGCTACAGTGCAGGATTACCAACACAAATATGTTCATTTATCTGTTAGTTGAAAATAGGCATAACGGGATATATATATATATATATATATATATATATATATATATATATATATATATATATATATATATATATAAAACAAAATTAGCCATTCCACTCTTGTTACAACCAAAAACTTAAATGTATTTTATTGGGATTTTATGTGATAGAATACAAAGTGGCACACAATTGTGAAGTGGAAGGAAAATGGTAAATGGTTTTCCCAATGATTTTACAAATAAATATCTGAAAAGTGTGGCGTGCATTTGTATTCAGCCCCTTTACTCTGATATCCCTAACTAAAACGTAGTGGAACCAATTGCCTTCAGAAGTCCCCTAATTAGTAAATAGAGTCCACCTGTGTGTAATCTAATCTTAGTATAAATACAGCTGTTATGTGAAGCCCGCAGAGGTTTCATAGAGAACCTTAGTGAACAAACAGCATAATAAAGGCCAAGGAATAAACCAGACAGGTCAGGGATAAAGTTGTGGAGCAGTTTAAAGTAGGGTTGGGTTATAAAAATATATCCCAAGCTTTGATCATCTCACAGAGCACTGTTCAATCCATCATCCAAAAAATGGAATGAGTATGGCACAACTGCAAACCTACCAAGACATGGCTATCCACCTAAACTAACAGGCCGGGCAAGGAGACCATTAATCAGAGAAGCAGCCAGGAGGCCTGTGGTAACTCTGGAGGAGATGCAGAGATCCACAGCTCAGGTGGAAGAATCTGTCCATGGGACAACTATTCGTAGTGCACTCCACATTTCTGGCTTTTATGGAAGAGTGGCAAGAAGAAAGCCATTGTTGAAAGAAAGTCATAAGAAGTCCCATTTGCAGTTTGCGAGAAGCCATGTGGGGGACACAGCAAACATGTGGAGGAAGGTGCTCTGGTCAGATGAGACCAAAATTTAACTTTTGAAAGAAGAAAGGAGAGGTAGGACTTTAAATGAGAAGGATGACTTTGTGGAGGCAAATTGAATTTGAAAAAAATATACATTTTATTACTGAAAGTAACATGTTAAATATGGTAAAATGAAAACCACATATACAGTAAGTAATAACTCCATCCACACATAACATACAGGTGTGGGATAGGTAAGGGAGTTGACATACATATAATATTTCTAAAATAATTGATTGTAGTCTTGTATTAGATAAATTCATATATATACATAGGTGTCATATACACAGCACTGGCAGCGGGAGTAAAGATAATAAATAGTAGGACCGTAATAGATAAATACATAAGTATCGAAATTGATAAACTACTGCAGGTAAAATTTAACTTTTGGCCTAAAAGCAAAACGCTGTGTGTGGCAGAAAACTAACACTGCACATCACCCTGAAAACACCATCCCCACCGTGAAACATGGTGGTGGCAGCATCATATACATAGCCAAATACAGAGCAAGCCTGTTAGAGTCTGCAAAAGACTTGAGACTGGGGCAGAGGTTCACCTTCCAACAGGACAACAATCCTAAACATACAGCCAGAGCTACAATGGAATGGTTTAGATCAAAGCATGTTCATGTGTTAGAATGGCCCATCAAAGACTAGACCTAAATCCAATTGAGAATCTGTGGCAAGACTTGAAAATTGCTGTTCACTGATGCTCTCCATCCAATCTGACAGAGCATAAGCAAAGAAGATTAGGCAAAAATTTCACTCTTTAGATGTGCAAAGCTGGAGACATCCCCAAAAAGTCTTGCAACTGTAATTGCAGCGAAAGGTGGTTCTACAAAGAATACAAATGCACACCACACTTTTCACATACCGTATTTATCGGTGTATAACACGCACCCCAAGTTTAGGAGGGAATGTTAAGGTAAAAAACTTTTAGGAGGGAAGTTTAACCGCTTCCCGACCGCCTCATGTAGATATACGTCTACAGAATGGCACGGGCAGGCAAAACCACGTATAAAAATAAACAACTGCGCTGCAAGCAATCGTGCGATAGTAACTCAAAATATAGTGAACCAACATATATTGAAATCAGCTCAATTAGCACAATAAATTTACACCTCCTTAAAACTTAAAATTAATACCAGGTTCAAAGGAAGTCCATAGTGACACAAAAAAATATAAATATAGTCAGAAGTGAAAAGAACAATCAGTGGTGACAGTCTGTCCTTGTAAAAGTCAATGTGATTTTGTGAAGTACACAATAAAACATAAAAAAGATTCCAGAGATTCCGCAGTGCTCTTATTCAATAATCAACAGCTCAAAGGGGTGATCCTGATGAAAGAAAGAAGGCACCTCCACCATCCAAACACACTGACCCTTACCGGATTGTGCGACCCCCTGTCACAGAGGTCACACTGGCTTGTGGCTTAATCCCAGCCAAGGGTTTCCAAAGGCTTTAGCAGGTTACTTCAGGATGGAGGGTACGAGCTCAGAAACAGTCAAGCGGGGAACATAGAATGAAAGAAGCAATCCATAGTGTATCTCTGTATACAATTTATTAAAAGGTAAAAAAATATTGCACTTACAAAGTAGCAATCGATAAAAGCATGTGTTTAGCCGGCCGGCTCAATTTCGCTGCCCGTTCGCTTCCGGGATCTGCGTGGTTTGTGTGGTGACGTCAGCAGGCCGCTCCTCCCTACGCCGTTTCGTCACAGATGACGTCTTCCAGGGGCACGGGCGGCGTGCTGACTCACCACCTATATATAATCCTACACACAGAGGAAACGCCCAGATCTGAGTCACTGAGGACCGAGTGTGTATCCACCATATTGGTGAAGGCCAAATTGCCATAACTTAGAAAATGCTAACTCAGGGGCAGCAATACGTAAAAGAGAAGGAAACGGTATACTGTCAAGGATGTATATGAGATATACCGCAACACCAAAATAAGGGAAAAATGATGTGGACAGCGCCCAATATATCCAGGAGATGTATAATATAGTCAACAATGAGGCCACCTATGAAAGGCTGACTGGGAATCCCATTTTCAAATATAAAAAGACCTTGCAAGGTTTGGTTGAAAAGGGCTTCCAACTTAATGTTCTGAATGAGAAGGAGAAATTATTTTTGGTTCCCAAAGCCCCACGAACACCGGTATTGTACATCTTGCCGAAAATACACAAGAGCCTTACTTCCCCCCCGGGACGTCCGATAGTGAGTGGTATAGATTCCATCACGTCCCGGGTGGGGAAGTATATTGACTATTTTTTGCAACCTTTGGTAAAAGATATGCCTTCATATGTTAGGGATACCAAACATGTGATCAATTTGTTAGCAGATTTGAAACCCAACACTCAGACCTTATTGGTGACTGCTGACGTGGCGTCACTTTATACAGTCATACCACATGACTTGGGGATCGCTGCTGTCAAATATTATTTGAATGCCTTCTCTACTCTCCCTGCACAACAACAATCTTTCATCATGGAGCTGCTGGAATATGCAGCGAATCATAATTATTTTTGGTTTGACCAATGCTATTTCCGGCAGCTCCGTGGAGTAGCTATGGGAGCAAAATATGCCCCTAGCTTGGCAAATTTGTTTATGGCCAAGTGGGAGGAGGACGTCATCTATCAGGATCGTAACCCAGCACTTCGGTTTTGGGCGAGATACATTGATGACGTCCTCCTCCTATGGGATGGGTCAGTCTCGGAACTTAGTGATTTCTTCTCAAATCTCAATGATAACCCAAGAGGGATCAGTTTTGTGTATGAAGTTAGTAGTGTCCAGATCAATTTCCTGGACATTACAATTAGGAAAGAAGGTGATGTCTTTACCACCACCTCTTTCTTTAAAAAGACCGACCGAAATGCTTACATCCCTCAGGGGAGCTGTCATCTTGATTCCTGGCTTGGCTCAATCCCCAAGAGCCAATTTCTGAGAATGAGGCGTAACTGCACCAGTATCGATGACTATAATGTTCAAGCAGGTGTACTCAAAAACAGACTCCTTGACAAAGGATATGATCAGGTGCTACTTAATAAAACATTAGAAGAAGTGGCGGGGTTGGACAGATCACAGTTGTTGGTTGATGGCCCTAAAAAGGCCAGTAAGAGACCTTCTCTTCCTCTCATTACGACCTTCTCAACTCAACATTATGTCCTCAAAAAGATCTTGCGGAAGCATTGGCATCTCTTGGAGAATGATAGTATTATTAAGACATTCCTACCCCCAAAACCTGAATTAATTTTTAAGGGAGCACCTTGCCTCCGTGACAAGATCGCCCCCAATGCAATCAACCCTCCGGTCAAGAAGGTCTCCTTCTTTCAGAACATCACTGGCTACCACCAATGCCGTAAGTGTCAGCTTTGTACACTCAATAAAAGCAAATCGAGGAAGACTGAGACTTTTGTCTCCACTAGTACCTCTGTGGTTCACAAAATTAAACCTTTTGTCACATGTAGTTCAACCGGCGTAGTATACTTGCTTCAGTGCCCGTGTGGGTACCAATACATTGGCAGAACAAAGCGCTCTATGCAAGTAAGGATAGGAGAACATATCACTAACATCAAGAATGGTTATAGATTTCACTCTGTTTCTAAGCATTATGCCATTTACCACGACCGAAATCCAGCTAATACTCTATTCTTAGGCATAGACAAATACAGCGCCCACTGGAGGGGGAGCTCTCTGGTAAGGGAATTATCTAAGCTAGAGATGTCCTGGATCCATAGGGTCCGCTGCTATGCCCCTTATGGTCTTAATATAGATACTGATGTCAATTGCTTCATTGATAATAGTTAATGAGACAGTAGACCTCAATTTTAGACCAGCATTGTACCTGATAGGCCCTTGTCATTGTTGGAATTGTAACCATAAAACGGTTTTGCGCACAATTCCCAAAGACAAGTGTAATCCGTTTTTTATAATCTATACTTTGGAAGGGGGACTGATTTTTGGGTGTTTTGAAACTATACCCTATCACAGTTCTTTATTTTACAGTGTGGCTTAGAACATGTACCAGATTGGCAATCGATCATGGTATAATGAATTATCCAGGTCACGACTGAATTTATCATGAACCACATAGGCCCAATCATGTATGCGCTGTGTGCTTAGGAGTAACACAATAATGAGACTGGATATAGTGTTTCCCTATTATCTATATCCATGTGGCATTATTCCCTCAGTTAAAAATATTTTCCATTTTTTCCTCTAATGTGAACCAAATCTGAGTCCCTGGCACTTATTTGTTCTGCTTTAATGTGAACCAAATCCGAGTCTCTGGTACCTATTTGTGGCTTGTTGGATAGCCGGTAATTGGCTAGATTAACAGCCACCCCAATTAGACCAACTACAACCTCCTTCATCCTCTAATAATGTCGATATAATTATATATATAATTAATTGTTTCTTTCCTCTTTTACTGATCACTCAATTTTTTTTGATTCCTTTTTATAATAATTTTTATAACAGTAAAAAAAAATTTTTTATTAATAATAAAAAGATTTTTTTATGAATTTTGTACATTATATCATCTATGAGGTATGTTTGGTAACCAAGCGGGTTGTCACCACCTTGACTCCAATTGATTTTTGAGTTAAGTGGAGGTTGTGCAGGACCCGGCTTGCCCCCGGTGCTGCCTGGCCGATTTGCGGTGAATCGGCTATGTCGCGCCGGTGTGACAGGCTTAGGGTGCTGTCCACATCATTTTTCCCTTATTTTGGTGTTGCGGTATATCTCATATACATCCTTGACAGTATACCGTTTCCTTCTCTTTTACGTATTGCTGCCCCTGAGTTAGCATTTTCTAAGTTATGGCAATTTGCCCTTCACCAATATGGTGGATACACACTCGGTCCTCAGTGACTCAGATCTGGGCGTTTCCTCTGTGTGTAGGATTATATATAGGTGGTGAGTCAGCACGCCGCCCGTGCCCCTGGAAGACGTCATCTGTGACGAAACGGCGTAGGGAGGAGCGGCGTGCTGACGTCACCACACAAACCACGCAGATCCCGGAAGCGAACGGGCAGCGAAATTGAGCCGGCCGGCTAAACACATGCTTTTATCGATTGCTACTTTGTAAGTGCAATATTTTTTTACCTTTTAATAAATTGTATACAGAGATACACTATGGATTGCTTCTTTCATTCTATGTTCCCCGCTTGACTGTTTCTGAGCTCGTACCCTCCATCCTGAAGTAACCTGCTAAAGCCTTTGGAAACCCTTGGCCGGGATTAAGCCACAAGCCAGTGTGACCTCTGTGACAGGGGGTCGCACAATCCGGTAAGGGTCAGTGTGTTTGGATGGTGGAGGTGCCTTCTTTCTTTCATCAGGATCACCCCTTTGAGCTGTTGATTATTGAATAAGAGCACTGCGGAATCTCTGGAATCTTTTTTATGTTTTATTGTGTACTTCACAAAATCACATTGACTTTTACAAGGACAGACTGTCACCACTGATTGTTCTTTTCACTTCTGACTATATTTATATTTTTTTGTGTCACTATGGACTTCCTTTGAACCTGGTATTAATTTTAAGTTTTAAGGAGGTATAAATTTATTGTGCTAATTGAGCTGATTTCAATATATGTTGGTTCACTATATTTTGAGTTACTATCGCACGATTGCTTGCAGCGCAGTTGTTTATTTTTATATTGGTCTTGTTGGTGTGGGTATCTCGCATTCACAACTGCAGCAGCTTTAAAATAATTTTTATCGTTTTAATTTATCTACATTTTTCACTTAATTTAATTATATGGGATACCACTCACAGTAATTTTAGGACAGCGTAGTATTTCCCACATTTTTTCAGGCAAAACCACGTACCCGTACGTCCCCTTTAATTTGCCTGCCCGTGGGTCGTGCGCGCGCCGCCAGCGGCGTGCTCGCGGCCCGGTCGGGAGCTCCGTGACCCCGGCCGCGGGACCAGCAGACCCGATCGCCGCTGGTGTCCCGCGATCGGGCTACGGAGCTGAAGAACGGGGAGAGGTTTGTGTAAACAAACCTTTCCCCGCGCTTCCTACACTGACTGTCATTGATTGGCTGTTCCCGGTCATCGGGAAAGCCGATCAATGACGTCAGCCCCGCCCCTTAATGTAAAAAAAAACACACACACGTCAGAGCCCATAACCCCTCCCCTCCCCCTAGTGGTTAACTCTTTCACTACAACTGTCATTTATACAGAAATCAATGCATTTAAATAGCATTGATTTCTGTATAAATGACAATGGTCCCAAAAATGTGTCAAAAATGTCCGATGTGTCCGCCATAATGTCGCAGTCACAATAAAAATCGCTGATCGCTGCCATTACTAGTAAAAAAAAAAATATTAATAAAAATGCTATAAAACTATCCCCTATTTTGTAAACGCTATAACTTTTGCGCGAACCAATCAATAATCGCTAATTGCAATTTTTTTTACCAAAAATATGTAGAAGAATACGTATCGGCCTAAACTGAGGAAAAAAAAATGTTTTTTATAGCAAAAAGCAAGAAATATTGCATTTTTTTCAAAATTGTCGCTCTATTTTTGTTTATAGCGCAAAAAATAAAAACCGCAGGGGCGATCAAATACCACCAAAAGAAAGCTCTATTTGTAGGAAAAAAAGGACGCCAATTTTGTTTTGGAGCCACGTCGCACGACCGCGCAATTGTCAGTTAAAGCGACGCAGTGCTGAATCGCAAAAAGGGGCCTGGTCCTTTGGCTGCCAATTGGTCCGGGGCTGAAGTGGTTAAGGAAAAAACTTGCATTTAAATGCCCATCAATGCAGCCTTATCAGTATCCATCTGCAGCCTTGCCCAGTGTCTTTGCAGCCTTGCCCAGTGTCTTTGCAGCCTTGCCCAGTGTCTTTGCAGCCTTGCCCAGTGTCATTGCAGCCTTGCCCAGTGTCATTTCAGCCTTGCCCAAAATTGCAGCATGTTTGGCATTTTAATTTTAGCGCCGCCGAGATACACAGAGCCGGATGTCCTGTGTACTCGGCTCCTCTCGGCTCCTCTCAGCTCCTCTCGGCTCTCGCAGTCCCGTCTAGTCCCGCCCCTTGGCCCGGCTCCTATGATGAACATAACACAGGTGCAATGGGGGGACTGGCCATGACTGCGAGTGGAGCCGAGCGGAGCCAAGCCGAGTACACAGTACACTCAGCTAGGTGTATATCAGCGGCGCTCACTGCTCCAGACAGCGGGGATAGGCGTATAACACACACCCACGATTTTCCCCTGATTTTAAGGGGAAAAAAGTTGTGTTATACACCGATAAATACAGTATTTATTTGTAAAACATTTTGAAAACCATTTATCATTTTCCTTCCACTTCACAATTATGTGCCACTTTGTGTTGGTCTATCACAGGGATATGCAATTAGCGGACCTCCAGCTGTTGCAAAACTACAGGTCCCATCATGCCTCTGCCTCTGGTTGTCATACTTGTGGCTGTCAGAGTCTTGCTATGCCTCATGGGACTTGTAGTTCTGCAACAGCTGGAGGTCCGCTAAATGCATATCCCTGGTCTATCACATAAAATCCCAATAAAATACATTTGCGTTTTTGGTTGTAAAATGACACAATGTGGAAAATTTCAAGGGGTATGAATACTTTTTCAAGGCACTGTAATCCTTCCCTGACTGAAAGTTAATGACACCACCAAATTGATTCACAGAACACAGTGCGAACTGTGAATTTGAACAGGAATCAGATCGCATGTCTGTGTTCGCATATGTGTGAACCCAGGCTTAAAGCATATTTGCCCATTTTCAGTTAAATCTGAACACCCCCCCCCCCACACACACACATACTGTGTATTTGTTATGTGTTCCAAGTCACACAGAATGCATATTTTTAAGTATTTCTTACCTTTTAGATTTTTCACAGTGGGAGGTGTCATGACTGACTGCACGGTTTTTTGATCAATGTTAAAGTGAGCATGTCAACATACAATGCAAGAAGCCTAGCCTCTACACCTTTAACCATTTCTTAGGACAGACAGGTAGAGGGGGGATTTACTAAAATTGGAGCATGCAAAATCAGGTGCAGCTCTACATAGAAACCTATCAGCTTTTAGGTTTTCTAAAGCTTAATTGAACAAGCTTAATTTAGAAGCTGTTTGGCTACCATGCACAGCTGCACCAGATTCTGAGCGCTCCAATTTTAATAAATCAAATAAGTTCAAATCTAGTTACAATTGATAATAACGATCTGCCTGCACAGTATAGACAGGATTAATTTTGACAAACACAGTTGCCAAGCTCCTTCATAAGCAAAGAAATCTATTTTAGGATTTTTCCTTGCTGTAGGGTCCAGAATAGAGCATCTAATCAAAGGTAAGCTCCAATTTTTAAAATATTTTTGAAAGGAAGTTTTCTGTAGGAACTAATGTTCTCCTTTGTCAGGAGCCAGGTTTGTAAATGGGTGGTTTAATTCCCACCCTAATCCTCCCTCTCTCCTGTTCCTTTATCACCTAGTTCCTTGTAATACTAAATACAACTTTTAATACATGATAAAATAGAACACAAGGCAGGATAGTTCTGTGCAGTGATAGGCATAAAGGATTCTAGGTCCTCCTATTAGGTCTGCACGGCAGATGGTAAACATAGTGTGAGAGCTACAATAAACAGTACACATTTTTGAAGGTGAGAGTGCAAGTATGAATTTAAATTTTCAGTTTTGGAGTGCTTAAATTAAAGTGATACTAAAGTCTCTTTTTTTTGTTAAAAATAAGAAACATATTATACTTACCAGCTCTGTGCAGTGGATTTGCACAGAGCAACCCAGATCCTCCTCTTCTTGGGTCCCTCTTTGGTGCTCCTGGCCCCTCCCTCCTGCTGAGTGCACCCAAAGCAAGAAGCTTGCTATGGGGGCCCCCGAGCTGAGACGCAGCTCCCTGTGTCCATTCAGACACAGAGTTGTGGCCCGGCCCGGCTCCACCCCCTTTCTCTCCTCATTGGCTCACTGACTTTGATTGACAGTAGCGGGAGCCAATTGCGCTACGCTGCTGTCTCAGTCAATGAGGTGGGAGAATCCCGGACAGTCGAGTCTCTCATGCAACATCGCTGGATCTAGATGGACCTCAGGTAAGTATTAGGGGGGCTCCTGCACACAGAAGGCTTTTTATCTTAATGCATAGAATAAAAAAAAAGAACCTTCTGTCTTTACAACCACTTTACAAGACAATAATTCTGTTTAAACTCAGAATTCAGAATATCTTTGCAGTTCCGTAGGTGCGGTTATAAAATTATAGGGTAAATAGGGAGTAATGACATGATCTGAAAGGTTGGCACATGTGAAGATGTACATTTGGAGGAGATCAAAGGTTGAGGATTGTGAGCTTGAGCAAGGTCTATAAGGGACTGAAGCTTTGCTACTGGGTAAATAAACACAATGTAATCCAAGATACTCTGTTTTTGCCCCCAATATTTGGACCTTATGACAGGTGCCTTGTTAAAGGGTATGCACTCATTCAATCTGGCGTGGGTGAGGTCTTTTCCTATTTCCCTGAATGTAGATTTAGATATTACATATAAGTTTTGTGAACATTACAATTCCAAGCACAATGATTTTTTTTTTATCTTGCTCCAGCATCGATAATTCTTTTTTTATTAAAAGTTCATATAAAACAAACATTGCTTTCCAATGCAGAGCAAGTCCTCATTATACAAAAAGAGGTAAACAATATAGAAATAAATAGGACACAAAATGGCTATGCCTTTCTCTATCACCTACTGAGTAATTTGTTCAGCTAGTGCTAAATGCATCAGTAAGCCATTTTAAATGAACAAATGTAACAATAGACATCCTGGATTAAACAATTAGAAGCCAGTTAAGGTTCATTTTCTGGCAGTTATTTGTTAACTCACCTTTTTTACAGAAGTGACTGCTGGTAATTAAAAGTGTGAACAGAGGCGCCTGCTGTTATTTAATTTTACCATGTTGCACTTTCCAGGTCACATTGTTCTTTGTTTAGCTGTCAACATTGTACAGCTTTACAAAATGCTACAAAGGATGAATTATACATGAATTGTTTCCTTGTAGGAATGTGACTTTACTTCACACTTTTAATGGGTAAATAAATAAATAAAATATAAAATGGTCATTAGCACTTTCCATTTTGCCTCATTGCTGAAATACCCTAGCAGAGAAAAGAATAGACTTAATATTTACTCCAAGTTTCTGGGACTGTTGCCAAACAATTGCATTTATACCACACAATATAAGATGTTACTGCTGGTATTCAAGTGCATAGTTAGAAATGTAGGGTTAAATGATCTGTTAGAAAGAACAAAATGTATACATCGGATCTTGTAAGAAATGGCCATTATATTTCAGTAACAAAATATAAATAAGTTCACATAAATGCCTTCCTTTATTGGCTGCCTTTGGTTTATAAATTCTACAATTTAAATAATTCATCCAAACTTTTGTTTTTCAAACTAGCAATGCAAAATATAAGGATTTATACTTTTAAAAGCGCAAAGTTTATGATTTGACAATTATAACATAAGTATTTCATTTTTGTTACTGTTAATTATCATTATTGTATATATAAATATATGTGTATATGTACCAAAAGATGCACATACACACACATAGGTGTCCTTTTATGAAAGTGCGGTAAAATACCGCTATTCAGTTCTCAGGCATTCTCAGAGGAGATCGCTCTCCCCTGAGTGCCTGTTTATGATTGTCTGTAGATCGCTTCTCATGTTGAGTTGAGAAGCGATCTACAAACGCCAGGAACTCCTCAGAATTTCTCCTCACACTGTAATCTCTTTCTCCTCACACTGTAATCTCGCAAGATGTAGCGGGATTACAGTGTGAGGAGATTTAAAATACAAAAGTTGTACACTAATCACCACATGTTATTCCCCAACATATTAATAAAATAATAAAGTTAAATTCCCCCTACACGATATACAATGCTTCATTTAAAGTCCCAACCTCTCTTCTATTTACACGATATACATTAACCTAATTATTATAAAACATTGTTTTTTATCAATATTTAAATGTCATACATGTGCCTATTTAAATGTGAATGGTGTATAGTAAATTAATGTAATCCACATATGTAATGCAGCTATACAACATTCATATAAATGTAAAATACATTTATAATCATTAAAAAATAATTTTAATAAAGTATACAAGTATAAATATTTATTAATAAATTAAAATAAAATATATTTCATAATTGATAAATCCCTGTATAAGACCCCTTTCACACTGGGGCGGGAGTGGCGTCGGCGGTAAAGCAGCGCTTTATTTAGCGCTGCTTTACTGTCGTTTTAGCGGCGGTTTTCGGCCGCTAGCAGTGCAGTTTTAACCCCCGCTAACGACAGAAAAAGGGGTAAAACCGCCCGCAAAGCGCTGCTGCAGCGGCGCTTTGCCGGCGGTATTGCCGCGCTGTCCCATTGATTTCAATTTGAATTATGAATACACGGCTCCTTCACCGCTCCAAAGATGCTGCTAGCAGGACTTTTTTGACCGTCCTGCTAGCGCACCGCTCCAGTGTGAAAGCCCGCCAGCTTTCACACTGGAGTGAATGGGGCCGTTTTTTTCAGGCGGTGTACAGGCGCTATTTTTAGCGATGTACCGCCTGAAAACCGCCCCAGTGTGAAAGGGGCCTAAAGTTCTAAAAATAGCGCCTGCAAAGCGCCTTCAAACAGCCGCGGGCTTTCACACTGGAGCGCTTGCAGGATGCTGAAAAATGTCCTGCAAGCCGCATCTTTGGAGCGCTGTAGGAGCTGGGTATTTACCGCTCCGAAAGCGCCCCTTCCCATTGAAAACAATGGGGCAGCGCTCCAAACCCCCCTGCAAAGCGCCGCTGCAGTGGCGCTTTGCGGGCGGTTTTAACCCTTTTTCAGTCATTAGCGGGGGGAAAACTGCCCCGCTAGCGCTCGAAAAGAGCCGCTATAACGACGGTAAAGTGACGCTAAATATAGCGCCGCTTTACCGCCAGCACGCCCAGCGCCTCAGTGTGAAAGTAGCCTAATGGAACATGCCATGGGTAAAACCATATTTCAGGGTTTACAAAATTTTATTTACTAATAAATTAAAAATGATATAAAAATGACATCAATAATAGCATTTAAATGCAGGTAGATATATCTATCTATATAAACACACACACACATATATATATGCTATATGCTATGACATATATATATATATATATATATATATATATATATATATATATATATATAGATAGATAGATAGATAGATAGATAGATAGATAGATAGATAGATAGATAGATAGATAGATAGATAGATAGATATATATATATATATATATATATATATATATATATATATATATATATATATATATATATATGTCATAGCATATAGCATATATATATGTGTGTGTGTGTGTGTTTATTTCAATGTGTATGTGTATATCTATCTATCTATTTATATATATATATATATATTTATATATATATATAGATAGATAGATAGATAGATAGATAGATAGATAGATAGATATATATATATATAGATATAGAAATATATCTCTATATATATATATATACACACACTTTAGATTGCTAACCTGCTGGTTTTGGGGTGTGTAATGGTGGGGAAGATGTTCTCTCACGGTATGGCTGCTCCTGAGTGAAAGAAGGAAGTCAAAAGACTTCCTGCTTTCTCCAGAATACTGAGGCAGCTTCCCGCTTCTCTCTCTGATTCTCCACCTCTGAGATGGTGAATCAGAAAGTGAGAATCCTGTCACAGATCGCCAGTGAGGTGCTGAGATCGCACCTTCATACACTGGCCGTTTCTGTGACAGTCAGTTACAGATTCTCACTGTGCTGAGGTAATCAGTGGAGAACATGTTCTCATCTGATTACCTCAGTTTCATACACTGGTAAAGACCTGAGATCAGCTGTGAGACTTGGGATCGCAGCTGATCTCAGTTTCATAAAAGGACACCATAGTGCAGCGCTACTACAGTGACAATTCAATGCTATACTTATATAGTGCTATGTATACATGCAATAAAATTCAAATTCATAAAAAATTCATAATAAATGTCCCATAAATCAATATCAATCTTGATAGGAGTGCTCCAGGGTTATTATTATATAACCATGCTTCTCAATAATTCTTATTGTTGTGCAAACCACCACCAGCTATTTAATCTGCTCACCTCAAGGATGAGTCAGGAAGACTCAAATTAACTCTTTATTTTCACTCCCCAAACATCTTTTTCTTTTTCTCAGGACTCAGCTGTTCAATTTCTCCCTTTCACGATCTTCACTCCACCCAATATATCCCTCACAGATAGGGGGATGATCGCCGAGATTATTCAGCTGTTCCTCCACTTCAAGGGACTCATGTATCATGTAATCAAAAACACAGCCGATGTAGTGCTCTCTGCTATAAAACTTGTATTTAAAACCCCGCTAAAAGAGGACACTTACTAGATATAAAAACAAAAATTGCTTGTTAGATGTATTGAGAGCGTCCACTGCGCCTCAAGAGAAGGGGCGGGAAATATACTAGATAGAAGGTCAGAGGCGGCCCGAGTTTCTCGCATGCGCAGTGTATATAAAGCGTAACTCGCGTGTGTCGTACGTACGATCTGTGAGTGGAGGAAGGAGTAGCGTAAGCGCCGATCGTGATAATGAAGGTACAAGTTTAACTAGGGCCTATACTGCTTATAGATTGAGGTCTATATTGGGACAAGATTAGGAGAGTTTAGCCTGACATTAGGGTTTGTCTTGTGTTGTGTTTTGCAGAGAAAATGGATATATTGAATGATCAGGACTTTATCCCCATATTCATTGATATGTACAGAGAGCTGCCCTGTCTGTGGCAGGTAAACCACCCCTTTTATAACAATAAAAGAAAGAGGCAGGCAGCGCTGGATCAATTGTTGGAATTCGTGAAGTCGCAGATCCCCACGGCAACAATCCACTATTTGAAGGCCACAATTGGTGGCATGAGGAGCACTTATAATAGGGAGCACAAGAAGGTCCAGGGCAGATAGGGGAATGTGCCCCTGGGGATAAAAACGAGGATCCAACTAGAATCTTTCAAAAATACAGAATGCACAATCCATCCCTGCGCCACTCACAGACTCCTACAAAGTGCAAATTAGATTGTGATTAGGTGGCTCTGCAGGCAACCACTCTTCTGTTTGGTGCCAGGCAATATGATAATAAAGGGGGGGAAGCTGTACCTTTAAGGAAAAAGGCATACTCTAAAACCTCCAGGAATACACATGGACCAGCTAAACTTAAGATGTACCAGGAGGATTACCAGACTTTGCTAATGCGACCACTGTCCCTGTAGGTGGGGCCATAGATGCAAAAGGCCTGTGTCCACTGCCCAAAATGCTGTGTCCCTGAATTCTGACTACCTGCTGGAAGGGTATCTTTATTTAGGTTTTGTGACTGTACATGGTTTCAATTGGGCAGAAAAAAGACTTGCACATATGACCATCTCAAAACAGCCTACTACTGAATGACGTAAGAAAAATAGTGAGAAGCAAAGAGAAAATGGGAAGCTCTTGGAAGTTCCTTTTCCACCAATAGTGAATAAAAGTTGTGTTTTTCATATTTAAAGCGAGCTGCCTTGGAAAATTAGGGAAATGATAGTTACAAGCCAACCGATCAGCAGATTTGCAATAAAAATGCAAAGCAAAAGCCAAGTATATTTGTAAACAACATATTCACATAAAAAAAAATGATTAACATTCATATCTGTGGATATAATTTTCTGTGAAAGGACAGAGTGATAACAGAAATCCTCCTGCGTGGTGATAATGAGGCATACGTGGCAATCTAACCAGTTCATTTACCTTAAAATTGAAATAGCTTTGTGATGATTCCATGGTGAATAACATAATCAATCATATTGAGTATATGTTCACAAATCATTTTCACCCAAGAGTATCAGTTCTCTTTACATACAATGTGATGACACAACAGGGTAAATTAATGGTTGCTCTTCACTTAAAAATAAGCCTTTTTTTCAAATTAAATAAATGTACTGTATTCAATAAATGCATATGCTTTCAAAGATGAATTATCCAGAAACAAAAGATGGATGCATCTAGAAAACGAGATAGAGTCAAAATATGAGCATAATGGCTTGACCTCCTAGGAAGCAAAATATGTTAAAGAGAAGCTGCAGTCGTTTTTGTATTTATTAACCATTAGCCGTCATATGACATCCTGAGCTTTGTGTGGAGATATCTGAATGATCCCTGCAGCTACAGGGATCATTCAGATATCATCTTTTTCAGCCAGCGATTCCCTGCACTGTAAGAACAATCATATCGTCAGTTCAGCGATTGATCGTATTTATAGGCAGCAGGAGAAGTCGGCGAGCCGGAGAAGGAATCCGCCAGTGGCAGAAGTTCACTATAGAGAATACCGGTGACCAGATGGCCCCTGGCAGTCTCTATGATCTTCGGAGGCCCAGGTGTGACATTATGATGCCACATCCGGCCTGGCAGTTGTAAATACTGCCATGTACTCGGCAGAAAAGTCTGAGATTTTTTTTTTATCTCAGCCTTTCCTGCCTAGAGGAGAGATGTGGGGGTCTTATAGATCCCACATCTCTCCATAAAGAGGGCCTGTCATGCCCTATTCCTATTACAAGGGAGGTTTACATTCCTTGTAATAGGAATAAAAGTGAGCAAAAAAATAAAACATTTAAAGGGACAGTGTAAAAAAATAAAATAAACAATAAAAACAATTTTTTTTTTTTTTTTTTTTAAACACCCCAGCCCCTGCCTATGGAGATTGTTGCCTATGGAGATATAGTAATGTGATGGTATCAGAGATGACTACATTAGGCTCTATCCAAAGTCCTCCAAGGTCTGCAGTGTGCTTGGCACATTGGAGTTCAATACCAGGGAGATTAGTTCTCACAGCAACAGATCATCCAAATATCAGGTGATTGGAAGATCCCTGAGTCATTTTCTTTCAGTGCTAGGAAGACTACAGCTCTTCCATTTCTACCCTTTTTTTGGTTGACATATACCAGTGATGGCACCCCAGATGTTTTGGAATTACATTTCCCATGATGCTCATGCACTCTGCAGTGTAGTTGAGCATCATGGGAAATGTAGTTCCAAAACATCTGGGGTGCTAAGGTTCGCCATCACTGATATATACACTCAAGGGCACAACTTCTGAAGCCTCTCCCTTTCTGCAGAAGTGTGTCCACCCTTACCATTTGCATATGGTAAATGAGACTATAAGGAGACACATGTAACAGCAACTTAATTTCTACATTTGCATTGTAAAAGGTGTCCTAGAATAGGCTTAAAGTGTTACCTAAAAAATTAGATTAGATATCGCTATTACTTCTCAATAAATAATTTCATAACGTGCATCAACGTATAATTCATAAAATATAAAATATAAAGTGCATATGTGCTAAATATTACAATCAATATAACATGCAATTTAACTCAAAGAGCTCAAAATGTGCTATTACACTCAATAAATAATTAAAAAACAATACCAAACAGTGCATGTGTGAATCACTTTTCTTCCACCACCAAATCCACTAAATCACTCACCAGAACAACTTGCTGGTAAAACCAGCAACAAATGTAGGTAAATATGGATTGCAGGAATCTCAGCTTATCCAGGCTTAGTGGGTCTCCCTCCAGAACTGTCACACACTGGCACTCTCCATCAATGACCATCCAAATTACATACACCCACTCTGAAGGAGGAAAAAACTCTCAGTGTAAAACCTTAATAACTTAACCTTAAAAACTTTACCCCAAAGCTTACATAAACTGGTGTCACAGCTGACACTGGTAAAGCATATCATGTTACCAGACCATCTCTGGCCACATCTTCAGACCACAAGGGTCTGAAGTCTGAGGAGGAACTCTATTCTGGAGGACAGTGAATCAGTTTTGTTGTGGAGAAGGGGGTCAAGGTTAAGGGAAGAGCTTTGTACTGGGGGTGAGGAGGGTATTTGTAGCTGATGTTGATGTTTTTTCCAGGGACACCACCAACACAGGGGCGGTTTTTCCTTCCAGTGACACCACTGATGCTAGAGTATTTTTTTTCTTTTCAGTGACAACACCAACAGAGGGAAATTTTTTCCTTTTAGTGATACTATTGGCCAATTTTTTTGGCCTTCCAGTGACACCACTAATACAGGGACATTTTTTATTTTCATCGACTCCACTGGATCAGGAACATTATTTCCTTTCAGTGACACCACGGACTAAGGGGCATTTTTCATTCCATTTACACAGCCAACTTAGAGACATTTTTTAATTTCAGTGACACCACAGACTCAGGGACATTTAACCCCTTTATCGCCCCCTAGTGTTGACCCCTTCCCTGCCAGTGACTTTTATACAGTAATCACTGGCTATTTTTAGCTCTGATCGCTGTATAAATGTCAGTGGTCCCAAAAAAGTGTCAAAAGTGTCTGATCTGTCCGCCACAATGTTACAGTCCCAATAAAAATCGCAGTTTACTAGTAAAAAAAATTAAATAAATAAAAATGACATAAATCTATCCCCTATTTTGTAGACGCTATCATTTTTGTGCAAACCAATAAATACACTCTTATTGCAATATTTTTTACCAAGAATATGTAGAAGGGTCTATATCCGCCTAAACTGAGGAAGATTTTTTTTATTTATTTTTTAAAGTTGGGATATTTATTATAGCAGAAATTAAAAAAATATTGTGTTTTTTCCAAAATTGTTTATAGCGTAAAAAATAAAAACCGCAGAGGTGATCAAATACCACCAAAAGAAAACTCTATTTGTGAGAAAAAAAGGACGTCGATTTTGTTTGGGTACAGCGCTGCGCGACCGCACAATTGTCAGCTAAAGCCCACACCTACTTAATGCAATACCTACTCAATGCCGCTATGGCCCGGTCAGGAAAGGAGTAAATTCTTCCGGGGCTGAAGTGGTTAAACAGTTTTGTGCAGTGTACCACAAACCTTGGTACTATTTCATTGCATGCCACAAAAATTACAAACATTTTGGTGATAGACACTATTGTCTCTATCTCCTTCTTCATCCAATGGGGGGGGGGTGGGGAGTGTAGTGTCCAATAGGTAGAGGGAGTGGTTGGTGCAGTGGTGTGGTTGGTGCAGTGCCCGAGGAGAGTGGTAGAGGGGCATAATTTCCCATCTTCGCCCTGGGGATTGGTGGACCTTGTCCAAAGCACTGCTGCCTCATGCTCCCCACATGCCTGGTCTGGTCAGGTGTATACAGTAAAGCAGCTCAGTGTACATATGCAGTCAATCGGCTCAGTGTATAGGGGTTGGAAAATGATGATTATTAATTGAAGTGGAGAGAACATAGTGTACAATGTACACAGTCAAAATATTTCTATAGTTTCCATTAGACTGCTGTGCAGCAATGATTCTGCTCCTTAAAGTGGGAACTAAATACGCTTTTGCATATAACACATGCATGAAACTACTGTGAACTTAAATATTTGCTTTTATACTGTATTTGTTAAATAATGGTCAAAACTACAATTTGTACAGTTCCCATACTACATTAAAAGCATTTCTTGCTATCACAAAATAAATTCTTATAGAAGAATGAAGGCAGAAAGAAATGATAACGCACATTGTACATTGAGTGTCATCAAGCAAGTGACACATTAAAGATTTTGAGATGATTTCCATTCAGGTCATGACTATGAAGCAGTATTCTCTTAATCCCTAAAATGATAAAATACATTTCAAGGTTTAGACATTTAGTAACCAAATGTAAATGTAAAATATAAAGATAACTTTGGCATTTTGTGTTTAAGTACAGTTCATAACACCAGTGTATAACAGAAAATGATATCTAAGTAACGTGGTACAAGAATTATTTAATTCATAGCACCATTCATACCCTGGAGCCTACTGGGGTGGATTTACTAAAGGCAAACAGACTGTGCATTTTTCAGGTGCAGTTGCACCCATTTTCCCTAGAGCTTAGTGATTTTGGTGAGGCTCTGCTGATTTCCATCATCCAATCATGTGCAAGCAAAAATGAATTTTTTTTTATTTTCTTTGCACCTGATTATATTTTTTACAAAGTGAAGCTTCACCACATAAACTAAACCCACCCTTATGTATTCTATTTAAAAAGTATACCTAATTGGTAAATATCATTTTGCAGAAGCATTTCTCTTTGATTGTATTTTCTTTTGTATTAAGAAAATTGTTATTATTTTTCAAATTGTTATCCACTTCAGCTCTAACAAAGTTGCAATCCTTATGGACCAGAATATTTTTTTTTAATTTTAGCTGTGCACCTATTGATTTGGCAAAAACTTTTGTATTGCTTAAAGCATATTTTCACTTCTGCAGTCAAATTTAAAAAAGCACCACTATATGTTTGTGTTGATATGGATATTTTTGGGTGGTTTTATAGCATAGCTATATGTGAATAGTTTTTCTTTAATACCATATGCTGTTTTAGAAGCTAAGCCTCCCCTATTGATATCAAAATGAACAGGCAGAGGAAGTACAGGATATGATGTACAGGAAGTTAGGGGGGTGTATTCAGACAAAGGACAGAGGAAGGCAAAGGAACAACACTTGTTGGGAGACTTCGGAAGAAAACAGATGTTTTATGCCGGACTCTAAGAAGAAAAGAGTCATGCGAAGATTCCAACGATGGAAGGCCCATGTTAACCGATTCCTGACCGCCTCACGCAGATATACTGCGGAAAAGGGCACGTACAGGCAGAATCATGTACCTGTACGTTGCCCTTTAAGAGGCGGCCGGTGGGCAAGCTCCGTGAGTCGGGTCGTGGGTCCCGCAGACTCGATCGTCATGGGGATACCCGCGATCGCCTCACAGGGAGGAAGAATGGGGAGATGATAATGTAAACAAGCATCTCCCCATTCTGCCTAGTGACAGTGTCACTGATCTCTGCTCCCTGTGATCGGAGCAGAGATCAGTGATGTGTCACACACAGCCAATCTACCACCACAGTTAGAAACACGCCCCTAGGACACACTTAACCCCTACACTGCCACCTAGTGGTTAACCCCTTCACTGCCACTGTCATTTACACAGGAATCAGTGCATTTGTATAGCACTGATTGCTGTATAAATGACAATGGTCCCAAAAATGTGTCAAAAATGTCCGATGTGTCCGCCATAATGTCGCAGTCAAAATAAAAATCGCTGATCGCCGCCATTTAAAAAAAAAATTATTAACCTCCTCTGCTAGGAGCGGTAACCCCGAGCCAGACTCGGGCTGCGTTGCAGGATACAGGGGGGAAGTTACTTACCTTTTCCCCTGGATCCTGCGATGTCTGCCTGCTGTGTGAGCGAGCCGTCTGCTCGCTCGATTCACACAGTGCCCGATTGCCGCCGATCTCCGTTCCCTGCGACGTTCCGACGCACGGGAGCGGAGATCGGCGACAAATTTAAAAAAGTTTAAAAACACAAAACACATACAGTACTGTAATCTTACAGATTACAGTACTGTATACAAAAAATACACATCCCCTTTGTCCCTAGTGGTCTGCCTAGTGCCCAGCATGTCATTTTATATAATAAAAATATTTTTTTTCTGCCTGGAAACTGGAGATTGTCCATAGCAACCAAAAAGTGTCCCTTTATGTCAAAAGTGGTTTTAGACCAGCTAGAAAACACCGATAAAAAATTAGAATCACAATTTATCATCAAACAATAAATTTAATGACAGCGACTATTCTGCAACTGAGCAAATTTCAGTGTTTTTGATTTGATTACATTATTGAATCATTTATATATATATTTTTATTATATTATAATTTATGATTTTGTGTTTCAAACTTTATCATACCCAGGATGTATACTAGACTCTGGTTCGGACAGATTTAAGTGAGTTATTCATAAGAATTGCATGCCTACAATATAAAAACGCCAAATTTCCATGCAAAATAATTGTACCGCTTTCAGCACTAAATTCCGGACAGAATCATACCGCCAGGGAGGTTAATAGAAATGCCATAAAACTATCCCCTATTTTGTAAACACGATAACTTTTGCGCAAACCAATCAATAATCGCTTATTGTGATTTTTTTTTGCAAAAATATGTAGAAGAATAGGTATTGGCCTAAACTGAGGAAAAAAGTTGTTTTTTTAATATATTTTTGGGGGATATTTATTATAGCAAAAAGTAAAAAATAATGCGTTTTTGTGCTCTTTTTTTGTTTATAGCGCAAAAATTTAAAACCACAGAGGTGATCAAATACCACCAAAAGAAAGCGATATTTGTGGGAAAAAAAGGACATCAATTTTGTTTGGGAGCCACATCGCACGACCGCGCAATTGTCAGTTAAAGCGACGCAGTGCCGAATCGCAAAAAGTGCTCTGGTCAGGAAGGGGGTAAATTCTTCCGGGACTGAAGTGGTTAAATAGCTGTTTAGTATACTTATTGCATACATATTGTACATCCTTATTTGCAAGAAAGTATAATTGGCTTGTGCATGTTGGAGGCATATTTTGTAATACTTTGCATGCTATAAGTTGTGTTTCCTGCAGTTGTATGTGCAGCTTTCCTGTTTAGTAAAAGCAATAATAGACTACAGAGTTTTAATCGCTTCCTTGGCTTATACCGTAAAGTGAAATACTAGACACAAGCAAAACAATTGGGAGCTTGTCCGGAATTCACGCTAATGCCCTGTACACACGATAGGATTTTCCGACAACAAAACCCATGTTTTTTTCCAACGGATGTTGGCTCAAACTTGTCTTGCATACACACGGTCACACAAATCTTGTCGGAAATTCTGAACATCAAGAACGCGGTGATGTACAACACATACAACTAGCCGAGAAAATGAAGTTCAATAGCCAGTGCGGCCCTTCTGCTTGATTCCGAGCATGCGTGGAACTTTGTGTGTTGGAATTGTGTACACACGATCGGAATTTACGACAACTGATTTTGTTGTTGGAAAATTTGAGATACAGATCTCAAATTTTGTGTGACGGAAATTCCGATGTAAAATGTTCGATGGAGCCTACACACGGTCAGAATTTCCAACAACAAGCTCCCATCGAACATTTTCCGTCGGAAAATCCTATCGTGTGTACGGGGCATACAGGTCAACTGAAGCAGATCTGTTTGCTGGGGTGTTTTCTGTTGCTTGTGCTGAGTAGAAATGCTGCATAAACTTTTTAGGAAGAGTAAAGCTGCAGAGGTTTCTGATGTTCAGGAAGAGAATGTGTGCACCCTGCCTAACTGGGCCTGAGACTTTCCTTTGAATTTTAGTCTCAAATGTTTTGAGTTCAGTAGAGGAGAGATGCGGGCAGTTGCCGTGTTTGGTTTGCACTTCCTGCATGCTCTACTTATTGAATCTGAAAAGAGGAAAAAGGCAGCGTTAGAAATATATATACTTACTGAATGAGCAGCTTGCAGTGGAAGACACTGCAATTAAGGCAAAGGATTTAGAAAGTAGGGCATTCAAAGTCAAACCTGCAGTGTCTTTGAAGTGTATTTAAACCCCTGTAGGCCAAGCTGAAGATTTGAAATTTGAGTAAGTGGTTTGCAGCCCTCATAAACAAGCCTAATGAGGCCCTAAGCCTGTAAGCAAAAGTAGGACCTGCGCCACTGTTACTTCCCATAAACGGGAAGCTGGGAATCTGATATGTGGAGTGACGCATGATCACATTTTAGATTTTTTTTTTAAAAGCCACCTGTCCCCCTATAACCACAGTAAGTGAGATTCAAATGAGAGGGCACAAGGGTTGGTGAATGGTGATCGATTAACGTTTGCCTTCGTATATAGAAGCTGCCCCACTGCTTCTATGATGAAATCTGTCTTTTCTGAACAAAAAAGCTTTTTGATATCAGCATAAAATATGTAATGGTGTATAAAGGATATTTGTTGTCTTACCGTTAAAAGATTGTTTAAAAGAAATAAAGAGAAATATGATGTTGAAACCCAGATTCAGAAAAAGTTATTAGAAATGTACTTTTTTAAAGTGTCACCTATGGGGATTTTTAAGTATAGTAGTTTGTCACCATTCCACAAGCGTGTGCAATTATAAAGCATGAAACATTAGGTATCAATTTACTCGGTGAAACATCTGTTATATTTGACAAAAATTGGGTTATCTATGATGTTTTTTCAAAAAAAAATCATTGATACCCAGCATGTCCCAGTCAGTGATGTCCCAAGGAGGCGGGAGTCAACCGCTGACATCATCAATGACTCTGCCCCTTAGCTATTTACAGTGATGTAACAAACGCGACTAAAGTAAACAGCGTTACGTAACATCGTTACTTTAGAGGGTAACGAGTAATCTAACTGATTACTCTTCCCCTCGCGGTAATGCCGTTCGCCGCGAGTAACTGCCTCGGCCTTAGGCCTTAGGAAAGGCCGCGGCTTCAGCCTAGCTCCGGAGCAGCGCCCAGCTTGGTGCACCAAGATGGCCACGGCTCCAGCCTAGCTCCGGAGTGGTGGCCATCTTGGTGCACCCGTCGGCCGTTTACAATGTGATTGCTCCGTCAAATGATGGAGCGATCACTTGTAAACAAAACTCTGCAATACCCTGCAATACCCTGCCAATACCCTGCCAATACCCTGTAATACCCTGCCAATACTCTGCAATACCCTGCCAATACTCGGTAATACCCAGCCATACTCTGCAATACTCGTAATACCCAGCCAATACTCTGCAATACCCTGCCAATACTCTGCAACACCCTGCCAATACTCTGCAACACCCTGCCAATACTCTGCAATACCCTGCCAATACTCTGCAATACCCTGCCAATACTCTGCAACACCCTGCCAATACTCTGCAACACCCTGCCAATACTCTGCAACACCCTGCCAATACTCTGCAACACCCTGCCAATACTCGGTAATACCCAGCCAATACTCGGTAATACTCAGCCATACTCTGCAACACCCTGCCAATACTCTGCAACACCCTGCCAATACTCTGCAACACCCTGCCAATACTCTGCAACACCCTGCCAATACTCTGCACTACCCTGCAACACCATGCCAATACTCTGCAACACCATGCCAATACTCTGCAACACCATGCCAATACTCTGCAACACCCTGCCAATACTCTGCAACACCCTGCCAATACTCTGCAACACCCTGCCAATACTCTGCAACACCCTGCCAATACTCTGCCATACTCGGAAATACCCAGCCATACTCTGCAATACTCTGTAATACCCAGCCATACTCTGCAATACACGGTAATACCCAGCCATACTCGGCGATACCCAGCCGTACCCAGCCATGCTCAGCCGTACCCAGCCATACTCAGCCAATATTACAGTTGAGGAGATGACGTGGATATTACAGTGGGTGAGATTGTGGATATTACAGTGGGGGCTTTATGGTGGTGGAATTTTCACAGGTTTTTGCAAATTCAATTATTATTTGCTGATCCGAAAAATTATCCGATCCATGACTCTGATCCAAGCAACGATCCGATCCGTGAGTTTGGGGGGGGGACAGATGTACAGAGGGGGAACAGATATATGTGTGTGGGGGGGGAACAGACGTGTAGTGGGGTACAGAGGGGGAACAGATATACGTGTGTGGGGGGGACAGATGTGTAGTGGGGTACAGAGGGGAAACAGATATATGTGTTGGGGGGAACAGACATGCAGGGGGGTGCAGAGGGGAAATAGACGTGCAGGGGGGAATGCGCCCCTTGCTTACAGTAATACTAGACCCGCCCCTAAGAATATAAAAAAAAAAAAATCAGTTACTTTTCTGAGTAACTAATTACTTTTCCAATGTACTAACTGAGTTACTAACTCAATTACTTTTTTGGGAAAAGTAATTTGTAACGTAACTAATTACTTTTTTAAAGTAAGATGACCAACACTGGCTATTTAAGAAATGTTAGAAAGAGAAGCAGGCAGTTGGTGGGGAGCCTTGGACGAGGCCAGAGGTTTTTTTTTCTTTTTTATAATACAGGCACCCACTTCCGGGCATAGATATCCGCAGAATCTGCGGGTAATTACGCCACTTCCTGCGGGGCCCTTGCTGTCTGCTGGGAAACACACGGATCTCAGAGACAGCAGGGAGCATCCTTATTGCGCAGCGCGACTCGCGCATGCGCAATAGGGAACCGGAAGTGAAGCCGCAAGGCTTCACTTCCTGATTTCCATACCGAAGATGGCAGCGGCAGTGCCCGAGAGCCGATCGACAGATCGGCTTTTGGGTGCCGACATCGCGGGCCTGCTGGATGGGTAAGTGTCCATATTTTAAAAGCCAGCAGCTGCAGTATTTGTAGCTGGTGACTGTTTAAAAAAAAAAGAACGGCGGAACTCCCGCTTTAAAAGCTTAAATGTACCCACAAAACTGAATGAGCCAGAGGAGTGGCTCATACCTTCATCCACCCCCCCTGTCTGATATATTTGGACAGGACATTTTGGTTAAGATAGAAAGCCCATTCCAATGCAACAATTCCTGTTTTACTAACAGTTTTTTTCAGCATCTATTTCCGTCATATTCTTTAGGGTAATAACAAGCAAAGAAAATGCACAGTTTAACTTAAAGGAATTTTAGTCCTTAGATCACACACTATTTGATCATGTAACTATTCTTGCTTTTTCTACATAATACCACTTGCCTCAATATGCACTCTCTTGCATAATGAAGTCTAGATAGGCTCAGTGCTGAATATCTGCTGAGCTCTGCCACTTCATCGCCTTTAATCACCAGCACTTAACAGCTGTTAAATAACAATATAGTTTTCTAATTTGCATCATATATCATGAGCTATAGTGATAATTATATGTAATGTATCCCTTAACTGAAACCTAAATATGCTTTCATCATGATTAACAGCCACATAAGACAGATCGAGCCATACTAAGGCAATAGTTTTAGAAAATCGACATAACAGAATATGCACATGTATTTAGTGGCTTTGAATGTGGTTGCAATGCCTTAAAAGAACACAAGATCATTTCCTAGACTGTAAAATAGTCGCTTGATGTCTCTAAACCTGAGCTAGAATGAAATCCCAGCAGTAGTTCTACCCAAGGAATTCTGTATTATTACATTTCCAAGTAAGCACCGTGTTGGAAACTCATGAAAGGCAGGCTGTTTTCCACTGTCCCTTAGGAAGAAAAACTTGCGGATATTTCAATGTGCACAGCCTTTTGGCATAGAGCAAAAAAAAAAAAACTATTTAGGTCACAAGCAGTGCTAATATACTAGTATATTTCACAATAACACAACCATTTCAAACTTTTACTTAACAGAAAGCAAAATGCAAAAAAAAAAAATGTTTAAATAATAATAATTTATTTTATTAAGCAAGGGCAGAAAATGAGCATTGCTTTTCATTATTTCTACAGTCCATTCTTTACTTAGTAAGCAAATATGGTTTTAATGGTTTGTAACAGATTGCAAAAACCTGTGGGAGGTCACACATTACACAAAGCTCCTCTCATTACAAACACAGGGGAATGGAAGGTGGAAAGTACCACCATGCTGAGCAATGTGTTTTTTCTTTTGTTATTAAAGTAAATATTTAAAATATTCAATCAGATATTCAACATGGACAACAACATGGCTACACATGGCTATTTTAAGTTAATGAAGAACGTTGGAAAATTATTTTTTGGTAAAGTGTGTCTCTGATCATTTTCTACTCTTATTGCCGTGTACACATGAGCGGATTTTCCGTCAGAAAAATCTTGGATGGTTTTTCCGATGGAATTCCGCTCAAGCTCGTCTTGCATACACACGGTCACCCAAAAGTTTGCTGAACTTTCGTCCGTCAAGAACGCAGTGACGTACAACACTACGATGAGAAATGAAGTTCAATGCTTCCGAGCATGCGTCAAATTGTTTCCAAGCCTGCGTAGGAATTTTGCGCGTCGGAATTGCTACAGACATATGGTGTATACAGAGGAAGACTTTGGCCCACAAAGCTGCCCCAATGGGCCACCTTCAAAGTCAAGGACCACTGGAATTAGTGTGTATTGACTTTCTGTGTCTGAAGCCTGACTCAAGTGGACAGGGAAATGTTCTGGTGGTGATCGACCACTTCACCCTGTATGGCCAGGCATTCCCAACTAAAGACCAACAAGCACCTACGGTGGCCAAAATTCTGGTAGAGAAGTTCTTTGTCCACTATGGCCTATCTCAGCGTATTCACTCGATTTTCAGAAGTCAAGAACCCCTCCCTACCAGCCTCAAGGGGATCCTCAGCCGGAATAGCTTTAATCGCACCCTCCTAGATATTCTTGGGACTCTTGCGGCTGAAAAGAAGCAACATTGGAGCCGGTACATTGCAGCTATTGTACATGCCTATAATAGCACTGAAAATTATGCCACAGGCTATTCACCATATAGGCTGATGTTCAGAAGAGAAGCTCGACTGCCAGTTAACTTAGCATTCAGCACCTTTTTAGATCATACCTCAATGGTGTCACACATAGGATATGTGGACCGCCTGAGAAAGAGTCTGAAGACAGCATATGAGAAAGCCCAGGCTGCCTCGGACACCCGGAGGCAGTGAAACAAGCAAAACTTTGACCTGAGGGTGAGAGTACATGATTTACAGCCTGGTGACAGTGTTACTGAGAAACTTGGGCGTCCCTGGGAAGCACAAACTGGCTGATCGCTGGAAGTCACAGCCCTACATCATTTGTAAGCAGTTGCTAGGATTACCAGTATACCAGATTCACCCAGATGGAAGCATAGTCCCGCTAAAGACCTGGCACTGAAATCATCTGCTACCTCTATCAGAAGCAGTTTGTATGCCTCAACAACTAGACCCACAGCCTACTCGACCTACTCAGAGATCATGTCTAATAACCAGGTCTTAGTCTGTGCCACTGAACACAGATGAAGAGGACAGTGAGGAGGAATAACTCTGAATAGACTGGCTGTGGCAATCTCTGCTATCAGAAACTGCCACTCTTCTTCCTTCTAGAGAAATGGATAGTGGAACCCTCAGGCCTGAGGCAACAGAGTTCATACCACAGAGCCAATCATTGACAGGCCAGGAGGATCTTCTGATTTCCCTAACTGCAGAGGACACAGAGACTCGTCAACCTTTAATTGTGGAAAAGGCTGCTATACCAGAACTATCTGTGCCCAAAGAGCAGGGAAAAACAAACCATTCACCTGCCAAAAAGACTGACTTATGATGCTCTAGGCGAAAGTTCTGAGGAAGCTACCTATACCTCTCAAAGAACTCACAGTGCGCCGACCCTTCCCACTACAAGTTTAGTGGAGGGCGACTCCAACTCACCCCCTGGCACATCTAGGTGGACCATCCCAATATCGGTGGCTTGTGGGCAAGACAACCTCACCTCAGGCTCCTGCAGACACTTGCCATAGCATTCAGTCTGTACCATTGCATGGGCTTTCAGTTGGAAAGCTGTAGAAAGTGTCAGCAAACTACAAGAGCACTCACAAGTGATCTTATGGTTCATTGAGAACTACAAGTCATCTGAAATGGTGAAAGATGGGACTTGAAGTTCATTCATTCACAGATTCCTGTGAATGAATGACTGTTTTACACTCCTTAGCAAACAGTGATTAGCTAAATTTTCCGTGGCATGGTATTAAAAGGTTCTTCATCAAAGTTAAGCCATTAAATAACTAACAGTCCATATACTCTACTTAACCACTTGCCAACTGCGCTGAAGCCCTCATTCGGCTATAGCAGGGTCGGCAAGTGGTTAAGTAGAGTCGGCCGACTAGTTGTGGGAGGGCATCATATTACATCCTCCCATGATCGCGCCTGCCATGCGCCCGCTGGCGTGCGGGCAGTGCGCTTTGTGATCGCTGTGTCTTTAGGAGTACTTGAACCTTAAAGTCTCTCCTCATTTGTTAATGAAAGTGATGATGGTTCCTAATGTCATTGTTGACTGCTGTTCACTTTACATGGTTGAAATATTATCCTGTTATATTTTACTAAATATTTTAGTACACCATTTGGTTCAGAATATTTTTTTTCTAGTTTTCCTCCTCTAAAACCTAGTTGTGTATTATGGTCAGGTGCGTCTTATGGAGCGAAAAATATGGTACATGTGTTAATTGATGGTCGAAAAGATGCTGTCTGAAATGATTTTGTTTACCTGTGAAGCAATGCATGCAAGACAAAGCATAGAGACATGCATACTACTATTCACACAGCATATTAATTCCTGAAATGTGTGTTTTACCTAGTTATCGTAATGAAAGAATTTTATTATTGGCCTTCTATTTTAGATATCTGAGTGTTATCCCTAAAGTATAGCTGATAAGGAAATGGATGAGCAGAACGTATTTTTTCTTGACATATAAAAACAATATCACACCTTTAACCATTTGCTTTTAGCACTTAGTTCTCACTTTCTTGGTGTCCAACATGAACCTTATATAGTTAACTCTTATATCAGGGTTCTAAAAAATAGATTCTCACTTAGTTCTCACTTTCTTGATCTTCCATATGAACCTTATTTAGTTAACTCTGATATTTCTGTGTTCCTGAAAATGAAGTCTGCTCTTTGTGCAGGTCATTTATATTATGTCTAATTCTTGAAATAAAGGCACATTTCATTGAAACACAATAGCTAATATTATTAAACTCAGACTAATTGTGATATACACTCACTGGCCACTTTATTGGGTACACCTTGTTAGTACCGGGTTGGACCCCCTTTTGCCTTCAGAACTGCCTTAATTCATCTTGGCAAAGATTCAACAAAGTGTTGGAAACATTCCTCAAAGATGTTGGTCCATATTGACATGATAGCATCACATAGTTGCTGCAGATTTGTCAGCTGCACATCCGAGATGCGAATCTCCCGTCCCACCAAATCCCAAAGTTGGTCTATTGGATTGAGATCTGGTGACTGTGGAGGCCATTGGAATACAGTGAACTCATTGTCATGTTCAGGAAACCAGTTTGAGATGATTTGAGTTTTGTGACATGGTGCATTATCCTGCTGGAAGTAACCACCAGAAGATGGTTACACTGTAGACGTAAAGGAATAGACATGGTCAGCAACAATACTCAGGTAGGCCGTGACACTTAAACAATGCTCAATTGGTACTAAGAGGCCCAAAGAGTGCCAAGAAAATATCCCCCACACCATTACACCACAACCACAAGCCTGAATCGTTGATACAAGGCAGGATGGATCCATGTAAGTATAGAAAAGTGTGGCGCTCTAAATACTCAGTACATAGGTACCAATCATTTAATATAAGTGATATACAAAATTAGAATAAGTGCATATCAAAAATGTATCAAAATTACGTATGTCATATACACTGAAGTATATAATGACTACTAACAAAAATATTTACCAAATGTATGGTGCAAATCAACACGTATTGACCGTGATGTGACAAATATACCTGAATATTGGTATTATTACAAAAGAAACTCTTATTACAAAAGTTTCAAATAATAAAAGGAGAATGTGATATTATATATGCATCTCTAAAGGTACATAAATAATAGTGCTAATCGCTGGAATGTTCCAAAATGAACATATAGCTGTGAACAATTCACCAAACATGTGACATATATAAGTGATTATAAAAAACATATAAGTGACTTGTGCAGCTTGTCTAAAGGGGTCCGCCACCAATTGGAAGAAGGCTTACCAACTGTCGTGGACTCAGATAGGCTTATGCCGTATGAGTCTCAAACGATTGATGGTGTTAATTGCACCTGATGGAAACAGCAACTCTCAGCTCCAACGCACAACAGCCACAGACAGGATCTTTCACTGGATATTCCAGAGGAACTCAAGGAGAAGATAGTGAACGATGTAGAATATGGTTCATCCCGAATGGTATTACCGACAATAAAAGAATGGAACCATATAGTGTAATAACATCAAGCGATTAAAATTTATTGAAATCACATAGAGTGGGTACTCACATGTACAAAATTGATAAAGGCATATATGTAGTTATAGCAGCAGTGGCATCAGCAAATCGTATCCCAAAGCGTTTCGCCTCAGTAAGGCATCATGCATTTTTTGGATGTATAAAATTCAGTATGTTTCCAGACAGACTATTGCTGGGGCCCAAGTACTGTCCAACTAAGGTGGCCAAGGTGATGGCATGTTATCTTGAACACAATTCTATTCTTTTGTATTGACCATACTGATATTCCTCTAAAAAGTAAAAATCAGCTTCAAGCCTTCACTGGTCCCATTAAACATGATAAATAAAACATTTCTCTGATGTAAGTGTTTCAAGAGTTTTGTTTGTAACAGTGCCTGTCACTCACTCAATAATGATGAATTGCTACAGATAGCTGTCACCATATTTCAATGATAAATGAGAACATTTTCATGAGATTTCTGCTCAAATATCCAACGTTCATATATCTGCAAGGTCTATTCTAAGCCACACCAGAAAACATTCCCTTCTCATAAAATAAATGTACGTAATATTTTTTGAATAGGGGAGCACTCATGTATTGGATACTTTTAACATTAAAAATACATTAAGGAAACATTGTTATTGCAATATGTCCTTAACAGTGTAAGAAAGTCCCAGCTTCCATTTAGCTTCCACTCTTATCCAGTAGAAAACTGCTGGCCCTGCAGGCACATTAAAGGGTGCCTAATGCCACGTACACACAACCGGACTTTTTGACGGACTAGGTCCGATGGAACGAATCCATTGGACAATTTGATCGTGTGTGGGCTCCATCAGACCTTTGCTGCCCAAAAATCTGACGGACTTTAGAAATTATTATTAATTATTCAAATTTCTCCGACGGACTCGAGTCAGGTCGAAAAATCCGTTCGTGTGTATGCTAGTCCGACGGACAAAAAACGACGCTAGGGCAGCTATTGGCTACTGGCTCTGAACTTCCTTATTCAAGTCCGGTCATACGTCATCACGTTTGAATCCGTTGGAATTTGGTGTGATTGTGTGTGGCCAACTCCGTTCATTCGTAAAGTCCGTCGGAACTCCGCCGAAAGTCCGTCGGTAAGACCGTCGGACCAAGTCCTTTCGAAAAGTCTGGTCGTGTGTATGCGGCATTAGACATCACCCAGCACTAGACTCATATTTCTTCAGTACACTGCAAACATTACTCAAGCAAAGTGTTCTTATTACTCTTGTCAGTAAATCCTGAGCTTCTGCTTGTCCCAAAATTTACTTATCTGCCTCACACACATATCTCCACACCATGGAAATCTGACTGCACAGCTTATGGTGGTGTCATGATAAACCCCAAAAAAACAAAAATAGCCAGCATACAGATAAGGTAATATACAAAAAAGATTTACTTGCCATTGCATGCCACAAGCACCAATGTTTCAGGCTGGGTTCACACTATTGCGAATTGGATGTGGGTTTCTCCGCATCCAATTTGCACGTCAGGAGACTGTGACCGGATCTCTATGGATCTCCGTAGCGGGGAATTGCAATGGAATCCTGTGCTTCTTCTGGTCCGCTTCAGGTTTGAATTCAGCCAAAAATTCAGCCTGAGATCGGACCTGAAACGGTGAACGGGGAAGCACCGGACCTCTGCTGTGAGCCGCTCCATGCTGCAGTGTAAACCCAGCCTCTGGTATACGCAGGTCCCCTTTCTCAAGGTGACACATGTAGACCAATAAGTGAACGGCATGTTACCTTAGAAAACATACACCTATCCACAAAATCTGTTTCCAGTTGGATAACTCATGTGGCAGATTGTGTCCATGCTGGTACATCCCATATTGTGCCTTGTAAAAAATGATATTCTTTGGTTTCAAATCTGTTCCTCTGCTGTTCTAAGTAGACCTGAGAATATACAGCTAGAGGGTCACTAAATAAAACAACAAACCTGCTTGCAGAGCACCTTGGTAAAAATCAAACACTCTTTAGACTCTGTGGAGGAGACCACACTTAGCACAGAGGAGTTTATTTACTAGAACTGGAGAACGCAAAATCTGGCGCAGCTGTGTATGGTAGCAAATCAGCTTCCAGGTTTTATTGTCAAAGCTTAAATAAACACGCTAGTTAGAAGCTGATTGGTTGCTGTGCAGAGCAATGCCAGATTTTGCACTCTCCAGCTTTAGAAAGGACGGCCATATACAGAGAAAATTTCTTTCCTGCGACCACAGGTTGATGCGGGAATCCCTCCTGCCAGGCCATTGTCTTCTCCCCCTACCCCCACTCGGAGAAGACAGCGATTATTGCTAGCGGACATAGCAGCCACCAGCGATAATCGCAGGTAAAACCCAGCACGCTGATTGTACCCAAGTTGATCAATTGATCAACTTGGTACATTCAGCCTGCACTGCCCCGGTGAACTGGCCAAGATTTGACCTTGTATGGCCTGCCTAAATCAACTCAAGAGAGTAATCTGTAATGCATGCATGATCCAGTTGACAAGTATATTCAGTTAAAGAATTACACAACACTAAGTACAAGAATTATCCAAACGTACCTTTAGAAAGCAAGGCAGAAAATGTATAGAAGCTTAAAGATGAATTTACAGTTGCACAATATAAATTATTTTGGTGCTGTTGTTTATGCATCTCTTTTTATAGGATCATTAACAATCACAGCCCAGGAAACTCTGGTGTGTGCTTTAAATTTTGGCAACCAAAAATTTAATATATTGCAGCTTAGCAATGTGGTGACTGCATACAGTGCCTTGGAAAAGTATTCACACCCCTTAGCTTTTTACCTATTTTGTTACATTACAGCCTTTAGTTCATTGTTTTTTACTCTGAATTACATGTGATGGATCAGAACACAATAGTCCAAGTTGAAGTAAAATTAAGGTTGAATATTTTTTTATTAATAATATATGCACATACAGCTCAATAAATTCTGTCTATACAACATAGTAAACATAACATAAACAGTAAGCATATGATAAGGGGGTAGGGGGGGAACTTGGGGGATTCGGAGGGGGTAGATGGTGCTGGTATCATAGGCAGGAATAGATTATAGGTTGCACCCGCGGGGGTGTATATACAGCTTAGTGCTGCGCTATTCTACCTGGTTTTCTATGGATAAGTTTTGTCTAGTAGTGAGCTTGGTTGTCCCCGCGCGGTGTCATCTATCAGTGGACACCGCCCGGGGCCTGTGCATTGCAACATTTCAAACCTTTCTGGTGAGTATTCTTCATGGTGGTGGAAGAGAGTGTTTGATAACTGAGGGGGGGATAAGTGGGGTAAGGGGGGGGGGGGCAGGGGGGGGGGGGCGGGTAAGGGGGTAGGTTAAGTCCTCTTTCTGCTTGGTGAGCAAGTTTGGGATAGCTTATAGGTATAGCTTGTAGCTAGTATTACTTTCAGTCCTATACCGTGTTTGATAGCCCCACTATAGTGGAGTGGTGGCGCCATATTGACCATAAGTTGTTGAATTGATCATATCTATCATCTGTTTTTGCTTGCATTTCTTCCATTAACATGGTATCGTTAAGTATGTTCACCCATCCTGATAGAGGGGGAGTAATGTCTTTCTTCCAGTGTAGGGTTATATTGTGTCTCGCCGCTGAGAGGATAAATCTTAATAGGCAATGCTTTTGCGATTTGATGGACCCAGGGATGATAGATAGGAGAGCAACCATGGGGGAAGGGGCTAGCGTGGTTTGATACATGTCATTGTAAATCTTAAATATGTTGTCCCAGAAGGGGCGTACCTTAATGCAGTCCCACCAAACGTGGATGTATGATCCCTGTCCTCCGTGACATCTCCAGCAAGCGTCTGTGGTGTCGGGGAACATCCTGTGCACCGAGAATGGGACTCTGTACCACCTTGAAAGTAATTTAAAGTTCTTTTCCTGTGTGAACCCTGATCTGGATGCTTGGTGTGTGTGAATAAAAGATGTACTCCACTGGGAGGGGGTTATATCTACCCCCAGATCACGGGCCCATCTGTGGGTGTATGCGGGAAGGGTTTCACATAGGTGGGTCTGTATGTTTTTATATATGAGAGATACGGTGTGTCTGGGGGTCTGAGAGAGATTACACATAGTTTCAAAATCGGTAAGTTGTCTGTGGACTTGGCCTGAGAGGTGTAGAGATCTGCTGAGGTGGTTCAGGGAAAGGGTTGACAACCAGTCCGCTGCAATGCCAGTCGGTGAGTCCGACGAGGGTCGGAAGTGACCTGTGGAGGGGTGAACAAATTGATTGGCTGTTGGCCATTGTTTTCGGTGATATGTCCCAAGGTTTTCCCTGAGTAGGGAGGTGGAGAGGTCTGCGTTGTCAAACAAGGGGGCAAGAGGGCCTGGATCCGTGGTAAGTGCCAGTTTGCAGGCTTTGTCGTACCATAGGGTTAGTGCTGCGGTTGTCAATGGGGATAGCCCTGGGAGCGAGCGAAATTTGGCATTGTAGCCCCATAGTAAGGCTCTTAGGTCAGTTTGCGCCATGTCTTGTTCGACAGAGATCGAGGGTTTGAGCAAGGGTCTTGGGAACCATTCAAGGAGTCTGGAGAAAAGTGCGGCGTTGTGGTATGTTTGAAAGTCCGGCAGTCCTATGCCTCCCCTGTCTTTAGGGGCGCATAGCACTTTGTGTTTAAGTCTGGGTGGGTGGTGTTGCCATATGAATTTGGTCATTAAAGTGCGGAGGGAGAGAAAGAATGCTTTTGGGAGAAGGATTGGTAATGTCTGGAATAGATATAATGCTTTAGGTAAGATATCCATTTTTATTACGTTCATTCTCCCCCACCATGTTAGTTTGAGGTTATGCCAGGATTCCAATGAGCGTCTGATCGTAGTCAGGAGCGGGCTGTAGTTCAGGGGGTATATGTCTTGTGTGTCGGCAGGGATCTCTGTGCCCAGGTATTTAACTGATTTTGTCTGCCAGCGGAAGGGGAATTGTAGTTTGAGGGTCTCTAGCTCTGGGGGTGTTAGAGATATGTTCAGGGCCTCTGTTTTAGTAATGTTCAGTTTAAAGTTGCTGTGTGTTCCGAATCTATCTAGTTCGGCTAGGATGTTTGGTATAGTGAGTCGGGGTTGGGTGACATACAGTAGTAGGTCATCAGCGTATAGTGACAATTTGCGTGCGGCGGATGGGGTAGGGATCCCGTGTATGTTTTCGTTTTTACGAATGGCTTGCGCCAGGTGTTCTACTGTAATGGCGAATAATAGTGGCGATAGGGGGCAACCCTGTCGGGTGCCATTAGTGATGCTAAATGCTTCCGATGTTTCTCCATTAGCTAATACTTTTGCTGATGGGCGTGAGTACAAGGACATAATTTTGGAGATCATGCGCGGTCCTATGCCTATCTGTTGTAATGACGCGTGTAGGAATGGCCAGCTGACTCTATCAAACGCTTTTTCGGCGTCACACGCCAGTAAGCAGGTTGGGATATGTTGTGATTTTGCATGTGTTATGAGATGAAGTGTTTTAGTTGTGTTGTCCCTGGCTTCGCGTCCAGGTATGAAACCAACTTGATCACTATGGATCAGTTCGGGCAGTAAGGGGGCTAGGCGAGTGGCTAAAATTTTGGAGTATAGTTTTAAATCAATGTTCAATAGGGAGATGGGACGGTAGTTGCTGCATAGAGAGGGGTCTTTTCCTGGTTTGGGGATCACTACTATTTGAGCTTGTAGAAGTTGAAGGGAGAGGGGATGAGTGTCATCTACTTCGTCAAAGGCTTTCGTCAAGATTGGGGCTAGTTGTTGGGCGAATTTCTTGTAAAATAGGGGGGTATACCCATCAGGGCCTGGGCTCTTACCATTCTTGAGGCCTTTGATTGCTGCAACGAATTCAGTTGTGGTTATAGGTAATTCTAAACCTTCAACATCTGGTTGTGGTATCATTGGGAGGGCTGTCTCCTGAATGTACTGCTGTAGGTCTAAAGTGGTAGTGGGGGAGGAGTCAGAGGGAGATGGGAGGTTGTAGAGGGTGGAATAGTATTGTCTGAATTCCGAAATGATTTCAGAGTTTTTTGATTTTTTCTGTTGTGATGGGGATATAATATGGGTTATGTTCTGCCTCTTTTGTCTTGGGTGTAATACCCGTGCAAGGTGTTTCCCGCATTTGTTCGCCTGGGCATAATGGATGTGGCGGCCTTTGGTGAAGGCGATTAGTGCTCTGTCTGAGAAGATCTGTAGTAGGTCTCTACGGGCGTTGGATAGTTCGGTCAGGGTCTTTGTGTCTAACGTGTGTTTGTGTTGAGCTTCAAGAGAGGCTATCTGGGAGAAAAGGCGTTTGATATCAGTGGTGCGTGCTTTTTTCAGTCTGGATCCGTGTTTTATGAGGACCCCCCGTAAAACACACTTAAGGGTTTCCCATTTATTCAGGTTAGAGGTCTCGTCCTGTATGTGCGTTTGTAAGAAGTCGGTAATTGTTTTAGACACGTCGGCAAAGCATACCGTGTCGTGGAGTAAGTTGTCGTTGAGTCTCCATGAGGAACGGCGGTTGGTGTACGGCAGTTTCCCTAGTGTCATATGTACTGGGGCATGGTCCGACCATAGTTTCAGGCCAATCTCACAGGTGGGGTCGAAGTCAAGAAGTGTTTGTGTTAGAAAGAAGTAGTCAATTCTGCTGTATGATTTGTGGGCTGGGGAGTAGTATGTGTAATCTCTCTCAGTAGGGTGGGTAAACCGCCAGAGATCTACCAGTGATATACCTCTGAGGGTGGTGCGCATGGTGTTTAGCGCAGATGGTGGTATGTGTGACTTACCAGTGGACGAGTCCATTCTCGGTACCAGTGGAGCGTTCAGGTCACCTGCTAGTATCAAGTTAGTTGTCCCGAATTTTTGTAGGCGGGTGGTCACGGAAGACAGGAATCCTTGTTGGTTCTGGTTAGGAAGGTAGACATTAGCTAGAGTTAGTACCGTTTGCGAGTATTGCAGTTTCATAAATATATATCTACCGTTTGGATCAATACATGTATCTAGGATTGTTGGGGTGAAGGTGCTGTGGAATGCTATTGATACCCCTTTCGTTTTAGCTAAGGGGTTGGTGCTATGGAACCATGTGGTAAAGTGCTTATCTGGGAGTGTTGGTATTTTGTTGGATTTAAAGTGGGTTTCCTGGAGCATTAATATGTGAGATTTAGCTTTATGAAAGTGGTGAAGAATCTGTCTACGTTTTTCGGGGGTGTTGAGTCCTCTACAGTTGAGAGAGGATATCTTGATGCCTAGGGGGGCTGCCATGATGTCGGTAGTACAGGTATACTAGTGTGTGTTTTTTATGTTCTGGTTTGCTCGAGGCAAGAACGCTCGGTTCCTGCTGAGCTGTGTTAGAGGATAGTGTGGGGGATGAGGTATGGGGTATCAGGTGGTAGCTGAAGGTAGAAAGGGGAGAGGGGGAAAGAGGTAGTAAAAAATACCCAGGGGAGGGGGGGGAGGGATGGTAAGAGGGGGGAGGGAAGGTATAGGGAAGGTATAGGTATTGACACAGGGAGCTAGTGTTTCTACGCTAGGTGATGGTGTCAAAAAAGACACTGTTGTCACCGATGTCGTGTGTCCTGCGTCTAAATGTCTATTCAGCTAGTGAATCTTTAAGTACTGTAAACTTATAGGGAGGTAGCTCCCTCTAGTGTCTGAAGTGTATAAGAAACCTCAGACACTACTTAGTAAACCTAGTGGAAAAATATTCCACCACAGAGGCAATTAAGTCTCTGTAAACCCTAACGTGGGGAACGTGTTTGGTCTGTGAACAGGAGCTCCGCTCCAACCTGAAACAAAAATTGTCTAAGTGCATAAAATCAAGGCACACAGCATTAAAGTGCATAACATTCAAACTTCATTATTAACCGCAAAATTCCCTGATGACAGGGGGGTCTTCGGCTGCCTCCCATAGCCTTTCCAGAGAGCATGTCTTCCTCCTATAAGTAGTTAGACATGAGCTTTAGGCAATTAGGTAGGGGGTATTAGATCTGAAGGATTTCTTCAACAGCCATGGGGAGCAGCCGAGATCAAAATAAACAATCTAAAAGAGTCAGAGGAATATCTAATGGAGAAAATCTAAGTAAGCTCCGTTAGAGTCAGTGCAATTGCTGGATGCTAGCCAGCTTTTCTTATGCAGTTCCAAAGAACTTATGCAGGGGAGCCACCGGCCGGTGGTAGTAAAGGTGATCATCCTGGGGGAGAGGTGGTAGTATTGGGACGGGCTCTTTTCTTTTTAAGTTGTCCTTCCCATCCTGGTTTCCTGGGGAGGCCTGGGGTCGCGGGGTGCAGCGGCCAATCTGGGATTTTGATTTGGGGCAATTCAAAAGTGCCCAGAAAATTGGGTAAGTCTCCTAGGGTGCGGAAGGTTGCTGATTTGCCGTTTTGGGAAGCAAAGAGGTGAAAGGGAAATCCCCATCTGTATTTGATTTGCTGCGCGTGCAGGGCGTCCGTTACTGGCTTCAGGGCTTTCCGCATGGTCAGCGTTTGCTTTGATAGGTCAGTCAAGAGCATTACTGGGGTGCCGTCAAACATAATGGATTCCTGATTGCGTGCTGCTTGCATTATCTCATTTTTGACGTTGAAAAAGTGTATGCGACATATTATGTCTCTGGGGTACGCTGGGTTGGGGTTGCGAGGTCCCAGGGATCTGTGGATCCTGTCAATTTCCAGGGGATCATCTACGGGTTTGTTCAGCAGGGTGTTGAACATGGTAATGGCCGCCGCGGGTAGATCTTTATTGTCTAGCGACTCTGGAACTCCGCGTATGCGAATGTTGTTGCGGCGACTTCTGTTCTCTTGGTCGTCTAAACCGTAAAACAATTGTTGTATCTGGATTGTGTGTTGCTGCAAAATGTCATCATGCTCTGTAATTCTGGTTACATTCTCCTCCACCGCTATCTCAACCTCCTCAAAACGTTGGCCAATATCGTGGCGTAGTTCTGTAATCTCCCTCTTATAGGACCTCTCTAGTCTGCTTATGTAGGCTTCAATGTCGCCTTTGGTAGGGAGAGCTTTGATGTAGCTTTCCATGTCCCACTGGGTCTTCTGGTTATATGTGTCTGGTGAGGGGCTTCTCGAGTGGGGTGATGCTCTGTGAGCAGATTGGCTTGAGCCCGGGGATCGGGGTGAGGAGGGAGATAGTGGTGGATGTGAGGCCTGTGAGGCCTGTACCTTGGATGCAGCGTGGGCTGCCTGTGCTGCCGCCGCGCGGGTCGCCGCCATCTTGGAAGTCGGTGGGGCCTTGGTATTCGTTCCCTTCAGCGGGAAATAGTCGCCGATTTCGGCCGTTTTTTGCGGGCCCGCTGTGCGGGGAGTGCTGCATCCACCTCTCCTGCTCATGGGGAGGTTTTCTGGTGCTGTTTGCGGCTGTGCTGTGTGCCGTTCGTGGACGCTGGAGCGGGAGCTGAGCTCTCACACGTCTGTCCTCTCCATGCGCCAAGCCACGCCCCCCCAAGTTGAAGTAAAATTAGAAAAATATATACATAAAAAAAAATTTCAAAAAAAAAAAAATGATAATTGGCATGTGCGTATGTAATTCATCCCCTTTATTATGAAGCCCATAGAAAGCTCTGGTGCAACCAATTACCTTCAGAAGTCATATAATCAGTGAAATAATGTCCACTTGTGTGCAATCTAAGTGTCACATGATCTGTCATTACATATACACACCTTTTTGAAAGGCCCCAGAGGCTGCAACACCTAAGCAAGAGGCACCACTAACCAAACACTGCCATGAGGACCAAGGAACTCTCCAAACAAGTAAGGGACAATGTTGTTGAGAAGTACAAGTCAGGGTTAGGTTATAAAAAAAATATCCAAATCTTTGATGATCCCTAGGAGCACCATCAAATCTATCACAGAACATGGCACAACAGCAAATCTGCCAAGAGACGGCCGCACACCAAAACTCACGGACCGGGCAAGGAGGGTACTAATCAGGGTACTAATCAGAGAGGCAGCACAGAGAACTTAGGTAATCCTGGAGGAGCTGCAGAGTTCCACAGCAGAGACTGGAGTATCTGTACATAGCCGTACGCTCCATAGAGTTGGGCTTTATGGCAGAGTGGCCAAAAGAAAGCCATTACTTTCAGCCAAAAACAAAAATGGCACATCTTGAGTTTGCGTAACGGCATGTGGGAGACTCACAAAATGTATGGAGGAAGAAGCTCTGGTCTGATGAGACTAAAATTAAAAGTTTTGGCCAGCAAAGAAAACACTATGTCTGGGGCAAACCCAACACATCACATCACCCAAAGAACACCATCCCAGTCTGGACTGGGAAACTGGTCAGAGTTGAGGAAAAGATGGATGGTGTAAATATAGGGATATTCGTGAGCAAAACCTGTACCGATCTGTGTGTGATTTGAGCTAGGACGGTTCACCTTCCAGCAGGACAATGACCCCAAACACACTGTTAAAGCAACACTTGAGTGGCTTAAGGAGAAACATGTAAATGTGTTGGAATGGCCTAGTCAAAGCCCAGACCTCAATCCAATAGAAAATCTGTGGTCAGACTTAAAGAGCAGTTCACAAGCACAAACCATCCAACTTGAAGGAGCAGTTTTGCAAGGAGGAATGGACAAAAATCCCAGTGGTAAGATGTGGCAAGCTCATAGAGATTTATCCAAAGCGACTTGGAGCTGTAATAGCCACAAAGGGTGGCTCTGCAAAGTATTGACTTTAGGGGGGTGGTGAATAGTTATGCACAGTTCTGGGCATGTTCTGTAAATTAAATGATGCAAATCCTCAAACAATCCATGTTAATTCCAGGTTGTGAGGCAACAAAACACGAAAAATGGCAAGGGGGTGAATACTTTTGCAAGGCACTCTATGTTTTCTTTTCTTATGCCGCGTACACACAAACTGATTTTCCATCCGAAAAATCTTGGATGGTTTTTCCAACGGAATTCCGCTCAAGCTTGTCTTGCATACACACGGTCACACAAAAGTTCTCTGAACTTTCAACAGTCAAGAATGCGGTGACGTACAACACTACGATGAGCCGAGAAAATTAAGTTTAATGCTTCCGAGCATGCGTGTTTTTTTTTTGCGCGTCCGAATTGCATACAGAAGATCGCATTTTCGGATAGGAACTTTTCCCGACCGAAAAATAGAGAACCTGCTCTCAATCTTTTGATGGCTGGAATTCCGCCAGCAAAAGACCAATGGAACATACACATTCAGTCTCTTCCATTCAGTAACAGTATCCAAAGAACATGATAAAACAAAAACTTGCTAAAATCATTGATTACCCAGAAGGGATAAAAAAACAAAGGATTGAAAGTGCCCTGACAGCTCCATTTTTTAACTGCTGGTGTTCCTCCAAGCTGTCATCATCCATTTTACAGATGGAGAAGTAAGAAGGGGGGTACAGACCCCTTTATTAAGGAGATGAACACCGACAGCACAACATATCATAAAAGCTGCCCTGGTTATTGAGAGTACACTGATTTATTTTTATTGGATTTTATTTCTTCTTCTTTTTTTTTTTAATAGAGACGAGAGGATTTCACTTTTGAAAAATACTGCATCATAAATAAAGGTTTAAAATAACAAGTAAAACAGTAAAATAAAGCAAAAGAAACAAATTAACATTCCAAATATGAATATAAGGACTTTGAAGTTGGAGTTAGAATAACTACATGCCTAAAAAGTGAGGACAAATGTAGTCTAGTATTGCTTTTTTCATTCATAAACAAGAAGAAAATGCGAGTATACAACTTTTTTTATATATATCATAGGCACTGGTTACATTTTTTTAATCAAATTTATCATTTTTGTGTTTGTTTTTGTCTTTGTCCCTTTAGGGAAATATTTAACCACTTCATGCCTCAAGGCATGACAGGAATCAAGAAATAAAAGGAAGAGAAATCCCCTCTTACTAGGTTCACATCTATGTGGTTCTATGTGGTTGATATGGTTTTCAGGCGCGTTTTGCATTATTTTTTCTCTTTAAAACACACCCTGTATATCTGGTTGCTAAGGAGCGGGCCGGGTGCCACGTCCATAACAACCGATGAGTCATCAGTTGTCAACAGGGTTCCCGGTTGACTGCTTTCTCCTCCTTCTGACAGTTCTTATAGGTAAGGGCTGAGGCCACCCAGCGACATTACCCAGTGGCATTATTGAAAAAAAAAAAAGGAATTGTCAAAAACTGTTTATGTGTTTTTATTTATTTTTGACACTTTATTTGGTGAATGAGTAGGGGTACAATGTGCCCCTACTCATTCACATGGGGGCTTCCCCTCCCCCAAAGCACTCCCCCCATGTTGAGGGCATGTAGCCTGGTATGGTTCAGAATGGGGGGCCGCTCAATTGTCCCCTCCCTTTCCTGACCTGCTGGGCTGCATCCTTAGATAAGGGTCTAGTATAGATTTGTGGGGGACCCCACGTTATTTTTTTTCCCAATTTTTTTTGTTGCTGGCAATTCTTTTTTTTTTGTTTTACATTCAGCTGTCAGCGGTAAACCCCACTGACAGCTGATGACTTATCGGTTGTTAGGGACGCGGTGGCCAGCTTCCCAGCCTGATCCTTAGCAACCAGCTATACACAGTGTGTTAAAGAGGAAAAAACGCAAAACGCATCAAAAATGCAACACTTGCATTTTTGGTGCGGCTCCACCGAAGTCTATTACACGCAAAACACAACCTGCTGCAGGAAAAAAAGTCCCTGACCCTTTCTAAAAAATGCAGCTCCACAAAATGCACCAAACAGATGTGAATTACATCAATAGGAAACCGTGGTAAATTGACTGTAGTGCATTTCTGCAAAACACAAAATGCACCAAAAGATATCATAGAACAAGTGTCCACATTTGAAGAATTCCCTCACCCGCTGTTCCAGTGAAAACTCAATTTTTTTTTTATTTATCTCACCTTCAGTCCCAGAGACAATGGTCACAAGCAGACATAGAGCAAGTAGAGCTCCCCCACTCAGACAAATACCCTGTACACACGATAGGATTTTCCGACAGCAAAACCATGGATTTTTTTCTGAAGGATGTTGGCTTAAACTTGTCTTGCATACACATGGTCACACAAATGTTGTTGGAAATTCCGAACATCAAGAACGCGGTGACGTACAACACGTATGACGAGCCGAGAAAATTGAAGTTCAATAGCCAGTGCAGCTCTTCTGCTGGATTCCGAGCATGTGTGGACTTTTGTACGTCAGAATTGTGTACAAACGCTCAGAGTTTTGTTGTCAGAAAATTTGAGAACTTGCTCTCAAATATTTGTTGACAGAAATTACAACAACAAATGTTCTATGGAGCATACACGCGGTCGGACTTTCTGACAACAAGCTCACATCCAACATTTCCAACATTTGTTGTTGGAAAATCCTATCGTGTGTACAGGGCAAAACAGCAATAAATAACTGTCAAATGTTCTAACTCTTCCCTGCCTTATCCAAAACAAAAATAGGCCTTAGATACGCTAATACTTCATTCAAGTATAATAACTAATTATTCAATTTGAAAATTACTACTTTTTGAAAACTTTATTTTTTATTTTTACAAACACATTTCTGAAAAATACAAATGAGTTACAAACCACAGTAAAACAATTGAATAAAGTTTGAAAAAGAATTAGCCCCCGTACACACGGTCAGACATTTCGATCCCCAAATCCGACGGATTTTGTCCAAAACTGGTGTTGCACACATACGGTCGGACAAAGTTGTCGGAAAATCCAATCATTCTGAACGAGCTGACGTACAAAATGTACGGGACTATGTACAGGGCAGTAGCCAATAGCTTTCGTCTCCAAATTTCTTCTGAGCATGCATGGCACTTTGTGCTTTGGAATTCTCTACAAAGTCTGATCGGATTTTGTTGTCGGAAAATTTTAGATCCTGTTCTCAAATTTTTTCTGTCGGAAATTCCGACTGAAAAAGTCCGCTAGAGCCCACACATGATCGGATTTTCCGACAACATAATCCGATCGGACTTTCTCCATCTGAATATCCGACCGTGTGTATGGGGCATAAGTCTACAGCACTAAAAAAAGGGAATTTAAAAACAAGTGTACCATATAGAGTATACAGACAGGTTTCTAAAAAAAAGTTACATGTCTAGCAAGCCCATGCCAACATTTTAAACCGTATCTATCACTATATTTCCTATTGAGTTTGTACCGATTGGGGGACAAAAATGTCATCGTCAAAGGTTCTTTGGTTGAGTATGTCTGTCACTGGGGATGCTCACTGAGCCTAGATGATAAAATATATACACACATATCTACTAAACACAATCAGCATTGCTAAAAAAAAAAAAAAACACTAAATGGGCTCGAAGGGATACTTCCTTACGGAAACATAAAAGTGTAATTCATGATGACAGGTCCACTTAAAATGCTATCCAAAGAGTGCTTTTTAAAATCATCTAGCCATAGATGTTGACCTAACCCAGTCTGACAGGATAATTTTGCTCTTCATGCAACACATCTGCTAATACTGTACTGAATTTTTTCGTCCCATGTAAACATAGAGACAAGAAATGAAGAAGAAGCTTATTGGCGCTCTGTCAAACAGAACGTAAAGATCCCTTCATGAAATGCCTCCCCTGAGCTTTTCTCAGGTGTATATAATGCAGCAAAAAGTCCATCTGTGATAGAGACAGACATGCCCTTTTGACTGCTGGCTTATTCAAATACATCATCGTTCTTATAATCACTGCTTCTAGTGATGCTGGGCAAAACACTCGTGTAATAGAAAAAAACAGTAGCAGATCAATTTTGTGCTCTTAGAATGAGGTTTTGGGCATGATTTCGCAGAGATTGACGTTTTATTTGTTTTCAGCATATCTTTTTTTAACTCATGTTTTGTGCTCAGCTGCTAACAAATATTGAGTAAAAGCAGGACATTTACACGCCTGGGTGCTGGACTGGAACTAAAGAGACGTCAACTAACCAGGATTTTTCTCTGTGTGATCTGTTCTCCTTTTATGCTTAAATTGGAAAGGTGTGCTTCTTTTTAAAATTCTTGGAAAATAAACAACTACACAGTTATTTTTGTCAGTAGGCAGGAATAGGAAAAAACACAAAATGCCATTAACAGAATGTCCAAAAGCAGCGCATAGCATTTATTGTTGTTCTGCTATGGTATTAGTATTTTGGTTAATATACGATTAATGAACAGATCATTGGTTATAATTAAATCGCATCCTTTGCTTCTTTCTCAGACTGTTTCTCTAAGACCCCATACACACTATTAGATTTTCTGCAGATTTTTGTCGTCAGATTTACTAAAACCATATAATATGAGGTCAAACCTTAAGAGTTTCAATTTGTATGCAATCAGGCAGGCCCTTGCACTACACGGTCTTGGCAAATCTGAAGACAAAAATCTGCAGACAATCTAATAGTGTGTATGGGCCTCCACTGCTGACTGTATGGCAGTCTTGTTTTAACCAGTTCAATACCCGCCCATAGTCATATGACGCCCACAAGGTGGATCTACCATCCTGGGTGGGCGTCATATGACGTCCTCGGATTCCCGGCCGCCTGGGGGGCGCGCGCGCGCCGCGCGGCGGCGCGCGCGCGCGCGCCCGCGGCATCGCTCGGACCCGGTGCGAGTGCCCGGCGGCCGCGATGTCCGCCGGGCACCCGCGATTGCCCGTTAAAACAACGGGACCGGGCGGGACCGTGGAGCTGTGTGTGTAAACACACAGCTCCACGTCCTGTCAGCGGGGAGGAGACCGATCATGTGATCCCAGTACAGAGGATCACATGATCGGTCTCCTCCCCTTAAGTCCCCTCCCCCTACAGTTAGAATCACTCCTATTAGGGACACACATTAACCCCTCCAGCGCCCTCTAGTGTTAACCCCTTCCCTGACAGTCACATTTACACAGTAATCATTGCAATTTTATAGCAACGATCGCTGTGTAAATGTGAATGGTTCCAAAAATGTGTCAAAAGTGTCCGAAGTGTCCGCCGCAATGTCGCAGTCACGAAAAAAAATCGCAAATCGCCGCCATTACTAGTAAAAAAAAAAAAAAAAAAAATTCAATAAATCTATCCCCTATTTTGTAGACGCTATAACTTTTGCGCAAACCGATCAATATACGCTTATTGCGATTTTTTTACCAAAAATATGTAGAAGAATACGTATCGGCCTAAACTGAGGAAAAAAATTGTTTTTTTTTAAAAAAATGGGATATTTATTATAGCAAAAAGTAAAAAATATTGTGTTTTTTTTTCAAAATTGTCGCTATTCTTTTGTTTATAGCGCAAAAAATAAAAACCGCAGGGGCGATCAAATACCACCAAAAGAAAGCTCTATTTGTGGGAAAAAAAGGACGTCAATTTTGTTTGGGTGTAACGTCGCACGACCGCGCAATTGTTAGTTAAAGCGACGCAGTGCCGAATCGCAAAAAGTGCTCTGGTAAGGAAGGGTGTTTAAAAGCCCTGTATTGAAGCGGTTAAAGTAGGTTCTCACATTTCAGACTCCTCATAGAGCATATGATCTGAACAAAATGAAGTAAAATAGATTGACTGCCTCCTCTCTCCATCACCCTGTCTATGACATTACAATAAATAAAACCAGTGCTACTGCAATTCACACAAAGTTTTTTTTTGGAGTGTGGAACTCGTACGTGTGACTTTCTGAAATGACAAGATGAAAATGCATAACATATCTCAGTTCAGCCATGTTATTAACATGCCCTATATGAAACTAATTGACACAAGTTTCAGCAGATGAGAAGAAGAGTAACACCTCTACATATAAATCCATTTGAATGAACAAAATATAGAAAAGCATATTTCCTGTTAAAGTGGTTTTAAATCCACAATCAGTTTCTTCTGTCATAAAGGTTTCCCTTGCCTGTCAGCATGCGCAGCTCAGCATACATTAACAGTACCCTGATTTGTGTTGTGATGATGTGACTCCCATGTGTGCAGCCTGGCCATTCAAGTGGCCGAAGAGACGGAACCCAGAAGGAAGACCGAGTGTAGATGGTAGGGCTAAGGACCCGCAGGACCAGTGGCAGTGCAGCGCTGGAGGGCACATTATGACAGGTAAGTCTGTCATAATATGCTAGTATGTGTATTATGGCATTAACACACAGAGTATGATTATAGAGAAAAAATTACATTGAGTTTACTACTAAGCGTGACCAAAGTGTGTGTTTGTAGAAGGTATAAAAAGCATTATTACGTGCATGAGATAAATTTGCTGCACATGCTGACAACAAGAGCATATCACAATGCAGGCATGTACTGGCCATCGGGACTGCCGGGACTTTCCCGGTGGGCCAATGGCTCAGTAGGCCGGTTTCAGCGACCCCCTATTGCATCTGCAGTGCAGTGAATTCCCCCCGGAGGTCAGCAGCGATTTACCCGTCAATCGCCGACAGCTGGCGCCTGACGGGTAGACCGAGATGCATGCAGAGTAGTGCATGAAGCGTCTGTAATAAGTTCTCTCTCATGTCACGCAGCGCTGCTCCCCGGCGGCCCCTCCTCTCTTCTCGTCCAGCCCCATTTGCTTGTGACATCATCTGGGATGGACGAGAAGAGAGGAGGGGCTGCCGGGGAATAGCGCAACATGAGAGAGTACTTATTACAGATGCTTCCTGCGCTACTCTGCATTTGAAGAAAACGACAAGTAAACGATGTGCCCCATGAGCCCCGATGTTGTGCCCTGATGTACACTTATGCCGTGTACACACGTTTAGAATTTACGACAACAAATGTTCGATGGGATCTTGTTGTCAGAAATTCCGACCATGTGTAGGCTCCATCGGACATTTTCCATTGGAATTTCCGATAAACAAAATTTGAGATCTGGATCTTGTGTACACAATTCTGACGCACAAAATTCCACGCATGCTCGGAATCAAGCAGAAGAGCCACACTGGCTATTGAACTTCAATTTTCGTTCTTGACGTTCGGAATTTCAGACATTTGTGTGACCGTGTGTATGCAAGACAAGTTTGAGCCAACATCTGTCGGAAAAAAAACATGGATTTTGGTGTCAGAATGTGCGATCGTGTGTACGCGGCATAAGGCTGTACAGAGTTTTAGAATCTAAAGCTGGCCATACACCTATAGATTATCTGCAGATTTTCTATGGTTAGATGGAAAAAGTGGGAGATTCCTCCATCCACACAGTTTAGCGAACATGGAGAAATCTGTTGCACTTTTTCCATCTAACCATAGAAAATCTGCAGATAATCTATAGGTGTATGGCCAGCTTAAGCTTCCCAAAAGCTGACAATGCAATCCAAATAAGAATTTAATGCTTTCTATTACATCTCTCCTTATTATATAATAACATATTAGTGCTTGGTGAAGATGTTAACACACCTATCTCCAAGATTGAGAATCTTTTATTATTATTTATGTATTTCTCTTTTAATAACAAAACACTAGATTACCAGAAGTATTGGGGCGCCTGCCTTTACACCCACAAGAAATATATTAGCATCCCAGTCTTAGTCTGTAGGGTTCAATATTGTGTTGGGCCACCCTTTGCAGCTGTAACACCTTCAACTCTTCTAGGAAGGCTGTCCACAAGGTTTAGAAGTGTGTCTATATTAATGTTTGACCATTCTTCCAGAAGCACATTTGTAAGGTCAGGCACTGATGTGGATGAGAAGGCCTGGCTCACAGTCTCCGCCCTAATTCATCCCAAAGGTGTTCTATCGGGTTAAGGTCAGGACTCTGTGCAGGCCAGTCAAGTTCCTCCACTCCAAACTCGTTCATCCATGTCTTTATGGACCTTGCTTTGTGCACTGGTCTAAATCATTTGGTGGAGAGGGGATTATGGTGTGGGGTTGTTTTTCAGGGGTTCGGCTTGACCCCTTAGTTCCAGTGAAGTGCACTCTTTTTTTTTTTTTTTTTAAAGTTTCTTTTTATTTAAGTTTTTCACACACAACATACAATAACCACTGGGTTGTGTCAACATAACAGCAACCCAGTCAGCTGGCCACGCAGGGCCCAACATTTTTTCCCATAGAATAACAGAATAGTAAGTAAGGTTCTTAGTGCCCTTGAGGGAACCACGTCTTCCACCAGTCCCAGCAAACACACTTTTCCCATCAGGGGAATCGGTACCGTCAACAAGTCTGATATGCAGTCTGTGATCTCTTTCCAGAATTCCTGAATCCTAGGACAGTGCTAGAATATATGATCAGCGCCTGCTGGGGAGAATGTGCACCTCCAGCATTCTGCTGTCGCTAACCCATATATGGCGGCAATTCTAGCCGGAGTATAGTAGCTTCTGTTCAGAAATTTAAATTGAATTAGTCTGTCTCTTGCTGACACTAGGTTTTTGAAGGGCTGCATCTACATGTCGTCCCAGTCCTCCCCCTGTATCTCCGGCACCTCCGTTTCCCATCTAGTCCTACACTTTGTTAATGCCTTCGGTGTACACTTAAAAAACTCCTTATATGTAGCAGAGAGTGTTTTAGGTAGGTCCTCTATGGATAGCAGAGATTCGAGCGTAGAGGGAAGAGATTCCACCCTCATCACCTCAAATTGAGCCTGATAGGCATGTCGGATCTGGAGATATCTGAAGAAATAGTTGTTCGGTAAGTCGTGCCTCGCCTGTAGTTGCGGAAAGGCTTGCAACTCACCCAAATGTGTTACGTCTTTCAAAGTTTTTATACCTTTCACTGCCCATGTCATAGGATCCGAATAATTGTAGAAATGCGGTAATTTTCTGTTCATCCATAATGGTGTGGACGGGGATAACCCTTGATAACTTGGGGATGCTAATTTCGTGGCCATTTCCCACGCCCTGATGGTGGCCTTCATTGATAAGGTAATGGGTAAGTCAGCGTTAATACCCCTGAAGAGCGCTAGTCGCAAGCTTTCATATGACCCCAGGTGAGCTGCTTCCAACACAGTGGCCGCGTCACCATCATCTGAGATCAGCCACCGTCTGGCAAACACCATCTGGCTAGCCAGATAATATTTGAGCCAGTCTGGTAGGGCCAACCCTCCTTGTTCACTCGGTTCCTGCAGTACTTTAATTCCTATCCTGGGTGGTTTAGGTGCCCACAGGAAGGTGCTAACTACCCCCTCTAGTTGTTTGAAAAAGGTTTTTGGTACCCAGATTGGCGCATGTCTTAAGAAATAAAGAATCACCGGAAGCATTTTCATCTTCAGCAAGCTGATTCTGCCTATGAGTGATAATGGTAGTTTGATCCATGCTTGAGTCTTTTGCTTGAGGAGTGTTATTAGGGGATTAAGATTCATCGTCATATAATCCTGTATTTTTGGAGTGATTGTAACACCTAGGTATTTTATAGATTCCACCCACTGTAATGGCAGTGTTGGGTCCGCCCTCTCTTTAGCTCTAACATCCAGTGGAAGAATTGATGACTTGCTCCAGTTTACCCTAAATCCCAAGAAAGTTGTAAATGTGTTCAGTATGGCTAGCGCCGCTCTCAGTGATCCCTCTGGATCATTAAGAAACAGGAGCATGTCATCAGCGTAGAGTGCCAGCGTTTCCTTAATAGTACCCACCCGTATAGCCTGCACCTCTTCTGCCGTCCTCAAAGCGGTGGCCAGGGGCTCCATTGCTAACGCAAATAGAAAGGGAGACAAAGGGCATCCCTGTCTGGTGCCCCTCCCCACCGCGAAAAAGTCAGAAATCTTATTACCTAACCTAATGGCTACTTTGGGGTCTTTGTATAGCATGGAAACCCATTTACAAAATTGAGGGCCAAAACCCATGATCTCCAGTACCTTAAGCATATATTCCCAATCTACAGAATCGAATGCTTTTTCTATGTCTATGGACACTATTATTCTGCTGTCAGTGTCGTTGGGTGGTAATTGCAAGTGTGTGAATAGTCTTCGCAGGTTTGTGTCAGTGGATTTGCCTGGCATGAACCCTGTCTGGTCTATATTTACTATTGAGGGAATGACCTTTGCCAATCTAGTTGGTAAAATTTTCGTCAGTATCTTAAGATCTGTATTCAGTAGTGCGATGGGCCTATATGATGCACATTCGGTCGGGTCTTTTCCTGGTTTCAATAGTAGGATCATATATGCCTCTAGCATTGAGGCTGGTAGGGTGTTGTTTTCTAAGCAGTGTTCTAACAGCCAATTAAACCGCGGGGCTAGTAGTTCTAGGTTTGTTTTGTAGAATTCTATGGGAAATCCGTCCGGACCTGGTGCCTTGTTTGGCGGGAATGCATATATTGCCGTCTGTATCTCTTTAAGCGAAATGTTTGCGTCAAGAAACTTACAGTCTTCCTCGCCAGTCTTGGGATAGGTAAGTCCTGTAGTAGGGAGTCTAAAGTCTTGGAGTCATACCTGGGAATAGGCGAGTACAGTTTGGAGAAGAAATCGATAAATTCCCCCATGATGAGTGTCGGATCCGCGACCAAATCCCCGGAACCGTTTCTTATCACAGGGATGTGCGCAATTGGTCTCTGATCCGCCACCAGCATGGCCAGGAGCTTGCCATTTTTGTCCCCTTCTGCAAACACCATATGTGCTGACTTGGTCAGGTCAGAACTGGTCAGATCCTTAAAGTGCAAGGAGAGTTTTCTCCTGGCTGCCATCAGTGATTCATATGAGGCCCCAGTCGGGATCCCACGTGAGCCTCTGCACACTCTCTCTCACTTTGCTGCAAGCTGTGTAATTCCTCCTGTTCATTTACTCTAGTTGTTTTTATGGCTGATATGCATTCATCCCTTGCAACTGCCTTGAAGGCATCCCATACTATTGGTGGCTCAGCTGTTTCGGCATTCAATTGCCAGTATGATCTAACTGAGGTCTCTAGTTGTGCCGTTACCTGCTCGTTTTCACACCCTCAACATTTTGTAATATACTAAGATTTCCGAAAGCAAGATCAATCCGTGCTGCTGACCTGTGGGTTGATGATATGTGAGAGTAACATCTGTCTGAGCCATGTTTCCATCTCCACAATTCAACCAGGCCCATAACCGATGCCCAGTTCACCAGCTCCGTGGAATTTCCCCTGCCCGGATTGGAGGAGTCCAACACCGCATCTAGCGTGGCGTTAAAGTCTCCCAACACAACAAGGGGTAAATGCAGAAACTGAGCCAGGCGTGTGGACATATCATACAGTAGTTGGATCTGCACAGGGGGGCACATACACATTTAACCAATAGCAGTTTCTTATAGCATATATCCATTACCACTGCTACATACCTTCCCCCTGGGTCTAAAATGACCTGGTGTATAGTACATGCTACTGATTTGCTAATAAGTATAGACACTCCTCTCGCGAATGTTGAGTATGTGGCATGCAGCGCTCTCTGGATCCATGGCCTCCGCATAGTCAACACTCGAGCACCATCCAGATGTGTTTCCTGGAAAAAAATTATGTGAGGTTTTGTCTGTTTCAGATATTGGAATACCGAGGCCCTCTTAAACTTGTGATTCCGACCTCTGACATTCCAAGATACCACATTTATCCTATCCGCCATTGTCATATGTGATTATAGTTATCAGCAATCTGAGCACTTGTGACCTTACATGTGAAATCAATTTCCATTTCATCCTACAGTCCCCCGCTATCAATGCATCGTACCTTTTTGGGATTCCTCCCTGTCCCCTGGAGTTCTGAGCTGTGACAAACCTAATTACCCCCCCCTGCTATCATACCAGTATCTTCCTGGAAAAACAAAAACAAAAAAAGAGTCCCGATATGTAGCTTCTTTCCCAAAAACAAAACTGCAAAAGTTTGCGGTGAGATTCAACCGCTGTGATCTACTGTCCGGCATTCTTTGCTGGTGTCTCTCATCCACTTGTTGCTCCTTCCAACACGGATAGAGAATTGGAGTACCTTATTATCCACATTCAAAGAAATTATTATGGCAAAACCAGTACCCTCGTGTGGTATAAACAGGCGATACAAAAAAAAAGAAAAGAGGGAGTTCACTCCCCCAACTGTAGTCATACCAAGTTAAAACAGAGAAGACCATAAGAAAAAGCATCAAGGCCTTTACTCAGCATTCTACTGCAGAGCGTCTGCCTCCATAAACCTTCAGTGTGTCTATGCGTCCTTGTGCATGTTATCCACCTTTAGAGCCAATCTGAGGACTAGGCCGCGTTGTATCAGTATAAGGCACCATGGGAAAAAGGGTGAAAAATGGGCCAGAAAAAAAGGGAGGGGGGGGTGAAAATAAGTAGGGGACATAAAGAAAGAAAAATGTATGCATACCACTCCTCTGCTTCAAGGCTCTGCACACACCGTCCAGCCATGTATTGCCCCCTCTGTCTGCAGGAAATTCAGCCGTGTGTTAAGTGGTTCTCTGTCATCCGCTTTCTCCATCCCATACCTCCTTATTCATCACGGGCTTGGTAAGGATGGTATTTCCCATGGTGTTCTTTTATCCGTCCGGTTAGCACCTTACTTGAGTGTGTCACTTGGCATTTTAAAGTGCAGACATCTCCTGCTCAGAAAAATAACTACAAACTGGATCTGTGCAACAGGCACAACTGTAATCTGTACTGTTGGGTGTTATCCTTCCGGTACGTAGGTTTCTCTGCGATTATGCAAACTCTTTGTCCATCCAATCGCATGCCTCCGCGGGATTGTCAAAGAATCGCACGCTGCCCTTGTATTGAACCCTGAGGCGGCTCAGGTATAGCATGCTGTACTGAATTTCTTTCTCACGTAGCCGTTTGCGTATGTCATTAAAAGACCGGCGTTGTTGTTGCGTGGCAGCCGAGAAATCAGGAAAAAGCATTCGTTTAGCGTTGTCAAATTTCAGGTCCTGTTCCCTCCTGGATTTGGCCAGGATCATGTCCCTGTCCCTGTAATTAAGGAACCGTACGAGAAAAGGTCTTGGGAATGCCCCCGGTGGTCTGCGACCCGTCGGGACCCTGTGAGCCCTTTCCACCACATAAGTGGGGGGTAAATATTCCAGAGAAAGCAAAGTTTTAAATAATGTTTCCGCAAAAATGACCGGCTTGTCGCCCTCCGATCCCTCTGGCAGGCCCACCACTCTTATATTGTTTCTCCTTTGGCGGACTTCTGCGTCATCGGCCCTGCGTTGCAGGGACCGCACCATGTCCCGGAGCTCAGCTATGTGGTGATCCTGAGTGTTAGAAGTGTCTTCTACTCCTGAGACCCGCTCCTCCACTGTAGTAAGCCTGCTTCTGATTTTATCCAGATCGTGCCTGATCAATGTGCATTCTGAGGACAACACGTCTATGCGCCCCATTAGCTCAGACTTACTGGCGTTTATGGCCTCTAGTATGGGTCTTGTGATCGCCTCGGCGTCCACCGCCACTTGCTGCTCCTCCATCTGCTCTATTTGCGCCACTTCCTCCTCTGCAGCGCCATCTTGTCCAGCTTCTGTGAGACACGCTGCTCGGCTTTCTGAGCAGGCAAGATGGCGGGGGCGGGGCTTCTGGCCTGGTCTTTCGTGGAGCGGGTCTGGCGCTGGTCTTTTGGGGGTTTTGGGTGCTTTTTGGAGGTGGATGGATGCATGGCTAGATTCCTCTCACCTTCCCCCAGCTGTTGGTGGTGTTTTTAGCCGGGTTAAATCCCTCCAATGTACCGGATTCCGTCAGGATGTGCGGAGCTGTGGAGAAAGCTTGCTGCCTCGATCACATCCGGTCACGCCCCCTCCCAGTGAAGTGCACTCTTAAGGCGTCAGCATACCAAGACATTTTGGACAATTTCATGCTACCAACTTTGTGGGAACAGTTTGGGGATGGCCCCTTCCTGTTCCAACATGACTGTGCACCAGTGCACAAAGCAACGTCCATAAAGACATGGATGAGTGAGTTTGAGGTTGATGGGGACAAGGGCCTCTTCCCAACAACTCTAGCTGGTGGTTGTCGGGGTCGGGGGGCTTATCGGAACCTGGAAGCCCCCCAAATGCCAGCCCCCCCACCCTATGTGAATGAGTATGGGGTACATTTTACCCGTACCCATTCACCTAAAAAAGTGTCAAAAATAAAAACAATACACAGGTTTTGACAAAGTAATTTATTTAAGCAGATCCGGCGTGTCTTCTCCTTCCGATTTCTTCTCCCTCTAGCGATGTCTTCATCCTCTGGTTCTTCCCCCCCCCCCCCCCCCCCCCGCTGATGACATCTTCCTCCCGTCCTTCTCCCTCCGCTGATATCTTCTTCCACTGCCTGTTCTCCCTCTGTTCTTCCTCCGATGTTCTCTCGACACACTCACCTGCTGTAATGCTGGGTCCGACGTGTGCCATTACTTATAAAGCCATGGGGCGTGGCAATCTGGAGGCCCCACACACTTGTGACATCACCGCCCATGGCATGATGGGGCGGTGATGTCAAAAGGGGTTGGGGCCTCTGGATGGCGTCACTGGGTGGCCACGCCCCATTGCTATATAAGTAATGCCCCACGGCGGCCCTAGAATTAGAAAGGGAGCCAGCGTCGGGAGAAACTTGGAGGAAGAACAGAGGGAGAAGACAGAGGAGAGAGGAGAACTGGCAGAGGGAGAAGACAGCATAGAAAGGAGAACTGTGCAGAGGGAGAAGACATCAGCCGAGAGAGGCAAACTGGTGGCGGAAGAAGTCATCAGCGGAGGGAGAAGAACCAGAGGATGAAGACATCGCCAGAAGGAGAAGAAATTGGAAGAGATGCCGGAGCTGCTTTAATAAATTACTTCACCCCAAAAAAAGTGTCAAAAACAAAAACAGTAAACAGGTTTTTGACACGTTGTTAGGGGTGAATGAGTAGGGGTATAACGTACCCCATACCCATCCACATAGGGTGGGGGGGCCAGATTCCGGTAAGCCCCCCTGTCCGCAGACCCCGACAACCACCGACCAGGGATGTCGGGACGAGGCCCTTGTCCCCATCAACATGGGGACAAGGTGCTTCGGGTGGGGGGGGGCCCCCCCTGCCCCCACCCACCCCCCCATGTTGAGGGCATGTGGCCAGGTATGGTCCAGGAGAACCCCTCGTCCCGACCCCCTTTCCAGACCTGCCGGGCTGCGTGCGTGCTCGGATAAGAGTCTGGTATGAATTTTGGGGGGACCCCACGCTGTTTTTTTTGACGTAGGGGTTCCCCTAAAATCCATACCAGACCCTTCTGGTATGGCCTTGGAGGGGGAACGCTATGCCTTTTTTTTTTTACTTGTGGCGTGGACTTTTCCCTCAAGATTCATACCACACAAAGGGCCTGGTATTGTGGGGATCAAAGTTGGATCCCTGTTCATTGAATTTGGATGGAGGTCGGACTTAAAGTCGCAGGGCAAAGTCGGATCCACGGTCGTATGACTGTCATGTCGTACCAGTGTGAAACCAGCCTTAAAGTGGAAAACTGTAAAGAAGATACATACATTTTCTGCAATAAACCAAACTGACCTATCTATTTGCAATGTTCTTTAACCACTTATGGGCCACCTGCCCTTGTTATACGTCAGTACTTTGAAGAGGAATACCGTTGTTATGGCAGCAGCTAGCTGCCAAACCCCAGTATCCTCTTCTTAAAAGAGCAGTGTAAAAATAAAAAATAAAAGAAAATAAATAAGAAAAAAATTGTAAACGTGGCCCATCCCGCCGAGCTCGTGTACAGAAGCAAACGCATACGTGAGAAGGCCCCCATATGAAAGCGGTGTTCAAACTACACATGCCGCGATCAGTAGAGCAAGAGCAAAAATTCTAGCCCTAGATCTTCTCTGTAACTCAAAACATGCAACCTGTAGAATTTTTTAAATGTTGCCTTTAGAGATTGTCGCCATTCCACGAGCGGGTGCAATTTTGAAGTGTGGCATGTTGGGTATCAGTTTACTCGGCATAACATTATCTTTCACAATATAAAAAAAAATTGGGCAAACTTTTCTGTTTTTTTCCCAAAAAAGTATGCTTGTAAGACAGTTGCGCAAATACGGTGTGACAGAAAGTATTGCAACAACCGCCATTTTATTCTCTAGGGAGTTAGAAAAAATATATATGTGTTAAGGCTGGCCGAAGGGCCAGCCTGTATTTGTGGGAGGAGTCAGAGAGACTATTTAAGCCTCCTCCTCTGCTAGGGCCAGGGTCGTCGACGTTCTGGGTTGATGCACGTCACTTCCGGCCACCTTCCTGAGCGGCGGCCGCAGCATTTGTGTCGGTTCCTCGTGTCCCGTTTCTCCCCCTGTCATCCATCAGCTTGTGGGCGCCATCCTGCTCATCCTCCCTTGCAGCGCCATGTTCCAGCTGCATGGAGGGCAGCCGTCGCTCCTCCCAGTGCTCATGGGGGGGCAGTCCATTCATCTTCCACCACCCACTTGTCTGCCCGCTTGCCCGCTTCTCCTGGCGCCCATGCCGAGGGGGAGCGGGGGGGAGCGTCTGTCCTCATGTTCCACTGCCGCCCGCCCGCTTCTCCCGGCGCTCATGCCGCAGGGGGAGTGGGGGGAGCGTCTGTCATGTTCCACTGCCGCCCGCCTGCTTCTCACGGCGCTCATGCCGAGGGGGAGCGGGGGGGGCGTCCATCCGTCTGTCCTCCCTTCCATCCTCCTCCCGCCACTCTCCCCACGGCGTGCAGCCGTCCTTCCATGCTGTCTGGCTTGCCGCTTGCCTGGTGCGGGGGGGGGGGGTTCGGCCGCCGCCGACTCCTCTCCCCATACAGGTTTCACAAGGGCAATGTCTGGTGGAGGGGGGGTTCGGCCGCCACCCACTCCTCTCCCCATTCATGTCCAGGGGGTAATGTACGCGAGGGGGGAGTGTTCAGCCGCTGCCGACTCCTCTCTACATCCTTGTCCACGTGGGTAACGTTTGCTTGGGGGGGGGATTGTGTTTGGCCGCCGGCCGGCTTCTCTCCACTCACACATTCCATGCAGCTATACCGCAACTTCTGAAGTTACTTCAGTTTCCCTCAGGCAGCCTGTATGCTGCTCCAGACAGGTCTTTGCAAAAACATTTCACTGCAGCATGTGTTCAAAGGAACTTTCCATACATCCTTCTCCATGGGGGGCCGCCCTATTCCGCCAGGGGGAGGTGAATCGGCCGCCGCCAGCTCCTTTCCCCTTGTCATCTGCCCCGGCATTTCTGTCTTAGCATTTCTGCCCGCCATTTTCTGTCATAGCGTTTTTCTGCCCGCCATTTCTGTCATATCGTTTTCGGCCCACCATTTCTGTCATAGCGTTTTCTGCCCGCCATTTCTGTCATATCGTTTCTGCCCGCCATTTCTGTCATATCGTTTCTGCGCGCCATTTCTGTCATATCGTTTCTGCCCGGCATTTCTGTCATATCGTTTTCTGCCCGGCATTTCTGCCTCAGCATTCTTCCCCTGCGTTTCTGTCATAGCGTTCTGCCCTAGCATTACTGTCATTCACGTCATGCCCCAGCTTTCAGGTCATTGCGTCATGCCCCAGCATTTTGTCTCGGCGTACAGTCTCTGCGTTTGTCATAGCCTTCCTGCCCCAGCATTTCTGTCGCGGTGTTCTGCCCAGCATTCCTGGCTCAGCGTTCAGTCTCAGCATTTCTGTCATAGCATTTCTGTCCCAGGTTTTCTGTCATGGCTTGCTGCCTCAGCGTTTCTGCCCAGGATTTCGGTCATTGCATTTCTGCCTCAGCGTTCTGTCATAGCATTCTGCCCAGGATTTCTGTCATTGCATTTCTGCCTCAGCATTGCAGTCCCAGCGTTTCTGCCCAGGGTTTCCGTGCTTGCATTTCTGTCTCAGCGTTCGGCCCAGGATTCTGTCATTGCGTTTCTGCCCCTGGATTTCGGTCATTGCGTTTCTGCCTCTGGATTTCTGTCATTGCGTTTCTGCCCCTGGATTTCGGTCATTGCGTTTCTGCCTCTGGATTTCTGTCATTGCGTTTCTGCCCCTGGATTTCTGTCATTGCGTTTCTGCCCCTGGATTTCTGTCATTGCGTTTCTGCCCCTGGATTTCTGTCATTGCGTTTCTGCCCCCGGATTTCTGTCATTGCGTTTCTGCCCCCGGATTTCTGTCATTGCGTTTCTGCCCCTGGATTACTGTCATTGCGTTTCTGCCCCTGGATTTCTGTCATTGCGTTTCTGCCCCTGGATTTCTGTCATTGCGTTTCTGCCCCTGGATTTCTGTCATTGCGTTTCTGCCCCTGGATTTCTGTCATTGCGTTTCTGCCCCTGGATTTCTGTCATTGCGTTTCTGCCCTGGATTTCTGTCATTTTGTCTCTGCCCCTGGATTTCTGTCATTTCGTTTCCGCCTCAGTGTGCAGTCTCAGCGTATTTTTTTGTCATTCGCGTTCTGTCATGGCATTTCTGCCTCAGCATTCTGTCATAGCAGTCTGCCCCAGGATTGCTGTCGTTACATTTTTGCCTCAGCATTTCAATCTCAGCATTTGTCATTGCGTTCCTGCCCCAGGTTTTCTATCATGGCATTTCTACCTTAGCGTTTCTGTCATGACATTTCTGCCTCAGCGTTTCTGTCATTACATTTCTGCCTCAACGTTCTGTTATAGTTTCTGCCCCTGGATTTCTGTCATTGCGTTTCTGCCCCTGGATTTCTGTTGTTGCGTTTCTGCCCCTGGATTTCTGTCATTGCATTTCTGCCCCTGGATTTCTGTCATTGCATTTCTGCCCCTGGATTTCTGCCCCTGGATTTCTGCCCCTGGATTTCTGTCATTGCATTTCTGCCCCTGGATTTCTGTCATTGCATTTCTTCCCCTGGATTTCTGCCCCTGGATTTCTGCCCCTGGATTTCTGTCATTGCATTTCTGCCCCTGGATTTCTGTCATTGCATTTCTGCCCCTGGATTTCTGTCATTGCATTTCTGCCCCTGGATTTCTGCCCCTGGATTTCTGTCATTGCATTTCTGCCCCTGGATTTCTGTCATTGCATTTCTGCCCCTGGATTTCTGTCATTGCGGTTTTGCCCCTGGATTTGTCATTGCGTTCTGCCCCCTGGATTTCTGTCACTGCGTTTCTGCCCCCTGGATTTCGGTCACTGCGTTTCTTCCCCCTGGATTTCTGGCATTGCGTTTCTTCCCCCTGGATTTCTGGCATTGCGTTTCTTCCCCCTGGATTCTGGCATTGCATTTCTTCCCCCTGGATTTCTGGCATTGCGTTTCTTCCCCCTGGATTTCTGGCATTGTGTTTCTGCCCCCTGGATTTCTGGCATTGTGTTTCTGCCCCCTGGATTTCTGGCATTGCGTTTCTGCCTCAGCATTCAGCTTCAGCGGTTTCTATCGTTTCGGCCTCAGCATTTCTGTCATAACGTTTCGGCCTCAGCATTTCTGTCATAACGTTTCGGCCTCAGCATTTGTGTCATAGCGTTTCTGCCGCAGCATTTCTATCATGGTGTTTTCACCCTCAGTGTTCAGCCACAGCGTTTCTCAGAGGGGCGTTGTTCACTCAGGGCATACTCCGATAGCTGTTTTGTTCGTTGGTTGTCATGTCTCTTTGTATCTGTGTTCATGTTTGTACCTGGGTCAGTTAGTTAGGGCTCACACGTCAGGAGCTGTCACGCCTACAGATTCATACGGGCTGAGGTTTCGTTTGTTAAATTGATTGTTGTCCTCAATCTTCTCACCCGTATACCACACGACATACGATGCATGTTCATTCACCACACTCATACGACTACCCACTACGGTCCGTGGGTACACCAGCCCTGAGTTCTTAAGTCAACTACCTGTCTCTGCACTGCAGGTTACTCTGGCTCATTCACCACTCACACGAGGAGGGGGGGGATCCATCGTCAGTTTCATCACGCACAGTGGTCTCGACATTTCTGCTCATGTTTCTCATTCGTAGGTAGGCACAGGGGGGTGTTGTGGTTCTCATGTCTGGTTGTCTGTCATTTCTCCAGTTTGTGTTCTCAGGTTGGGCCGTCTTGGCTGCAGCATGACCCGTTCGTATCAGGTGGGACCAGTGTTCTGTGTCTGGCATGGTTGCTCCATGTTGACGAGGCTCATTGCCATAGCGCCTACTCCATCACATCCATCAGGCATCCAGGTTTTTTTGCACTCCTGTCAGGGGTAATTTTTGCCCTCTCTTCTCACATCCTCATACCATAGTAGGGGTAGGCCAGGGGTTGGGGGGGCATTTCACTGAATTACTTCGCTGGTGTCCATGTTTCTCGGCCATCATTTGCAGGGGTTCCTCGGGCCAGCCCTTGCTTCCTTTTCCCTACGTATCCTCTCATGCACAAGCAGTTCATTCGCATGTCTGGGTTGTCTTGGGCATCAGGCTCATTCCATCCTTCACAGGACGTTCAGTTGGGTTCTGCGTAGCTTCACAGGTTCTTCAGGGGGTTCCTTTTCATAACCAAGCCAGGAGTCAGTGGGTTCTCCTGTCACAGCGGATACTTACCGGTTACTCACTGTTGCCATCCGGGCGCACGTTAGTCTACGTGTTGGATCATTACCTTCCCTTCTTCACCTAAATCTTGTGTCTTTTTGCCCTCTGTTCAGGCATACCGACCAGCTAGGCCATGGCACACCTCAGGCCTTGGTTCTTAGGAATATCGCTTTTCCCACTTGAAGACTCCGATTACAAATAATGTTTGGGGGTTCTAAGTAATTTTCTAGCAAAAAAAAACTGTTTTCAACTTGTAAACACCAAATCTCAGAAAGAGGCTCGGTCCTTAAATGGGTTAAAATGCATTGCACATTCTCGGCTCACCTTGGTGCCGTAATGACAGATCTCCCATGCACATGCCTGCGAGTGAGGGAGGACGGTGAGTTTACTTCCTCTCTAAAAATCCAGATAACACAAATCATCTTTGTTGAGTTTTTCCTTGACTCTTTTGATTCTGTGACACTTGAACATGAATGATGACGCATGGACAAATTAATTCTGTAACAGTCCCTCTCGGGGGAAGTGAGGCTCTTTAATTACACTTTCAGCACTATTATCTCCTATACCAGATGGAAAGACTAATTTTCAGTAAAGTAAACTGTACCTTTCATTTGAACAGGGTACCACATGTACACCACCCCATTACGTATCAAACATACCATGGTTTCATAATGTAATCTCTCTATCAATTATTTTCAAATCATCAACTACAGTAGGTTTGGCTTTCATGCATTTTTCTAGCTATCACTAAATAACCAACCTAAGTCCCTGCCAATTTTCCCAGAATGTATTTATGTTCTACCTTGTGCTTACTACTCCTGTTCAGATTGCTAATAATGAATTAGATTCTCTGATCATAATTTGGAATTCCCAATACAACACTTGAACACAATTGTCAGTCTATTTCTAGACTCTTTCTCTCTGAAGGCAGGGAAAAAGATCATAAGGTCACAGTAGACGTTTGTTAAAAGCAGTTCTCTTTGCTTGAAAATGTGTAACACACAAATAAACTGACATTTCTTTCAACATTGTCAGTAATGCAGGTAAAAACAGTACTGATACTAAACACACACTGTTTGATTTACATTAATTTGTCTCTTCTATTTATGTACTATATGTAGATGATGGCACTGTCATTTTTTTAATATCTTGACCCCTGGGCCCTTATACCCCCTTCCTAACCAGGCCAATTTTCAGCTTTCAGTGCTATCACACTTTGAATGACAATTACTCAGTCATGCAACACTGTACCCATATGAAATGTGTGACCTTTTTTTTCACACAAATAAAGCTTTCTGGGTTTTTGTTTTTTGCGCTATAAATAAAAAAAGACCGAAATTTTTGGTTTAAAAAAAATGCATTTTTCTTTGTTTCTGCTATAAATGTTTGCAAATTAGTAATTCTTCTTCATAAATGTTGGCCAAAAGTTATACTGCTACATTTCTTTGGTAAAAATAACCCAGATCAGTGTATATTATTTGGTCTTTGTGAAGGTTATAGAGTGTACAAGCTATGGTGCCAATCTCTGAAAATGTATCACACCTGATCACACCTGATGTGCTGACAGCTTCATTTCTCATTTCGTGACACACTAACAAGCCAGGACAGTACAGATACCCTCTAATGACCCCTTTTTGAGAAGTAGACATCCCAAGGTATTTAGTAAGATGCATGGTGAGTTTTCAGAAGTTGTAATTTTTTCACACATTTCTTTACAAAGTGAAGATTTATTTATTTATTTATTTTCACAAAATTGTCATATTTACAGGTTATTTCTCTCATAAGGCATATGCATATTTGCAACTACACCCCAAAACACATTCTAATACTTCTCCTGAGTATGGCAATACCACATGTGTGAGACTTTTTCACAGCATGGCCACATACAGAGGCCCAACATGCAAGGAGCACCGTCAGGTGTTCTAGGGACATAAATTACACATCTAATTTCTTGACTACCTATTACACTTTTGAAGGCCCTGGAGCACCAGGACAATGGAAACGCCCACAAAATGACCCCATTTTGGAAAACAAACACCCCAGCACATAATCTAGGAAGTTCTAATAATATACTGTACTATAGACCTATAAACTAAACAGCTGCAGGCACCATAATTTGACAAAATATTGTGCACAAATATAGAAGGTTAAAAAGTTCTGAGCTATACGTGTACAGTACAGTGATATAAAGTGACTTTTTCAAAGAATAATATAAAATATTAATAAAATATCCAATCAAACGGTGTATCATACAATCCTGTCCAGATTGAATGATCCACTCTTATACAATGTATATGAAGTAAAGTCCATACGTCACAGCGAAAGAAAAATGTTCAAAGGTATGAAAGCCCAACGTGTATCAAACTTCAGTATTGATAGAAGAAAGCCTTGTTACTCCAAAGATCACCTCGGTGTGTAAGCCACCACCAGTACACAGGTTCAAACGCGCTTACCAGATTGTTTGGACTTAAATGCTATTAACATTGAGTCAGATGGGCATCGGTAAACTAAGCTCTCCCAGACTTTAACCACTTCAATACAAGGCACTTTCGCCCCTTCCTGCCCAGGACAATTTTTAGCTTTCAGCGCTTTCAGCGCTGTCGCACTTTGAATGACAATTGCGTGATCATGCAACACTGTACCCAAACTACATTTTTATAATTTTCTTCCCACAAATAGAGCTTTCTTTTGGTGGTATTTTATCATCTCTGCAGTTTTTAATTTTTGCACCATAAACGAAAAAACTATTTTGAAAAAAAATGATGGGCACTTCTAGGCAGCATTGATGGGCACTGATAGGCAGCACTGATGGGTGGCACTAGATAGGCAGCACTGATGAGGAGCTACTGACAGGCATTACTGAGTGGCACCGATTGGCACTATAATGGGGAACTGACAGGCATTATTGATGGGGCACTGATTGGCACTTTTTTGGACACTGATTGGCACTGTTGTGGGCACTAATTGGCAGTTGTATGGGCACTGACAGGCGTTTATAGAGGGGGGCGGCTGGCAGGTGATAGGCACTGATCGGCAGCTGATGGGCACCTTTTGTTGGGGCTGTGCTGATAATCAATCTGCTGATTATCAGTAAAGATCGCCCCCTCTGACAGGTAGAGCCGCCGGACGTCTCTCTTTCAGCGTGAACCGAAGAAAGCCATTTAATAAAAAGGTCAAAGTGGTGCAAAAAAGATTTACAGAAAAGGGGTGTTACAAAGAAATAAAGAGACAAAAATGCAACAGAGAAATAAAAAGGAGTTGAAAATGAAGAATACTTTGACTGCTATGAATGAGGCCCAACATAAAATCGTAAACTTATTTAAAAATATAGATTTTTGGGGAATTTTTTTGTAAAAATGCATTCACACTTAGCAAACACATGACCGAAGAAAAATTTGACTATTGGGTTTATTTACTAAAACTGGAGAGTGCAAAATCAGGCTCATTTCTTCATAGAAACCAATCAGCTTCCAGGTTTTATTGCCAAAGCTTAACTGAACAAGCTGCAGTTAGAAGCTGATTGGCTACCGTGCACAGCTGCACCAGATTCTGAGTGCAACAGTTTTGGTCAATCTACCCCAGTGACTCTTTAATGGATTTTTATAAGTTTGATCTTCCGAAAGAAAAATCTCTCACTTTTCACAATCACGCTTTATTCATGTCACCAGTTTTCAGCAGCACCTATATTTGTGAGCAACTATTTTCAAGGATGAAGCACACAAACAATCAGAACCAAAATATCTGATGAGCACCTTGAGAATTCATTGAGAATTGCTACTACATCCGTCGAAACAGATATTAATGCGTTCGTTTATAAAAAAAAACTGTGTCAAATATCGCACTCGTTTTATCTTGTCCTCTTTTTTTTTGATAATAAAAAACATTACAAAAATTTAGTTTTATTACTCAGATAGGTACATTATCTATATCAGTGATCGTTAACGTTAACCAACTTATTCTGTTCATCAGCTATCCTTATTGTTAGTGTATTTTATGTGGCCCAAGACAATTCATCTTCTTCCAGTGTGGCCCGCGAACATCAAGAGGTTGGACACCCCCAATCTAACCCTGCACAATCCAAAACAAAAAAGGTTTTATCCTAGGTCAGCAGATTAAAATTTAAGTATTTAGCAATAGTATAGTATAACCCTTTTAATTTTCTTCACCCTTTTTTTTTTTTTTTTTTTGGAAAACTGGAAATACTATTCTGCTAGAAGGAAACAGCCTTCCATTTCATATACATGCGTTTGAATAAAAGCAATAGTTTATTCGTTTAGTCTGACCTTCTGAGGTTTGCAGCTCTAGGCAAAGTTTTGCAGTGATGTGATGGGAGGTGAAAGCATATCCAGTACAACATTATCTAAACATGTTCCACTGTCAGAACAGAAGAACATTGCTTTCCAGCTAAAATAAATGTTGATAGAATCTGCAGCAATCACTAAACTGTTTCTGCAATGTTAACCTCTTACTAGAATGATTTTGCTTTCTGTATGTAATATATTTACAAAACGTTTAATATCCTTTGTTTATAATTTATTTTAAAGTACATTTGTAGCTAATTTTTACAATGTACTAGAAAAAAAAGCATTGGCATTGACATTGTTTTGATTTTTTTTTTCCCTCAAAGCAGAAAAACCTAAGATAATTCCATCATGTTACAGTGTTATGAGGCTACAGATTTAGAAGTTCTATCAAGAGTTTTATGCCCTCTAAGGCATATGAAACTATTAAGGCACTATGTTGGATACAGAGATAGTCAGCAAGACCTATTTGTCTGTTAATTGGAGAAAAGTTACAGCAGTGATCAGCTTCTGGCAAAACATTGATCACAATATGACATTTAAGCCATAGGGAATTCCCTACTGCTGATGGCACTCACAAAATGTTACAAAAATGTAATGTCACATCACTGGTATCGGAAGATGGATATTACATTTGGAAATTGATGTGTCTTCCACAACATGTACTATATAAAATCTGTAAAAGCCATATGTAGCTAACAGTAAAATGCAGAAAGATCAAGTATCGAAATATGTTGCCTATGGTCTTCCAAATTTATCATATAAAATCCAATAACGCATTAAAAAAAAAAAAAAATCTGATTTTGAGCATACAACAGTATAATGCTTTCATAAACAAGGCTCTGTGAGTTCCTTTTACGTGGTTTATAGAATAACCTTTCTTGTGGTATGTGCATGGTTTAGTTTTAGTATTGTAGCCCCCTGTTCCTAAAAATGGGGCTATATGTAAATTTTGTTTTTACTCAGATTGATTGTACATAGATTGTACATTTGATTGTACATTTTACTCAGATTGATTGTACATAGTTTATTTGATTCTGTCCTAAATTTTACTGTGTTGTGCAAGTTAAGCTGTAATTAATATTCTTTTTCCAGAAACAGCACAGTAGGAGGTTCCTAGCCGCTGTGTGTTCTGGGAAGGGGTATTTATTGGACAGATGCCATGTTCTTTAGTCAGTCCTGAGGCTACGCTGCTGCAAGCTGTGCAAGTAGGCCCAGAAGCCTGTCTGGGGCCTACTAGTTCGGAGGTGGCTTGCCTGTTTGGAAGAAGCCAAGCCAAGCTGAGGAGATCCAGGGGAGGACCCTTGCTGGAGAGACCCAGGATGAAGTCTGGTCTCTCAGAAGGGCCTGGTGACTCGTTTGGGGGATGCATCTACATCTAACTACCCTCACAGTTCTGCCGGGTCGGCTTAAAGGTTCTGGTACTGTGAAGCTGTTCTACAATCCAATCAAGGTAACAAACTCCTGGCTGCTAAGTTTGTGAAGGCCCATACACACGATCTGACTTTTTGACAACAAACATGCAAATTAGCTGTTTTGAGGCAACATCCGACCGTGTGTACGCTCCATCGGACAAACTTTTTCGGTTTTCATCTGACTTTTGTTGGCTGTGCGAATGGACAAACTTTCCGGCAACAAAAGTCTGATGGAGCAAAGTCTGATCGTGTGTACAGAAAACCATAGGACTTTTCTACAAAGTACAAACACGCATGCTCAGAACCAATGCAAAAGATCAGACAACAATACAGAAGTTGACCAAAGGTGGCGGTAAAGAGCAGAAAAACCACGTGATTATGTGAAAGTTGGCTGAAAAAGTCCTGCCGTGTGTACATCAGTACATCTAAATTTCCCTTTAAATCAGCAGAAAATACATTCAAACAAAAACATTTTTGAAATCCTTTTTTTGGGTACACTTCACCCTGAATGGAAAATGTTTGATATCTTTAAATTTATATTTAACATGGTTGCCCCCCTAATATGATATTTAAATCCTGCTCTAGGGACATCCACATACACCCTCCTCTGCCTGTGTGTCAGGTGATTTTTATATTGAGTTGACTATGAAAATTATTTGTCTCTATTGTAGCCATCGGTATTTCAAGCAAGAAGCATAAGGCAATCCTTTAATAAACAGCCCAATTTCTGGAATTTGTCTTCCTGCAGACATAAAATGATACTGGCTCTAAATATGTGAGTTTTCCATTAACTTTTCATTAGAAAACTTTTTACGCTATGATACTCTAACTTTATTTAAAGTGTTACTGAACCCACAACAGTAAATTAGTCTGTATATGCAATAAAGCATGCTTGTTGTACTCACTGTGGAACCTAAGGGGTTAATCCTTCGCATTGTGTAAAAAGACTGTTTGATCCTGTCTTCTCTGATCCTCCCCTTCTTTTACTGTCTACAATCCATCTCCTGATAGGACAAGTCTTTGGAGTCACTCTGCACATGCTCAATATGGTGTGTATTGCTAGACAGTTTTCTTTTCTCTTTGGAGGGTGAATGGGGTCAGCACAAGGCCAATCAGCACTGTCCAGACAGAGGATCAGGGGTCCTGCAGCCTCATAGGACAATCAAAGTAGAATGAAAACTCCTCCTACAAGCTTTAACCAGACACTGATAGAAGTCACAAAACTGATATATACTGCTGATGACAAAAGGTATTTAGCAGTTTATGTTTACTAAAATAATTGCATTTCCATGTTCTGCGTACTGTGGGAGATCAGATTTAGTGAATGCAGGGTCCTGGGTTTAGTAACACTTTAAGTTTTGGTGGAAGAAATATGATATGATGAAGGAGGATGGAGATGGATTGAATTCCTGATAATATTGGATCTGGAGAAATATTTGCACTTACACCTACCCGTTTTAAAGGGAAAATCTTTATATGACCTAATTCCAGACCAGCCCCCGCAGTTATACTGCGGCAGGTTGGCTCGACTGGGCGTCGTTGTTGTACGTCCGCAGCGACGATCAGATTCACTTCAGAACCGATCAGTCTCCAGGCCCAGACCAATCATTTCTGGCCTGGACCTGGTGATCGGTTCTGGCGAAAGAAATACTCCCCTGCCTGTGTAAGTGTAAACACAGCAGGGGAAGTTATGTCATCTCCCCTCGTGGAATTATTTTCCGTTTCAGAGAAAGGAGAGAAGACATCTCTGTAAGTTGCACCAACACTACACTGACACAGTACACATAGGTGACGCTGGTTAGTTAGTTCTTTTTTTATAGCGTCAGGGCGCCCGCCGTATATTACCTAAATAAAGGTTTAACCCCCTGATCACCCGGTGGGTGATGTCAGTTAAGTTTTAGCGCCAGTCAGGGTCTGCGTCGCCCCAGACTGCGTCAGATTAGTAAATGTGTGAATAGAAAGGTAGAAATGGCACTGTTCTAGGGTGCAATGTCACATACCCCTGTATGACTTTCAAGAGATCCCAATGTAATAATACCAAAATGAAAAACAAAAACAGAAACAAAGGGGTTGATTTACTAAAGGCAAATCCACTCTGCACTACAAGTGCACTTGAAGTGCAGTCGCTGTAAATCTGAGGGGAAGATCTGAAATGAGGGGAAGCTCTGCTGATTTTATCATCCAATCGTGTACAAACAAAAATGCTGTTATTTATTTTTCTTGCATTTTCCCCTCGGATCTACAGCGTCTGCACTTCCAAGTGCACTTGCATTGCACTTGTAGTGCAAAGTGGATTTGCCTTTAGTAAATCAACCCCAAAATGTCTTGTGCTTAGTGTGAACCAAATATGTGCAGATGCTACCAATGCACTTGTGCAGCAATATTGTATACTTCTATTTAAAGTGACATTCGCTCTGCTGAATGTAGCCTCAGTGTGGTTTATAAAGGTCAATATCAAATGCAAATAAATAAAAAAATATATATGTGTGAAGCACAGTGTATTTACTTAAAATATATGTAAAAACCTTTTTCATAAAGTGACTAGTGCCCTTTAACCACTTCACTACCCACTTATAGTCATATGACGTCCACAAGGTGGATCTCCCATCCTGGGTGGACGTCATATGACGTCCTCTCATTCCCGGCCGCCTAGGGTGCGCGCGCGCCTCCGGCGGCGCGCTCGCGGCGGCGTGCTCGCGGCGGCGCTCGGGTCCTGGTGCGCGTGCCCGGCGTCCGGGATGTCCGCCGGGCACCCGCGTTTGCCCGGGAAAACAGCAGGACTGTGGAGCTGTGTGTGTAAACTCACAGCTCCACGTCCTGTCAGTGGAGAGGAGATCGATGGTGTGTTCCCAGTACAGAGGAACACTGATCGGTCTCCTCCCCTTGTGAGTCCCCTCCCCCCACAGTTAGAATCACTCACATAGGGAACATATTAACCCCTTCAGGCGCCCCTAGTGTTAACCCCTTCCCTGCAGTCACATTTACACAGTAATCAGTGCAATTTTATAGCAACGATCGCTGTGTAAATGTGAATGGTCCCAAAAATGTGTCCGAAGTGTCTGCCGCAATGTCGCAGTCACAAAAAAAAAAAATCGCAGACCGCCGCCATTACTAGTAAAAAAAAAATGCAATAAATCTATCCCCTATTTTGTAGACGCTATAACTTTTGCGCAAACCAATCTATATACGCTTATTGCGATTTTTTTTTTACCAAAAATATGTAGAAGAATACGTATCAGCCTAAACTGAGTAAAAAAAATATATTTTTTTTTTTTAAAATTGGACATTTATTATAGCAAAAAGTAAAAAATATTGTGTTTTTTTTCAAAATTGTTGCTTCTTTTGTTTATAGCGCAAAAAATAAAAACCGCAGAGGTGATCAAATACCGCCAAAAGAAAGCTCTATTTGTGAAAAAAAAAGGACATCAATTTTGTTTGGGTGCATAGTCGCACGACCGCGCAATTGTCAGTTAAAGCGACGCAGTGCCGAATCGAAAAAAGTGCTCTGGTAAGGAAGGGGGTAAAATCGTCCGGGGCTGAAGTGGTTAAATACGTGCCTTAGTGATACTCCCATGTATCAATTTTAACAAACTTATGTAATATATACTGTGTTTAAAAATAGTCCATAGTTCATTTTAAAGAACAAAGCAGAAATCATAAAAAATGTATACGGATAAAAAGTCACCTGTCACTTTTTATCCATATACATTTTTTATGATTTTTGCTTTTTTCTTTAAAATGAACTATGGACTATTTTTAAACACAGTATATATTACATAAGTTTGTTGAAATTGATACATGTGAGTATCACTAAGGCACGCATTTAAAGGGCAATAGTCACTTTATGAAAAAGGTTTTTACATATATTTTTTGTAAATGCACCGTGCTTCATGTATATATATTTTTTTGTTTATTTGCATTTGATATTGACCTTTATAAACCACACTGAGGCTGCATTCAGCAGAGTGAATGTCACTTCAAATAGAAGTATACAATATTGCTGCACAAGTTCATTGGTAGCATCTGCACATATTTGGTTTACACTAAGCACAAGACACTTTGGGGGTTATTTACGAAAGGTAAATCCACTTTGCACTGCAAGTGCACTTGAAAATGCACTAAAAGTGCACTTGGAAGTGCAGTCGCTCTAAATTTAAGGGGTAGATCTGAAATGAGTGGAAGCTTTGCTGATTTTATCATCCAATCATGTGCAAGCTAAAATGCTGTTTTTTATTTTCCTTGCATGTCCCCCTTGGATCTACTTTCAAGTGCACTTGCAGTGCAAAGTGGAATTTTCCTTTAGTAAATAACCCCCTTTGTTTCAGTTTTTTTTTTAAATTTTGGTATTATTACATTGGGACCTCTTGAAAGTCATACAGGGGCATGTGACATTGCACCCTAGAACAGCGCAATTTCTACCTTTTCTATTCACACATTTACTTTTTACATTCCACTCAGGTGATTGTACTGATAGAGGCAGCAGTTCTCGTTCTTGTCCACTCCTCCATAAGTGGGGGACCAGTAATACTTTTCAGCATCAGATTAGTGCCAGTAGCGCTAACACCCACACATGCACCATACACCTCCCTTAGTAGTATAGTGCCTGAACAGATCAATATTCAATCTGATCAGATCTATACTAGCGTCCCCAGTAGTTTAGGGTTCCCAAAAATGCAGAATTAGCGGGATCAGCCCAGATACTTGCTAGCACCTGCATTTAGCCCCTCCGCCCAGCCCAGCCCACCCAAGAGCAGTATCAATCAATCACTGTCACTTACAAAACACAAAACACATAACTGCAGCATTCGCAGAGTCAGGCCTGCGAATGCTAACAGTTTTTTGGTAGCGTTTGAAGCAGTCGCTGACAGTCAGGTGCTCTTTTTTCCTTTGAGTCTCACTAGTGTACCAGTAAATTTAGAGGCCAAAATGTCCAATCGAAGGTACATGGTACACGTTTCTGAGCCTGACAGATGAGAGTGAAGAAGTAACCCATCTGTTCGATCTGGTTCAGAATATGAACCAGTAAACAGCAGCGGCACCCTGACAGATAGCTCTGATGAAAGAGTAGTGGTCCCTGCCAAGGTCAGGTGTACCAGACCCCGTTCTTTTGCTGTTGTTGAGGTGCAAGAACCGCAGGGCTCTTATATGGAGCAGAGAGCCAGTACTAGTGCCGCTCATCCTTCTGGTGAACTGGCAAGCACCAGCGGCCTAGTACATCCTGGTCGTATATCCTGCACTGCAGTATCACGTGGTGAGTCTCATAAGTGCAGTTCAAGCTGGTGCAATGGCTAGCACAACTAGTGTCCTGCAGCCACCAAGAAGAAATATTCCAATTGGCTCTGCTGAATGCTTTTGTGCTATACAAAGCTTCAGGACGAACTGGATCCTTCCTAAAATTCCAGAAAGAGATCGTCACAGCCCTTCTGTTTCCAGACGGTGCTATGGCCCACCTTCCCAACGCAAATGCAGTGAGCCAGCTGCATGAGAGGCATTTTCTGTATGACTTCCCTGGTACAGCTGCCCACAGAACACACCAAAGAAGATGTTGTGTCTGCAGAAAACGCGGATTTAGGCGTGACACACGGTTTTATTGTCCCTCCTGCCCTGACCAACCTGGTCTCTGCATCGGTTTCAAACTCTACCACAAACTAGTGGAGTATTAGCGTAGGGTACAGCACTACACAGTCCTAGGGCACACTTACACAGGGTCTCGAAATATGAGATGGCCATCACATTTTGAGAGACCCTAATCTGGAACGTTTACAGTTTACAGTTTATATAAAAGTGCAATAAAAAAAACCACAAAAACGCAAAATAATTTAAAATAAAATAGCCAAAAATAGTTGTGGCTTTATTTTTCTTCTCTCTCTATTGTTCTCTCTCTTATGTTCGCTCTCTATAGTCCACTCTATTGTTCGATCTCTATTGTTCTATATCTATTGTTCGCTCTCTATTGTTACTGTATTTTAGAACTGTAATGTTTTATTGTATTTGCTTTGCAGGTATGGTGTGTCCTACTGTTATACTGTAATGTTACTTTGTTTTATTGATAACCATCATTTGTACGCCATTCAGCTGCAGCATGGGTTTGTTTATTCTGACAGCAACAGTGTTTGCTCCCACTATACGTAAAGCCATGACTCCAGCACTGTATGAGATGATTTCACCACTACAGTAAACAAAAAGAGCATATATGCCGAAGCATGGGGGCAGAGGCGGAGGAGCAATTTGCTCCTAACATTAGGAGCAGATTGTCCCCATGGTTCGGCATATATTTTTTAGGCACAGATTGCATTAAAAAATGTTTTATTTTTACTATGTTTTATTGTATTTGCTTTGCAGGTATGATATGTCTTGCTGTTATACTGTAATGTTACTTTGTTTTATTGTTAACCATCATTTGCTTAGCAGGTATGCCATTCAGCTGCAGCACTGATTTATTTATCTTGACAACAACAGCGTTTGCTCTCACTATACGTAAATCAGCGACTCCAGTGCTGTAGGAGGTGATTTCACCACCACAGTTAAAAAAAAAAATGGTGCATGTATGCCCATCATTAGAAGTGGATGGATGAAGGGTGGTATTCTAATGGTGGGCATACCCACCGATCAATCTCTTTTTTTCGTTCAGCCCAAAGGCTGCATGAAAAAAAGAACATATACAATATATGCCCAACAAGGACCAGCAACGTACGGGTATGGTGCTGGAATTTGAGTTGTTATACCAGAATGATGCCTGCAGGTTTAGGCATCATCTTGGTATCATTCTTTTCAGCCAGTGGTCGGCTTTCATGTAAAAGCAATCCTAGCAGCTAATTAGCCTCTAGACTTCTTTTATAAGCAGTGGGAGGGAATGCCCCCCCTCCCACTATAATCCATGGTTTTCTCAGGCTCTCCTGTCCCAACAGGGAACCCCAGAATGCAGCCGGTGGTTCCACCAGCTGACCATAGAGCTGATCGGAAACCAGAATGGCTCCAATCATCTCTATGGCCTAAGAAACCGGAATCTACAAGCATTTCATGACTTAGGTTTAACCGGATATAAACAGCGCCATTGGGAAATTAGGAAAGCATCGATCTCAGTGTGGTCAGATGCTTTGAGGGTAGAGGAGAGATCTAGGGTCTAATAGACCCCATTTTTTTCAAAAAAGCGTACCTGTCACTACCTATTGCTGTCATAGGGGATATTTACATTCCCTGAGATAACAATAAAAATTATAAAAAAAAAAAAAATGAAAGGAACCGTTTAAAAATAAAATAGCAAAATTAAATAATTAAAGAGAAAAAAAACAACACCCCTGTCCCCCCGTGCTCACGCGCAAAGGCAAACGCAAGCGTCGGTCTGGTGTCATATGTAAACAGCAATTGCACCATGCATGTGAGTTATCAGAAGGTCAGATTGAGGGCAGTAATTTTAGCAGTAGACCTCCTCTGTAAATCTAAAGTGGTAACCTGTAAAGGATTTTAAAGGCTTTTAAAAATATATGTAATTTTTTCGCCGCTGCACGTTTGTGCGTAATTTTATTTTGTTTACAAACAATTTTTATTGTAGAAAAGGTCATGGTACAGATATATAGCACAAGAGAAATACAGGTGAAGGGATGATTAGTGATAATACATGAATGTATGATATATCATGGGAGAGATAATAGTATGACAGTAGTTGAATAATACAATTGTTAAGTATGGCTTCAGTAGAGATTAGAGTTAACTTAGTTATTCTGAAAAACAACATAGAATTGAGCTTTAAACCAGAAGAGCTATTTCCCATGGTGTCCATTTCTTTTGGTAAACATACATGGTGTAGTACAGCGTATGGTGTATTCTTTAAGATAGTTTGATATTTACCATACGATTTAATATCTGGTCCCATGGGATGTTAGGTGAGTGCCAGTTGAATGCAATAGTCCAGTGGATAGAGCTAAAAAGGGTATGGATTAATCTGGCACTGGCTATTGGGGTATCTTGTATGGGGGAAAATAGTAGGCATAATTGGGGTGATTCTTTCTATCATGAAACCAGCTTTAAGCCAGATATTTTTAAAGCGGAGCTCCACCGGATTTTAAGAGAATATATCAACCTGATTAAATAGATGTCATAAAGCAAAAACGGGCCGTTTTTTTTTTTTTCTACTGTACCTTTTTTTTTCTTCTCATGTTGTCTAGTTCCTGTATCTTGTGATTGCGGATATGGGCGGGGTTAGTGCGGATATTTCGTAATATCCTCTATCCGCACTGTCTCCTGGGAGCTTGTGTCATTGTTCCCAGGAGTCAGTGCGACGGCCTGTTGCGATGGCAACCTGAGCTGTTGACGGCGCTCCTAATTAAAGTTACTGCACATGCGCGAGATCGGGGATACAACGCGCAGTGCATGCTGGTCGATCAGCGGCACTGTATCCCGAAAGAGGATGCCTGTGGGCATCACATGCCCACAGGCAAGATGAGAACCGGCTCTAAGAACATTTAAAAGTTGATTTTCCAAGAGAAAATGGACATCTTTAAAACTGAAAACCTGGAACAAGTGAGTTATAAGTTTAAAGAACATAATCTTTTTGATTTGGGCAGTGGAACCCACAGCAGCCCCTGAAAGAAAGGAGTAGAATGAGTTAATTTGATCTGGTGTAAGATACTATCTATAGCAGGGGTGCCCAACCTTTTGAAGAGCGAGGGCCACTTAAGCGACTTGGTAATCGGTCGCGGGCCACAATGAGCAGAGCAGGTGGATGGCATGTCCGTGTCTACTTTGCATTTGGAGAGCGGACAGAGACGCAGCCCACGACCTTTTAGTGGATCGTATTGGAGGTAGAACACAAGTCGGTTTATGTCTGCCACTACTTAGAGGTGAATGGAGGGTCCAATTGGTCGGACTGTCGGACTGACCGTGTGAAAGGGGTCCAAGGCTGCTTTCACACTGATGCACTGCGGTTTACCAGCACCACGTGTGCAACGCAGTGTACCTTTGGCTTTCCTGCAGTTTGCAATAGACTGCTATTATATTCTTCAGGTTTGGTGCACTTTCAGAAAGCTCACCAAACTCGCAGGTAATAATAGAAGTCTATGGCTCAGTGCAGGTAACCCACAGGTAAACTGCTCTGCACCTGCGTATCAGTTTGAAAGCAGCCCAGTAACCACTGCAGAAAAGATATGCCCATATATACACTGAGATTTTAGTAATAAACTGACCTTTAATAACAGTATTCTTTCTATTCAATCCCAGAGCAGGAGGTCGCGGGCCACATCAGAGGGCTCCGCGGGCCACATGTGGCCCCCGGGCCACTGGTTGGACACCCCTGATCTATAGAGTAGTTTTGTAAGTGGATAGTTACTGGAAATAGAAGTTGTTTTGGTGCATTTGTGCAGATTTTCAAATATAGTATCCCATTGTTCTAGTGAGAGTGATATATCTAAGTCTGATTCCCATTTAAGCATGGGTTGCGATTTTTCTGGCATGTTGAATTTGTTTAGATTTTTATAAATTCTGAATATTAAACCTCTATCCCGTGAGGAAAAGATACATATTTGTTTGAAAAGTGAAAAGAGGGATTGGAGGGTGAGTGAGTAGTATTTCTGGTAGAAGCGTTTGATTTTTAGGTAGTTTTCAAATTCTGTGTGTGCGATGTTATATTTGGAGTGAGTGAGTTTAGATTTGTTAATTTGTGAACTTGCCATATGCTTAGTGAATTTTGATTGATATCTAGGGTTGAGAAAAGGGGGTCACCAAGGAATGATGCTAAGGGAGGAATGTTCGAGGACATGTTAAATGTATTATTGTGTCTGTTCCATAGTTGTAAGGAATGAGTTACAACCATATTCAATGGTCTGATTTTCTGTGGTAAGACAGACTTAGACCACAGTAGGCCTTGTAGGTGGTATGGAAGGATCGAATGTTGTTCAAATGTGAGCCATGGGATTTGTGTGGTGGGAGCATACCATGGTGCTAGTTGTGTAAATCTGGCTAAGAGGAAATATAACCATAGGTTTGGGATATTTAGTCCTCCTTTAAAGGGGAGGGCCAGCCAGGAAAAAAAAATTAAAAGTCAGCAGCTACAAACACTGTAGCTGCTGACTTTTAATAAGCAGACTTACCTGTCCTGGGTGCCTGCGATGTCGGCCGCCCGAGACCGACCGCCCCTCGGGTCTCGGTTCCCGGCGCCGCCATTCCAACTAAGGGAAACAGGCAGCGTAGCGTTATAGAAGTCTAAAAATATGTTCATCACTCCTTTGGGGTGGCATATCAAGTTGCCTGATGGGTTTCTTAATTTGTAGGTGTGGGGAGGTTTTGTGGTGTGGTTTAATTTTCTAGCAAACATAGTGGAATATGTATTGCTGTGTAGTAAAAATCTGGCTTTAGACCATCTAAGAGCTTTTTCTGTATTTGAAGTTAGTAAGGTGTCTAGTGCAGTGCCTTTTTCTTGGATTTGGTTGAGGAGATCTCTAGATGGGTTTTGATTGTTTTTATGGTAAAGGCGGTCAAGGTCTTTGGTGAGAGATTTTATATCTGCTAATTTAGATTTGTTTTTTGATGATGCTATATTAATTAGGTGGCCTCTCATTTGCAAGCTAAAATGCTGTTTTTTATTTTCCTTGCATGTCCCCCCTCAGATTTACAGCGACTGCACTTCCAAGTGCACTTTCAGTGCAATTTCAAGTGCACTTTGCACTTGTAGTGCAAAGTGGATTTGCCTTTAGTAAATAACCCCCTATGTGATGATCTGACCAGGGACAGGAATAAATCTCTGCTTTAGAGGAGTTGGCTAGGAGGACAGGGGTACAAAAAATATAGTCCAGACAAGCAAAGCTATCATGTGGGTGAGAATAGAATGTGTAAGCTTTGACACCCACATTGTGTGCTCTCCATGTGTCTACAAGTTGGTGATTGTTTAGGGTGCGAATTAATGATTTAGGAAATGCTTTAGAAGAGGGAGCCACTCTGCTCCTATCTAGTGCTAAGTGGGCTGTTAGAATAAAATCACCCCCTACTATTAGGTGAGGGGAGTGGTATTTATCTAGGGTGTCAAAACATTTTGTGAAAAAGCTTGCCTGTGCTTCGTTAGGAGCATATACTGATGCGATTGTAATCAGACGTCCTTTTATTGAGCCTTTAATAATCAAATAACGGCTATCAGGGTCTCTAAAAATACTGTGTGTTTCAAAAACTACTGAATTCTTTATAAAAATGACTACACCTCTGGATTTATTGTTGTATTTCATGTAGTAGCATTGACTATATGACTTGTCAAAAAACTTAGGGTGTCTGTCTGTAGCAAAGTGGGTTTCTTGCATCAATATTAAGTCAAATCCCAAACTTTTGTAGTGACAAAATGCTGGTCATTAGAAAGTCTGAAAGTGGTGATTGGTTTTCGGGGTCCTGTACGTGGCTAGACTGCCAAAAAGCCTCACACGTGTGGTATCCCCATAATCTGGTGAAGCAGCAGAATGTATTTTGCCCATGGCATGTTTGAGCAATATATAATTTAGTGACAACTTCGTGCAAAAAAAAAAAAAAAAAGGTTGTAATTTTCCGGCAACTTGTGGCAACATATAAAATATTCCATGGACTCAACATGCCTCTCAGAAAATAGCTTAGGGTGTCTACTTTCCAAAATGGGGTCATTTGGGGTGGGGGGGGTTGTACTGCCCTGCAATTTTAGCTCCTCAAGAACTGAGGTAAGCAGTCATAAACTAAAAGCTGCATAAATTCCAGAAAATGTACTCTAGTTTGTAGACGATATAACTTTTGCGCAAACCAATAAATATACGCTTATTTTCCATTTATATTGCAAAGAATAAAAATTGCAGAGGCAATCAAATACCATCAAAAGAAAGCTCTATTGTGTGGGGAAAAAAGGATGCAAATTTTGTTTGGTACAACATTGCATGACCGCACAATTACCAGTTAAAGCAGCGCAGTGAAAAATTGTAAAAAGTGCTCTGGTCATTGAGCAGCCTAATCTTCTCAGGCTGAAGTGGTTAATTTGGTTCAAATACTGGAGGTGAGGTTATATATATTTGTCATGTGAAGGGAAGAGCACTACAGTTGGTGGAACAATCATGGGGGAAATATATGGATTGCACATTAATCAATCAATTTGCATGAATTAATTAGGATATGAATAACATCTTTGGCATGTTTATATATTAGCACTAATTCTTTGAGCCACATCGACTACATAGGATGACTATACAGCACTTCCTGATTGATTAATGACATTCGTTTATAAAGAAGGACATTATGCATGTTATTTAAGTGAATATTTTTGGAATTTGTTATTTTGATGTTGGTTTTGTCACGCATGTTATGTTTTGAGCACGTTTGATCACATTATCATAAGACAGCGCTGCACTGAGATAATATGGTATATTCTGATGCATATGTGGGAACGCATGTAGTGCTAGCTGCAATTTAAATGCATTTCAGTTACAAGATAGTACATAATTGCACTGAAGTTCATATAACAACATAGTTTTCTGTTTATTCACTTTTACTTTCGTTTGTAAAGAAGAACATTATGCATGTTATTTAAACCAGTTGTAAACCGCTGGACTTTTTTTTTTGTACCCTGTAAGGTAAAGCCATAATGTGCTAGTATGCATCGCAAACTAGCACATTATGTTAAACTTACCTTAAAACAAAGTCCTCCCGCACAGAGATGTCAGAGCTTGAGGCCGCTTCAATCTTCACCTGTCTTACTTCCGGGTTCACAGACTCTGTCTCTGTGACTGGCCGGAGCTGCAATGACATCACCGCATGCATGCAGGAGCCACTGTTTACGTTTTAGAGTGCATGCGCCAGTGATGTCACTGGCTGCATGTACAGTAAATATCTCCTAAACAGTGCTTGTTTATGAGATATTTAAACTACCTATAGGTAAGCCTTATTATAGGCTTACCCATAGGTAAAAGTCAGTGATGGAAGTTAATGGAAGTTGATGGAAGTTAACTTCCACTTTAACCACTTAAGGACCGCCTCCTGCACATTTACTTCGGCAGAATGGCACGGCTGGGCACATCAACGTACAGGTAAGTTGCCCTTTAAGAGCCCAGCTCTGGGTCACGCAACGCCAGCGGCGCGCTCGCGACGCGGTCCTTAGCTCTGTGGCCGCGGGACCCGATCGCCACTGGTGTCCCGCGATCAGGTCACAGAGCTGAAGAACGGGGAGAGGTATGTGTAAACAAACCTCTCTCTGTGCTTCCTAGTGAGACTCACACTGATCGTCTGTTCCCATTACTAGTAAAAAAAAAATATGTTAATAAAAATGCTATAAAACTATCCCCTATTTTGTATAACTTTTGCGCAAACCAATCAATAATCGCTAATTGCGATTTTTTTTTTTACCAAAATATGTAGAAGAATATGTATCGGCCTAAACTGAGGAAAAAAAAAATTTTTATATATTTTTTGGGGATATTTATTATAGCAAAAAGAAAAAATATTGCATTTTTTTCCAAATTGTCGCTCTATTTTTGTTTATAAGGCCTCATGCACACGAGACGCTGTTAAACGCGCGTTCAGAGGCAGTTGGACACTTTTTTCAACTGCACCTGAACGCATGTAATGTTATCCTATGTGTCCATGTACACAGTCTCGTTTTTTCCCGTTTTTATGCAGTTGCGTTTAACCTCGTTTTTCCAGAAGCAAAAAAATGCGTTCAGACACTTTGCTTTTCCACGTTTCAGACGCAAAATGCAGCTAAACGCGGCTAAACGCGGCTAAACGCAGGCACCTGCGTTTAGCCGCGTTTGCGTTTATAAGCCTTTTTAAAGGAACCCAATTTTTTGGACCAGAAAACTCAGAAATATGATGGTAAACCATAAAAAAGTACTAGAAAAATTGGTTTAAAATGTCATAATTAGTTTAGATAGTTCATAGAGTGTATATACTCACTTAGGCCCCTTTCACACGGACGTAGTCAGTTTAGGCACGTCAAAAACGTATCCGTTCTTATCCGTTGTCTCATCCGTTTTCATCCGTCATCCGTTCCGTTAATGTCCGTTTACATCCGTTTTTTTGTCCGTTAACATCCGCTTACATCCGTAAGTGTACACGTTTACGTCCGTTTTTTCATCCGTTTTTTCATCCGTTTTGGTCCGTTTACAGTAGTTATATGTGTGCCTGTGCCTTTAAGAAAATTACCCAGAAGGCATTGCTCCTCCCATGCTGCATTGCAGTTACAGTGACTGAGTTCCCCTTGCTGTGTGCTTCCTTTGTCCTTGTGCCTGTGTGTGCTAGCAGCATCGAGCAATGGATTGCAGTATTTTTTGGGACACCGTGACAGTATTTGTCCTATTTGCGTACATGAGGAGCATGGAGAGGAAGAAAAAGACGATTATGCCTAGGACACGTCGATTTTGGACCCACCCCATGCTATTGAAGCGGCCTTCGGAAGGATTTGTGGCTTTGCATTATGCACATCTACGCCAGTATCCAACAAAGTTCTTTAACTTTACCAGGATGACCGTACCCACATTTGACTACTTACTGGCCCAGCTGCACCCACGACTGGAGCGCCGGCATACCAATATGAGAAGATGTGTGCCTGCAGAAGAACGTCTCCTAGTGACCTTGAGGTAAGAAGTCATTCAATAATAACTGTTTTATTGCCTACCCCTGGTCTACTGTGTGTATACAGTATGTATAGATAATAAATATCTTCTACCTCTTCTTCTCAATTTATGTGGCAATATAAATCTTTTTTACTGATCTTTTTTTTTTTTTTCTAGGTTTCTTGCAACTGGCCAGTCCTACACATCTCTCAATCATTACTTTCTACTGGGCATTTCAACAATTTCAGAGATAGTTCATGAAACATGCCTAGCCATATGGGAAGAGCTGTGTCCATCAGTGATGCCGTCACCAGAGGTAAACATGTGGCAAAGAATCGCAGAAGGGTTTTGGAATCGAGCCAACTTTCCCAATTGTATCGGGGCACTAGACGGAAAACATATCCGTATCCAAAAACCTCCAGGTTCTGGGTCTCGATTCCATAATTATAAAAAATATTTTTCTTTGGTCCTCATGGCTATCTGCGATAGCGATTATAAGTTTATTGCTGTGGACATTGGGGCATATGGCAGCAGCTCAGATTCAAGAGTTTTCCGTGAGTCATTAATGGGTCGACAAGGGCGATTCAACATACCATTTGATCGGCCTCTGCCTGGAACCGAAGGACCAGACCTACCTTTCGTCCTTGTCGCAGATGAGGCGTTTGCCCTATCTCAACATCTTCTTAGGCCGTATGCCAGAAATAATCTTGACGACAAGAAGAGGATCTTTAATTATCGGCTGAGCCGGGCAAGACGACTCATAGAATGTACATTTGGTATACTGTCTAGTAAATGGCGTGTTTTTCAAACACCTTTGCAGCTCAGTCTGGAGAATGCTGAGTTGGTAATTAAGGCCTGCTGCATTCTACACAATATTATCCGTGAAAAGGAGGGCATACACATTGAGGAAGAAGAAGAGTTCCACCTGCCCTCTGTACAGTACAACACAGTACGTGCAGCAAGAACAAACATTGCCATGCGAGAAAAATTTGCTGACTATTTTCTATCTCCATCAGGAGAAGTTCCATGGCAGTATCAATATATGTAACTAAATTTAGTAGTTATCTATCTATATATCTATCTATCGCTCCATACTGCTTCAGCAGGTCAAGAAAAATGTGGGTACAGATATATCTGTACCCACATTTTTCTTGACCAGAGAGAGAGAGAGAGAGTACATTAAAAAAACACACACGTCACACTTAACCCCCTCCCCGCCCCCTAGTGGTTAACCCCTTCACTGCCAGTGTCATTTACACACAGGAATCAGTGCATTTAAATAGGACTGATTGCTGTATAAATGACAACGGTCCCAAAAATGTGTCAAAAATGTCCGATAATGCCATAATGTCGCAGTCACAATGAAAATCGATGATCTCCGCCATTACTAGTAAAAAAAAAAAATATTAATAAAAATGCTAGAAAACTATCCCCTATTTTGTAAACGCTATAACTTTTGCGCAAACCAATCAATAATCGCTAATTGCAATTTTTTTTACCAAAAATATGTAGAAGAATATGTATAGGCCTAAACTAAGGAAAAAATTTTTTTAATATTTTTTTTTTATATAATTTTTGGGGATATTTATTATAGAAAAAAGTAAAAAATATAGATTTTTTTTCAAAATTGTCGCTCTATTTTTGTTTATAGCGCAAAAAATAAAAACTGCAGAGGTGATCAAATATCAACAAAAGAAAGCTCTATTTGTGGGGAAAAAAAGGATGCCAATTTTGTTTGGGAGGCACGTCGCACGACCGCGCAATTGTCAGTTAAAGCGACGCAGTGCCGAATCGCAAAAAGGGGCCTGGTCCTTTGGCTGCAAATTGGTCCAGGGCTTAAGTGGTTAACCTCCCTGGCGGTATGATTATGTCTGGAATTTTGTACCAAAAGTGGTACAATTATTTTGCATGGAAATTTGGCGTTTTATATTGTAGGCATGCATTTCTTATGAATAACTCACTTAAATCTGTCCAAACCAGAGTCTAGTAGACATCCGGGGTATGATAAAGTTTGAAACACAAAATCATAAATTATAATATAATAAATAACTATAAAAGTTATTCAATAATGTAATCAAATCAAAAACACTGAAATTTGCTCAGAATTGTCGCTGTCATTAAATTTAGTGTTTGATGATGAATTGTGATTCTAATTTATTATCGCTGTTTTCTAGCTGGTCTAAAACCACTTTTGACATAAAGGGACACTTTTTGGTTGCTATGGACAATCTCCAGTTTCCAGGCAGAAAAAAATATTTTTATTATATAAAAATGACATGCAGGGCACTGGGCAGACCACTAGGACAAAGGGGATGTGTATTTTTTTTTATACAGTACTGTAATCTGTAAGATTACAGTACTGTATGTGTTTTGTGTTTTTAAACTTTTTTGAATTTGGCGCCGATCTCCGCTCCGGTGCGTCGGAACGTCGCAGGGAACGGAGATCAGCGGCACTCGGCCACTGTGTGAATTGAGCGAGCGGATGGCTCGCTCACACAGCGGGGAGACATCGCAGGATCCAGGGGAAAAGGTAAGTAACTTCCCCCCTGTATCCTGCAACGCAAGCCCGAGTCTGGCTCGGGGTTACCGCTCCTGGTAGAAAAAACTCAACCCGAGCCAGACTCGGGAACACCGCCAGGGAGGTTAAGGGTTGGAGAGGAAGGGTAAAAGAATGAACACACAATATGGTTGAACAATATTTCTGACATAGGACAAGTCACATCTCACATAAACCCCAATACCTGACTATCTACACAACCCACTCTCCGGCAGCTTGATAGACGATCGGTGGTGATAAAATATATCACGTTGAGGTAAGTGGCATTCAATGCATCCAGCTAGAATGCGTTTCTACTCTTGCCGGTGGTGACAGCAACACCTGTGGTCACCTGTGGTCAAGGAGAACCCAGTGCAACCCAGCTAGACTGGTACTGCAACCAGAAATTTGGAGAAATTATACTGAAGCCCAACTGTGGCTTCAGGCAACTTAATTTGAGAAAAATAATAGCGCCTGCTCGTCAGGAGCCAGCGCTACATACTCTGCCTTCCCATTTAGACGATGTCCTCATCGTCTGGGAAGAAAAACCAAAGACTTTCAGTCCTGAAAGTTGGGTACCTGAACTCAAAATTGGGATTAAGGGTTGGAAAGGAAGGGTAAAAGAATAAACACACAATATGGTTGAACAATATTTCTGACATAGGACAAATCACATCACACATAAACCCCAATACCTGACTATCTACACCACCCACTCTCCGGCAGCTTGATAGACGATCTTGGTGATTCCTGAAATAAAACACACAAAAACAAAGAAACAAACATACTACATGTACAGTTATAGGAGGCAAAATTCCATTTCCAGCCGAAAATTTAACTTTCTCTCAAGTGTATTTGGCCTATGTGTCTATGTGCAAATGTCCAACTTTTTGTGCAAACTCCCACCATCTAGTGGCAAGAGCGATGAAATGCAAGTCCTTATTACAAGTGCTGTGGCCGGTTGATGACCTTGACATGGAGCTTTCCTCCTGAAACCTGACACTAACTAGCCCCACAGTCCTTGTACTTTTGCAAAAACTAATTTTTTTTTCAAGCAGAAAATCAAACACAGTCCCGGTGATTCCTTCACCAATAAAACCGGGGATCTGGTAAGGTTAACGTTTTCCCCTTGGCATCCACGGTGGTGATAAAATATATCCTGTTGGGGTAAGTGGCATTCAATGCATCCAGCTAGAATGCGTTTCTACTCTTGCCGGCGGTGACAGCAACACCTGCGGTCAAGGAGAACCCAGTGCAACCCAGCTAGACTGGTACTGAAACCAGAAATTTGGAGAAATTATCCTGAAGCCCAACTGTGGCTTCAGGCAACTTAATTTGAGAAAAATAATAGCGCCTGCCCATCAGGAGCCAGCGCTACATAAGATTCTAAGTGAGGTATAAACAGGATTTATACACAAAACCCCATATTTATCCAATATGTTGGCCTCCTGAGTTTATTCCAAGCATTAAATCGAAACCTGATGTAAGAAAATGCTACCTCTGGGAATGACCACAAGACCCCTAACTCTACCATACATTCTTCTCTTCCAACATGACAGAATCATTACTATGGTCATAGGACAAAGCATCATAACTGAAATGCAGCAAGCCTGCTAATTCATTTACATCACAAATAAATGGTTGTAAAAAGAAGAATCAGCATGTTACCTTGGCATTCTTTTCCTCACTAGTATGAATCTACCATGAAGGTCTATGCTATTCCAACCAGCATGTTCCACTTTTTTTAAGCATTCTTTTTTCAACAGCTGTCTAATTATGTTTCTCTGCCACCTGCTTATGGCTTGGTACAACACTGGGTGCTTCTCTTCCCTAAAAGTACTGCAGCAAAAACAACTAAGGCATTTGTTTGTAGTTTTGTATGTTTGTAAGTGTTTTAAGTAATCAGGTAACACAAAAAGATTAAAAAGTGCTGTTCATAAATCCCACCATTTCACCTTTAGCAGTCCACCTAATTACATTCCCCTTTTCCAATGTGACCCAATAGTGGGGTACAATATATGGCAAAATATGGTATAGACCACCTGCTAACCCCAAAAAGGCCTAGACTAGTTTTCCTAATTTCTTATCTGAAGTTTAACCATCTATGTCCTATACCACAAAAATATTTAGCTCTGGTGCATCAACGCAACACTTGTCAGGGTTAGTTACCAGTCCTGCCATCTTAAAGGCTGCAACAGCGCAATATTTATTTCATTAGCTAGCAGAATTAAATTGTTTCATAACATCTAGTGTGGTCAGAATACTAGCCTTTGCCAGCTTTTAACGAATCTATTTACTATTAGGTAGACAACAAATTTGTCTTTATTGAGCGTTTTAAAATCACTGCGAAATGTATACCGACCCTCTAGGCTAGAAATAAAGCCTTACTGGATCTACTGATTACTAATAATACAGACCTGATCATGGATGTGGAAATACGGGGCAATTTAGGAAACAGCGATCACAGGTCAATTGGCTTCAGTATAAATCACACAAATAGGAAACATAAGGGGAATACAAAGACACTGGATTTCAAAAGAGACGACTTCCCTAAACTATAAACCTTGCTAGAAGATATAAATTGGTCTTAGGTCTTAGAAACAAAGAACACGGAGGAGAGATAGGTTTGCTTTAAGCGCTTATTAAATAAGGGCATTAGTATTAGGGACAATGTAAGACATTGTTGTTTGGGTGAGTTCAGTTTCCGCTTTTACGCCCTGTACACACGATCCAAAAATCTTTTTTCGCTTACTAGTAACAAGTAAAAATTAAATAGGTTACTAAATTCTCGGTTACTAAATCACAAATTCTCGTAAGACAGAAAAAAAAATCTTCTTAGAAATTATAAGACCCAGATAGACAGTGCAGGAGGGGGGGATCTGTGCATACAGGATAAAACAGCCTTTTTACACAATGCAGAGGTTTAACCCATTTAGCAGGGAGCGGCTTGTCATATAGCTACTGTATCTCTATCTATTGACACATGTAGGTTCCAGCCACAAGTGCCCACACAAAGATGTTCCATGGGACACTGTAGAGGGATGAAGCCACCTGAAAGCAGGACCCAGAGAGAATAGAATTGGAAGAAACTGATGTTAAGTAAACCAAAGCCTAAAAAGGAAACCATCGAGCAAAGGAGTTAAGTGCTGAGGTCTGCAGCACTATATTTTTACATTTGTAGGTTTACATAGTTACATACTTAAATAGTAGGTGAAGTTGAAAAAAGACACAAGTCCATCAAGTCCAACTTATGTGTGTGATTATATGTCAGTATTACATTGTATATCCATGTATGCTGCGGTCGTTCAGGTGCTTATCTAATAGTTTTTTGAAACTATCGATGCCCCCCGCTGAAACCACCGCCTGTGGAAGGGAATTTCACATCCTTGCCGCTCTTACAGTAAGAACCCTCTATGCAGTTTAAGATTAAACCTCTTTTCTTCTAATTTTAAAAGGTGGCCACACGTCTTATTAAACTCCCTTCCGCGGAAAAGTTTTATCCCTATTGTGGGGTCACCAGTATGGTATTTGTAAATTGAAATCATATCCCCTCTCAAGTGTCTCTTTTCCAGAGAGAATAAGTTCAGTGCTGGTAACCTTTCTTCATAATTAATATCCTCCAGTGATATTTGTTATGGGTTACTCAGATTTACAGCGACTGCACTTCCAAGTGCACTTTCAGTGCAATTTCAAGTGCAAGGAAAATAAAAAACTAATAAAATCAGCAGAGCACTTGTAGTGCAAAGTTGGATTTGCCTTTCGTAAATAACCCCCACTGTGTTAAATCAGCAGCAATAGAAAATAGGTGTATAAACATGCAATATAAATAATGATCCAAAACATGTAATAAAAGTGATCCTAGTGCATAAATAATAACTTGTGTCTCAATGCTGGACACCAAACACACAAATCTAAACAACAATATAATCGTGCATGTCCATCGATACAAGTCCCTATATAAAAAGTCCTTTTTGTGAGGTAGGACACACTATCCCTACACCCTTATGCCGCGTACACACGATCGGACTATCCGGCGGACTTGGTCCGGCGGATCAGAGTCCGCCGGACAATTCGCCCGTGTGTGGGCTCCGAATGACTTTTTCTTCCCAAAAGTCCGGCAGACTTAGAAAGAAGTCTTGACTCAAAATTGTCGGCCGGACTCGGCAGTCTGGCAGACAATCCGCCCGTCTGTGTGCTAGTCCACCAGACTTTTCAAATGAACGGACTTGCCCACACACGGAGTAAAGTCCGTTCATTTTGAACGTGACTCCAGGTAGACGGGACTAGCGAAGGAAGTCAATGTCGCCGCCTCCATCGGCCAGATTGACACCTTGCTAGCCCCGTCGCCTGGTATAGATTTAAAGGGGAACCCCTACGCCGAAAAAAATGTCGTGGGGGTCCCCCCAAAGTCCATATTAAACCCTTATCCGAGCACGCAGCCCGGCCGGTCAGGAAAGGGGTTTGGGACGAGCGAGTGCCCTCCCCCCCCCCTCCTGAGCCATACCAGGCCGCATGCCCTCAACATGGGGGGTGCTTTGGGAAAGGGGGGGCCCTGCGGCCCCCCCACCACAAAGCACCTTGTTCCCATGTTGATGAGGACAAGGGCCTCTTCCCGACAACCCTGGCCGTTGGTTGTCGGGGTCTGCGGGTGGGGGGCTTATCAGAATCCGGGAGCCCCCTTTAATAATTGGGCCCCCAGATCCCACCCCCCACCCTATGTGAATGAGTATGGGGTAAATGGTACCCCTACCCATTCACCTGAGGGAAAAAGTGTTAATAAAAAAAACACAACACAGGTTTTTAAAGTAGTTTATTAGACAGCTCCAGGGGTCTTCTTCCGACTTCGGGGGTCTTCTCGCCGGGCTCCTCTGCTATCTTCTGCTCTTTTACTGCTTTTTTACTAGTGGAGGAGCCCAGCTTTCTCCTTCGTCGCCGCCGTCCGGGGGTCTTCTTCCGACTTCGGGGGTCTTGTCCCGCTCTTCCTTTCTTCTGCCGGGCCTCTGCTATCTTCTTCCAGCTCTTTTATTAGCGTTAACCCGGTCTTCTCGTTTGTCGCTGACGCTGCCTTCTTCTTCTCCTCTTCTTCTTCTTCCTTCTGATGTTGACATGACGCTATCTCTCCGGCTGCAATTCCAGGGACACATTGCGCAGCGACTTGTATAGGCATAAGGGGCGGGGTCATCGGGTAATGTCACATGGTGACCCAGCCCCTTAAGATGTCACAGTCCCTGCATTCCCCTGGACTGTGACATCATACGGGGCGGGGTCACCATGTGACATCACCCGGTGACCCCGCCCCTTATGCCTATATAAGTCGCCGCGCAATGCGTCCCTGGCATTGCGGCCGGAGATAGCGTTGTGTCAACATCAGAAGGAAGAAGAGGAGAAGAAGAAGAAGGCGGCAACAGCGACAGCGACGAACGAGAAGACCGGGCCAACGCTAGTAAAAGAGCTGGAAGAAGATAGCGGAGGCCTGGCAGAAGAAACAAAAAGCGGGACAAGACCCCCGAAGTTGGAAGAAGACCCCCGAAGTCGGAAGAAGACCCCCGGACAGCGGCGACGAAGGAGAAAGCCGGGCTCCTCCTCTAGTAATAGAGCAGTAAAAGAGCAGGAGATAGTGGAGGAGCCCGGCGAGAAGACTCCCGAAGTTGGAAGAAAACCCCCAGAGCTGTCTAATAAACTACTTTAAAAACCAGTGTTGTATTTTTTTTTATTAACATTTTTTCCCTCATGGGGAATGGGTAGGGGTACCATTTACCCCATACTCATTCACATAGGGTGGGGGGCCGGGATCTGGGCATCTTATTAAAGGGGGCTCCCGGATTCTGATAAGCCCCCCGCAGACCACGACAACCAACAGCCAGGGTTGTCGGGAAGAGGCCCTTGTCCTCATCAACATGGGGACAAGCTGCTTTGGGGTGGGGGGGCCGCAGGGCCCCCCTTCCCCAAAGCACCTCCCCCCATGTTTAGGGCACGCGGCCTGGTACGGCTCAGGAGGGGGGCGCTAGTTCGTCCCCACCCCCTTTCCTGCCCAGCCAGGCTACGTGCTCGGATAAGGGTCTGGTGTGGACTTCGGGGGGACCCCCACGCCGTTTTTTCGGCGTAGGGGTTCCCCTTTATATCCATACCAGGCAACGGGGCTAGCAAGGTGTCAATCTCGCCGATGGAGGCGGCGACATTGACTTCCTTCGCTAGTCCCGTCTACCTGGAGTCACGTTCAAAATTACTGTGTGGGCAAGTCCGTTCATTTGAAAAGTCCGGCGGACTAGCACACAGACTGGCGGATTGTCCGCGGACTGCCGAGTCTGGCGGACAATTTTGAGTCAAGACTTCTTTCTAAGTCTGCCAGAGCCCACACACGGGCGAATTGTCCGGCGGACTCTGGTCCGCTGGACCAAGTCCGCCGGATAGTCCGATCGTGTGTACGCAGCACTAGTAACACTGGGAGTCAGGTCTTGATGATGGTACTCCTGTTTTAGGTAGCAATTGCATATATGTGTATTATATGCACGCATCCTTGTACCTCTATTGGCAGTTACCGTATACACTGCAGGACTGTATTGTAAGTTTGGAGCTTTTGTTTTTTTTTTCTTTTTATTGGCAGTGTTTGTTCTTCACGCTGCCTACTGTTTTTTGTATTGTAATTGCACTATTGCAAAACTAATAAAAAAAAGAATTTCTCAAAAAAAAAGGATGATTTCTTGTGCCAGTAAATTATTTTCTAATGTTACATCAAAGTGTCTATGCATACTGTGGAAATAGTCATTTTTCTTCACAAAATCAACAACTATTTCCGAGAATCAATTCTGTTTCATAATGATACCTATGCTTTGTGGTGATATTTAAATAAATCCTATTGTCCTATCAACTCAGTGAACTCAACAATCCATAGTTAATCTCTTTGTGATTGCTGATACAAACCTGCCATCTAGTGGACAAGATACAAATTACATTCTCATTCACAACTAATTGTTAAATACATTTTTCTTTTATATGTTTTGCAAGTAAATATTTTGCAAGAGAAATCATATCAAGGCATTTCCGTCACTGCAAACTTATTCTAGCCAGTGTGCAACTTTTGTCCTTTGACAAGCTTCAAAGCACAGATCATGTTTAAAATCAATTCATGAGGATTTTTACTTATGCTGACCCCTTTGTTCTACTGTAGAGTTTACCAATACTAGAGTTCTGTTCTGAATAGCTTGTTCTGTCTCATCATACAGATGCTGATTTATAGTGAGAACTGACCAATGGACATGGCACTGCAAAACACTGATTTCATTATGATATAAATAAATGAATTCCAGGGCAATCTTTTATTCATGTAACACCAGGCTTTATACTGGATTCACACTGCTGCACTGCAGTCTGGCCGCAGTGTGGGTGTATCTGCAGTTTTTGCAAGTTTTACCCCTGGTTTTAGCCACAGTCTTGTATTTTATTTTTTTTATTATTATTATCAGCATTTAAAAAAAAAAAAAATCCAAACATTATCTTGAAACATATAGAATGCAAAAAAAAAGGAAAGAGAAAAAAAGGAGGAAGAAAAGAGAGGGGAAAAAAAAAGGAAGGGGAAGGTTGGGGGGACCTACGATCAATGTAAATATAGAACTGTCAGGAAGGTACAGAAACTAAAAGGTTAATCAGTATTAATTAATAAGTCATACTCTAACTTAACATCAGGGGCTGATATAATTTCATAATATAGTTTAGTTTCCTTAAATTCAAACCATTTTGCCCATGTCTTAATATATTTGGGTGGGCGATGCCCCCGTTGTCCGTGGGTGACCGAGGGTCCAGCAATCCATCTTCTGAATGACCAACAGCATAGGTTACACACTTATGTGGATTGTACAACCCAAGGTGTCAATGCAAAGCCTTTCATATAGGCAAGACAATACGTCAATTTGGCCAACGAATAGCTGACCATGTTTACTATTCTGGCAATGGTAAAATACTTACTCCAGTGACAAGACACATAGGTCTACACCACAGGTATGATAATACTGTGGTTTCCTTTAGTTTCTTAGACGTCATTCCCCAAGACCCACAAGGGGGTGATTGGGATAATTGTATACTCCAACACGAAATGCTCTGGATTGAGCGATTGAATGCAACTGTATTCCTGGGCTTAAATTAAATGCATTTATATAAACCTTTCCTATGATAATTCCAGGTCATTACTTGTTGTCTCTTTTTCTTCCCTTTCTTCTTCCTTGCTTTCCTTTGCCCTTTTCCCTTTTCTTCCCCCCCCCCCCCCCCTCTTTTTCCTTCTCTTTCCTTTCCTTTTCTTCCTACTGACTTATTACCCCTCCAGGGTTAGTACTAAGTGAGTGGATTACATTTTTTCTAAGCATATATGTGTACTCATATTTTAGTCTCATTTGTATATGGCTATATTTGTATAGAAACAATCTATGTTTTTTACTATATTGATGGAATTGCTTTCTCTGTAAAGCAATCATGTTTTATTTTGTATATTTTCTGTTCTTTTAACCACTTCGCATCCAGGCCAATTCTGACATTTCTCTCCTACATGTAAAATTCATAATTTTTTTGCTGGAAAATTTCATAGAACCCCCAAAAATTATATATGTTTTTTTAGCAAAGACCCTAGAGAATACAATGACGGTCGTTGCAACTTTTTATCTCGCACGGTATTTGCGCAGCAAAAAAAACAATTTCATGCTTAAAAAAAAACAAAACAGTAAAGTTAGCCCAATATTTTTTGCATAATGTGAAAGATGAAGATACGCCGAGTAAATAGATACCCAAAATGTCACACTTCAAAATTGCACGCGCTCGTGGAATGGCGCCAAACTTTGGTATTTAAAAATCCCCATAGGCGACGATTTAAATTTTTTTACTGGTTACATGTTTTGAGTTACAGAGGAGGTCTAGGGCTAGAATTATTGCTCTCGCTCTAACGTTTGCGGCGATACCTCACATGTGTGGTTTGAACACCGTTGTCATATGCTTACGTATGCGTTCACTTCTGCGTACAAGCTCACGGGGACAGGGGCGCTTTAAAAAAAAAAAATGGATTACTTTTATTCCTATTACAAGGAATGTAAACATCCATTGTAATAGGAATATAACATGATCGGACCTATTTACAGTGAGATATGGGGGGGTCAATAAGACCCCACATCTCACCTCTAGGCTGGGAGGCCTAAAATAAAAAAATAAATAAAAACGATCACCGCTTCCCAGCCTCGGCGCCGTTATTTGAATGCAGAGGCCGGGCGTGACGTCATAACATCGCGCCCGGACTCCGAACGATCATAGAGACTCCGGCGACCATCTGGTCCGCCGAAAATCTCTATGGTCATCATCCGGGGGCCGGCGGATCCTGTGTCTGACTCACCGATGGAAGCGGTGAGTCGGAAGAAGCACCGGAGGGCAGCGGGAGGGGACGATCAAGTGGCGGAACAGCCGCTATGATCGTTCTTATGGTGCAGGGAATCGCCAGATGAAAACGGCAATATCTGAATGATTTCTGTAGCTACACCCATCATTCAGATATACCCCCGGGGAAGTCAAGGCCGTCATATGACGGCCTACGGATGCGAAGTGGTTAATAGCATCATTGGCTGGCTTTAGGATCTCTGCATTTGGCTGTACTTTCATCTGCTGGATCATGTTTTTAACTTACTCATGGATGGTAAGTTATACATATACTTTTTTCATTGCGCTTTAGGTGCCATCTAGTGATTACCTGTAACATTACATGCTGGAAATGGTTGTTAGTTTTGTCTAAATACTTGCTTATATACTTAATTTTTGATACCACAATTGCGACCTTCTTGCTGTTGACTCTATTGAAGATATACTAATTGGATTCAATCATTTAACATACCTAGACTCAACTGTGTTCCACCTGTCCCACCGCCTATATACCACTTTTTGCTAAAGTGTGTTGTTCATTTATTGGAAATAGTAAGTCTGGTATGTATGTTTTAACCACTATTTTCATTGGTCATCTATCTTGACTAATAATCAAGTTGATGGAAACTCAGTGTAACTATATTATACCACCTCGTTTCTACAGGGTCAATTTGCTATAACACCCATAGAACATATGGGATATTTACCATTGTCTTTAACATGTGCTATTTGTATACTTATATATTCTTTTCAGTGTTTAGTTCTCCTGTTCTCCTATTTTGCTCCCCTGAAGAAAAAGGGGAACCCACGAAACATGTTGAGAGTTTGATCTTTAATGTTCATATGGTGACTAGAGACATTTATCATTCCTAGTGGGACCCCAACAGAGGTGGTATGACCACTTAGAATGAAATTAATATGCAATACCTAGTGTTTTACAATGAATGTTGATTGTACTGTATGTAAAATAAACTTTATTGATTTTAAACAATATTGTTGTAATGTCTTGTGACGTACCGGGAATATCCTACTTGCCCCACCCCTTTTCTTCTAGACAAACTTAAAGCATGTGTCATCAACACACTATTCATAATGTGCAAAAAAACAGGATCTACATTCTAATGCCCCGTAAACACGATTGGAAATTCCGCCAGCAAAAGCCTGATGTGAGCTTTTGGTTGGAAATTCCGACCGTGTGTATGCTCCATCAGACTTTTGTTAGTAGAATTCCCGCCAGCAAAAGATTGAGAGCAGGTTCTCAATTTTTTCCGATCGTCTGTACCGATTCCAACGCGCAAAACTCCAACGCATGCTCGGAAACAATTTGACGCATGCTTGGAAGCATTGAACTTAATTTTCTCGACTCATCGTAGTGTTGTACGTCACCGCGTTCTTGACGGTCGAAAGTTCAGAGAACTTTTATGTGACCGTGTGTATGCAAGCCAAGCTTGATCGGAATTCCGTCGGAAAAAACATCCAAGTTTTTTTTCCGACGGAAAATCCGCTCGTGTGTACGGGGCATGACAGGACAGGAGTTACATTCTGAAGTCTTGCCGCCACTTCCATGCTTGGAACTGGCGGCTCTCTTTGTAAGTGCACTATTTTATTTGTCATGGCAATCATTTTACTGGCATTTTGATCAATTCTTTGACTTTTTTATGTGAAATCTATACTTTTTAACAAATATACTACATTATATGTGGTCCCCTGCTTGTGGCTCCGTGTGGTGAGTGCTTCACATACAGTATCAAGCAAACTTTCTGACTGTCCCCAGTGGTGAGAAGTGTCTGCATTGTGAGAATAGAGCTGGTTGACCACGTGTGAAGGATCCTGTTGACACAAATGCGCATGTTGCTGCTTTCTTCTGGCAGCTTTAATTTATGTGAGTGCATTTAAGCTCTGTTGCTCATGTTTGGTGGAGAGGATTTCCATTAGCTGGTGGAAGACACTTTCTTTGCGGTGATATTTATCACATATTTTGGACTCTTTTGCATTGGACTTTATTTTCACTGATTACATTTTTTTTCATCATATTTGAATATTGTGGATGCTTTTTGCACATTATGAATAGTGTGTTAATGACACATGCTTTAAGCTTGTAATAGTCTATATTTGGAGGCACTGCATTATTTTCTCCGTTGGTTTGTTTGGACAGTGACGAATCTAGGGGGGTGCAGGGGGGTCACCTGGGCACCGCATCAGCTACTTTTGCTATGTTGCTAAGCAAACGTAGCTGCAGCATCGATCTGGAATGCTTTTCTATCGGGTGGGCGGAAGGAGTGAAGTGACTCAGCGCTAGTGTGCTGTGCAGTCTCCTATGTTTCTCCGGTATTTGCCAAAATATGCAGTGGGCGCCGCCTGTGCATTAGACTTGATAGGGCAGCAGTGGCACCCTTAGAGCAGCAGTACCCAGTACGGCGCCACTCACGGCATAGTCCTGGAACGCTGTGAGGTCTCCCTTCTAGTCCTGCCCAGTGCTCAAACAGCCCATGCCTTTTCTGAGTGAGGCATCCCAGCTCCAGTACAAGTTTAAATATGTCAGCCTGCCTGGAAAGGAATAATTATGACTATAAGAGGGGTTTTTTGTGACTAGAAAAGGTGGGTTGGTATTGCAAAGGATTGGGGGGACTAAGAAGGCCCAGGACTGGGGGGTGCAGAGGAGGCCCTTGAATGGGGTGGCAGTGCAGAGGAGGCTCTCGACTAGAAAAGGGTTGGTGTTGCAAACACTTTAGATGGGGGGGTGCAGAGGAGGCCCTGGACTAGGAAAAGAGGGGCTGGTGTGGCCCTGGATAGGACTAGGTGAGAGGGTGCCTGGAGGTCCTAGACTAGAAGAGGGGGATCGTGGAGGCCCTGGACTAGGAAAGAGGATGCCTGAAGGACCTGCTAGAATTAGGGAGAAGGAGCCTGGACCTAAAGCCTTGGCTAGGAAGAGCCTGCCTGGGCCCTGGAGGTGAGCCTTGAGTTGATGAGTTCACAGTTCACAGCATAAATGGGGACATTTATCAATTGTCGCAAGTAATGCCAAGGGAGACAGGTTGTGTGACAGATTTATTAAAGGAGAAGTACAGCCAATGCTCTTTGGCTGTACTTCTCCTGTGGATCACAGGTGCGCAGTTCGTTCTGCACTCCTGTGACCATTTTTTAACCACAGGGGGCTTTTAGTGCAGTAATGCCGCTATGTAAACACATACTATTTTTCTTGGGGGGGGGGGGCAGAAAAAAACTGTATACTTACATTTTGCAAGCTGCCAATTTATTTTCTTTTCTTTAGCGCTGACCCCTTTTTATGTTTTCATAAATATAAAAGTAAAAGAAAGTCTGAAGTGCGAAGTAAGTCAATAAGATTATATTTATAGTGAAACATAAGAAAGAAGAAGGAATATTGTAAAAAAGATGGAGAAAAATGGATTACTAAATATAAGATTATTTAGTTTGGAAGTTTTGTGCATTTTATAAAATAGAAAGAGCTACTGATATGGTGGAAGAGAATGAGATAAAGTTGTTTAGTTATACATATCTTGCACAGCTTCCAATATAGGAAACTTTTTTTAGTGCAACAGATTTAAAATAATAATTGTAAAAACAAAAATCAAAGGAATTAAAGGTTAAAGGAAACATTTGGTAATAACATACACTTTCATTTTATAACATCAGAATTGTATGAACAATACAAACAATAGTTATCTTTTTTTTTTTTTTTTAATCCAATATGAACTTGTAAGTGCTGCCTGTCTGCTGGCCATCTCTTCCCACCACTCCCTGGATTCCCATGCCTTGTAGTTTCTCATCTGCTGTTTATTTTTAATTTCAAAGGACTACATATCCCATGGTACCGTGCAGCCTGCAAGCAGTAATTCTTGTACTGACTTCTCCTTCTAAAACTCCTCCTCTCAGCACCCCTGTAGCTCAGAAGGGCTTTGTGAAATATATGACACAGCAGTGCCTACCCGCACCCGGGTATAGTGAATATGGGTCACACAATTCAAGGAAGGAAATGTGTGGGGATTGTCGTAAAGTAAGTTTACAAACTTTAAGGTTGTTCAGCTTAATCAAAGTAGGCTATAAATATTTAAAATTCAATCTGAAATTGAATGTATGATTTTACATTTTTTTAGATACACTTTACATTTTAGTATTTAGTGGGTAAGATGCTAAACGCATCAACTGTCCTGGTAGGGTATTCACTGGTTTCCTCTGTGACTTTTACCCTATTCAGCTTTCTGTTACCTTTTTATATTGTTAATTTAGTAAAGCTTTCCCTTTTTTACAGCTTATTATGTGTAACTGCCTATACTTCCTTGATGTAGCTTCCTTGCTATAGCACCCAAAATAAATATTTAACCAAAGCAAAACAGCAATGTACTAACATACATTGCAGTGTTCTGCTAGTCAATTCATTTTGAATTGCCCGCCCTAATGCAACATATGTTAATGCCTGACAAAGCATGCATTAATGTGTGTTAACACACTGCAAATATGTAAATGGGTCCCAACTATGACAACACTGCAAAGAATAGTCAAAAACTAATTCAGCACCTCCTGACATAAAATCAAACATCCTTTATTGTGTGTCAGCATTGTAAAATCAACCTTTGCAAGTGATTAGATACCTACTCACAACCTCTTCTGAGGCGTATGTGTAAATTTCTTAAAGATATGAACATTTATTCCAAATTATGGACCAACTGGAATGTGGTGAACATCAAGTCACTTTATTTCTCAAATCCATAGGATCTAGTCCTTGTCATTATCAAATATCACCTAAATAAATACATTGATTAGACCACGGAATCAAAGTAATACTTTAGGGGTAATCCCTACCTACTTATCCATAGTTATTTCCTGTTATAGATTTTTTGTTATACCTCCAAAGATGCAGAACTTTAGTGGCAGCCAGGTTTTCCCCCTTCCTCTCACCTATTTATGGGTGGGTGAGAGCTCAGTGTACTTGGAGAGCAATGCCCATACCATTATGCCATAGTTTGGTATGTCCAATACTGTATATAGATGATCTTTTGTTTTTCTGTACAGGTCATGTTAAAGGAGTTGTAAACATTCAAGGTTTTTCACCTTAATGCATTCTATGCATTAAGGTGAAAAACCTCCTGTGCTGTGCTGAGCCCCCCTTTTTCTTACCTGAGCCTGATTGTTCCAGCGACAGGGACGAGCACAGCAGCTCCATCCACTGTTTTGGGTCCTCATTGGATAGATTGATAGCAGCAGGAGCCATTGGCTTCCGCTGCTGTCAATCAAATCCAGTGACGGGGTGGGATCAAGTCCTGCTGTCTGTGTCAATGGACGCAGCAACAGGACTCAGGAACGCACCCGCACGAGTGCCCCCATGGAAAGCGTCTTTCCGTGGGGGCCGCTCTGTGCAAAGGTTTTGCAAAACCTTAGCACAGAGCAGGTAAGTATAACATGTTTGTTATTTTAAAAAAATACAAAAAAAAGCTTTACAATCACTTTAACCACTTCAACCCCGGAAGGATTTACCACCTTAATGATACTGTGCTGCGTGCAAAACTGCCCTGTCCAATTTCTCACAGTCAAACAGTTCTACATGTAAAAGAAGATGCCATTTATGTCAGCTAAGCCCACTTTAAAAAAAAAAAAAAAAATCTAAACTTGTAATGAGAAGTAATATTATGTCTAAGGGCCGGTTCACACCATGACTGCATCTGAATTGCGAAGGAATGTGCTGTGGATTCCTGTACAATTCAACCTGCATGAAAAACGCACTGCTTTTGCGATCTGCAGCAGGTGTCAATAAAAAGTTAATGACACCTCAAATACAGGTCGCAAACATAGTGTGTTTGCCCTACACCTGCCAGCCCCAGATCACCGTGTGATCTGGTTGCAGTGCATGTTAAAAAGTAGTGCATACACTCCTTTGGTGCATTGCAATTTTAGCCCATTCAAAATGAATGAGCTTGAAATTGCACTGCACAAACCCACATGTGAATTGCACAGGAACGCACAGTGCATTCCTGTGTGATTCAGCTCCAGGCATGGAGTGATCCAGTGATCTAAAAATTCAGATAGAAGTAATAAAAAGTGGGGTTTGCTGACATTGATGGCATCTCCTTTTTCATGTAGCACTTCTGTGAGAAATTGGGTAGTGCAGTTTAAAACCCGATTTCTCGGGAAAAGCCCAGGTCCGGACGGATTCTCCATAAATTACCTTAAGAAATTCCAGAAAATTCTGATACTCCGGCTTTGTAATTATATGAACGGACTTGGCACAGATTACGGATTAAGATCTGAAGCACAGAAAGCATTGATTACTATAATTTTGAAAGAAGGAAAAGATGAAATGCTATGTTCAAGCTACAGACCAATCTCTCTCTTGAATTTTGATACAAAACTATATGCAAAAGTACTAGCAAACAGACTTAGAGATAAAATTAAAGAACTAGTCCATATGGACCAGGTAGTGTTTGTTTCAGGAAGAGAGGGGCGCGACAATGGAGTTAAAACACTCCTCCTGTTGCAAAAAATGAAAACACAGGGGCCCCCAGGACTATTTCTGTCAATTAAAGCTGAAAAAGCATTTGACAGAGTAGACTGGGGGTTCATGATGGAGACATTGAGGCATATAGGTCTGGGTGCCAGGATGGTACAAAGAATTGGTGTATTGTATGAAGCACCGACCGCAGCAATAAAAATCAATGGGGATCTCTCAACTCCCTTTATCATGAGAAATGGGACGAGACAGGGTTGCCCCCTGTCCCCATTGCTTTTTGTGCTCTCGCTCAAACCTTTATTGGCAACAGTCAGAGCAAATAGAGACATTAAGGGAATAAAAATGGGCGACGTTTAGCATAAGGTCGCGGCTTTCGCAGATGACCTGCTGTTTTATGTCTCCAAACCTAAACATACAATGCCACGATTAATCAAAACGCTAAGAAAATATGGAGAAATAGCAAATTTCAAAATCAACTTAAACAAATCAGAAATCTTAAACATAAATGTTGAACCAAAAGAGATACATGAGCTGCAAAAAGAATATCCTTTTCCCTGGAAGAAGAAAGGCTTAAAATACCTAGGGATTAAATTAGCAAATTCAGTAGAACAACTATTCAGCGAGAATTTTATTGCACTATTGGATGAAATTAAAAATGAGACCAAAAAACTATCTTTAAAGCCTCTATCATGGTTTGGCCGAATCAATACAGCCAAAATGGTGTTACTCCCCAAAGTTACATATAAATTTTCAATGTTACCAATCCCCCTCACAGATTATTATTTTCAAACCTTAAAATCGATAATAAACAGATTCATCTGGCAAAACAAAAAACCTAGGATCTCTAGCAATATCTTGAAGCAGGATAAGGATCAAGGAGGATTGGGGATCCCGGACCTTAAAAAATATTATTAAGCGATCATAGCATCACGAGCAATAGAGTGGGCACGGGAAACAGAAGATAAACACTGGGTTAAAATGGAGAATATTATAAGGGGTAAGTTTAAGAAGGGTAATATGGATTCCCCCACATTTAAGGGGTTTGGGCACAAACACACAAAAAATAACTAAAAATGTATTTAAAATAATGGAATTTGTTACATAAGCAATATAAGTGGGAGTATAACTCACCGTTAATGTTTTTGAGTTATAATGAGTATTTTCCACCAGGAAAAAGACACATAGGGGGCCAATGGTTAGGAGAAAACACGCAATTGAAAGATATAATGGATAAAGGAAAAATAAAAACACTAGTAGAACTACAACACAATGGGGCACAAATAAGAATCAATGAGTGGCGTTATCTGCAGCTGATCCATTTCGTAAGAAGCCTCCCCCAACCGATTAGAACAAAAGAAAAATATACAGCATTAGAAAAAATCTCAGGGACAAAAAAAAAAAATAGAGCTATTCTTGCAGAGGACCAACCGGAGATACCGCCTTTCCTTTTCAAATGGGGCACGGAATTGGGTTCACATGATTATATGCACAAAATAAAAAAAATATTGAAACTCACCCACAAATCAGCTATTGACACTATGATGACGGAGATGAATTATAAATGCCTCTCTAGATGGTATATGACACCTGATAAACTAAATAAAATTCACTCAGATAATTCACAGAACTGTTGGAGGGGATGCAATAAGCTGGGCACAATGGCCCATATTTGGTGGGAGTGCCCAAAAATAAAAAAATTTTGGACAGAGATTCGGAGCCTTATAAAAGTAATCACTGACATGAATATAAAAGAGGATCCCTGGATATGCCTATTCCATGGGACCGATGATCCAATAAAGCAATATACAAAAACATTAATACCCCAGATGTTAAATGCAGCCAAGGGCCTTATCCCGAAAAAATGGCAGCAGGAAGAAGCACCCACTAAAAGAGAGTGGGTCTTAAAAGTGGAAGAAATGTATCATCTGGAAAAATTGAGGTATAATGGAGAAGAAGGAGAAGAAGAGGATCTGAAAAAATGGAAAAGATGGCAGACTTTCAAGCAGACATGGGAATATGCCGAAACGATTATATAAATAGAATGATATAGCGAAATGGTGTCCGCAACAAGAAGAGGAGAGGTATTGGGAAATAGGGTGGGCGGGATTGGGAGGGGGGAGGGAAAGAACGGGAATAGGAAGATAAAAAGAAAACCCCACACATTATAAAAGTGAAATAAAAATTCAAAAGAGATAATATATAGTATGCAAAATGGTAAACTAAACTGTATGGTTTAATTCTTTTCATAATAAAATTCCACAATGATGCGAAATATAACGAGAGATACAAATGAACGCGAAGTTGAATAATAATCTCTTGAATATTGCTGAAGTGGAAAAAAAAAAAAACCCGATTTCTCAAATTCAGGACAGCTGTGCTACATGAAAAAGCAGACACTAATGTCTTTACATTGCAGCTAATGTAACTGGGCTAACCTGCAGTCCCCCGAGAATCCAGATCCAATACCACCATAATGCAGCTCATGTGTGCACAGTGCACACCAGAAGAACCAGGGAACGTTCATCCTCGAAGCCTGCCACACGCCCTCCTGCCCACTCAAACTACTGTATCTCACAGTCAGGCTCCGCCTCTCTTCCTGTGAGATGTTTAGCCCGGAGTGATTACTCATTGAGAGCAGCTGAACAGTTGCTGAGGGAGAAGCGAAGGAGGGGGGAGTTGGAGAAAGATTTTTTTTCTTCTTCTTCTGCAATCTGTTCAGATTGCTCTCCCCCCGCCCGGTGGCCGGGCCCGGTACAACAGGACCAGTTGTACTGGCTTATCAGCGGTCCTGGTTGCAACACACATTTTAATTTGTTTAGGTGAAACCCTACTTTTTCCTTTCTTCTGCCTACTATTAATACTTCAAAATTACATACTTATATACAAAAGTGAGATACTGTATTGAAAAAGTGCTCCCCATTCACACCTGAGACCTTGTAAAACTAACGAGTCACATGGATCCGGGGAGGGAAAATGGCTAATCGGGCCCAATTTGGACATTTTCACTTAGGGGTGTACTCACTTTTGTTGCCAGTTGTTAACACATTATTGGCTGTGTGCTGAGTTATTTTGAGGGCATAGCAAATGTACACTATTAGATAAGCTGTACACTTACTACTTTACATTGTAGCAAAGTTTAATTTCTTTAGTGTTGTCACATGAAAAGATATAATAAATTATTCATAAAAATGTGAGGGGTGTACTCAATTTTGTGAGATACTGTACTTACAATCCATTGTCTTACAAGTATTTACAATCCATTGTCATTTTTATTTTTTTATTTACATGCATAAATGTGCTATTTCTCCAGTTTAAAATGTTTCATTAAAATCCACTGCATTAAAACAGTTTATTAGTCCATTATTATCCTCTTCTGGGTCCACTTCAATTCAAAATAAATTCACCTCTTCTGCCACCTTGTGTCACACTTCACCCTGGTTTGCGCTCCCACCTTATTTATTGAACCTTTAGGTTAAAAGGTCCAATATCAGCTTTTTCCTTTCTGTGGTTAATAGCACCTTTCCCCTGTAGTTTTTAGAAACTACTTACTTACAGATAGTGTCACTCTAAAGCCTCATTCACACGATAGGACTTTGTACAAACTTTTCCATGGATTTTTGTACAAAAGGCGTCGGCCCTGAACTTGTATTGCATACACACAGCAGGACTTTTTCAGCCAACTTTCACCAAATCATGTGGTTTTTCTGCTCTTTACCGCCACCTTTGGTCAACTTCTGTATTGTTGTCTGATCTTTTGCATTGGTTCTGAGCATGGATGTTTGTACTTTGTACAAAAGTCCTATGGTTTTCTGTACACACGATCGGACTTTGCCCCATCAGACTTTTGTTTGCAGAAAGTTGGTCCGTTCGCACAGCCAACAAAAGTCTGATGAAAACTGAAAAAGTTGGTCGGATGGAGCGTACACACGGTCGGATGTTGGTCCAAAACAGCTAATTTGCATGTTTGTAGTCAAAAAGTCTGATCATGTGTATGGGCCTTAAGGCAAAAACAAATAACATTGTTATATTGCTTTCCGTAAAAAAATGTATATTTAATAAGAGTAATAAAAAAAACAAAAAAACTCAGTGCACAAAAGATATATGCAAATGTTGTACTGTTACTGTTTGAGATTGTGCAGTCCATACCTACTGCGCCACTGTTTCTAGCTGTGTATCAGACGTCTCTACCTAGCGTAACAACGTCTCAAAAAAATGTGATGAGATTTAATCACTTTCAGCAGCTGTTTTAATCACTTATTGACTGTACAACTTCTTTATCTTTTAATCCTTGCCTATGTTCCCGTTTAGGCTTGTGACATGACTAGGGTTGCCACCTGTCCGTGATTCACCCAGACAGTCTGGGTCTTGAAACTTGTGCCTGGGTTTTGTACTGCTTGATATCCGGGCACATTACTGACCATTCGGGCAGGAGGGGGGAACATAAGCACACCTGCCACTGTGGAGACAGCAGAAGCGCATTTTTTCTAAATAAATACACTGTGCCTGTTGTGCGTGTTGAGAATCCAAAGCTCCTTTCTCTCCCCCCCCCTCCAGTCTTCTGCAGAGTCTCTCTGATATCTAACTCAAACCCCCCCTCCAATCACCAGTACGGTGTGCTGAGAGAACCGTGAGATGGAGCTCACTGTAGATACTGTTGGGCTGGCTGCTGCTCACACTACCGGAAGGGAGGAGGTGAGCACTGAGCAGAATTTATTTTTGTGAGAAAAGTCTCCTAGGGTGGAAAGCTGTAAACTTTCAGGAGAATTCGTTTTGCTGATGCAGTAAAGGGTTAAGGTGACAGGAGAGTGGGAAGAAATAGTGAGTGTGTGTGCCAGATCACAGCTGACAGATATCTCCCAAGCCTGGCCACATGTCTGTCTGTACAAACATCCCCATTCTGCCCCCATCACTCCCTGGTCACCCCACAGACACTGCAAGAAATCCCTCCACATTCTTCCCCATCATACCCTCTGCACTCCTCTCCTATACATACTGCCCCCCAGAGCCGGTACAGGGGGGGGCGGAAGGGGCAGATGCCCTGGGAGGTACAATTTATTGGGGGTGGGGGGGCGCAGTGAAGTGTCCTTCTAAAAGGTGGCTGGACTGGAGTGATTGTTCGGAGGGTCCAGCCACTATAGCCTGCACTTGTAACGATGTGCCGAGTGTGCAGAGTCCTGCACACCCGACACAAGCCTACACAGACAAGCTTTTCATTTGCCTTGCGCCCTGTCAGCGGAGATTCTCCCCCTGACAGGCACTCTGTACTGTAGTCCCGGTCCGGTGTGATGTCACCAGCTGGGAGGAACAGATCTCCTCCCACCGTGATGGGAGGGAGGAGATCAGACCACCCACCGGGATGGGAGGAGCAGAGAGTGCAGCGTGATAGGAGGAGTAGAGAGCGCAGTTTGAGCCACAACCTAGGGGAGGTGCTCTGTACTGTAGTCCCGGCCCGGTGTGACGTCACCAGCTGGGAGGAACAGATCTCCTCCCACCGTGATGGGAGAGAGGAGATCAGACCACCCACCAGGATGGGAGGAGCAGAGAGCGCAGCGTGATAGGAGGAGTAGAGAGCGCAGCTTGAGCCGCAACCTAGAGGAGCCGAGGAGGATGGACTAAGCTCTGCAATGTGCAAGATCTCAAGTAAGCCCATACTATTAATACATATTAGTAAATTTTGATTTTGCACTTTTATATATTAATATTTTGTATTGAGGGTTCTTTTTTGCTGAAGGCCATGTATGTTGGTTGAGAAGTTTGTGATATTTTTTGATTTTGCATTTTTCCTATTTATGTGAATATTTGATATTGGGGCACTACCTCACACAAAATAATGCAAAACTGAAAACTTTAGTATGTTCACATGGGCCTTGACAGAAAAAAAACAGTTAACAGGCCTTTCTACAAGCACATTTGCTGCATTATTATTTCAAAGTGCCTCCAATAAAAATACATATACCGTATTTTTTGCTCGATAAGACACACTTTTTCCCCCCAAAAAATAGGGAGACATGCCTGTGCGTCTTATGGAGCAAATACTGAACAGCCCCCCCACCCGTCGTCAACGCTGCCTTGTCACAATACAGGTCGGCCGTCTCCCACGAGCGCCAGGCGATTTCCTGTCATTCAAAGAAGACAGAAAACAGAGCAGCCCCAGCGGCTGAATGGAGTACTGCCGCTCGGGCTGTTCTGTCTTCTGAGTGACAGGTGGACAGGCGACTGTGATGACGTCCTCGCCAGTCGCCAGGCACAGAACAGGCTGCATTTAATGGACACAGGTAAGGCTGCATTTAAAGGGCACAAGTCAGGTTGCATTTAAAGGGCACAAGTCAGGATGCATTTAAAGGGCACAAGTCAGGCTGCATTTATTGGGCACGAGTCAGGCTGCATTTAATGGGCACAAGTCAGACTGCATTTAATGGACAAAAGTAAGGCTGCTTTTAATGGGCACAAATCAGGCTGCATTTTATGGAACTGGTAAGGCTGCATTTATTTGGCACAGGTCAGCCTGCATTTTATGGGCACTGGTAAATATTTTGGTACACCATTTGGTTTTAGAATATTTTTTTTCTTGTTTTCCTCCTCTAGAACCTAGGTGCGTCTTATGGTCAGGTGCGTCTTATGGAGCGAAAAATACGGTAATTAACCACTTTCAGACCGGACCAATTTGCAGCCAAAGGACCAGACCCCTTTTTGCGATTCGGCACTGCGTCGCTTTAACTGACAATTGCGCGGTCGTGCGACGTGGCTCCCAAACAAAATTGACGTCCTTTTTTTCCCACAAATAGAGCTTTCTTTTGGTGGTATTTGATCGCCCCTGCGGTTTTTATTTTTTGCGTTATAAACAAAAAAGAGCGACAATTTTGAAAAAAAACGCATTCTTTTTTATTTTTTGCTATAATAAATATCCCCCAAAAATATATAAAAAAAAACATTTTTTTTCCTCAGTTTAGGCTGATACGTATTCTTCTACATATTTTTGGTAAAAAAAATCACAAGTGATTATTGATTGGTTTGCGCAAAAGTTATAGCGTTTACAAGATAGGGGATAGTTTTATAGAATTTTTATTAATATTTTTTATTAGTAATGGCGGCGATCAGCGATTTCTTTTGTGACTGCGACATTATGGCGGACACATTCAGAAATTTTTGACACATTTTTTGGGACCATTGTCATTTATACAGCAATCAATGCTATTTAAATGCATTGATTCCTGTATAAATGACACTGGCAGTGAAGGGGTTAACCAGGGGGTGACAGTGTAGGGGTTAAGTATGCCTAGGGGTGTGTTTCTTACTGTGGGGGGGCGTGGCTGTCAGCTAGTGAATGCTGATCTCTGCTCCAATCACAGGGAGCAGAGATCTGCGTCACTAGTTGCTAGGCAGAACAGGGAGATGCTGTTTATTTCCGCATCTCCCCGTTCAGCCTTCCCGTGAGACGATCGCGGGTGTCCCCGCGGCGATCGAGTCCGCGGGACCAGCGACCGGCCTCACGGGGGTCCCGACCGCCGCGGGAGCGCGCCGCTCCTGGCGCGCTCCCGATGGCACGGAGGCATTTTAAAAGGGACTTATATATACGCCCTTATGCCTGTCCGTACCATTCTGCCGACGTACATCGTCGTGCGCCGGTCGGGAAGCAGTTAAAATGTGTGAGTGAACTCTGTTTCTATCGCATTAAACCTAATTGAATTTGTATTGTTTTAAGTATATTCTTGTTTTGAAATGACATTGATTCTTTCTTAAAAAACGGGGGGGGGGTGCAGTTTGCCATCTTCGCCCTGGGCACCAAATGGCCTTGTCCCAGCACTGCTGCCCCCATCATCCCCTCCACACTCCTTTCCTGTACATACTGCTCCATCATCCCCTCCACACTCCTCTCCTGTATATACTACCCCCTGTCATCCCCTCCACACTCCTCTCCTGTACATACTGCCCCCAACCTGTATCCTGATCTCTGTTATCCACCCGGCTTTTCTTGACCAACCTTTGAACTCCACCTGTATTGACCTTGGCTTGTCCTGTGACCTGTATTCTGCCTTCTCCTTTGGCTCCTGTTTGCACTGATCTGGTTCCAGACTCTTGCCTCCTGACTACGTTCCTGCCTGTGCCTTGCATCTGATTGTCCCTGCCGTGTATGACCCAGCCTGCCTGACCTTGCTATCTGTTGATGTTTCCTGCACCAGCTGCCTGTCTGCCGAGACCTTCCGGTGACTTCACCAGCCTAGACATCCGCCTTGCTGCCTGCAAGACTCCTTGTCACTCGTGCGACTCTGCACTCCTGCGCCTTCTGTTCACACTATCAGAGGCCCCGAGTCAGAGGTGTAAGGGAAGCCTTCCTAATTTAATCAGGCTCTACTACCAGGTACAAGATACCTGCACATACCGCCCCATCCTCCCCTCCACACTCCTCTCCTGTACATACTACCCCCATCATCCCCTCCACACTCCTCTTCTGTACATACTGCCCCCATCATCCCCTCCACACTCCTCTCCTGTACACACTGCCCCCACCATCCCCTCCACACTCCTCTCCTGTACATACTGCCCCATCATCCCCTCCACACTCCTCTCCTGTACATACTGCCCCCATCATACCCTCCACACTTCTCTCCTGTACATACTGCCTCCACACTCCTCTCCTGTACATACTGCCTCCACACTCCTCTCCTGTAAATACTGCCCCCATCATCCCCTCCACACTCCTCTCCTGTACATACTGCCCCATTATACCCTCCACACTCCTCTCCTGTATATACTGCCCCATCCTACCCTCCACACTCCTCTCCTGTACGTACTGCCCCCATCATCCCCTCCACACTCCTCTCCTGTACATACTGCCCCCATCATCCCCTCCACACTCCTCTCCTGTACATACTGCCCCATCATCCCCTCCACACTCCTCTCCTGTACACACTGCTCCAATCATATCCTCCCCACTTCTCTCCTGTACATACTGCCTCCACATTCCTCTCCTGTACATACTGCCTCCACACTCCTCTCCTGTAAATACTGCCCCCATCATCCCCTCCACACTCCTCTCCTGTACATACTGCCCCATTATACCCTCCACACTCCTCTCCTGTACATACTGCCCCATCCTACCCTCCACACTACTCTCCTGTACATACTGTCCCCATCACCCCCTCCAGACTCATCTTCTGTACATACTGCCCCCCTTTATACCCACCACACTCCTCTCCTGCAAATTCAGATGTAAGGGAAAACTGCAGAATCAGATGTAAAAGGGAACAAACCCTGTGCATTCAGATGTAGAAGGGGAACTCTGTTGACTCTAATGTACAGGGGACTCTTTGATTAACTCCATATGATTAGAAATGTTATTTAATCACAAAAATATATGTAGACATTAGGGGTGCAACGGATCAAAAAACTCACGGATCGGATCGATCCTCGGATCAGGAGTCACGGATCGGATCATTTTTCGGATCAGCAAATAATAATTGAATTTGCAAAAACCTGTGAAAATTCCGCCACCATATAGTCCCCACTGTAATATCCACATCCTCTCCCCACTGTAGTATTGGCTGGGTATCGCAGAGTATTGGCTGGGTATCGCAGAGTATTGGCTGGGTAATGCAGAGTATGGCAGAGTATTGGCTGGGTAATGCAGAGTATGGCAGAGTATTGGCTGGGTAATGCAGAGTATGGCAGAGTATTGGCTGGGTAATGCAGAGTATGGTAGAGTATTGGCTGGGTAATGCAGAGTATGGCAGAGTATTGGCTGGGTAATGCAGAGTATGGCAGAGTATTGGCTGGGTAATGCAGAGTATGGCAGAGTATATGCAGGTTAATGCAGAGTTAATGCAGAGTTAATGCAGGGTATGTTTACAAGTGATCGCTCCGTCATTTGACGGAGCGATCACATTGTAAACAGTGGCCGGGTGTACCAAGATGGCCGCCGCTCCGGAGCTAGGCCGAAGCCGCGGCCTTTCCTAAGGCCGCCGGGTGTACAAAGATGGCCGCCGCCGCTCCGGAGCTAGGCCGAAGCCGCGCCCTTTCCTAAGGCCGAGGCCACGGAGCGCTCCGCGGATCGCGGGGTGTGCCGATCCGAACGGGGTGGCCCGTTCGGATCACGGATCGGCGACGATCCGTTGCACCCCTAGTAGACATGTGCAATTCGTTTAGTTCCGAATTCATTTTTTAATGAATTTTGACAAATTTATTAATTTCCGAATTTTTCAATTTCCGAATTCCTGAATTTCTGAATTTCCGAATTTCCAAATTCCGAATTTCCAAATTCCGAATTTCCAAATTTCTGAATTCCGAATTTCTGAATTCCGAATTTCCGAATTCCGAATTTCCGAATTTAGAATTTCCAAATTTTGAATTTCCGAAATTTAAAATTTTGAATTTCCGAAATTTGAAATTCTGAATTTCCGAATTTATGAATTCTGAAATGTCCGAATTTATGAATTCTGAATTTCCGACATTTCGAATTTCCGAATTCAGAATTTTCGAATTCAGAATTTTCGAATTTCGAATTCCAGAATTTTTGAATTTCCGAAAAAAGCAAAAAAACAAATGAAACGAAAAATATTTTTTATTTTTTTGTGAAACAGTATTTCCTGGCTGGACTGAACTAATTGGGAAGCACTTGAGTGAAACCCCACACATATTTTGGCATCAATAGAAACACACAGACCTGTAGTCTAGGATGGAAAGCACTCCCCTGCACCAGCCCCCTCCTGCACCTGCCCTTCTCTAAGATAACAGACTGACTCCAGACTATACTGTCTACTGTTACCATCTCCATGTAAAGACTGGAAGTTCAGGGAAGCAGCACGAAGAGAGCAGGAGCCTGCAGCATTGAACTGCCAGTGCTATTTAACAAATAGTTTACTGGGGATTGTTTATTGTATTGCGCTCAGTGTGTAAAGCTAAAGAAAAAAAAACGGAGGGTTTAATAATACTAATTTAACGCTGGCAAATTCTTGTCTATTTTCACTTGGAGGACTGTACTTGGGTAGCTCCGACTGTACTCCTTTTCTTTGCATATTTTGTTGTTTTATTTTTATGCACATATACTATATGTACTAAGATTTTTTTAGTCTGCATTTTCTGATTTACTAATGCTGCAAAAATATCTGTGCTTTTATAGATGAATACTTTGCTTAGAGTTTACTTTGTATTGCTCTCTAAAGAATGTAAAAAAAAACATCTAAAGCAAAATTTCACAATCAAAGGAAATCTTTAGATGCAGATGCCACCAAGTTATCTTGACATCAGTGACAGAAACGGCTGAAACAAAGCACAAGCAATGTTTCTGAAAACACCCCCACTTCAGAAGTAATTGCCAGCAAAAGTTCAGCAACTGACAATACTTTAACTACAAATGTCAATGTCATTGCCTTAGATCAAAAAGCTGAGAAAAGTTCAGAGACTACATTTTGTGAAGGAGAAAAGAGTGACAATGAGCAACTCAAAGCAGCAGATAACTGAGCAACACTATGTGAGCACCCTATAGCTTAATAATCCAAATAATCCTCCCTCATGGCCAACTTTAGCAGATAAAATTAGGCATTATCTAGTTGAAAAGGGTCCAGATGATGGTAAAGATGGCAATTTGGGAAAATGTAAACAACAAGAAGGATGTACATTGAATGCCACTTGGCTTACCAAAAATGTAGCTAGTGGGACAAACATTGATCATACATGGTTGATTTAATCAAGAACTTCAAATGTTGTTTGTTTTTTTTCATGCATTTTGTTTGGCGAGCACAACTTCGCATTACCATCCCCAAAAAAGGTTTCTGTGTGTGGAAACACGTGATTCCTCATATACCTACACACGAAAATTCACCAAAACGTTGTCAATGCTATTCCAAGTGGAAATTGATACAAAAACATTTGAAAGATAGAAAGTAATTGGCAGTGAAGTGGAGAAAGTTATCAATACTATAAAACAGAAGGGACAAAATGTCCTAAAATGTATTACATACCTTAAATTACATTACATTAACATTGCATATTGCTTTTTGGGCAAAAAAACAAACAAGCTTGCATTTGGAGCAAAGGTGTCAAACTCAATTTCATCACGGGCTCCATCCGCATTATGGTTGCCCTCAAAGGGCCAGTTGTATCTGTAAGACTATGAATCTTCTCAGATACATGGGAGTACTCAGGAGTACCTGGTGTACAGAGTGCAGAGTGTAGGAGTGCACTGTGTACAGAGTTCAGAGTTGAGGAGTGCACTACATGCAGACTGCAGGGTTTAGGAGTGTGCTATGTACAGAGTGCAAAGTTCAGGAGTACACAGGGTACAGAGTTCAGGGGTGCACTGTGTATGAGTGCAATGAGTGCAGGGTTTAGGGGTGCTCTATGTACAGTGTGCAACCTCGACTCCAACCCCTCCCACCCCAAAGTTTCCTCACATCTCTACTTTCTCCTACAGTACCTAGCCTGACTCTAGTACCTCCCTGTGTAGGCGGTTCTAGTACCAATGTATTCAGCTCTAGTACCTCCATGTGTAGGTGGCTCTACTACCCATGTATTTGGCTCTAGTACCTCCCTTTGTAGACAGCTCTATGACCTGTGTATTTCGCTCTAGTACCTCCCTGTGTAGGTGGCTCTACTACCCGTGTATTGGCCTTAGTACCTCCCTGTGTAGGTGGCTCTGCTTCGCCTTTCAGAGAGATTGTTCTTTCTCTCAGATTCTGGATATCTGTCCACACCAAGCCTCGCTGTGAGTGATCTGTTAGATCCGGGAGGCACTGAGAGTGAAGCTGCCCCTTGTAAACACAGAAGGTCTCTGTGTTTACAAGTGACAGTGGGGAGCGGGAGCAGAGGGTGAGAGCCAGAGGTGGCAGAATGCAGTTCCACCATGTTCTGGAGTGATTGTGAGCGGGTATCATGTGATTGCTATGACCAATCATATCGATTACATGATTACATGTACAAAAAACATTCATTAGTGGCTTCCATTCATGACTGCTTTCTTACTATTGTGATGCTATCATTTGCCCACAGCTATCACATGGTACCTGGGACCCTGTACCATGTGATAGCTGTAGCCAATCACAGATCACAATAGTAAACAAGCTGTCATGAATGAAAGTAATTATAACAGTGATCATCACTGTTATAAGCAATAACAGTGTAAAATCCATGATTATCCGCCACTTTCCTAGTGCGCAAATTTCAGCAATCCTCTCCTACATGTAAAAATCATAATTTTTTTGCTAGAAAATTACTCAGAACCCCCAAACATTATATATATATATAAAAATATATATATATATATTTTTTTAGCAGATCCCCCGAGGAAAATAAAATCATTGCAACTTTTTATTTCACAAGATATTTGCGCATCAATTTTTTAAACATTTTTATGAATAAAAACAAAAACAAAAAACAGTAAAGTTAGCACAGTTTTTTTTGTATAATGTGACAGATGATGTTACGCCAAGTAAATAGATACCTCACATGTCACACTTTAAAATGGCACCAAACTTCGGTACTTAAAAATCTCCATATGCGACGCTTTCAAATTTTTTACAGGTTACATGTTTAGAGTTACAGAGGAGGTATTGGGCTAGAATTTCTGCTCTTACTCACTAACGTTAGCAGTGATACCTTACACGTGTGGTTTGAATGTCGTTTACATATGCGGGCGGGACCTACGTATGCGTTCGCTTCTTCGTACGAGCACGCAGGGACAGGGGTGCTTACATTTTTTTTATTGTTTATTTTATTTTAAAAAAATATTTTTACACTTTCCCTTTAAAAAAAAAAAAATGTATGATCACTTTTTTTCCTATTACAAGGAATGTAAACATGTAATATGTAATAGATATAGTGTGTGACAGACAGGTCATCTTTATGGAGAGATGTGGGGTCTAAAAGTACTAAAAGATCCCAACATCTCTCCTCCAGGCTGGAAAGCCTGAGATCGGAAAAAAAATTAACAATCTCAGACTTTCCTGCGGAGTCCCAGGCATTGTTTACTTCCGCCAGCCCAGACGTGACGCCCAGGCCTCTGAGAGTCATAGAGACTGCCGGGGACCATCTGTTCCTCGGTTTTCTCTATGGCTACCTTCCGGCACCAGTGGATTCATTCTATGGCTCGCTGATTGTATGGGAGACCCCGTAGAAGTACCAGAGGGCGGCGGGAGGGGATGTCTGCCTGTAAAAATGATCAAGCCGCTAAACAGTCACTATGATTGTCCTTATGGTGTAGGGAATAACCGGCTGAAAAAAATGATATCTGAATGATGCCTGCAGCTGCAGGCATCATTCAGATATCACCACTGAAAGCCCAGGACGTCATATGATGGCCAGCAGTAGGGAAGTGGTTAAACTGGAACATAGGCAAGGATTAAAGCGGTAATAAAGTCTTACCTGTGAAAAAAAAAAAAAGTGTTAAAACAAAAAATAAAAAGATTTCCCCCCTGCAAGGCAATGTTATAATGTGCTAGTATGCATCGCTCAGGCTGTTCGACTGGCCAAGTCACGATGACACCACTCCTACACATGCATGTGGGAGTCACGGCCACTGCACAGAACGCTGAAGGGATGGCATGAGTATGGCGGTCCTTCAGAGTGCATGCGGCGATGATGTCACCGGCTGCTGTTCACTGGAATATCGGTGCACATTTAGGAGATATTCATTTTACCTGCAGGTAACCTTTATTATAAACATTCCTGTAGGTAAAAGTACCAGAAACAAGTTTACTACCACTTTAAGGCTAGGTCACACTGTAATCTGATTTTGAACCACTTTTCAGTGAGATTATGTAGTGCGACTTGGTTGCATTTTGGATGTGGTTTGCATATTCTATAGTCTCGAAATTGTGCTGGAAACTCACCAAAATAGTACAGGACCCTTTTTCAAAATTGCACCATAGTGAGTTGCATTGATCTGAACAGCCGCCAGTGAAAACAATGTCATTTCCACTGTCGTGCGATTCTGTATGACTGACATTACATCTAAAATCACACTAGTGTGATCCAGGTTATCCAGGATAAAGAAGATGCATGCTTAGTAAATAATTAAATCAGCTGCTGAAAAGTGCTTAAAGGAGTTTTAATATTAATTGAATGCCATAGGTGTTGTTGAAATTTAATGACAAAGACAAAGAGACATGCTCCCTCCAGCAAAGATATATGCCCTCTCCTGCAAAGAGACATGCCCCCTCCTGCAAAGAGACATGCCCCCTCCAGCAAAGAGACATGCCCTCTCCTGCAAAGAGACATGCCCCCTCCAGCAAAGAGACATGCCCCCTCCAGCAAAGAGACATGCCCCCTCCAGCAAAGAGACATGCCCTCTCCTGCAAAGAGACATGTCCTCTCCAGCAAAGAGACATGCCCTCTCCAGCAAAGAGACATGCCCTCTCCTGCAAAGAGACATGTCCCCTCCAGCAAAGAGACATGTCCTCTCCTGCAAAGAGACATGCCCCCTCCAGCAAAGAGACATGCCCAAAAACATCAGCTCAGAGGTATATGAATTGTGCAGCAACACGAAAGCTCTCCCCCTTCCTCTTCACCGCCACCTACCAACTAAGCAACTAAGCTCCGATCCCAGCTCAGTGATGCAACATGTGGCGACAGCAGCGATGCAGTGGCAGCTAGGGTGACCACATATCCAAACTGCCATTCAGGGACACCCCCCTTCCCAAAAAAAGATGAGGGGGGGAATGTAGTCTCAGGGTTGATGGGGAATTCGGTGGCGGGTGATTTGTTGGGCGAATGGCTGGTGTTAGCACTAAAATCATCCCAGCACCATGCTTGATATGGTGTCAGGATGATCAAATTACATTATTCCAATTACTAAATTGTAATATATAATGAAATAGTTCAACTCACCATAGTGCAGAATCAGTGGGAACCCATGTGCCACCAGATGCAGCGTGCTACCGTCGCCTGCCATCAGATGCAGCTTGTTACTTGCCACCGTTGCCTGACACCAGATGCAGTGTGCCACTTGCCACCCATGGCCTACCACCAGATGCAGTGCCACTTGCCACCCATAGCCTGCCACCAGATGCAGTGCCACTTGCCACCCATAGCCTGCCACTAGATGCAGTGTGCCACTTGCCACTCATAGCCTGCCACCATATGCAGTGTGCCACTTGCCATCCTTAGCCTGCCACCAGATGCAGTGCCATTTGCCACCAGATGCTGTGCCACTTGCCACCCATAGCCTGCCACCAGATGCAGTGCTCCACTTGCCACCCATAGCTTGCCACCAGATGCAGTGTGCCACTTGCCGCCCATAGCCTGCCACAAAATGCAGTGTCACTTGCCACCCATAGTCTGTCACCATATGCAGTGCCACTTGGCACCCATAGCCTGCCACTAGATGCAGTGTGCCACTTGCCACCTGCAGCTGTACCACTTGCCACCCATAGCCTGCCACAAGGTTGCAGTGTGCCACTTTGCACCCATAGCCTGCCACCAGATGCAGTGTGCCACTGTGCAACCCATAGCCTGCCACCAAATGCAGTGTGCCACTGGCCTCCCACAGCTGTGTCCCTTGCCACTCATAGCCTGCCACCAGATGCAGTGTTCCACTTGCCACCCATAGCCTGCCACCAGATGCAGTGTGCCACTTGCCACCCATAGCCTGCCACTAGATGAAGTGTGCCACTTCCCACCTGCAGCTGTGGCACTTGCCACCCATGGCCTGCCACCAGATGCAGTGTGGCACTTGCCACCCATAGTCTACCACCAGATGCAGCATGCCACTTGCCGCCCGCAGCTGTGTCACTTGCTACCTATAGCCTGCCACCAGATGCAGTGTGCCACTTGCCACCCATAGCCTGTCACAAGATGCAGTGTCACTTGCCACCCATAGTCTCTCACCATATGCAGTGCCACTTGGCACACATAGCCTTCCACCAGATGCAGTGTGCCACTTGCCACCCAGAGCTGTACCACTTGCCACCTATAGCCTGCCACAAGATTGCAGTCTGCCACTTGCCACCCATAGCCTGCCACCAGATGCAGTGTGCCACTTGCCATCCATAGCCTGCCACCAGATGCAGTGCAAATTGCCAACCATAGTCTGCCACAAGATTGCAGTGTGGCACTTGACACCCATAGACTGCCACCAAATGCAGTGTGCCACTGGTCACCCACAGCTGTGTCATTTGCCACCCATAGCCTGCCACCAGATGCAGTGTTCCACTTGCCACCCATAGCCTGCCACTAGATGCAGTGTGCCACTTGCCACTCATAGCCTGCCACCAGATGCAGTGCCATTTGTCCCCCGCAGCTGTGCCACTTGCCACTCATAGCCTGCCACCAGATGCAGTGTGCCACTTTCCACCTGCAGCTGTGGCACTTGCCACCCATGGCCTGCCACCAGATGCAGTGTGGCACTTGCCACACATAACCTGCCACCAGATGAAGTGTGCCACTTGCCTACCGCAGCTGTGTCACTTGCCACTCATAGCCAGCCACTATATGCAGTGGCACTTGCTCCCCATAGCCTGCCATTAGATGCCGTGTGCCACTTGCCACTCATAGCCTGCCACCAGATGCAGTGCCATTTGCCACCCACAGCTGTGTCACTTGCCACCCATTGTCAGTAAATTTGAAGCTGTTGTAGGGAAAGCGACCGGGTTCTGATCCCTCACCGCAGCCCAGCTGGAAACCAGAGGAAAACTGAAGACAGCTGAAGAGAAGAAAAGAGAACCACCCAATGCCTGATTTTATCCACTCAAATGTGAGTTCTAACTTTTTAACACTGATTAAAGCCATTTTTTTAAAAAATGTACTACTCTTAGAGCGGCGCTGCTCTACCTCTCTCTCTCACTTGCCACCAATAGCCTGCCACCAGATGCAGTGTCACTTGCCAACCGCAGCCTGCCACCAGTCTGAAGGGTCAATGATGTTTCTATGCTGATTGTTATTCTGTATATTTCCCTGTTTCTCTCACAATTCTATTATCTGAGTTTGACTGGGAATATATTTACTTGCTAAGAAATGTTTAGGCTAATAGATTAGTTTGGCTGGATTGTTTTGGGAACACTTTGACTTGTACCTTTCTAATTGAAAATATTATGAGATTGCACGTCATTTGGAGGTAAACATCTTTTTCTAGAATTGTTATTCTATTTCTCTGAAACCAAACCCTAAAATGTATTGTAATCCATCCTCTTTTATTCTGTATAAAACAAAGGGCAATCGCCCATATTAAACGAGTATATTTTGATCTCATCTTGTGTGTGGGTCAATCTGTACTTCCGGGATCCCAGTAGGGGTCCTTGGCTTCCCCCTGGCATAGGGGGCAGGTGTGCCGCCAGAGGCATGCACGCTCACCCGCCTTGTCACCAAGGAGCAGATGCACGTGCCCAGCGGCCGCAATGTCCCCTGGTCACAGGCAATCTCTCCTGACAGAGCAGGAACGTGGATCTGTGTGCATAAACACACAGATCCATGTCCTGTCAGGGGAGAGGAGACAGATTATGGTTCCTAGTATATAGGAACACCGATCGGTCTCCTCCCTTAGTCAGTCCCATGCCCCCACAGTTAGAACACACAGTCAGGGAACACATTTAACCCCTTCATCGCCCCTAGTGTTAACCCCTTCCCTGCCAGTGACATTTGCACAGTAATCAGTGGCTATTTATAGCACTGATCGCTGTATAGATGTCAATGGTTTCAAAAAAGTGTCAAAAGTGTCCCATCTGACTGCCGCAATGTCACAGTCACAATAAAAATCGCAGATCATCGCCATTACTAGTAAAAAAAAAATAATAATAAAAATGCCATAAATCAGTAACCTATTTTGTAGACACAATAACTTTTGCGCAAACCAATCAATTTTTAACCAAAAATATGTAGAAGAATACATATCAGCCTAAACTGAGGAAAAAAATATTTTTTTTTTTTTAAATAAATTTGGGATATTTATTATAGTAAAAAGTAAAAAATATTGTTTTTTTTTTCAAAACTATTGTTCTTTTTTTGTTTATAGCACAAAAAATAAAAACCGCAAAGGGGATCAAATACCACAAAAAGAAAGCTCTATTTGTGTGGAAAAAAATGATCAAAATTTCATTTGGGTACAGTGTTGCATGACTGCGCAATTGTCATTCAAGGTGTTACAGCGCTGAAAGCTGAAAATTGGCTTGGGCAGAAAGGGGGTGAAAGTGCCCAGTATTGAAGTGGTTAAATACAAATCAGGGTGCGCTCTGCATATAGATTTGTTGAATAAAGTCAGGTTTACTGTGTGAAGGCACCAAGTGCCGCATTCGGCTGATGGCTGGATAGCTCCCACTGCTGTATATTGCTTGTATTATATGCTCCATTCTTAAAACCGTTTTAAGATTTGTATATATGTATGATATTTATATGTGAATGTGTGCTCTGACACTGCACTCTTGTCGGATTGTCAGATGTCTCTGTAACAGGAGGCTTGACAGCGGATCCTAGAGACTAGCGGGTATAAAAGAATACACGCACATAGGGATAGCAAGAAAATAAGTCATTTGGTACAGTGGCTTCTCCGCATCCTTATAGAGTGATTAAGGTTTGATTGGAAATGGACTCTCAAAGTTTATTGAAAAAATTGTAGGGATTATGTGAGCAGAGTGTCATCAACAGGTTATTGTTATGTGGACCCTTGGGTTTCAAAGTTGGCGGGCTGGACGCGGGCTAGGGGGAGTCATGATCCTTTTCCCCCGGAAGGGTCAAATAGTGAGTTCGATATGAATATGATAAAGGGTCTGTGTCTTGGTGACAAAGCTGCTTTTTCATCTTTTGGACCCGATCCTGGGTGCGATATTAGATATATGAAAGGAGGAGGTTTAAATTGGTTGAATGTTGCTCCTTGGTGGAAGGTAATGCCTCCACCAGAGGATAATACCAAAGGAAAGAGTAAAAAATGAGGGCGCAGCCCAGTCCCAGTCCGGCGCAGCCCAGCCCAGAGTCTGAGAGAATGCCATTGCCCTTCCCTCGTACTAACTCCTTCTATACTCCGGCAGGGGTATATCCTCCTGGATATAGTCAGATCTGTCCTAGTTTGGGTGGAACTGACTTAGATGTTTTAGTTGTAGGACATCTGTTCCCTACTGCCTCAGCCCCTCAAGAGCAATAGGACGTCCTGCCACTAGCACTCGTGGTGGTCCCACCACCACCGGTCTGGGTCCAGGACCAGGAATAAGGGATAGATTCCCAAGCCTACAGAGGAAAATCCTCCGACCCGGCTGGAGCACACCTAGAAATACAGCAGAGAAATGAGCGTCAGATGGAAATGTTAACTAAAATAGTTAAATGTCAAACTGAAGAGGTTAAAACTGGCTGTGTGGCTAAAGAGATGGATGCAGTGGGGGGCACTGTTGCCTTTACGGCTAAGGCTGTGTCTGTGTACATGTGTGTGTTCTACCCGATTTGGCTACTGAACCCTGGCTATGTTTTGACTAGGTTTACCAGTTTTGTACCATTTTTACCATTTTATTAAAAGGTGTGATTTTTACTGCATTTTCTGTCTCCGTCTTTTTCATGGTTCCTGACACCCGCCTAGCAAAGAAGCAGGGGAATCTAGTGAGGAAGTACAGTTAGAAGCCCAGCCAGATGGACAAAAACAGCATAAAAATTCCTTTACAGGCTCTTCCTTCCCATCATATGCAATTCACATGCAATGAAAAGAGGGCTCCATGGTGTAGTATTCAAATAAATGTATTAAAAAAACGCGACCGGAAGTATCTTTGTTTGTGAGGCTGAAATGCTTTAATTTTAACTGAGTTACTACGGTTTTTTAATAAATTTATTTGAATACTACACCATGGAGCCCTCTTTTTATTGCATGTGAATTGCATATGATGGGAAGGAAGAACCTGTAAAGGAATATTTAAACTGTTTTTGTCTATCTGGCTGGATGTCCCTGGAAAAAGGAGCAGATCACCGTGGAACCAGGAGTTTCATTTATACAGAGGCTTGACTCAACCTATAGGGGTCTCTGTCCAAGGTGAGAGGCTAGGGCAAACCACTGGTGCACATTGGATGGTGGAAGCATTTGGACATATTGGATCTTCCTGCTGTTTTGCACAAGCACTTTATTTATATGAACTCTATGATTAGGCACGTTCACATTTATTGACTGGATTGTCACATCTGCAGTCAGGTCCAAAAATATTGGGACATTGACACAATTCTAATCTTTTTGGCTCTATACACCGCCACAATGGATTTGAAATGAAACGAACAAGATGTGCTTTAACTGCAGACTTTCAGTTTCAGTGGGAGGCACATATACAAACTGTTGTAATTCCTACACCGTTCACCTGATTTGGATGTAAATACCCTCAAGTTAAAGCTGAAAGCCTGCAGTTAAAGTACATCTTGTTTGTTTCATTTAAAATCCATTGTGGTGGTGTATAGAGCCAAAAAGATTAGAATTGTGTTAATGTCCCAATTTTTATGGACCTGACTGTAAATCATTGCACTTTATTATTGAAAATAAATATTTATATATATATCTATATATACATTGTCGGACAAAGTTGTCAGAATTTCTGTTCGTCAAGAACGCCGTGACGTAAGCCGCGTACGACGGGACTAGAAAAGCACCCTTTGGGCTCTTTCTGCTGATCTCGTGTTTATCGCATGTTAGTAGAAGTTTGGTTAGAGACGATTAGCGCTTTTCAGACTTGTGCTTCAGATCGTTACTGCTCTACAGTTTGTGCTTGTCGGTGCGTATCTGCTTATCAGTGCGTGTAGTCAGTTCGCATTTGTTTGTCATTGCGGCCTATATCTTGATATAGTACGCTTTTATTTCCATTGCTTATTGTCCGCTCGTTTCTGGTTTTTAGTTCATTCTTTCAGGCCTTGCTGTTTATCGGTGCTTTCTGTTAATCCGTTCTGACCAGCCGACCGTTTTGAAGCCATGTTTCGTGTACGTACTCCTCATAGAGTTCATGCTGTGCAGGGGCTTGGTGTTGGGCTTTTAGCTTTGACACAAGCCCAGTCCATGAACAGGGCGAGGAGGAGTTCATGAAGCAAGAATTGGTTGCTCCAGCGTGACCAATTCTCGCACATGCCTTTGCTTCGTGAGATCCGGGAGAATAATCCTGATGATTTCAGGAATTAGCTCCGGATGACGGACCCCGTTTTTCACCGTCTGCTGGCTTTGCTGTCCCCTTATATCAGCAGGCAGGATACCTGCATGCGGCAAGCCATCACTCCGGAGCAGAGGCTAGTTGCCACGTTGCTGTACTTGGCGTCAGGGAGAAGCCTGCAGGACCTTGAGTTCTCCACAGGCATCTCCCCCCAGGCTCTGGGGATCATTATTCCAGAGACCTGTTCTGCGATCATACAGGTCCTGCAGAAGGACTATATTAAGGTAAGATTTCTCCTTTAACATCACATTCTATGAATTTACTGTTTGCTAATATATTGTATTTCTTTCCTCATTCCCTAATTACCAGGATTGCAATATGCTGTAATATGCTGTGCCCCTCATGCATGCTGGAAGCTTTTTAATTTATTTTTTTGTCCCTCATGCATATTTGCCTTCACTAACCTCCCCAGCATGCTCTCCTGGGCCCATATATACCTATAGCCTAGTCACTTAGCAATGTATTTTGTCAGCTCCATAGTATTGGTTTCCCCTAAACACCCCCTAAAATCTCTACAAATGTTATGTGTGTGTTTAAATTCATGCAGAGTGCTAGAGGTTTTTTTTGGTGGGCAAAACTCATTAGGAATCCCCCTCCCCCAACTGCTAGGTCAGCTGATACCAATCCTCTATCTGCTGACTTTGCCTAACCCAATACACACTATACCTACCTCTTTTGTGGTCAGATTTATGGATGAATTCACCAAAGCATGTAGTGCAAGGGCCTGCCTCAATACTTTCAAATGCTACTGTTTAAAGTTTTTTTTTCTCCTGTTATTATCTTGATAGGTAATAGCAGAATGTAAAAATGTGCTTCCAGGATCTGGCCAAACTATCAAACATTATTTAGGCCTTCAGCTCTCAATGAAGTGGAGAGGGTTACCTGTCCAATACACCCCCCCCCCCTAATTTTTTCAATGGGCCATCACATGGGGGGGGCGGGAATAAGTGGGTGAGGAATCTGCTAAGGGGACCTTATACTTTTGGCTTTAAATACTTATTTCTAAAAATGTTATACTGATCTTGGCCAAAAATGTTTGTGTCTAATCTGCTTGCAATGTTGATGTGCAAAATGAAAATTTTTTTTTTTTGTTTGACTCCACAGTTTTCTTCAACGCCACAGGAATGGCAGACTGTGGCCTCCCACTTTGCCGCCCACCCATTGGGACTTTCCCAACTGTGGAGGGGCAATTGATGGGAAACACGTCCGCATCGTCCCACCCCCCAACTCGGGGTCCTACTATTATAATTACAAGGGGTATAATAGTATTGTGATGTTGGCGGTGGTGTCAGCGACATATGACTTCCTGTGTGTGGACATGGGGAAAAATGGCCGGATGTAGGATGGTGGTGTCATCGTGCAGACGGAGTTCTACTGGCATCTCCATAGTGGCAGTCTGGACTTGTCACCTCCAGAGGAGAATGCGGAAGGACTCCGCTTTGTCTTCGTGCGGATGAGGCGTTTGCGCTGGCAAACCATCTGATGTGGCCTTTTTCCCAATGAGAACACTCACCCCGGACCAGAGGGTCTTTAATTTCCGGCTGTCCAGAGCCAGAAGAGTAGTAGAGAACACTTTCGGGATAATGGCCAGCCGGTTCCGCCTATTTCTGACTCCAATCCACATGGCGGAATATAAACGAAATAATATTGTGATTTCCTGCTGCATTCTGCACAATTTTTTAAAGAAACACTCACCGAACTATGTGGCCTCAGTTGGGCCTGACGCAGACTTACCTGAAAATGCCAACCTGACGGCCCTTGAAGCTGGCCGTCCTGGCTTGCCCCCCCCCCCCCAAAATTCCCACAAAATCAGAACAAGATATATGGAGTACTTTGTGGGTAGGGGGGCCATTGATATGCCAGACAATGTCTGAGAGGCATTTTTTTAATAAATTTTTCTTTCAAACTGAAATAATATTTGTTTTCATTTACTGCTTGGGTTTGTTTTAGGTGTCTCCTAGCTTTTTTATGGTTAATTTTGGGCCTTTTTCTTCAACAGTGCAAACCCACTTTCTGGGCGAGATGAGGTGACAGTCTCTTCTTCAGATAATATTCTTCTTATACTGTGGGCCTGCTACACACACACCTTGTTTTTGTTGTTAATGTATGTAATGCATTACTGACAAAAAGATTACTAAAAGAGTCATGCAAATGGCGTGATTGATGTAAAATTAAAAAGCACTGTGGGTGTTATTTACTAAAGGCAAATCCACAATGCACTACAAGTGCACTGCAAAAGTGCACCTAAAACTGCACTTGGAGTGCAAAGTGGAGTTGCTTTTAGTAAATAACACCCATTGCCACAGAAAACAACAACTTTACTACAAATACTGCTTTTGCGCCTTGAAAAAGGAAGCCACACATTGTTGATAATTAAACTTTTTACTTAAAGCACATTCACATGTGCGTTTATAAAAGGGTTTTACAACAAACCAACATATTTGGTGTATATAACATTATTTTTGCTAACATTAATATAACTTGCCATTTTTGTGTAAACAGGCATGTATCAAAGCATAACATACAGAACACAGGAACTTACAAAGTTCAACTTTGAAAAGTGAAGACAATATCAGACATGAGTATGTCCAAACTGTGTTTATATTGCCTTCATCACATGGCGTGTCACCCCTGTAAAAGACAAATTTGGACGATGCAAAAAAATTGGGGATCAAACTGGGCATTTTCTTCCTGAACCCATGCCTATAATGTCAAAATGTGCTATCTCCCATCATGGGGATCAATGTACATGTTTTGGGGGTGCAACCCCTTCATCTCAGCCACTTTAGTAGCAAGGAAGAGGTTGCACACACAAAATGTGTACATTGATCCCCCATGATGGGAGATAGCACATGTTGACACACTGTGTGCATCTTCCAAATTTGGCTTTTCTAAAAATATTAAAGTGTTTTTTAAAACTGAAAATGGATGCTAGCTAGTTTTGGGTGTTTCAGATTCTCCCTAAAACATCAATGATGTTCTTCATTTTTTGTTGAACATCAATGATGTTTTTCTTGATATCATCTAAATCGCGATTGCACCCCATTATCTCCCCAATGATGATCTGGACAACTTTACTGGTAAAATGCGATTCTTTTTCCACAACATCCACATCACCTAAAAATAAACCCAAAAAAACACAGTGTATTATAAATATGCAGGCATACATTGATTAGCTTACCTGAAGCTGTGGTCTCAGACACTCACCTGTTGTGGTGCCAATTTCGCCATTTTCTACAATCTCTCCTTCCTCCTCCTCCTCTGCTTCTGGTGTTGGTAGTTCCCCTTCTTTGGGAGGTGTGGGGTCCCTGGTGTCCTCAGACGTCCCGAGTCTTCTCTCCCCTATGAGAATGTATAAAAGGAATACTTAGCACACAGATCTTTGAGGGCAGAAATAGGAATATGAAACATTGCTTGGAAGTGTCGTACAATTGTGTTTTTTGGCAGAGTTCAAAGCTGAAAAAATTATTTTTGACACTTTTTAAAGCTGGAATACTTACCTGTTTTGTGAAAGTTTGTCAGATGGAGACACCCCTATAGTATCCACTGGAGCACGTGTGTGGGACGTCCTAATAAAAAGGGTGTTCTGGTGTGCCACACTAGTGCTCCTGAGTCCAGATGTGTAAACAGCTACTGAGTGTCCTCTCCTTTACACTGAATCAAGTTTGCATTTCATTCTATTACCAAGCCCTGTAGACAACAAACGTCCTTTGAATAGAGATAGATATGCCTGAACAAATGTAGTTAACTGCAACTTGACAAAACATCGTAGTTGAAGTGGGCGAACGATCGAGGTTTATTACGAACGATTGAACATGAACATGAAAGTGGCCATTTTAAACTTTACAACATTAAATCAAAGCACATGGAGCAGTATGCAAGCAATAATAATAATATGAACACACGACAACTACTTACTACTCGCTTGATCCTTCTGTACTGATCGTGCTCCCTCAGTTTTAGGTCTGACCAGCGTTTCCTCAGTTGATCCTTGGATTGTCATACCCCAAAATTCTTCTGCAGACTCTTCACAACTTTAGTCATGATCTTGGCCTTTCTGACATTTGGGTTGGGGTAAGGCCCATACTTACCATCATAGTCGCTCCTCTTTAATATGTCCACGATCTCTGCCATCTCTACAAAGGACATATTTGAGGCCTTAAATCTTCTCCTCCGGGATCGGGACGTTTCTGGCTCTGGGCTTTCGTCGTCCTCCTCCTCCTTGTTAGTAGAAATATTACTGCGCACCTGCTGTGTCTCCGCCATGTGCTCGCCCCACTGCGCCGAAAGAGAAGGGGCGGGAAATAGACTAGAAAGAACATCAGGGGCGGGCGGAGTTTCACGCATGCGCACTGTATATAAAACGCAACTCGCGTGTGTCGTACGATCTGTGAGCAGAGGGATGAGCAGACGCGCCGATCGTTCGAACGAAGGTACAATTTGAACTTGGTACATCACTAGCCTATACTGCTTCTAGATTGAGGCTTATATTGGGACAAGATTAGGAGAGTTTAGCCTGACATTATTAGGGTTTGTCTTGTGTTGTGTCTTGCAGATAATAATATAGATGGGTTTTAACGACCACAGCTTCCTCCCCCTGTTCATCGACAAGTACAGGGAGATGCCTTGTTTGTGGCAAGCTAAACATCCCCACTACAGCAACAAAATAAAGAGGCAGGCAGCGATGGAGAAACTGCTGGAGTTGGTGAAGCCCCAGGGCAAACATCCACTATTTAAAAGTGAAAATTGGGGGCCTGAGGAGTACTTATCTGAGGGAGCGCAAGAAGGTGCAGGAGTCGATTAAATCTGGAGCTGCAGCAGATGAAGTTTATGTCCCCAGGCTGTGGTACTATGAGAGGCTGCATTTTTTTGCAGACCAGACTGAGGTCAGGGAATCCATCTCCACTCTTCCTTCCACGCTTCCTTCTACGCTTCATTCCATCTCTGCTGAGGCTTCCGACGCCCAACCTGGGCCTTCCAGTCAGGAAGGTGTGGAGGAGCTCAGCTTGATCCAGGTATAGTATTGTTCTACATATTTTTGGAGTAAAAATGAATGATGTTAACTTAATTTTTGAGCACTATTTGCTGATTTTCTAAAGTATTTTACATATCAATAGACAGTAGTGTCCAAAATATTTGGGCCAAGAATAAAAAATGCTGGGCTCAGAATGATAGTCTTTTCTATTTGTTAACAATTTGCAACAGTCAAGAGCTGAAAATTGTGTGTGTTTGATGAACCAAAAACTAAAACTATGTCCCTTTTTCATACACAGGAAGACCTCAGCCAGGAGGAGGGTGTGGAATGCGGCAGCCAGGAGGTGGCTGTGGAATGTGGCAGCCAGGAGGAGGTAGGGGTAAGTTGCAGCCAAGATGTGGGCAGGCCTAGGAGCCTGACTCAATCACAGGGCCTTTGCCGCCTTGGCTGCCTGCAAACTGAACGAAATGGAGGAGGGGCAACGCCTCATGTGTGAGGAAATAATTGGCAAAACCCTAAATAAGGGGTTGTTGGGCTAAATCACACAAAAAACACACTTGTGTGATTTGGACCATGCTCCTGCTCCTCCTCCTTCTGCCACACCTCTAGCACCACAGCCACAGCCTGGAAGGAAGCGTGGAAGGAAGACCAGAGAGTGATGACCTGGGTTCAGTCTGGTCTGGCAGAAGATGCAGGCTCTTGTATAACCACAGCCTGGGCACATAGATGTCATCTGCTGTTGTTCCGGATTTCTTGGACTTCTGGGCCAGATTGTACTCCCTTAGATATGTACTCCTCAGGCCACCAATGTTTGCCTTTAAATAATTAATGTGTGCCCTGGGGGGCCAAAGGCTTTGCCAATTTTCCCAGTTTCTCCAGCGTTCCCTCCCTCTTTATTTGTTTATGACACCTAATAAAGGTTTTTTTTGGTTTCAAGAAATACTTGCCTATGTGTTTTACTTCAAAAAGGACAGTTTACAATAGCAGTTTACAGTAGCGCTCCATGAGACTCTACGCTCATGGGCGGCTGAAAATGGTTCTGTCCTCCTTCAGTATGTCAACGACTTACTGTTGTGCAGTCCCGATGACTTCTCAGTTAGACACTGTTGGTTTTGTTGAATTGTCTGTGTAATAAGGTCTCCCAGGTCTCTCCCACAGCAGGACAAGGACCCTAAACATACAGCCAGAACTACAATGGAATGGTTTAGATCAAAGCATATTCATGTGTTAGAATGGCCCAGTCAAAGTCCAGACCTAAATCCAATTGAGAATCTGTGGCAAGAGTTGAAAATTGCTGTTCACATACGTTCTCCATCCAATCTGACAGAAAAAAACAGGGGTGAACAGTGGTGTTAGATGTCGTGATAACATAAAAGTATATAGCAACTGTAATATAGGTATATATAAAATGTGTGTGTGAGTAAGCACACATAATATTAAAACATTTGTTAAAACACAATGTCCATGAATGATCTGAAATCTTGTATGATTAGCACCTGGAGGCAGCTCCCTTAGAGTGAAGCAATGGACTCTGTGTAGAAATGGGAACAGAGGGGCGCCAGACTGAGTGCAGTATAAATCATATATTTAATAAAAACAAGTAGTAACTCACATGTTAAATTAGATGAGTTCAGTATGTGGTGAAAATCGCCAGTCCTGGAGTCTCATCTCATAAACCAGACCATCTGAGGAAGAAGCTGTAGCTTCCAAATGCATTACCATTGATTGCCACTGTGAATAATCACATTTCCTGTTCTTGTGATGTCACGGCCAGCTGCTTTCTGTTTCCTGCTTTCTGGTTCCCAGCATCCTCTGGATCCCTGTAAGATCACACCAGTGCCCCAGGCTGCAAAGGGAAAACAGGATGCCAAATAGGACGTTTATGAGACTCCAGGACTGGCGATTTTCACCACATACTGAACTCATCTAATTTAACCTGTAAGTTACTACTTGTTTTTATTAAATATATGATTTATACTGCACTCAGTCTGGCGCCCCTCTGTTCCCATCCAATCTGACAGAGCTTGAGCTATTTTGCAAAGAAGAATGGGCAAAAAATTCACTCTCTAGATGTGCAAAGCTGGTAGAGACCTCCCCAAAAAGACTTGCAGCTGTAATATATTAATATTGTACAATACATTACATACCCTGGCATAATTTATGATTTCTTGGCCATTTTTCAGAGAATATGAATGATAACACAAAAACATTTCTTTCACTCATGATTAGTGTTTGGTTGATGCCATTTATTATCAATCAACTGTGTTTACTCTTTTTAAATCATAATGGCAACAGAAACTACCCAAATGACCCTGATGAAAAAGTTTACATAACATGCACACAAGTTGACACAAAGGGTAACCATCCTCACCTGTGATCTGTTTGCTTGTAATTAGTGTGTGTGTATAAAAGGTCAATGAGTTTCTGGACTCCTAACAGACCCTTGCATCTTTCATCCAGTGCTGTACTGACGTTTCTGGATTCTGAGTCATGGGGAAAGCAAAAGAATTGTCAAAGGATCTGCAGGAAAATGTAGTTGAACAGAAAAGGGATATAAAAAGATATCCAAGGAATTGAGAATGCCAATCAGCAGTTCAAACTGAACCATGAAGTCCATCTTTCTTCAAGTGGTAGGTGCGTGAGTACGCCAGTCCAAAACTGTATTTTAAGGGCGTGGTAGCCCACTTTTATTTAAAAGAAGGAAAGTTCACTTATACATCAGTTGTCCATGCAGGGGATTCTTCCACATAACATGAATTAACGAAAATACCAAGCCACCTGGCTTACGTGTTGGCAGCAAGGCTGCTCCTCTTACCAGTCCTTTGACTGTGTCATTCAGCTCTCTCAGAACACTTGGCTCTCTAGCCTTCAGTCACAGTGCCCTGCTGCGTGGCCCACCTCTGGCCTAAGAATTGGGGTTCTCTTGACACCCCTGATAGGAGATGACCTGACTCCTTGGACCTAGACCTGCTCTCTCGTGGCTTCTGGCTGGGGCCCCCTGGCCCCGGGTGAGACCTTCCGTCTCCCACACTGGGAGCAGTCTCCAAACTGGAAGCTGTCTCCAAAAAGGAGATCTTTGAGAAATTCTCAGACCTGACTATATAATGACCCTGCACACCTGTGTAGTGAGCCAAGCTTCAGGCCTCTAGCAAAACCTGGACCTAAGATTGAATGTTCTTATTCAGAACTACAGAATCTCGAGAGATGCTAGTTCTGAACCTTGCATTAACCCTTAATGAGACTCCTGGGTCACCTTTTCCTATAAAGTTATAGTGACAGAGCCTCTCTCTGTCACAATATATATATCAAATACACTGCCACTAACTGAATAACCTGCCTGCTTAATCTAACTCAAGCTATCTCTCTGTCCACGCCAACAACACTACAACACAACAACACTACACACGGCCACTATAATTATGGCTCTCTGAGCAGAGTGCGCTGTGATTGGCCAAAGCATGCAGGTCAGGCGCATGCTTTGGCCAATCATCATACAGCTATAAACTGCAATCTCGCAGTGCATTATGGGGCGTATATGACGTTCGAATTTCCCGCAAACACCCGATGTTTGAGTCGAACTTATGTTCGACCCAAACATCGTGCTCATCCCTAGTCCATAGCTGTCATTACATTCTTAAAGGGGCCCATGACTCAAAAAAGGTAAAGAACCACTGTTTTAGAGGGTGCATGTGTTTGTTCTCCCTGGCCCCACTGTATGTAGGAATGTAGCCATCATTGTAAGTAGGAACGTAGGCAACACCATATGTAGGAACATATCTGAAATAAATAGGGGTGGGTTTTGAATTCCCCTACTTAAAGTATGAATATGGATTATCTTGTCTGTTCCTATAGTTAGCTAGTCTATCAAAGCTCAGATAATATTAATAGTCATGATATAACAACAATATTAACTATAAAAATAAACACAATGCTCAAAGACGCAAAGGTCTTATTTATTTACAAAGAAAGTAGAACACTAACATACAGTGAGGGAAAAACGTATTTGATCCCCTGCTGATTTCGTATGTTTGCCCACTGACAAAGAAATGGTCAGTGTATAATTTTAATGGTAGGTTTATTTTAACAATTAGAGACAGAATAACAACAAAAAAATCCAGAAAACACATTTCAAAAAAGTTATAAATTGATTTGCAAATCAATTGAAATACATCGCAAAACATGACTTAGTACTTGGCTTGTTGGCAATCACAGAGGTCAGACGTTTCTTGTAGTTGGCCAACAGGTTTGCACACATCTCAGGAGGGATTTTGTCCCACTCCTCTTTACAGATCCTCTCCAAGTCATTAGGGTTTTGAGGCTGACGTTTGGTAACTCGAACCTTCAGCTCCCTCCACATATTTTGGGATTAAGGTCTGGAGACTGGCTAGGCCACTCCAGGGCCTTAACATGCTTCTTCTAGAGCCACTCCTTTGTTGCCTTGGCCCTGTGTTTTGGGTCATTGTCATGCTGGAATACCCATCCACTACCCATTTTCAATGCCCTGGCTGAGGGAAGGAGGTTCTCACCCAAGATTTGGCGGTACATGTCCCTTTGATGCAGTGAAGTTGTCCTGTGCCCTGTGCCTCCATGTTTGACGAGGGCGATGGTGTTCTTGGGGTCACAGGCAGCATTCCTCCTCCTCCTCCAAACACGGTGAGTTGAGTTGATGCCAAAGAGCTAGATTTTGGTCTCATCTGACCACAACTCTTTCACCCAGTTCTCCTCTGAATCATTCAGATGTTCATTAGCAAACTACAGACAGGCCTGTACATGTGTTTTCTTGAGCAGGGGGACATTGCAGGCGCTGCAGGATTTCAGTCCTTCACGGCGTAGTGTGTTAACAATTGTTTTCTTGGTGACTATGGTCCCAGCTGCCTTGAGATCATTGACAAGATTCTCCCGTGTAGATCTGGGCTGATTCCTCACCGTTCTCTTGATCATTGAAACTCCATAAGGTAAGATCTTGAATAGAGCCCCAGATCGAGGGAGTTATTTTGTGTTTCTTCCATTTGCGAATAATCGCACCAACTGTTGTCACCCTCTCACCAAGCTGCTTGGCGATGGTCTTGCAGCCCATCCCAGCCTTGTACAGTTCTAAAATCTTGTCTCTGACATCCTTGGACAGCTCTTTGGTCTTGGCCATGGTGGAGAGATTGGAATCTGATTGATTGCTTCTGTGGACAGGTGTCTTTTATACAGTTAACAAGCTGAGATTAGGAGAGTGCTACTAATCTCAGCTCTTTACCTGTATAGAAGACACCTGGGAGACAGAAATCTTGCTGATTTATAGGGGATCAAATACTTAATTCACTCATTAAAATGCAAATCAATTTATAACTTTTTAACCGTTTCAGCCCCGGAAGATTTTACCCCCTTCCTGACCAAAGCACTTTTTACAATTTGCTGTGTACGCTGTACCCAAACAAAATTTGCGTCTTTTTTCCCACAAATAGAGCTTTCTTTTGGTGGTATTTGATCACATCTGTGGTTTTTATTTTTTGCGCTATGAACAAAAAAAGAACGACAATTTTGAAAAAAAAACTATATTTTTTACTTTTTGCTATAATAAATATCCCCAAACGTTTAAAAAAAAAACAAATTTCTTCATCAGTTTAGGCCAATATATATTCTTCTACCTATTTTTAGTAAAATAAAATCGCAATAAGCGTATATTGATTGGTTTGCGCAAAAATTATAGCGTCTGCAAACAATGGGAAAGATTTATGGCATTTTTATTATTTTTATTTTTTTACTAGTAATGGTGGTGATCTGCGATTTTTAGCGGTACTGCAACATTGCGACGGACAGATCGGAGACTTTTGACACTTTTTTGGGACCATTGGCATTTATACAGCGATCAGTGCTATAAAAATGCACTAATTACTGTGTAAATGTCACTGGCAGGGGAGGGGTTTACACACACAAATCCCTGTGCTGGCACTCGTTCACACGATTGCACATGGCCGCATCGGGTCCCCCGCACCCGCCCTCTGGTGGCCGAAAACAGGGAGGACGTACCCGTAATGGATTTTGCCCAGGAGTGCCATTGTGCCGCAGTATATCTGCGTGACACAGTCGGCAAGTGGTTCTTTTGGTGGTATTTGATCACATCTGTGGTTTTTATTTTTTGCGCTATGAACAAAAAAAGAACAACAATTTTGAAAAAAAAAAATTTTTTACTTTTTGCTATAATAAATATCCCCAAAAGTTTTAAAAAAAAAATTTCTTCATCAGTTTAGGCCAATAGATATTCTTCTACCTATTTTTAGTAAAATAAAATCGCAATAAGCGTATATTGATTGGTTTGCGCAAAAATGATAGCGTCTGCAAACAATGGGAAAGATTTATGTCATTTTTATTATTTTTATTTTTTTACAAGTAATGGTGGTGATCTGCGATTTTTAGCGGTACTGCAACATTGCGACGGACAAATCGGAGACTTTTGACACTTTTTTGGGACCATTGGCATTTATACAGCGATCAGTGCTATAAAAATGCACTGATTACTGTGTAAATGTCACTGGCAGGGGAGGGGTTTACACACACAAATCCCTGTGCTGGCACTCGTGCACACGATTGCACATGGCCGCATCGAGTCCCCCGCACCCGCCCTCTGGTGGCCGAAAACGGGGAGGACGTACCCGTAATGGATTTTGCCCAGGAGTGCCATTGTGCCGCAGTATATCTGCGTGACACAGTCGGCAAGTGGTTGAAAATGCATTTTCCTGGAAATTTTTGGTGTTATTCTGTCTCTCACTGTTAACATAAACCTACCATTAAAATTATAGACTGATCATTTCTTTGTCAGTAAGAGAACAAAATGTACCTCCCTGTACATTTGGGACTTTATGGGTAAACTTCAAAATATTAAGTCACAATATAAAAAAAATTATAAAGTTTATTAATATACAGATCCAGATAAAACCATTGGTGCATACATCATAATGGGATAAATATGACAGAGGAAGATACAAAGTGACCCATGCAGGGCTATGTAGTGTAGTGACAATTTCTCTTCTCGTTATTCCCAACGCGTTTCAGGAGAAATTGTTCTTTGAGCTATTGATTAAAATCGTACTTTTCAAAAGGGGTGTACTTATTTATGCTATGCACAGTATATATATTGTGTAGAGTAAGGGGAAAAGATTTTTAAACTGAAATCCGGGGACATATTTTTACATGAATCTACGCAGCGCAACTGCCCTGTAGCAGTAAATCTGCTATGAAGCGGTCAGCAACTGGATAAGATCATCAGCATTATGATAATTCACAGGCAGCAGGCACTCTATCATGGCTCTTTCACAGTCTGTCACATGACATGGCTGCTGGGTGCTGATTTTGTTAACTTATGACCAATACGTTAACAAAATCAGCACCCAGCAGCCATGTTATGGGACACACTGTGAGAGTGCACTGCTAGCCAGAGCCATGATAGAGTGCCTGCTGCCTGTGAGTTATGATACCATCCATTATACTAGAGAGACAGACACAGTACAATGAAGTCTACTCATAGACACCCCCAAAGCACAGCTGTGCTGAAGCCTTGAAGGCACGGGCAGCCCCACAACCAGATCCCCTTCCACTCTGTTCCTGCTGCTGGACACTGTCAGCTGAGCTCAGCTGCCTCTCTCTGCCTGTTGCTGCCACCGCCCCCTCACAACCTCCCAAGTCTCGCTCTCCGGGCCCCAGCTACTACTGGGTGGGGAGCAGAGCTGAGAGGAGGAAGATCACTCCTTTTCGGGAGGCAAGGAGATAGGCAGGCAGGCGACTTGAGCCAAGGCAGAAGAATGTGTGAGAGGCAGCGGAATGGGCATGTGCCCAAGACTAAAGAAATAGTCCCTCCACTCCAACCAGCATATGATCGTCAGATAGGGGCACAAATAATGCAGAAAATACCCCCTCATAAGCTAGTAGGAATGGCTGAGTGAGTGTGTGTGTGTGTGGCGGGGGGGGGGGGCGGTTGTTGTGTAATTCAGACTTTTTTTTAAATGGCCCAGGCCCCTGTTAAAATCCAATCTGGGGACAAAACCGGGGACAGTGTCCTCAGTCTGGGGACTGTCTGTTCACCCTAGTGTAGGAGGACTAATTATTTTATTAACATGAGTCTCCTCTGAGAATGCCTGTGTACTCAGCAGCAGTGGTTACATAGTTACAAGTCCATCCAGTTCAACCAAATAAATAAAAAATAGAATCCCATAAACACAATCCTATACCCACAGTTGATCCAGAGGAAGGCGAAAAACCCCAGCAAAGCATGATCCAATTTGCTATAGCAGGGGAAAAAAATCCTTCCTGATCCCCCGAGAGACAATCGGATATTCCCTGGATTAACTTTACCTATAAATATCAGTACCCAGTTACATTATGTACATTTAGGAAATAATCCAGGCCTTTTATAAAGCAAATCTACTGAGCTGGCCAGAACCACCTCTGGAGGGAGTCTATTCCACATTTTCAGAGCTCTTATGCCCCGTACACACGGTCGGAAATTGCGACCACAAAATCTGTCTGATTTTTTCCGACGGACTTTGTCCGACACTGGTGTTGCATACACACGGTCGGACAAAGTTGTCGGAAAATCCGATCATCCTGAACGTGGTGACGTTCGTTGCGTACGACGGGACTACGTAGAGGCTAGTAGCCAATAGCTTTGGTCTTGTAACGTGATCTGAGCATGCGTGGCACTTTGTCCGTCGGAATTTGCTACACGCGGTCGGAAAAAGTCTTTGTTGTCGGAAAATTTGAGAGCAGGATCTCAAACTTTTTCCGTCGGAATTTCCGAAAAGTCCGATGGAGCCCACACACAGTCGGAATTTCCGACAACATGGTCCGATAGGACATTTTCCGTCCGAAAATCCGACCGTGTGTACGGGGCATTACTGTGAAGAAACCTTTCTGTATTTGGAGATGAAATCTTTTTTCCCTCTAGATGTAAAGAGTGCCCCCATTGTCCTCTGTGATGACCTTAAAGTGAATAACTCAACACCAAGTTCACTATATGGACCCCTTATGTATTTGTACATGTTGATCATATCCCCCCTTAATCTTCTCTTCTCAAGAGGGAATAGATTAAATTCCTCTAATATTTCCTCATAGCTGAGCTCCTCCGTGCCTTTCTCCAGTTCCCCGATATCTTTTTTGAGAACTGGTGCCCAAAACTGAACTGCATATTCCAAATGAGGTCTTACTAATGATTTGAACAGTGGGAAAATGATATCTCTCTCTCTGGAGTCCATACCTTTCTTAATACAAGAAAGGACTTTGCTCGCTTTGGAAACTGCAGCTTGGCATTGCATTGAGCTTATGATCTACTAAAACCCCCAGATCTTTCTCCACTACGGAGTTGTACTCCCCCTAGTATGTATGATGCATGCATATTCTTAGCCCCCAAGTGCATAACTGTACATTTATCAACATTAAACCTAATTTGCCACTTAGTTGCCCAAGGTAAGCTTGTAAGTTGGTGACATCCTGTAAGAACGTTATTGCACTGCATAGCTTAGTGTCATCTGCAAAGACAGAAATTTTACTTTTAATCCCAGACCCTATCAGCCCTCAAAAATTCCACTCGCCTGCTCGCATTTGGCGAGTGAAATGATGAGGAGTGCGAGTATGGACAGGGCTGTGCTGCATCAGGTATGTATCCAGTGCCCCTCCCCGCTGTGCACATACTCGCAGTGCGGCCAGTTTAATATGCATTCTACAGCTGCCTGGGACCACACATCTCCGCCTGCACAGGCTCACAGCGCGAGCTTTGCACAGAAGAAGTGTACCAGCCAGTGCCACTTGGGACCGCCCCTCTCCACCTCCCACACATCTAAGGAGTGCATCGATGCCTGACCCCTGTGGCTGCAGCCTGCAGGAGAATGGTATGTGACACTGTGCTGTGATGTTCTGGAGGCATTGATATAATAGGGGATTGAACAAGAAGTTTGCTGGGAGTAAGGTGGGATATAGAGCACATGTGTGCTGTATTGGGGGGGGGGGGGGTAATTGGAGGCATAGGTATAATAGAATGGGGAGAGGGAGGGCGGAATTGGAGGGATAGGTATAATGGATTGGGGGGGATGTTAATTGGAGGCATAAGTCTGAATCTCTGAATCACCCCCCCAATCCATTATACCTATGCCTCAAATTCCGCCCTCCCCCCATTCTATCATACCTATGCCACCAATTCCGCCCCCCCTCCCCCCAGTCTATCATACCTATGCCACCAATTCCGCCCCCCCCTCCACCTATTCAATCATACCTTTGCTTCCAATTCTGCTCCCTTCCCCCCATTCTATCATAGCTATGCCTCCAATTTCGCCCCCCAATCTATCATAGCTATGCCTCCAATTCCTCCTCCCCCATTCTATCATAGCTATGCATCCAATTCCGCCCCCCCCCCCCCCAATCTATCATACCATATGATAGATTGGGGGAGAGGAATTGGAGGCATAGCTATGATAGATTGAGGGGGGGGGTTAAATTGGAGGCATTGGTATAATAGAATGGGGGGGGGGGGGCGGAATTGAAAGCATAGATGTGCTGGTGAGGGGAGGTTGGAAGACGAGGTGTGCTGGGGGGTCGTTAAAAGCACAAAGCACAGTTTGCTGGGGAGCATTGGAGGCAGAGACATACTGTGAAGGGGAATTAAAGGTAGAGGTGTGCTAGGGGGAGAAGGGATTGGAGACATAGGTGTGATGGAGAGGGGAGGCATTGGAGGAGGCGTTGAAGGTAGAAGTGTACTGCGGGAGGCATTGGAGTTGGAGGTCATTTACAAGGGCGTGTTTAGGGCAGATATAGGCAGGGTAGGGTTTGGGTGGGGCAACAGGTGGTGAGTAACTCTTAAGACCTGGCTAGTAGCTCAGGATTTGAAATTTTGAGCCCTGCCCTATATCATTTATAAAGACATTAAAAAGTAAGGGTCCCAATACTGAACCTTGGGGTACACCACTGATAACCTTAGACCATTTAGAGTAAGATTCATTAACCACTTAAGGACCGCCTCCTGCACATGTACCTCGGCAGAATGGCAGGGCTTGGCACATCAACGTACAGGTACGTTGCTCTTTAAGAGCCCAGTCGTGGGCGGCGCGCTCGCGACCCGGTCCTGAGCTCTGTGACCGTGGCCGCGGGACCCGTGGACCGGATCGCCGTCGGTGTCCCGCAATCGGGTCACAGAGCCGAAGAACGGGGAGAGGTAAGTGTAAACAAACCTCTCCCCGTGCTTCCTAGTGAGGCTGTCACTGATCGTCTGTTCCCTGTCATAGGGAAAGACGATCAGTGATGTCACACACCAAGCCACGCCCCCAGACAGTTAGAAACACGCCCCTAGGAACACTTAACCCCTACACTTCCCCCTAGTGGTTAACCCCTTCACTGCCAGTGTCATTTACACAGGAATCAGTGCATTTAAATAGCACTGATTGGTGTATAAATGACAATGGTCCCAAAAATGTGTCAAAAATGTCCGGTGTGTCCGCCATAATGTCGCAGTCACAATAAAAAACGCTGATTTTGTTTATAGCGCAAAAGATAAAAACCGCAGAGGTGATCCAATACCACCAAAAGAAAGCTCTATTTGTGGGGAAAAAAGGGAAGCCAATTTTGTTTGGGAGCCATGTCGCACGACCGTGCAATTGTCAGTTAAAGCGACGCAGTGCCGAATCGCAAAAAGGGGCCTGGCCCTTTAGCTGCAAATTGGTCCGGGGCTTAAGTGGTTAACCACTACTCTCTGAATCCTGTATTTTAGCCAGTTTTCTATCCATTTTTAAATTGATCTTTCCAAGCCTGTAGACTTTACCTTACACATGAGCCGTGTGTGGGGAACTGTGTTAAATGCTTTTGCAAAATCCAAGTATACCATGTCCACAGCCACCCCTCTGTCCAAGGTTTTACTTACCTCCTCATAAAAAGAAATCAGGTTTGTTTGACAACTTCTGTCTTTCATGAATACATGCTGTCTGTTGCTTAAAATATTAAAATATTTTTTTCCAGCAAGAACTCATCTATGTGGTCTTTTATTAAACTCTCCACCTCCTCACTAACAAACTCCAATGACAAACTTTGTAGTACGCACACCCATGTACCATTCCATCCACAATGCTTCAGACTCATCACACTCTCCATCAACTAGGTCCTCTTTCACACTCGCGTTGAGATCATTTTTCACATAGAGACACACCCCTCTGTTTTACCCTGTCTTTCCGAAAGAGAGTATAGCCAGGAATATGAATAGCCCAGTCATGAGAAGAATGAAGCCAAGATTCAGCAATACCAATTAGATCATAGTTCTCCTCGTGCACCAGAGCTTCCAACTCACCTATTTTGCTTGGCAGACTTCTGGCATTGGTGAACAAACACTTTAATTCATTATCACATTTTGCAAACGTATGTCGCATATTTTTTATTTTAGTACAAATAGTACCATTTCCAAAGGTTTTTTGTAACATAGGAACCTTCATATCATCTGCCATAGCCCTCCCCCATCTTTCCCCATGGTAATTCACTGCTGCTTAATAAATGGACACCAGAGCATTTCACAGATTTTCTGGCACTGTAATCTCGCAAGATTACAGTACCAGGAGGTGTTCACCACAGATTGAAGCATTTTAAGATCACTTCACTCCTCAAAAGGAGAAGCGATCTACACTGATTAAAGCGGAGCTCCACCCCATTTTACATGTTTTGCTCAATCACATGCCATGAATGTAGTAAGTAATAAACAGATATTTTTTTTTTCTTTTGTACCTGTGTTTTTGCAAAGTCCTTCTCTGCTTCCTGTCTTAGCTCTCTGCGGATATGGGCGGGTAATCTGCGCGTATTACGTCATTTCCTTTTTTCCAGCAATGTCTCCTGGGAGCTCCTGTCATTATTCCCAGGAGACATTGCGGATGCCTGCCGCTAGTTCTCGCAGGATTTCGACCACGCCGCCGCCGTTGTGATGGCAACCCCTCAAGTTTACGGCGCTGCTCACTGTAAACACTGAGTATGCGCGGTAAATAGTGGTGAATGCTGAGAGCTCACCATTCACCATATCCCGGAAATCCATGCTTGTGGGCTTCACATGCCCACAAGCAAGATGGGAATGGCCACAATCTATTTTTATAAATATTTATTTAAAACTAAAACGGACAGCAGCAGCTTAAAAAAAACAAAACAGTGAGTTTATTTATGATTAACATGTGTCTGAATGACTGCAACAAAAAAAATAGGGATGGTCGCTGCAACCCCGCTTTAATAAAAGGGCTCATTTACACTTGCTTCGGCTTCGACACACATTAACGGCTAGTTTACACTTGCTTCAAAACAAGGCTTTGGACAGGCTTTGTTAAAAAAAAATACCGTCCTTGGCCCAGGCATTTTACTTATGTATACATATCTTTATGCCAATACTCATTGATTTTACTTTAATTCTTCAGATGCCTGACAAACATACTCATGTTTATAGCCTATACTTTTTATGGACTAACAAGGTCTCTAGGGATACATCAATGCACTACCATTACACAATCACTGTCCACCTCTCTCCCCTTTCCTATCTTGTCACTTGTTAGTATCCCTCTGCTATCCTATGTTTCTAACCATCTCTATGTCCCTACCATCTTTGGCCCAGGCCTTCATTCATTCATATATACATATCTTTATGTTACTACTTATTGATTCTATTTCATTACTTTAGATGCCTGACAAGCATACTTATTTTCACAGCCTATACTCTTTATGGACTAAGGAGGTCTCTAGGGATACATCACTATATCCATGCCATGCCTGCTCCCTGTTTGGCCCCTGACTCCGCCCCCTCAGCTCCCTGGTGAGGCACCTGCTGCCGCCGTCTTGGAGCTGCACACCTGTAGCCATGGTCAAGCTCAGTGGTAAGTATTGAGACCCATAACCCCTTCTACCCTGTGACTTTATAATTTATACTGTGCCATATTGCCAAATATATACAGTATTTCACAAAAGTGAGTACACCCCTCACATTTTTGTAAATATTTTAATTTATTTTTTCATGTGACAACACTGAGGAAATGACACTTTGCTACAATGTAAAGTAGTGAGTGTACAGCTCGTATAACAGTATAAATTTGCTGTCCCCTCAAAATAACTCAACACACAGATATTCATGTCTAAACCGCTGACAACAAAAGTGAGTACACCCCTAAGTGAAAATGTCCAAATTGGGTCCAAAGTGTCAACATTTTGTGTGGCCACCATTATTTTCCAGCACTACCTTAACCCTCTTGGGCATGGAGTTCACCAGAGCTTCAAAGGTTGCCACTGGAGTCCTCTTCCACACCTCCATAACGACATCACAGAGCTGGTGGATGTTAGAGACCTTGTGCTCCTCCACCTTCCCTTTGAGGATGCCCCACAGATGCGCAATAAGGTTTAGGTCTGGAGGCATGCTTGGCCAGTTCACCACCTTTACCCTCAGCTTCTTTAGCAAGGCAGTGGTCATCTTGTAGGTGTGTTTGGGGTCATTATCATGTTAGAACACTGCCCTGCGGCCCAGTCCCCGGGGTGAGGGGATCATGCTCTGCTTCAGTATGTCATAGTACATGTTGACATTCATGGTTTCCTCAATGAACTGTAGCTCCCAGTGCCGGCAGCACTCATGCAGCCCCAGACCGCGACACTCCCACCACCATGCTTGACTGTAGGCAAGACACCCTTGTCTTTGTATTCCTCACCTGGTTGTCGCCACACACACTTGACACCATCTGAACCAAATAGGTTTATCTTGGTCTCATCAAACCAGGACATGGTTCCAGTAATCCATGTCCTTAGTCTGCTTCTCTTCAGCAAACTGTTTGCGGTCTTTCTTGTGCATCATCTTTAGAAGAGGCTTCCTTTTGGGACGACAGCCATGCAGACCAATTTGATGCAGTGTGCAGAGTAGGGTCTGAGCACTGACAGGCTGACCCCCCACCCCTTCAACCTCTGGAGCAATGCTGGCAGCACTCATACGTCTATTTCCCAAAAACAACCTCTGGATATGACGCTGACCACATGCACTCAACTTCTTTGGTCGACCATGGCAAGGCCTGTTCTAAGTCTAACCTGTCTTTTTAAACCGCTGCATGGTCTTGGCCACAGTGCTGCAGCTCAGTTTCAGGGTCTTGGCAATCTTCTAATAACCTAGGCCATCTTTATGTAGAGCAACAATTATTTTTTTCAGATCCTCAGAGAGTTCTTTGCCATGAGGTGCCACTTTGAACTTCCAGTGACCAGTATGAGAGAGTGAGAGTGATAACACCAAATTTAACACACCTGCTCCCGATTCACACCTGAAACCTTGTAACACTAACGAGTCACATACACTGGGGAGGGAAAATGGCTAATTGGGCCCAATTTGGACATTTTCACTTAGGGGTGTACTCACTTTTGTTGCCAGCTGTTTAGACATTAATGGCTGTGTGTTGAGTTATTTTGAGGGGACAGCAAATTTACATTGTTATACAAGCTGTACACATTGTAGCAAAGTGTCATTTCTTCAGTACTGTCACATGAAAAGATATAATAAAATATTTACAAAAAATGTGAGGGGTGTACTCACTTTTGTGAGATACTGGATCTAGCGAAACGTGTCGGGTAGTATGATGCCCGTGTACTGTGACTGCTATTACATCAATGTACCAATATTCCTTGTTTATGTATCTTTTTTAAATTGGCAATTGTTGGTGATATCTATGCATGTAAACATTTTTACATGAATAAACCATATACTGTACTTACTAATGTTTTGTTTACTGACGGAAACGGTACCTACTTCATTCAAAGTCCCGGGGCGAACCCTTCATTTTATTATATGTTACAGGGATGGAAGTGGGTTACTGGGGACACCAGACTTTTCCCCTTTTTCGTCACTAAATAAAATGGTTAGCTTACAGTCCTGTTTACACCTTGCTTTTGCTTTGCTTCAAAAATTATTTAGTGGTGCTTCAAAGCGTCTTCAAAGCCTCCATAGAAGTCTATAGCAAATTTAGCTTGAAGCCCCACCAAAGCCTCATTGAAACCACACCAAAGACTCATTGAAGCCCCACCAAAGGCTCATCGATGCCCCACCAAAGACTTATCGAAGCCCCACCGAAGCCTCATTGAAACCCCACCAAAGGCTCATTGAAGCCCCACCAAAGGCTCATTGAAGTCCCACCAAAGGCTCATCAAAGCCCCACCAAAGACTTATCGAATCCCCACCAAAGACTTAACTAAACACCAAGCAAATCAACGTGTAAACAGGACTGTAAGCTAACCATTATATTTAGTGACAGGAGATTTGACTGGCGTTCGGAGAGCTTTAACAAAGCCTGTCCGAAGCCTTGTTTAAAAGCAAGTGTGAACTAGTCAAACAAGAGGAAAGCAGAGGAGAGCAATCTCCTCCGAGAATGCCAGAGAACTCAGCAGCAGGTATTTTCCGCTGCCTAATAAACGGACACCTGTGTGTGCAAAAATTAGGCATTTTCATGTGCTACATGTGAAAACTGGTGTACAACACAGACTAAAAAATGGATGAAAAAAAGGAACAGAAGCAGACATGGACAGATGCACCTTGCCTTGGGGGGGAAGGGTTTCTGATTCCTTGATACACCTGCAGTTTTCCCCATACCTCCCAACTGTCCCTGATTTCGAGGGACTGGCCCTGATTTGGAGCAATACCCCTCTGTCCCTCTTTTCCCCTCATTTGTCCCTCATTTTGGTCTGATCTCTATAGTTGTATAAAAAAAATCACTTTTTCTCTTTCAAAAAGTGTTTCCCAGTGCTAAACCTTTCATCCAAATTCTAAATTGCTGCATTTGTAAAATTTAAAAGCCAATATAAAGGAATAGTAGTAGTAAAGTAGTAGTACAAAAAAGGCCTTGTGGATTTAATTAAAGGGGTTGTAAAGGTTCATGTTTTTTCACCTTAATGCATCCTATGCATTAAAGCGGAGGTCCGCCAAATTATTTTTTTTTTAAGTCAGCAGCTACAAATACTTTTAAAATATGGACACTTACCTGTCCAGGGCACCCGCGATGTCGGCAGCCGAAGCCGATCTCTCCCTCGGCTCTCGGGTGCTGCCGCCGCCATCTTCTGTAAGGGAATCAGGAAGTGAAGCCTTGCAGCTTCACTTCCTGGTTCGCTACTACGCAATCTGAATGGTCCCTGCTGTCTCTGGGACAAGTGTGTCTCCCAGCAGACAGCCGGGGGGGGATGGGAAGAGGCGTAGACTCCCATGGGAGTCTATGCCTGGAAGTGGGTGCAAATACCTGTATTATACAGGTATCTGCACCCCCTCCCCCTGAAAGGTGCCAAATGTGACACCGGAGGCGGAGGGTTACGAAAAGCGGAAGTTCAATTGTTGTGTGGAACTCCGCTTTAAGGTGAAAAAACATCTTACGATCACTGGCCCCCCAACCCCTCCCCCGTTTTACTTACCTGAGCCCTGGAAAGTCCCCCTCCGCGAACGCGCTCTTCCTTTGCTCGGTCTTCTCAGCTCTTCATTGGATAGCTTGATAGCAGCACAGCCATTGGCTCGCGCTGCTGTCAATCAACTCCAATGACGCACGGTCTCAGGAGCATGCCCGCAAGGTAGCCCCCTCGGGAGAGCGCTATCCCAGAGGGGGTTATCAGAAGCGGGGAGGAGCTGAGACAGCCGCAGAGGGACCCCAGAAGACGAGGTTCGGGAGCCACTGTGTGCAAAACGAGCTGCACAGTGGAGGTAAGTATGACATGTTTGTTATTTAAAAAAATAAAAATAAATTCAAACCTTAAGGCCCCTTTCACACTGGGGCGTTTTTCATGCGGTGCAGCGCTAAAAATAGCGCCTGTTCACCGCATGAAAAAATCCTGCCCCTTTAACTCCAGTGTGAAAGCCGGCGGGCTTTCACACTGGAGCGGTGCGCTAGCAGGATGACAAAAAAAGTCCTGCTAGCAGCATCTTTGGAGCGGGATAGGAGCGGTGTGTTCACCGCTCCTATACCGCTCCTTCCCATTGATTACAATGGGAGACCGCCGTAAAACCGCGGCAATACCGCGGTTACCGCGGCAATACCGCGGCTACGGCGGCGCTCTGCGGGGGGGTGTTTAACCCTTTTTCGGCCGCTCGCGGGGGGTAAAACCGCACCGCGAGCGGCCGAAAACCGCGGTGAAAACGACGGTAAAGCAGCGCTAAATATAGCGCTGCTTTACCGTCACCGCGGCTCACCGCCCCAGTGTGAAAGGGGCCTTAGTGTCACTTTAACCTTTTTTTGGTTGATTCTCCTTTAAGGGGGTGTGACAGGGGGCGTATCCTATGCCTACATATATTGGCAGTAGGTGACGGTGTCCCTCATTCCCATCTCAAAATGTTGGGAGGTATGGTTATCACAGCTTAGGCGGCTGCATACATGATGTTGGGTGTAATTATGTCCTAACCCAACATTCATGTGTCTACCAACATGTTGTAGGAACCTTGTTTTGCATTACGCACTTTATTATGTATTATTATACTGTACTAGATCCCTGTATCGTCGAGGTTTGCCCATCGCCTCATCCCCAGCTCACTCAGCTTCCCGCCTACACCCCCTCGCCTGACGTCATTTCCCGCCTCACAACAACTCCGTTGTAGCTCCGCCCGCCCAGTTTGGGAGGAGCTTGGCTGGTTGCTGGCGGGAGAAGGATCATCAGGCTGTGCGCTCCGTTTAGGCTGCAGTAATAAGACGAGCAGGTAAGAAGCGTATGTGTAATAGGTGCTCAGGGGACTGTGGAAGGTGTGCGGTGCATGCAGACTGTAGGGCTGACACCACGCAGTATTTGCCGTGTCCTCCTACGCATCGTGTTTTCTCCGTACAGCGAGTGTGGTAATAAATGTGAGAAGCACGTTCCCATTGGGCGCGGATTGTGTGTTTCCTTTTATTGGACGTGTGAGGGGAATGGAATTAGCATGGAGGGAGGGGGAGCCTGAGTGGTGTGTGTGGTGTGAGCGCGCACCGCCTCTCTGCAGCCTCCTCGCTCCATGTTGCTGTGTGTGTGAGAAGGGGGAGTGGGAGGTATTTAAACATTGCAATGCAGACATGCCTGAAGGCTCCTAACGGCAAGCACAACGTTTCCGTGTCTTGTAGTGTTTTGTTTCCTTCAGCCCGTGCTCTCCCTATACAGTAACACATCAGCAATGCAGGGCATAACATGGCCAGATGTTGTTCTCCTTCGTTTTCACTTTCCATGGAAGGATCACGTGCACATCAACTTAACCACTTCAATACTGGACACTCCCCCCCCCCCCCCCCCCTCTTTCTGCCCAGGACAAGTTTCAGCTTTCAGAGCTGTTGCACTTTTAATGACAATTGCGCGGTCATGATACACTGTAGCCAAACAACATTTTTATCATTTTGTTCCCACAAATATAACCTTATTTTGGTGTTTTTTCTTTTCTTTTGCTAAATAAATAGAAAACCGAAAATGTTGAAAAATTGTCGTCTTTGTTATAAAATTTTGTAAATAAGTTTTCTCCTTCTCTGATGGGTGCTGGTGAGGCGGCTCTGATGAAGCAATAATATGCAGCACTGATGGGTGGCACTGGCACCTATAATGGTCACTGATTGGTGGCCCTGGGTGGACAGTCTTGGGGGGCTGCACTGATAATCAGCTGATAAAGGAAGAAATAGCTGCACATCAATTGAAATCCAAAATGTTATTTATTGCTCACCAAGATGGTTAGCTAGGCCGAAAAAAGACAAGTCCATCCAGTTCAACCATAAATAAAAAATATCGTACAATCCAATATACCCAATTCTACACCCACAGTTGATCCAGAGGAAGGCAAAAAAAAAAACCCCAGAAGAGCATGATCCAATCTGCTACAGCAGGGGGAAAAAAAAAAAAAATCCCTTCCTGATCCCCGCGAGAGGCAATCAGATTTTCCCTGGATCAACTTTACCTATAAATGTCAGTAACCAGTTATATTATGTACATTTAGGAAAGTATCCAGGCCTTTCTTAAACTCTACTGAGTTGGCCAGAACCACCTCTGGAGGGAGTCTATTCCACATTTTCACAGCTCTTACTGTGAAGAAACCTTTCTGTATTTGGAGATGAAATCTCTTTTCCTCTAGACGTAAAGAGTGCCCCCTTGTCCTCTGTGTTGACCGTAAAGTGAATTGAAGTGAACTCAACACCCAAGTTCATTATATGGACCCCTTATGTATTTGTACATGATCATATCCCCCCTTTTTCACCTCTTCTCAAGAGTGAATAAATTCAGTTCCTCTAATCTTTCCTCATAGCTGAGCTCCTCCATGCCTCTTATCAGTTTGGTTGCCCTTCTCTGCACTTTCTCCAGTTCCCCCGATATCCTTTTTGAGAACTGGTGCCCAAAACTGAACTGCATATTCCAGATGAGGTCTTACTAATGATTTGTACAGGGGCAAAATGATATCTCTCTCTCTGGAGTCCATACCTCTCAATACAAGAAAGGACTTTGCTCGCTTTGGAAACCGCAGCTTGACATTGCATGTTATTATTGAGCTTATGATCTACTAAAACCCCCAGTTGTACTCCCCCTAGCATGTATGATGCATGCATATTCTTAGCCCCCAAGTGCATAACTTTACATTTATCAACATTAAACCTCATCTGCCACATAGTCGCCCAATTAGACAGAGCATTGAGGTCAGCTTGTAAATTGGAGACCTCCTGTAAGGACGTTATTCCACTGCATAGCTTGGTGTCATCTGCAAAGACAGAAATGTTACTTTTGATCCCAGACCCAATATCAATACCAAGATGACATCAAAGGACACCAACACACAGGTCTTTTAGACACGTTTCACTCAGTACAGTTGTGCACAACTGTACTGTGTGAAACGCGTCTACAAGACCTGTGTGTTGGTATCCTTTGATGTCATCTTGGTGATCAACACACAGGTCTTGTAGACAGGTTTCACTCAGTACAGTTGTGCACAACCGTACTGTGTGAAATGCGTCTACAGCACCTGTGTGTTTGTATCCTTTGATGTCATCTTGGTGATCAATTAACAGCATTTTGGATTTCAATAGATTTGCAGCCATGTCTTCCTTTATCTACTCAACCACGGAGGTGGGCCGGGGCTATCACTTGGTTGGACATTGCCATCGGGCACTAATTTATCCTCCCTGGAGTGGTGAGGCCTTCATTCCTGATAATTAAGGATGAGCTCTGGCGTGTTCGCACAGCCCACGCGCAGAGCCTGCCAGGAAATCATCACTGCGCTAATCACAGGCAGTGAGACATTGTCCCGGTGCGCGGCTGCAGAGATCAGCAAATGTCGTCTCACTGCCTGTGATTAGCATAGTGCCGACTTCCTGGCGGGCTCTGCACGTGGGGTTGTGTGAACACGCCGGAGCTCATCCTTACTGATAATCGGCACACACCCCCCCCCCCCCCCCCCGTCAGGAGAGAAGCTGATCGGCTCTTCTCTACTTGTGACTGTCAGCGTGAGTGGAGGAAAACCAATACACGTCTCTTCCTTTTTACGCTGTGATTTAATGCAGTTGATCACATGGTAAAGTCAGAGGCTCTTTACCGAGATCGGTGATGCAGTGTGTCAGACTACCGCAGCAATGATCGATGCACGCCCCCACTGGCGTGTGATCGTGGCTTATCCTGCTGGACATAACCACTTTGTGTACGTCATTCTGTTATATGGCGGGCAGGAAGTGGTTAATGTGGTAGTAAACCCTGTACAACCACCTGTACCTACAGGCAAGCCTATAGTAAAGCTTACCTGTAGGTACAGTTTATATCTCCTAAACTTGCACTGTTTAGGAGAGATTCAGAGTGCATGCAGCCGGTGATGTTACCGGAGCATGTGCTCTGAAGGTTCGGCATACAGTGCCATCATCGCACCCACAGACACTCATGTAGCCGGAGGATGCAATCCTGGAAAGGAAGATGTCAGCGCTGACAGTGTGGTGCTGGAGGCCTTCATTGTAAGGTAAGTCTCTCAGAATGTTCTAGTATACTATGCATACTAGTACATTGACATTTTGCTTTGCAGGCCCCCCCCCAAACAACTGGGGTTTACTACAGCATTAAAGCAGTACTAAATCCAAAAGAAAACATTTGTTATTGCAGCATACCAATTCTTAGATGTGATGGCTTTCTCTTATTCTATTTTCATCTGGTGATTCAGGCAGTAAGGCCCCTTTCACACGGACGGTCTGTTCAGGTCCGCCTGTCAGTTTTTTTAAGTGGACCTGAACGGACACTCCATAGACCTCTATGGAACGTCGGATGTCAGCGGTGACATCCGATCCGAAAAAGTGTGACGGAGGAAAACCCTATTTTTCCATCCGTCTGCAGATTGGATCGGGTGACGACGGACTCTATGGTCTGTCGTCATCCGATTCCCCCATAGGAGAGAGTGGCACTCTGACAGGTCCGTCCCTGCACAGAGTGCAGAGACAGACCTGTCATCTTCCTGCTCAGTGGGGATCACACGTCCGTGTGAAAAGAGCCCTTAGTCTTTTTTTTTTTTTTTTAAAAAGAACAAGCTCTTGCAGAGATATCATCACTTGCAGGGATGACACCAGTGTCAGTACGTCCATAAAGGCGCACAGGTGCCACCTCCTCTAGCACCAATAGATAGATTCATGCATTGCATGAATTTAGCTATGGCCGCCGCTGCCACCCCTTATCCAGACGCCCGGTCCCTTTTTCGGGGGCATGTTTTTGAAGCACCTGATTAGAGCCATAGGCGTCAAAGGTGACCTGCGAGCGCCATGCTGGGCTCTCGCAGGTCATTTAGTTGTGTTAGAAAAGCGAAATAAATATTCGCTTTTCTAACACTAAACCGCCTCTCCGCCAATCGGGTGCTCAGATCTGTTACCCGTCACCCGATTGGCTGAAACGACAGGCGCTGTGATTGGACTCCTATCAGGCATCCAATCATAGCAGAGAGAATGGGAGAAGATATCGAGGAGCTGTCCCACTGACACGGTAAGTGCTGTTGGCGGGCAGGGTGGCACCATGGCGGCTGTTTGATGGGGCACAATGGCTGCATTTTGTTTGTTTTTTCAGAATCTTTCAGTTTGTTTGCACCCCCCAAAAATTTTGAGCACCAGCTGCCACTGGATGACACAAACCTCTTTAAAGTGGAAACCTTACCCATAACAGCTTGATAAAAAAAAATCTTTAGCAAGGAACATGCATTTCATATTAATAATGCTACCAAAATTAGTGTGCGCTGTAAATTGTCTCCAGCATTGCTTCTGCTTAGGTTTAGCTCTGCTGTTCAGGGGCTCTATCAATTAACGATTTCAGAAAGCATACATTCCTGGTATGGCTAACTGTCACATTTGCTTGTGTCCTCAGCCAAACTATGAAATAGTTGGTGTCATAAGTGATCACATGTGCAGCACCATGGCAGTTGCAGTTTAAACAGAAGCAGCTTCCTTGGCTGTAAAGGATAGGAGGGTTTCATTCTGCTTAAAGGCTATCGGCTTCTACAAATTCAGCAGTGCCTCAAAATGGAGAGCAACTGAGCATGTACAGAGCAGGGTAAGACCGTGTATTACTGGATTTTAAACCATATAGGCACTTATTTTTAAAGCTTTACATAGCCATGCCTGCAAAAAGGGCCAGCCTGAAATCATCTAACAGGACTTAATTATCTGTTTAATTACTTAAAGAGGAACTGCAGTCTGCTCACATAATTTGGAATAAAAACATCTTTGCCATTCTAAAGCTTCCTCCCAACCACTTTGCATATTATTTAATATATACTATTTAATATATACTGTGAATCTACTTGCCAAATATTCTGCAGAAATCTCCCTCCACTAGGCTGCAAACATTTTAACTGTGGGCAGCTGAAGCTGCTTGCCTGTTCACTTCCTGGATTTACACGGAGGCACACCTCCAGCTCTGCAGCTCTCATTGGTCCTCTTATGACTCCCCCCTCCCTGGCAAACTCACAAGCATGAGAGAGAGCTGTGCATGATGTCATAAGCCTTTTTACCAGACAAGAAACAGGAAGTTTGCTGTATAAGGTATTTACTGGCAGAAAAAAAAATGTTTTACTATCCAAAGTTAAAACAAGGGCCGGAAGATTTAATAGATGGAAAGATGAAAAAAATTACTGAAGTTCTGCCTTTTAAAGTGGTTCTAAATTTGGAAATATTTTTCTGCAGTAATGTTCATGATGGCCTCGGATGTATGGGGACTCTGCCTCCTCATTTGTCGAGACAGCAGCGGGTTAACAACCCTTTTTAAGAAAAAGGTATTTTTTGAAATTGATGGTAGCAACACATCTCAAATGTTGGGACGTGGCAATAAAAAAAAAAAGTGGGTGGTAGTAACAAGGAAGTGCTACAATAACCTTTTGCAACTAATTGGGGTAAATTGCAACAGGTCAGTAACATGATTGGGTATAAAAAGAGCAACTTGGCATCTCAGGTAAAGATTGGTTCACTAATCTGTGAAAAACGGTCTAAAAATTGTTGAAAAATGTCAGCTTACTGTTCCTTCGTGCAAAATTGCAGACTTGAATGCATCATCATCTACAGTACATAATATCAATATTCAGAAAATCTGGAGAAATCTCTATGTGCAAGGGACAAGGCTAAAACGCAATATTTGGAGTTTCTGGCCCTCAGATGGTACTGCATTAAAAACGGGCATGATTCTGTGATGGAGATCTCTTCATGGGCTCAGGAATACTTCCAAAAATCACAATCTGTGAACACAGTCCACTGTGCCATCCAAAAATGCAAGGTACAGCTGACATGCAAAGAAGCCATATCTGTACATGACCCAGAAATACTGCCATCTTCAGTGGGCCAAAGTGCATTTAAAATGGTCTATTGCAAAGTGTAAAACTGTTCTGTGGTCAGATGAATTGAAATTTGACATTCTTTTGGGACACTCCAACTTATCAGTGCTCGGCTCAAAAGCCTGCCTCCCTAATGGTAAAAGGGCACATTAGTGTGTATGGCAGGGGTCTCAAACCGGCGGCCCTCCAGCTGTTGTGAAACTACAAGTCCCATCAGGCATTGCAAGACTGACAGTTACAAGCATGACTCCCACAGGCAGAGGCATGATGGGACTTGTAGTTTTGCAACAGCTGGAGGGCCGCTAGTTTGAGACCACTGGTGTATGGAATGTGCAGCCTGCACATCTGGAAAGATATCATCAAAAGAAAATGGTTATATAGCCTGGTATTAGGGCAGCATATGCTCCCTTTCAGATGATGTCTTGTTCGGAGAAGGCCTTGGATATTTTAGCAGGACAATGCTAAACGGCATACTGCATCTATGACAACAGCATGGCTTTGTAGTAGAAGAGTCTGGTTGCTTAACTGGCCCAACTGCAGTCCAGTCTTTTCACCAATTGAAATATATCTTAAAACGAAAATATGACCCAGGGCTGTTGAGCAGTTAGAATCCAAGCAAGAATGGGACAACATTCATCTCCCAAAACTGCAACTGGTCTTAGTTTCCAGGCGTTAATTGTGGTGTTAAAGCGGTAGTATGCCCGCAAAAAAACCCCCAAAAAACAAAAATAAACCTCTAAGGCAAAGGCATAATGAGCTAGTATGCACTGCATACTAGCTCATTATGAAATACTTACCTTAGAATGAAACCCTCGCATCGCCTCCCAGTCACCGCTGAGGGAGCTGACATGCTTATTCTGGGTTTGCGGCTCCCAGCAAGAAGCTCAGATTTTTCCGGCAGCATGAGCCGGACCTTCAGAGTGCACGCGCCACTAACATCAGCAGCTACATGCAAGGTGAATATCTCCTAGACCGTACAGTATAATAGTATATACAGTATATCTCTTCTGTCCTCAGTGGATTAGATATTTTGCTCCCTAACCATATAGTTGGTTATTTATATTTACCACTGCATATAGATATTTAAAGCGGTCCTCCACCCTAAAGTGGAAGTTCTGCTCATCGGAACCCCCCCCCCCCCCCTCCGGTGCCACAATTGGCACCTTTCAGGGGGGAGGGGGGTGCAGATACCCACTTCTGGGAACAGCTAGCCGCAGATGCAGCGCCACACAGTTCCCAGGACACAACGGGGACCAGTGAAGACGTGCAGCGCGACGCGCGCATGCGCAGTAGGGAACAGTGCAGTGAAGCCGCAACGCTTCACTTCCTTATTCCCTGACAGAGGATGGCAGCGGGGGCAGCCGAGACGAGCGATTGCCCGTCATCTGCTGCCGACATCGCTGGACCCTGGAACAGGTTGGTGTCCATTTAGTAGTATTTGTAGCTGCTGACTTTAAATATTTTTTCAATTTTTTTTAGGTGCCATTCCTCTTTAAGAATAAATTGCCTTTTTTTTTTTTTTTAAACTTTACGTATTAACTAAATTGTACACCACACTTTTTTTTTTTTTTTTTTCTTAAGGTTATTAACCGATTAATCGAAACAATAATCGGCCAACTAATCGATTATGAAAATAATCGTTAGTTGCAGCCCTAGAGGGGATGCTACACCGTGGTAAACATGGCCCTGCCCCAACTTTTTTGGGGTTGTGCTTTGCCAGCTTTGTTTTCGTCCCAACATTTTTGAGACCTTTGTCTGGCGTCAATTTAAAAATGTCCTTATTTTTTTCCCCTAAAATAGTACTACATCTCAGTTTAAACATTTTAGAAATTTTCTAATGTAAATAAAATATGGGTTTATGAGATTTACAAATCCTTGCATTCTGTTCAAAACGCTTCCAGAAATGTAATTTCTTGCTTGTGTGATTGGCTCACAAATTTTTTTTTTTCTTTTTTCTACGCACATACGTTGTTATAATTTTTTTTATTTTTTGGAATGAAAAAATATCTTCCATCTTTGCTATTGTGTTACAGTACAGTGTTCCGTGCTCCCGGCTATAGCTGGTGGCACTGATCAATGGGGAAAAAATTGACAGGCTGGTTGTACAGAAGTTTATCAGCTGATCAGGGTGCCCATACATGGATTGAAATTTTGTCTGGTCTCTGCTGAACCGGCTGTATTACAATCTGTGTATGGCCAGCTTAACCACTTCCCCCCCACCACATAGCAATATGACGGCCGCAAAGTGGTTTCATTATCCTGACTGGACTTCATATGTCCAGGATAAACCACTCGCGCACGCCCGCAGGGGCACGCAGCATGGTGATCGGTGGTGTCAGTTTGACACACCATATCTCTGATCTTGGTTAACCACTTAAGGACCGGAAGCATTTGCCCCCTTAACCACTTCAGCCCCGGACCAATTGGCAGCCAAAGGACCAGGCCCCTTTTTGCGCTTCGGCACTGCGTCGCTTTAACTGACAATTGCGCGGTCGTGCGACGTGGCTCCAAAACAAAATTGGCGTCCTTTTTTTCCCACAAATAGAGCTTTCTTTTGGTGGTATTTGATCGCCCCTGCGGTTTTTATTTTTTACGCTATAAACAAAAATAGAGCGACAATTTTGAAAACAATGCAATATTTTTTGCTTTTTGCTATAATAAATATCCCCAAAAAATATATAAAATAACTTTTTTTTTTCCTCAGTTTAGGCCGATACGTATTCTTCTACATATTTTTGGTAAAAAAAAATCACAATTAGCGATTTATTGATTGGTTTGCGCAAAAGTTATAGCGTTTACAAAATAGGGGATAGTTTTATAGCATTTTTATTAATATTTTTTTTTTTACTAGTAATGGCGGCGATCAGCGATTTTTATTGTGACTGCGACATATCGGACATTTTTGACACATTTTTGGGACCATTGTCATTTATACAGCAATCAATGCTATTTAAATGCATTGATTCCTGTATAAATGACAGTTGTAGTGAAAGAGTTAACCACTAGGGGGAGGGAAGGGGTTATGGGCTCTGACGTGTGTTTTTTTTTTACATTAGGGGGCGGGGCTGACGTCTGACGTCATTGATTGGCTGTTCCCGGTCATCGGGAAAGCCAATCAATGACAGGCAGAGTAGGAAGCACAGGGAGAGGTTTGTTTACACATACCTCTCCCCGTTCTTCAGCTCCGTAACCCGATCGCGGGACACCAGCGGCGATCAGGTCTGCTGGTCCCGCGGCCGGGGTCACGGAGCTCCCGACCGGGTCGCGAGTGCGACCCACGGGCAGGCATTTAAAGGGCCACGTACAGGTACGTGATTATGCCTGCCCGTGCCATTTTGCCGCAGTATATCTCCGTTAGGCGGTAGGGAAGCGGTTAATGACCAGGCCATTTTTTGGGATACGGTACTGCGTTTCTTTTACTGACTATTGCGCAGTCCAGTGACGTACCCAAACAAAATTATACTACACACACAGCTTTATTTTGGTGGTATTTGATCTTCTGCAGTTTTTATTTTTTGCGCTATAAACCAAAAGAGCGATAAGTTTTGCTATAATATTCCAAAAGAAAAAAAAGAATTCATCAGTTTAGGCCAATATGTATTCTTGCTGATAATCAGTGCCATCTGTCAGTGCGGCCTTTCATTGCTGTATATCGGTGCCGCCTTGTCAGTGCAGCCTCATCAGTGACAGAGAAAAAGTACTTATTTACAATTTTATAACAAACAAAAATTTTGTTTTTTTTCTTTTATGTTTAGCAAAAAATAAAAAACCCAGTGATGATCAAATACCACCAAAAGAAAATGTGTTTTGCATGATCGCACAATTGTCATTTAAAATGTGACAGTGTTGAAAGCTGAAAATTAAGATTTTAGGCATCCTCTGTAACAAAAATCTATTTTTTATGAGATCAGGGTGGATTTGATTTAAATCGTATATATTTTTTTTTTTTTTTAAAGAGCAACTGTCCTCCTCTGTCCTGCAACGGCTCCTCCTCTGACCCGCTGTTGACTCACCGACAGTCCCATTTACTTTAATGGGATGGCTGGTGACACAACAAGGCAAGGGAGGTGGCGGCAGCAGGTGAGTGGTTGCCCTCTAACAGGCGCTGCCATGATGGACCTGAAATGACAGGTGCTCTTTAAATGTAAGGACTTATTCTTGCTGGTAGTTAGAATCGTTAATATTTGCAAACATAATGAAGGTTTCCTATTTAGAATAATAAGCTGTCGGGTTAGTAAAACGGCAATATCGGAACCAATTCATACAGTTTGTAATGTACTTACATTTGCAAAACAATGGGATAAAGGAATATTCCAGAACTTTGTTTTATCTCATGGTAACTGTGCAATTGTGTGAATGCATCAATGCAGTGCATGTTATCTCAGCTTGCAGAGCTTGGATTCATTGAGTTTACCAAAAATGTAAATATTGCAGAATATACAGCCTCATGCTACATAACCAAGCTCCATTTCATGCTGAATAAACAAAAGATTTAGATTTGTATTCCAAAAGCAATTTATTTAAAATCTGATAAAAATCAAAAACATCCTTTTTTTTTTTTTTTTTTTTTTTTTTTTAATCCATTGATTTATATCCACCCTGGTGCCTCCTCATCATCGCTGCCTATTAGTGCCTATCAGTTCTGCATATCGGTTCCTCATCAGTGCCCTTCAGTGAAAGGGAAAACAACATTTTGTAACAACTTTTTTAAAGGGGGGGGGGGGGGGGGGGGGGGGGGGAATGTTGGTGGTCTTTAATTTTGTTAAGCTAAAAATAAACCCAGTGTTAAATACCACCAAAAGAAGGCTCTATTTGTGGGGAAAAAAATGATAAAAATGTAATATGGGGACATTGTTGCATGACTGTGCAATTGTCATTCAAAGTGCGACAGCGCTGAAAGCTGATAATTGGCCTGGGCTGGAAGGGGGTGAAAGTGCCCTGTATTGAACTGGTTGTACTAGTCCTCAGACATGCCTTTGTCCCACACATTGTCACCTTTTGTGGCTCGTTCACACCAGATGTGTTGGAGCTACGCTAACAGCTATTGTGACATTTCAGTACAGTTCTCTTCACCACAACGATATTGTGATGCAGTGGTGGGTGTTGCAACTTGCTGCGCTGAAAAAAGTACTGCATGCCCTCATGACATTTCAATAATGTTCTGTGAAAAAACATGGAAACTGTGCTATATGCTGAGATGTGATTTGTGCAGCTCGCAAGTCCCTCTGCATTAAGGTGAAAAATGTCCCAGTAATTGTATTGCCCCCTCACCTCCCTATATACCTACCTGGTCTGTTTTTTGTTTTTTTTTTCTCTCCTGTCATAAAAATCTTACTGGTTTCGTTTGTATTCCACTTTAAAGTACACTAATTCACAAAAAAAAAAATTTTTGTGAGTTTTATTTTGCCATAGGACTGACATTTTCATATATATTTGGGCTAAATATATCGGTCTCTTAAAAAATAATAATCAAGAACCTTATCCTGGTGGGTTTTGTGGCTTGAATCTGTGTTGGTCATTATTCCCACCTTTAAAGGTAAAAAATGGTTTGTCTTGTTTAAGATTACATTAGTGTTCGGTAATTTTATTTTATTTATTTATTTATTTATTTATTTATTTATTTATTTTTTATCTCTCTTCTTTATGTGAAGACAAAATGACACGAGATTACAAGCCTGGGGACCTGATCTTTGCCAAGATGAAAGGTTATCCTCACTGGCCTGCAAGGGTGAGTTGGATTCTTTCATAAACATATTTGGAATTGATGTGATAATATGCTCTAGTTATTTGTCTTCATACATAACTGCTTCAAGAGGTACTAAAGGTATTTTTAGTATTTAAATTAAGTGGATGTAAACCTGAAATTTTTATTATTTTTTTAATGAAAACTTCTGCCTGGTTCAGTAGAGGATGTCAACTCATCTGTGCTCAGTCTTGCCACGAAGAGTTAAAGGATATGTAGAGGTTCGGTTTAAAAAACAAACATGTCATACTTACACCTCTGTGCAGTTGGTTTTGCACAGAATGGCCCTGATTCTCCTCCTCCTGGGGTCCCCTGGGCTCTCGTGCGAGCGCACTCTTGTGTCCTGCTGCGTCCATTGACACAGACAGCAGGACTCGACCCCCCCCCCCCCCCCCCCCCCGCCCCCGCAGGCCCCCCCCCCCCCCCCCCCCGGCGAGCCAATGGCTGCGCTATCAATCTATCTAATCAGGATCGGAGACACCAGCTGGAGCTGGTATGCTCATTCCAGTCACTAGAAAGACTGGGTTCAGGTAAGTAAAAGGGGGGTCTGGGGGGCTGCTGCATCACAGGAGGTTTTTCACCTTAATGCATTAAAGTGAAAAACCTCAACCCTCTTGTCTTTTTGTAGCAAGATAAAAAATTACACTGACATCTGATTTCTTTATCATGAACAGCATGAGAGTGAGTGTGTTTTTCGATTCCAGCTTCACACACCCCCGCGCTTTCTTCTCCAGCTCTCCCAGGATTGGCTGCTTCACACCTCAGCATGATTGGGCAAGCTGAATTCATGTGGTGCCTTTCCTGAGTTTTGATTAGATGTTACTCCGAACTCAGTGTTGTGAGTGTGGTATGGAATCTTAACCACTTTCAGACCGGACCAATTTGCAGCCAAAGGACCAGGCCCCTTTTTGCGATTCGGCACTGCGTCGCTTTAACTGACAATTGCGCGGTCGTGCGACGTGGCTCCCAAACAAAATTGACGTCCTTTTTTTCCACAAATCGAGCTTTCTTTTGGTGGTATTTGATCGCCCCTGCGGTTTTTATTTTTTGCGCTATAAACAAAAATAGAGCAACAATTTTGAAAGAAATGCATTATTTTTTATTTTTTGCTATAATAAATATCCCCCAAAAATATATAAAAAAAAACATTTTTTTTCCTCAGTTTAGGCCGATCCGTATTCTTCTACATATTTTTGGTAAAAAAAATCGCAATAAGCGATTTATTGATCGGTTTGCTCAGAAGTTATAGCGTTTACAAGATAGGGGATAGTTTTATAGCATTTTTATTAATATTTTTTTTTTTATTAGTAATGGCGGAGATCTGCGTTTTTTTTTTTTTCTTTTTTTTTTTTTTTTCTTTTTTGTGACTGCGACATTATGGCAGACATATCGGACATTTTTGACACATTTTTGGGACCATTGTCATTTTTACAGCAATTAATGCTATTTAAATGCATTGATTTCTGTATAAATTACACTGGCAGTGAAGGGGTTAACCGCAAGGGGGCAGTGTAAAGGGTTAAGTATGCCTAGGGGTGTGTTTTTTTACTGTGGGGGGGTGTGGCTGTCAGCTAGTGAATGCTGATCTCTGCTCCAATCACAGGGAGCAGAGATCGGCGTTACTAGTTGCTAGGCAGAACGGGGAGATGCTGTTTATCCCGGCATCTCCCCGTTCAGCCACTCCGTGAGACGATCGCGGGGGTCCCGCGGCGATCGAGTCCGCGGGGACCGCGATTGGACTCACGGGGGTCCCGACCGGCGCGGGAGCGCGCCGCTCCCCGCGCGCTCCCGATGGCACGGACAGGCAGAAAGGAGGGACTTGTATATACGCCCTCCTGCCTGTACGTGCCATTCTGTCGACGTATATCGTCGTGCGCCGGTCGGCAAGTGGTTAATAATACATATGGGGGAATTTAAATTAAGATCTGTTTTTTTTCAGTGCCTCCAACCTTACAGTAAAATTGTGAACTTTGTAAATAAAGTTAAATGTAACTTTGTAATCAGTAACATACCATAATAATTTCCTGAGTTTGTTCTATGGGGAATTTTTACCAATGTATAAATATCTCCCAATAAAATTAATAAGTAAATAATTTGATTTTATTAAATTGCAAGTAAAGTTACACAATTTCATACAGAACCGGGATTTCTGGGTGATTAATATTTCATACACCTTACCAAAAACATCAACACAGCAATAAAACTATTTATTTTAAATATTTTACAAATAACTCAGAGGAGCCCACATGGGCCTAGACAATTAATGTGGGAAAATGATTGATTAATTCTAAAACTACCCTACACACTGTACATAAGGTTAAAACTTAAACTGTAAAATACAATCCCTACAATTTTAAGAGGAAAAGGTTAATATTCGCGTGATCTGTATCTTACCACAGGAAAAGGGGAGGATATCCAGCAAATTATAAGTATGTTCGATTAGGTCCAGTAGCAAAGTCCACCAAGATGGGGAGTGGTAATTTAGCAGGCTTCTTGTTCGTCTAGGGAGTGTATCCAGCGTGTGGGTTTGCGGTCCCCTCTCTATGGCCCTTACATAATTTATACCATCTGGGACAATAAGCTCCTAAAATTATAATAAGCTCCGCACCGAAGGTATGGCTTATTCTCCATTGGTTGGGAAAAATCTAATGATTTACTTGGCGAGTTCAGGTAATATCACCTTCAACCACTAGGTGGGGCTGAGGGCAGAAACATGTGTTCTGAACTATTTGTTAAAAGAAATATGTTCTCTTTCATAATGGGTATCTGCCTGTACAATGGGGCTGATGAATATATATTTATATTATTCATGGACTCTGGCAACCGGCACAATATACAAATACATTCAGTATAAATTTGATTAATCAATATCGCACAAAATGACTGTCTATATGGATCGACGCATAACTCCTGCACATCTATGAATACCTATTTATCTTGGAACAACACATGCTATATGGGTATTTTTATGTAGATGTACTCACGATTTATACGTCTTTTATAACAATGATGGGTATCTTAACACAATTCTTAATTTGTTCTATATCAAAATATCATATTTTTACCTCATGATAGAGTACTCGTTGGGGGTCACCCAGTGCTCAGTCCACCTCGCCACATATATGAGCTTACCGGAAATAATTTGACTCTCAGTACATGAGAAGTCAAAAAGTGTTGAGTATGTATGCCGGTCTGCAGTCAATCAATATGTGGGAATGATCACTACTCCTCAAGACAAGGCGCATAACCCTGAATCGATGCCCAAGGAAAAACAAAGCAAGGAGGAGTGTAGGCTCTCATGAGCAGGACCCTTGTAACCCTCTTGTATTGTAACTGTACAGTCTTTCTTACATTGTAAAGTGCTGTGCAAACTGTTGGTGCTATATAAATCTTGTACAATAGATTCATACTTTGAATAGTCCTAAGGTTTAGTGGTGTACCCCAAGGTTCAGTATTGGTATCCTTCTGCTAATCATATATAATAATAATTGTAAAAAATAACGTGCTCCCACAAAAGCCTATGACTCAAACGCTGATAAATGAAGAATAGCTGCATTTTAGTTAGAACATTTTTACAGCTGAAGAAAAACTCCTTTTAAAACCCACTAGTTCATTTTTTTTTTTTTCAGCCAGAAAACGCTGATAACAGCCTTATGCGTGCATGGACACCTAGGATAACATGCTGGGGAGTTTACCGGCTGCAGAAAAAAACGCCTGTAGCTAAAAACAGCAGCTGTAAAAATGTCCAGTGTGCATGGGGCCTAATAAGCAATCAGTGTATTTAAAAAGAAAAAAGAATCCTTATCGCCTACTCTGTACTTCTACTCTTTGAAAATGACTGATCGTCCCAAAAAACTGTCTTTTATTTACACTTTCACCTTTTAACCACTTCAGCTCCATAAGATTTACCCCCATTCTTGATCAGACCATTTTTTGCGATATGGCACTGCATTACTGGCAGTTGCACGGTCATGCAACGCTGTACCCAAATAAAATGTTAATTTTTTCCCCCACAAATGGAGCTTTCTTCTAGTGGTATTTGAGCACCGCTGCGGTCATTTTTTGCGCTATAAACAAACAAAAAAAAAAAAAAAAAAAACTATTTTGAAAAAATATATATATTTTGCTTTCTGCTATAAAACATACCCAATAAAAAAAAAAAAGTAAAACATCGTATTTCTTCATCAATTTAGGCCAATATGGGATATTTTTATTTATTTAATATATCCTAGTAATGGCAGCGATCAGCGACTTATATCGGGACTGTGATATTGCGGTGGACAAATCGGACACCTAATTGACACTTTTTGAGGACCAGTGACACCAATACAGTGATCAGTGCTACAAAAAAGGCAGGAAAGGGGTTAAATGTGTTCCCTGGAAGTGATTACTAACTGTGGGGGTGGTGCTTTGAATGGGGGAATGTAAAGATCTGTGTTCCTGCTTAGCAGGAAGACAGGATCAGTACATTCCCCTCTCACAGAAATGCATTCTGCCTGGTTTACATAGACAGGCCACCATTCAGCCTGTCTCCCGAACGATCGGCGGGTCCCGGCAGACATCGTGTCTGCCGGACCCGCTAATTGGCTCCCGCTGTGTCCAATCGCAGTGGAAGCAAGTCGCCGGCAGCGCACGCTCCAGACCTGGAAGTGTCAGATCACGTACTAGGTACGTAATCTGACACAGAGCAGCCGCATTATATGTGCATGGGGTGGGCCCTAAGTGGTGAAGTCCAAAATTGAGGGATCTCTTGATGCCAAACTAGGGCTGAAACAACTAATCAACATAATTGATATCAATAGTTGTCAAATATTTTCATTCTCAATTTGGTCAGTTGATTAGTTGGCCTGCATACAGAATGCATTATTTGTTTATATATGTGGAAATACAGTGCAGCACACATACACCTCAGTACACAATTCATACGTGTTGGTATACACGGTGCAGCACGCATACAGCTCAGTACACCATTCACACATGTCAGTAAATGCCTGAGAACTTGTGAATGTATGAGTAGCAATGACTCATGGGACATAGTCCTGAGCAGGAGGAAGTGGTTCTAAAGGCAGTTTTTTTTTTTTTTTTTTTGCTTTAGGGGCACTCTATACTATACAGCCATGGCCAAAAGTTTTGAGAATGAAACAAAGATTAATTTTCACAAAGTCTGCTGCCTCCGTTTTTATGATGGCAATTTGCATATACTCCAGAATGTTATGAAGAATTATCAGATGAATTACAATTAATTGCAAAGTCCCCCTTTGCCATGAAAATGAACTTAATCCAATAAACATTTCCACTGTTTGAAGAAGGCTTTAGGGCGCCCAACAAAGTTCAGCAAGCCCCAGGGCCTTCTCCTACAGTTGATTCAGCTAGGGGATCGGGGCACCACCAGTGCAGAGTTTGCTCAGGGCAGGCAGCAGACAGGTGTGAGTACATCTGCACGCATAATGAGGCATACTTTTGGAGGCCTGGTGTCAAGGGCAGCAGAGACGCTACCTCTCTCCAGGGACCGACTGATATTCTGCAAAAGTTACAGGGATTGGACTACTGAGGAATGGGGTAAAATAATTCTCTGAATTCCCTTCCTGTTCCCTTTTTGTCCGGAGAAGAAAAGGTGAGCGCTACCAACAGTAAAGCATCCTGAGACCATTCATGTGTGGAGTTGCTCCTCAGCCAAGGGAGTGGGCTCACTCGCAATTTTTCCCAAGAACACAGCCAGAATAAAGAATGGTTAAAAAAAAAAAAAAATCCTCGAGCAGTGAGCAACTTCTCCCAATCATCCAAGAACAGTCTGGAGATGAACAATGCCTTTTCCAGCATGATGGAGCACCTTGTCCTAAGGCAAAAGTGTTAACTAATGCTGGATACACACTATACAATTTACCAGAACCATATAATAAGAGTTCAAACTTAACACTTTTTCCATTTGTATGCAATCAGGCAGGCCCTTGCACTACATAGTTGAAGGTAAAGCTAAAGGAAATTGAACAAAAAAAGTTTAGTGTATATCCAGCTTAAGTGACTTGGGGAAAAAAACATTGAAATTTTGGATCCATGGCCAGGAAACTTCCCAGACCTTAATCCCATTGAGGACTTGTGGTCAATCCTCGAGGCGGATTAACAAAAAAAAAACACATTCTGACATTTATGCAAACTTTTGACAACTGTACTTGAATCTCCCATTGTGTTGTCCCATTGCTTTTGTCCAGCCAAATATCTCCCAGGCATGGCATTGGGATAGTCATTCCTTCACAGAACTTGGAATGCAGTAACAGATGCAAGTCTTACAGGCCGAGTTTACAACTCCCTGATTGTCCAGGGAGCATGGTCTTCGCAGGAGTCGAAACATCCCATCAACATTCTGAGACTGATAACCATCAGATTGTGTCTACTCTATTGGATCGCCCTTCTTCTGTAAGGTTTGCTAGTCTGGGTACAGTCACAGTGGCCTACATAAATTCATCTAGAGGGCCCCAGAAGCTTAGCAGCCCTAAAAAAACTTGCATTCCAGTCCCTCAGCTGTCCACGGGGAGTCTGGCGGACTTAAGTCGTCAACACCTACACTTAAAAATGGTCTCAGCATCCCAGTAATTCAAAATCCTGTCTGAGGTGGGGAAAATCAGGTGTGGACATTCTGGCCTCCAGGGTTCAACAAACTGGAGACCAAGGAATTCTCTAGCCTTTGTAGTAGATATTGTGGTGACTCCTTAAACTTTGATTCCAACTGGCCTATGCCTTCCCTCCCTCAGTTGCTGCGCAAGATAGAGGGCAGGGTCCCGGTGATTCTCCTCATACCAAATTAGCCCAGACGCACATGGTACACAGATTGGTGTGATATTATTCGCTTTGTAACCCAAGACTTACTGTACGGCCCCTTTCACACTGGAGTGGTGCAGGCGCCAGCAGTAAAAAGGCGCTATTTTTAGCGCCGTTTTAGCGGCGCTAATCGGCCGCTAGCGGGACGGTTTTAACCCCCCGCTAGCGGCCGAAAAAGGGTTAAAACCGCCGGCAAAGCGCCGCTGCCCCATTGATACACCACTCCTTCACCGCTCCAAAGATGCTGCTTGCAGGAGTTTTTTTAACGTCCTGCAAGCGCACCGCTCCAGTGTGAAAGCCCTCACAATGGAGACACAGCAGCGGCTGTTTCAGGGCGGTTTGCAGGCGCTATTTTTAGCGCTGTAGCGCCTGCAAAGCGCCCCAGTGTGAAAGGGGTCTAATTGTTATCCTTTCTGTACCAATGAAATCATTTGAACAAGGGGGGAAAAAAATGTACTTGTTGGCATCTTTAGCTGCATTGCAAATGGGTTCTTGAGTATTCCAAATTAAAATGAATCAGCTGGTGGGATTGTACTTTCTGATGTAAATATTAACAAATAAATTTTTTTATTATTGACGTGAATGCTTCATTTATTTTTTTTTCTTTCACAGGTTGATGAACTTCCTGATGGGGCAGTTAAGTCTCCGTCAAATAAAATGCCCATTTTCTTTTTTGGAACCCATGAAACGTAAGTTTTCTGTGTTTTTTTTCTTTTTTATTTATTTTTTTCTTTCTTTTTTCCTTCTCAGCTGTTATAAATTTATTTTATAAGTAATGGTTTATTGTCAGGCTTACCTTTTTAAATATTGTATGGGCGGGGGGCGACGCGACGATAGGCAGGGTTTTTACCCTTGTGATAGTGATAGTTTCATGTGAAAATGAAGTTTTTCGGGGGGTGGGGTTTTTTTTTCATTTTATTTTTAAGCACCCCTATGCTCGCAAGCACATGGATATTTCACACTTATGTAAACAGTGAATGCACCACATGTGTTAAAGCGTTGACTATGGATAATTTTAGGTACAGTAGCTTGCCACCATTTCAGACTTGTGAAGTTTTAAATCTTGACATGTTTGGTATCTATTTACTTGAAGCAACATCTTTTTATATTTTACCAAACAATTGGCTATTATATTATTTGCACTAAAAATTCACTCCCCCCCCCCTCCTGGAAACTTAAATTTAAACATGGGCGGGTGGAACAATTAGAAAAACCTGTTCCCTGGTCTTTGGCGCTGAATGGTGTAAGGTTTTTTTTTTTTTTTGGCAGACTTTATGGGGAAAGTCTCTGCTCTCATAGAGACCACAGGGAGCACAAGTGTTTTCAAATCAAAATAGGAGGCGGTAGAAAATGGAAGTGGAAAGTGAATCCTTGGAGTCGAAGAACTCCTGGGAGGATGGACAGTCCCTCTCAATCATTACCAAGCTGAAAAAACATTAAGGTGTGCTCCTCCTGTTTAAAGTACAGTAGTACCTTGAATTACGAGCATAATCCGTTCCAGAAGCATGCTTGTAATCCAAAGCACTCATATATCAAAGCGAGTTTTCCCATAGAAGTCAATGGAAACTCAGATAATTAGTTCCACAGTGACTCCTGGTGTATGCAGTACTGTATGTGGCCAGAGGTGCGGAGGGGCCCGGTGTATGCAGTACTGCATGTGGCCACAGGTGCGGGGGTGCCGGAGACGCTCGGGAACCAAACGTCCGGCTAAATGCGATACTGCACACCCCAGCGGCTTGAATCCTGCTTGTCTTGCGAGACAACACTCGCAAATCCAGTCAGAATAAAAAAAAAATGGCTTGTATTGCTAAACGCTCATAAACCGCTTTACTCGCAATTAGGGATGAGCCGAACACCCTCCTGTTCGGTTCGCAGCAGAATATGCGAACAGGCAAAAAAATTTGGCAGAACACCCGAGCATCGTTAAAGTCTACGGGACACGAACATGAATAATCAAATGTGCTAATTTTAAAGGCTTATGTGCAAGTTATTGTCGTAAAGTATTTGGGAACCTGGGTCCTGCCCCAGGGGACATGTATTAATGCAAAAACATTTTTTGAAAAACGGACGTTTTTTCGGGAGCAGTGACCTTCTTTTTTTTTATTTTATTTTTTTTAATGCTTAAAGTGAAACAATACAAATGAAATATTCCTTGAAATATTGTGCCTGGGGGTGTCTATAGTATGCCTGTAAAGTGGCGCAGTTTTCCTGTGTTTAGAACAGTACCACAGCGAAATGCTTCTAGTCCGATATGGAAATTAAGGGGGAACCCTGCGCCAAATTAAACAAAAATCGTGTAAGCCCACCCCTAATCCATACCAGACCTTTTTCCGAGCACGCAACCTGGCAGGCTGCAGGAAAAGAGTGCCCCCCCCCCCCTCTGAACCTTACCAGGCCACAAGCCCTCAACATGGGGAGGGTGCTTTGGGGTAGCCCCCCCCCCCCCAAAGCACCTTGTCCCCGTGTTGATGGGGTCAAGGGCCTCATCCCCACAACCCTTGCTTGGTGGTTGTGGGGGTCTGCGGGGGGCTTATCGGAATCTGGAAGTTCCTTTTAACAAGGGCACCTTCTCCTGTGTGAATTGGTAAAGGGATACAAATGTACCATTGCACAAAAGTGTCAACATAGTAAAAAAGACAAGAGACAGCTTGGGGACAAGTCCTTTATTAAAAAATAAAAATATCCCACGAAGTAAGTTCACGCCGTCAGACGGACCAAAAAAAAGCCGCAAACGACCTGCCTCCATGGGAGGCTCCCGCCGTCTGACGCGTCTTCGTTGTGACAGCTCTTGTATAACTGAGGCCAAGGCCACCCGGTGATGTAACCGACTGACCCCACCCCCCTCTGACACCATGGGGAAGCCGGTTATTTAAATAACCATGAAATAACAAATTTGATCTCCTAGTCTTATATTTACCAGCTTCACCCTCTAAGGCCCCTTTCACACTGGGGCGCTTTACAGGCGCTAAAAATGGCACCTGCAAAGCGCCCTAAAACAGCCGCTGCTGTGTCTCCAGTGCGGAAGTGATTTGCGGGGCAGTTTTAGCCTTTTTTTGGTAGCGAATCGCAGCAAGGCTGGCTGGCAGCTCACGTACCAGGTACGAGATCCAGTACAGACCGTTTTATCGTATTAGTACGTTAGGCGGTCAGCAAGCGGTTAACCACTTGAGGACCAACCTCCCCAGTTGTACTGCGGCAGGTTGTCTCTCCTGGGCGATTCGCCGTACCTGTACGTAGGCCGCTTTAAGACCACTAGGGGGCACGCTCCCTCAGCGCAACGCCAGAGCCGATGCGCGCAGCCGTGATGTCCGCTGGCCATGAGAGAGAGAGAGGATCTGTCAATGTAAACAGACAGATCTCCGTTCTGTCAGGGGAGGAGAGACAGATCTGCTGTTCCTAGTGATTAGGAACAGCGATCTTTCTCCAGTCACTGTGTGTGTATACGTGTGTGTGTGTGTGTGTGTGTGTGTGTGTATGTGTATATGTGTATATATATTTATATGTGTGTGTGTGTGTGTGTGTGTGTGTGTGTATATATATATATATATATATATATATATATATATATATATATATATATATATATATATATATATATATATATATATATATATATATATATATATATATATTTTTTTTTATAGCGCAAAAAAAACAAACACAGAGGTGATTAAATACCACCAAAAGAAAGCTCTATTTGTGGGGAAACAAATTACATAAATGTTTGAGTACAACATCGCACGACAGCGCAATTGTCAGTTAAACCGACGCAGTGTCATATTGCTAAAAATGGCCTGGTCATTAAGGGGGCAAATCCTTTCGGTCCTTAAAGGGGTTGTATACCCTCAATTACAATTTGCACCTACAGGTAAGCCTAGATTAAGGCTTACCTGTAGGTACAAGAAATATCTCCTAAACCTGCATGGTTTAGGAGATATTTGCACAGAACGTTTTACAACGTTGTCTACGGCGCATTTACAGGGTTAATCCCCATTCAGAACTACGGCTCGCTGCAGTTGAAGTGTCCCGCGCGCATGCGTGGTGCGAAGTCTTTGCTGCTCTGGCCAATCACAGCAGGGCTGTGATTGGCCGGGGCGGCGATACCCGGAAGAGAGATGGCTGCGGCTGGAGGGTGAGAAGAGGACGGCGTCGGGGGGGCCCCCGATCTAAGATAAGTGATGCATAATGAGCTAGTATGCTAGTCATACTAGCTCATTATGACTTTGTCTTGCAGGTAGTTTAAAAAAAAAAAAATAGTAAAAACGGGTTTACAACCGCTTTTAAGTGGTTAAGGAAGTGTTGGAGGGTAAAAGCACTCTTACTCATACCGGCCTGGAGACGAAGAACATTTTATGCAACCATTGTAACTGTAGACCTCTTGGGAGCTGAGCCATGGGGTCTTCCTGTCTGATATTTCATCTTGCTTTATGGTTGCTGGCCTAGATTGCATGGCTGTTGAAGTCCAGGTCCTGAGAGACAGGAGTTGATTCCTACCCTCCTCTAGAGCTAGGTGTACCATTTGTATTGGAAGGCTTATGTAACTTGTTGTGAAAAGAAGTTCCATCTTTGACAGTGTTGTGGGGCAGATTCAAGCTTTTCTCAAGTTGGGTCCATATGTTTGGACGCGGGCACAATGTTTTTTTTATTTTCAGGTATTTACCAAAACAAATTTTCGCAATAGTTTTATATAATGGATATGGGTTGAAAGTGCGCACACTCAGGTTTAATTTGAGGTTATGTACATCCGGAGGACGGGTTTAGAAATTGCAGCTCTAAAGAATAGCCACCCCCCTTTGTTTTTTTTGTTTTTTCAAGGGACCAAAAGTAATTGGACAATTGAATTAAAAGCGGTTTCGTAGCCAGGTGCGGGCTACTCCTTTGTTATTTCCTAATCAGTTAAGCAGGTAAAAGTTCTGGAGTTGATTAGAAGTGTGGTATTTGCATTTGGAATCTATTGCTGTGAACATGCATTATGCATTCAAAGGAGATGTCCATGCAAGTGAAACAGGCCATTGTCAGGCTTCAAAAACAAAATAAATCCATCAGAGACAGTAGCAACATTAGGAGTGGCCAAATCAACAGTTTAATACATTCTGAGGAAAGAAGAATGCACTGGTGAGCTCAGCAACATAAAGACCTGGACGTCCATGGAAGACAACAGTGGTGGATGATGGTATAGAGTGGTATACTCTATGGCAGGGATCCTCAAACTACAGCCCTCCAGCTGTTGCAGAACTACACATCCCATGAGGCATTGTAAAACTCTGCCATTCACAGACATGACTAGGCATGATGGGAATTGTAGTTCCTGAACAACTGGAGGGCCGTAGTTTGAAGACCCCTGCTCTATGGTAAAGAAACTCATTGACAACATCCAGACAAGTGAAGGACACTCGCTCCAGGAGGTAAGCGTACCATTGTCAGTCTGCAATCAAGAGAAGACTTCACGAGAGCAAATACAGAGGGTTCACCACATGGTGCAAACTATTCATAAGCCTAAAGAATAGAAAAGCCAGACCAGTTCTGGAAAAGCTTTCTTTTGACGGATTAAACGAAGATTAATCGTACCAGAATGATGGGAAGAAAAGTGGCGAAGGCTTGGAACCGCTCATGATCCAAAGCACATAATGTCCTCTGTAAAACATGGAGGCAGTGTGATGGCATGGGCATTCAATACTTCCAGTGGCACTTGGTCACTGGTGTTGGTGATGTGACAAGACAGAAGCAGCCGGATGAATTCTGTAGTGTTTAGAGAGATATTGTCAGCTAGGGCTGAAACAACTAATCGATTATGAAATTAATCGATTACTATTTTCATAATCTATTAATCGGGCAGTAACATAATGGGGTTAAAAAAAATCACTACTGTAGATATTACTTGCACTGTTTCACAGTAAAAAAAGGAATCCCTTACAGTAGTGATTATTTGCTCTTTTTGTACTATAAAGGCATAATTTTGTTTGTTTTTTACCCCGATTATGTTACTAAACGTCTTAGGCCTGGTTTATTTAACATGGTTTCCTGTGGGACAACACTGCTTTTTTTTTGGTTTAATAGACTTCAATGGAGAAGCTGAAGATTAGAATGTAATGCGTTTTTGCAGCAATTCGTTTTTTTAATCTGCAACAACAAATTGCCCCAAAAAAAAGCATAAAAAAGGAAAAAACTTGAATTGCAGCAAAATCACGTGTGCAAAAATCAAAACTAGCAGCAAGAAGCACTGCAGAAACAGATCAAAAGCAAACAGCATAGGTGTTTACCGAGCCTTATGCTGGCCATATGGATCAATTTTCCGACAAGAATATTCATACGAAAAATCTTTTTACATTCGCTGAATGAAAGAATTTTGTTTGAAAATGTCACTTGCTTTTAACATTCGGTTTTAAAATGAATGTAATTTCTGAACGAAAACCACATACACTGTCTAAAAATTCCTTTTGACCAAGAAGTTTTCTATTTCAATTTTCCTGTCACTGTGGTTTGGAAATGAACATTGATTTGACCCCACTAACAATTAGAAACTCAAACAAACGTTCTTAAAATTACATTTTTTCTTTTTTTTGAAGGAAGACATTGTTTTTGTATGGCCAGCATATAATATATTACAGTTCTGTTTGAAAATCTGCAAAACATTCTAACTTAATTTTTTTCTTTAAATGAAAATAAATTTACCAGATTCCACCTCTAATAGTATATACAGTATATCTCTTCTGTCTGTTATTCTCAGAGTGGATTAGACATTTTGCTCCCTAACAATAAAGTTGGCTATTTATATTTACCACTGCATAGAGATATATTAAGGAATTGCCTTTTTTTAAAACTTTAATAAAGTTTTCGGAGTCCGGCAAAATAATTTTTTTTTAAAAGTCAGCAGCTACAAATACTGCAGCTTTTAAACTAAGGACACTCACCTGTCCAGCGCACCTGCGATGTCGGCACCCGAAGCCGTTCTGTCGTTCGGCTCTCGGGTGCTGCCGTCGCCATCTTCGGTATGGGAATCAGGTTCTTTACTGCGCATGCGCAAGTCGCGCTGTGCAATAAGGACAGTCCCTGCTGTCTGTGGGATCCGTGTGTTTCCCAGTAGACAGCGGGGGCCCCCTGCAGGAAGTGGCGTAATAGCATCTATGCCCGGAAGTGGGTGCAGATACCTGTATTATACAGGTATCTGCACCCCCTCCCCCCTGAAAGGTGCCAATTGTGGCACCGAAGGGGGGGAGGGTTCCGATGAGCATAAGTTCCACTTTAGGGTGGAGCTCTGCTTTAACTAAATTATACACCACACTTTAAGGTGATTAATCGGACAACTAATCGATTATGAAAATAATCATTAGTTGCAGCCCTACTGTCAGCCCAGATTCAGCCAAATTCCGCAAAGTTGATTGGACGGCGCTTCACAATACAGATGGACAATGATCCAAAACACACTGCAAAAGCAGCCCAGGTGCTTTTGAAGGAAAAGTTGAATATTCTGCAATGACCAAGTCAATCACCTGATCTCAACCCGATTTGAGCATGTATTTTACCTGCTGAAGGCAAAACTAAATGCAGAAAGACCCACAAAGAACAACTGAAAACTGCTGCAATTAGAGCCTGGCAAAGCATCGGAAAGGATGAAACCCAGTCTTTGATAATGTCCATGGGTTCCAGACTTCAGGCAGCCATTGCCGTAAAGGATTCTCAATAAAAAAATAAAAATGTTCATTTTTAATAATGATTATTCATTTGTCCAATTACATTTGAACCCCTGAAAATGGGGGGACTGTGGTATAAAAATGGTTGCAGTTCCTAAAATTTGTACTTGATATTTTATGTTCAACCCCTAGAATTAAAGCTGTGTCCAAATATATATGGACCTAACCGTACATGCATAGTTGTTTTTTTTTGTTTTTTTTTGGTGTACATTACCTCAGCTCGCGGGGGGTCTTGGTGTTGGCTGGTTCTTAAAGGGATACTGAACACACACTGTTTAATTTACACTATTCCTTCACTTTCTGTTTTTGGATGATAGGGATACAGCTGTCACATGACCCAGCTCTTTTCCAGCCTGTCTGCAGGGAAACTGTGTTTTTGGACAAAGCTCATTGGTGTAACATGTTCCAGAATGTGAACTGTTCTTTTACCCCTCCATAGCAAGGGCTGTGTTTGCATTTAAATTTTTTAACAAAATTAAAAAAAGAACGTTTTATGCTTGAAGATTTCATAAAACCCCCGAACATATATTTTCTGAATGCAGACACCCTAGAGCAGCGGTCCCCAAACTTTTTGGCATCGGGGGACCAGCCTGTGGAAGAAAAATGTGCAAAGGACTTGGGGGGAGGAGAGAGAGAAACGCGGTTATTTTGCAGGTGATTTGTCAGGGCGATGGCTTGTGTTAGCGATTCAATCATAGACCACAGGCAATTTGAGTGACTAGTTCTTTGAATCTGAGAAGGAATCAAATTAACAGGGTTTACTATTGCTTGAGACCTTAAATAATATGTAAGGTCACATACTTCTGGTGAGTGAGTAATTGGTGGTACTGGTGGTAAAGATGTTACAGGTATTGGAACGCTCATTTACTGACATCTATGTCTTATTTAGCAGTCTCTTCACAGAATTTTGTCACTGGAGGGGTTTCATAAATTGTGTGAAGGATTTATCATCAGTGTACAGTATTTGTGACACTGTTTTTATAATACTGTACTGCCAGAATTTTATTTTGTGGCATTATAAAAAGTAGAGCACTTCTTGATAAGCTAGTTTTGTTGCACATTTTATAGTGCATTTAAAATGGTGCAGGTTCTATATTTTTATTTATTTTTTTTTGCTCGCCTGACTACAGGCAGCAGTGCTGACACACATTGCACAGACATGGTCACTAACTGGAAACCTGCACTGAGCAATGCTATGTGGCTGTTGCTGAAGTGAGTGCATGTCAATAGGAAGTGGCTGCATGAAGATCACCAGCAGTTGGATATAACAACGGATGAGGAACGAAAAAAAATTTGAAATGTTTTTTGATGCACAGTACAGTTTTGAGCAAACTTCAGTGAGGGTTTATATCTACTTTAACTCTTTTAGGCATTGTAGTAGAGGTTAAGTGTTCCTATATGTGTGCATGTAGGTACACACTCTTGTGTGGAAAGTTAATGCAAAGAACAGTAACATACTGCAACCTATTACTGTGGTCATGGCACAATTTTTCTGATTGGCAACTGTCGGGCACTGAACTTTTTTTAAAATGGTACTTAAACTACATTCTTAGTAGCCATGTGTTGAACAGAGCATGTGATATTTCACAAAGAATTGCTCTAATGAATTCTTGGTAAACTAATGTCTAAAAGTTTCAGTTGATTGGTAGTCCACTCATACAAAATAAATGGTTTGTTATGCTTGTTAATATGTGAGCAGCAAATTAAAAAAATTGTTTCCTTTCATTTTGAAGAGCCTTTTTGGGACCAAAGGACATATTCCCATATGAAGAAAATAAGGAGAAGTATGGCAAACCCAACAAACGAAAGGGATTTAATGAAGGTTTATGGGAGATAGATAACAATCCCAAAGTCAAATTCTCAACTCCTCAGGTATGTGAAAGTTTGGTGTGAGCATTTTTAGTGTAGTTGATGTGGTAATTTTACTTTATTACATAAAAAAATTCCTCTTTAAAGCCGAGTTCCGCCCAAAAAGAGTCAGTGGGATAGAGGAGGGGCCGGACATGGCGTAGACCCTTCCTACAGCCATGTATCGCAGGAAGTGAGGGCAAATACCTGTATTAGACAGGCATCTGCTCCCTCTCCCTCCCCTGAAAGGTGCCAAATGTGACACTGGGGGGATCAAGACAATGGAAGTTTAGTTTTTGATGGAACTCTGCATAAAGTGCATTGTGGACATGGTTTCATTGCCTGCACAAAGTTGCCATGTAAATCTAAATGCCTAAAATGTGAACAAAGGCTATTATTGGCTCGTCTAGTGTTTTGATACGTTGACCAGAAAGTGAGTCCACTGCATTGTAGAGCCAGCAGTTCTACAAATTTTTCCTTGACTCCAGCCTGCGGATGACCTGTACCTATTAAAGTCATAAAAACTTTTTATCGTTGTCTTTAAAGGTACCAACAATATTCATGCATAAATGTATAAAAAAATACTTTATTACAGCATGTATTGTACGTGAAAACAGCTGGGTAATATTTGCCAGCACGATGGAAACTTGTGCACTTCTGAGTCTAGTGTCTAATGACAGGCAAAAAAGTGCAATATCCTGACAAAAATGTTGGTAAAAAGTTCCACGCATTTCGCAATGAGCTTGGTCGGGAAGATTTGCTACTTGATGATGCTCTGTCATATAGGGATATTATTAAAGGGCATACAATCAGTGGCAAGTGAATAACCTCTATTATGTATGTGTTAGAGTATGCGGGATGAATGTAAGGCAATTATGACCCTACAAAGGTACCATCCCATATAAAATACCAAAAGAGAACAAAAATAGGGTGGGCCTTTACATGTACCACAAAAAAAAGTCCCAAAAGGTTACCCAAGGTCTGACTTTAACGGCACAGTAAACGATAAGGATATAGAAAAGTAATATTTATAGAAACATACACAGTATATAGTCTAAAAAAGAGCATGAAAGGATTTAAAAACCATATACATAGAAATATATAGTATGTAATCTGAGCCCTAGTGCGTCAACACGTTTCGCTGTTAAGCTTCATCAGGACACATTCGGGATTCGTTGGTTGCAAGAAAAAGGAAATCTGGTCTCACTATCTTTCAAGAGAGTCAGTCTTGTTCAACATATAGTTAAAGAAGAATTGTCCAATGTAGGAAAAGAGTAGGCTCACAGAGAGCAATTCTCCAGGATTCATAGAAACCAGCTACTGGCTCATAAATTAAAGTATCCTTGTATTATAGCCTCAAACGGGGTGGTACATGCGAGTAACAACAAGAAGATAACCATATATAGGTTGTCACAATATAAATGTATACAATCTTCCAATCCAAGATATCCAATAAACAGACAAGCTCGGCTAAATCCAGACACAAGAATATGTTGTACTAAAGGACATGCTATTGTCTTCAAAACAAGTTGGTGGTATGAAAACATCAACGTAACCCCCTGGGAGAGAGCGAAATGCATTTCGCTCTCTCCCAGGGGGTTACGTTGATGTTTTCATACCACCAACTTGTTTCCTACATTGGACAATTCTTCTTTAACTATATGTTGAACAAGTCTGACTCTTGCAAGATGGGGAGACCCGTTTTCCTTTTTCTTGCAACCAACGAATCCCAAATGTGTCCTGATGAAGCTTAACGGCGAAACAGGTTGAAGCACTAGGGCTCACATTACATACTATATTTCTATGTATATGTTTTTTTAATCCTTTTTCGTGCTTTTTTTTTTTTTTATACTGTGTATGTTTCAATAAATATTACTTTTCTCTATCCTTATTGTTTACTGTGTCGCTAAAGTTCGACCTTAGGGTCACCTTTTGGGACCCTTCTTTATGTATTCCCATAATTATTCACGGATGAGGCAATGTGAGTGCTCTTTTCTTGTTGTTTTACATGTACCCTGTCGGGTCTAATAAATACACATATCAAAAAAGGCTTAAAAAATAAACAAACAAATCTTTAATTTTCCATTATAAAAATGGTTAGATTTAGAAAAGTTGAATACACCTGGTTAACACCAGTTGCTGCAAGTCTATCCAGGATGTGCTGGTCCTGGCTGAAGAATCGAGAAAACTGGCCCATAGATGCAATCAATCAGTATAATTAACCTATGTAGTGCATCAATGGTAAGTATGATTTAATATAGCCAATGTGTATCCATCACTAAATCACTAACATAGACTTCACAATCGCGCGTTTAGCCTAACCAAGAATGTCATATGTCATAGCCAACCAGACAAGGTAATCAATTCCTATACCCAGGGAAGAAGGGGGCCCTGACCCCAAAAGTGGTCTACAGGAGAGGCAGTAGGTATAGTACTACACTCACTCTGTAAAGTAAAAATATGCAAATGTTTCTTCTAAATTATCTAAGGGAAAGTCATTAGGTCTGCTATAACTCCACAGTGTATTCACACTTACTACTAAAAACAATATTCAGAATCAACACCAGAGGGCGCATGAGAAATTCCACATAGAGGTGCCTAATGTATATCACAGATCAGCAGTGACCACACCAAAATGGCTGCTGTCAACTAAGCATAATTGGCTGCAAAAACTCGCTGCAGTAGAATGAGCTTCCATGGGTATATTGTACAAACTAAGGCAGCAATGAAAGGACAATGTAAGCATTCCAGGCTGGGCAGCAGTGATGAGTCCAGTCCCCGGCTGCTGCAGTGGCGTCCGAGGCTGGAGGATATCGCAGCAGGCAAGTCAGCAGGAATTGTCAGACGCTGGAGGGGGCGTGGCTTGAGCGTGCTCACATCCGGAGTATGCGTGCTCCTTCGTCAGGCATGCCCGTTCTCCAGCGTCTGATGTGCCTGCTGTGATATTCTACAGCCTCGGAGCTATTGATGCTACTGCAGCGGCCGGGGACTTGACTCATCACTGCTGCCCAACCTGGAACCATGGAAACATCCAGTACAGCTGAACAGAACAGCCATAATCAAAAGCCCGATTACCATTGCTCAAATGTCAGTGTATTTTAAAGCATTAAATTTAAAGCTCTTTAAGACTGCTTTCACACTGGAGTGTTGGGGGTTAAGTGTCCCGCTAGCGGCCGAATAGCGCTGCTAAAAATAGCAGCACTATTCGGCCACTAGTGGGGTGCTTTTAACCCCCGCTAGCGGCCCAAAAAGGGTTAAAAGCGCAGATGCAGCAGCGCTTTGCCGGCGCTTACCATTGATTTCAATGGGCAGGGGCACTTTAAGAGAGGTGTATACACCACTCCTACAGCGCTGCAAAAATGCTCCTTGCAGGACTTTTTTTTTTTTTTTTTTTGTTACCGTCCTGCAAGCGGTGTGAAAGCACTCGGGCTCACTTACTGGAGTGAGAGGAGAGGCTATGGAGGCGCTATGTAAAGCGCCTCAGTGAGTGTAAAAGCCTTGAACTAACTTATTAAGCTTAGATCGTCTCTCTCTCTCTCTCTCTCTCTCTCTCTCTCTCTCTCTCTCTCTCTCTCTCTCTCTCTCTCTCTCTCTCTCTCTCTCTCTCTCTCTCTCTCTCTCTCTCTCTCTCTCTCTCTCTCTCTCTCTCTCTCTCTCTCTCTCTCTCTCTCTCTCTCTCTCCTGTCGCCTTTAACACAGGTCTGGTTCCAGAAATAAAATAAAAATGGACTAAAACTTCCAAACATTAACTGGATGATGATGATAATAATATTATTACTATCACCTGTTTATCTCACCAGTGGCCCCTGTCAGCTCTCGATTCTACCCTCCATATCTAAGGATTTAGTTAGTATGATGTCATCCTGGGGTGTGGACAGATCGCAGGAGCCCAGTGATCAGTGGTGGGACAGGAATGAAAGGGCGTGAATGAATATAAGTGGTGCCATCTAACAGTTGGAGGTTGCTCCATCATGGGGACACTCCAAAGCATAGTTACCCCTGTGTAGGAGTAATTCATTGTTTACTGCATCTCTATATCAATCCTGTTTTCAAACTGCAATTTAAAGATTTTGGGCCTAATAAACTGAGATTGGTGGTTATGAAGGAATGCAAGTTGTCGCGTGTTACATCTGATGTTGGTGCATTGCATTTCAAATAAACACGTGCAGCACATACGTATACAGCATAATCTTCACCGCCTTGCACCATCATTCTCTTGGCATGCTACTATTGTGCTAAATATTGCTGCACACATTTCGGAACAATTATTTGGTCCAGATTGTGTGACTTTTGTGCAACATGCTACCCTAAGGCTACTTTCACACTGGAGCGGTGGGGGCGCTGGCGGTAAAGCGGCGCTATATTTAGCGCCGCTTTACCGGCGTTTTAGCGGCGCATTGCGGCCGCTCGCGGGGTGTTTTTACCCCCGCGAGCGGCCGAAAAAGGGTCAATACCGCCCGCAAACCGCCGCTATAGCGGCGTTTTGCGGGCGGGTTCGGCGCGCTCCCCCATTGTTTTCAATGGGACCGGGCGCTATAGGAGCGGTAAATATACCGCTCCTATAGCGAGCCAAAGATGCGGCTTGCAGGACATTTTTGAGCGTCCTGCAAGCGCACCGCTTCAGTGTGAAAGCCCTCGGGCTTTCACACTGAAGGAACAGCAACAGCTGTTTCGGGTCGGTTTGCAGGCGCTATTCTTAGCGCAATAGCGCTTGCAAACCGCCCCAGTGTGAAAGGGGCCTAAGAGATTTTCTTTAACAATTGGTACAGTGCTCACATCTTACAAGCCCAGTTTGGTACGTTCCTTAAGACCCCTTTCACACTGATGCACTTTTGCCGTATTAAAACAAAGCTGTAAAAGTATTTCCCTTTTTAAATCCTGTGGAACTCTTCACTCTTCGATCGCTGCAGTTGTAGTGCTTTTTGAATGTCCTGCACGCTACATTTTTTGGTACCCTGTTTCAAAAAACCGCACCTCCCGGTTGATTTGAGTCCCGTGTCCATTTTTCACAATTGTATGTTGGGAGTAAGGAATCCAGAAAACAATGCTTTTGAAAGCACATTAAAAATGCGATCTGCGTTTTTTGCTAAACTTTGTACTGTGTTTTTAGGCACACCAATGTGAAAGGGGCCTAAATCAATTATCAATGTGCCAAACATTTCCCACACTATCGATAGCTTATTGGGCTCTAGGTATTAGTCACATTTTGACTGTTGTCTTTCAAGTCTTGTTTCAGTGACTAGTCAATCTATATATCCCATTCTGCCTCTTGTCTAGATATAATTTAAAACCGGATTGATGTTAGGACAAAGAATAGATATATACAGTAAGTGAAAATGTTCAACAAGAGGGTTAGTTTGGAAGAGTTCATAGATTCTAAAGAAAAGGAGTATACACTACCTGGTAGCCCCTTAAGAAGCCTATTTTTTTTTTTTTTTTATAAAGATCTTGGACTCTCGTGATTAAAGTAAATCACTCCTTCTGAGTTCTGGGCGTGCTTTTCCATTTTATTCCAAATGTTCACTTGTGAGTCTTGGGCTGGTGATACCAAAGTCGCATCATTCGTTCAGAGTTTCCACTTCAGCAAACAGATTGTAGTTTTCAAAGAACTGCAAGGGTGCTGGTAAGCACCCTCATAGTTTATGTATTCTCCTGTCCCGGCCTCTTGCCATGTGATCAGCTGTCAGCCAATGGCAGCTGATCACATGATGTAAATAAAAGCTTGGTGACCTTTTTTTTTTTCTTTTTTTTTTTTTTTTTTTTCTCCTCGCGCTGACAGCGTGAGGAGAAAAAAAAGCTGATCACCGGCTTATGTTAAAGGGACATCGGTCCCAAAGAGGAAGGAAGCACATCTGCCTCCTCTGTGCCATTTAGTACCCCCTGCCAGTGCCACCTGTCATTGTGCCCATAGTGCCACCTATCAATGCCCACCAGTGGTGCCAATCAGCGCCACTTAGCAGTGCTGTCTATTAGTGTAAGCAATCAGTGCCACCTATCAGTGCCCATCACTGCCGCCTGATCAGTGTACATCAATGAAAGCGAAAAATTACCTGTTTACAAAATTTTATAACAAAATATAAAAAAATTGTTTTGAAAATGTGATTTTTTTTTTTTTTTTAACGAAAAATAAAAACCGCAGGGGTGATCAAATATCACCAAAAGAAAGCTCTATTTGTGGGGGGGGGGAAATGATAAAAATTTCATTTGGGTACAGTGTTGTATGACCGCGCAATTGTCATTCAAAGTGCGACAGCCCTGAAAGCTGGAAATTGGTCTGGACAGAAGTAAGCAAGTGGTTAAGGAGCATTTAACCCTTGCAGTGCAGGGGTTCCCCACTACAATTTTTATTTATTTATTTATTTATTTTTTAATTAACCACTTGACCACTGGGCACTTAAACCCCCTTAACCAGACCAGTTTTCAGCTTTCGGTGCTCTCACACTTTGAATGACAATTACTCAGTCATACAACACTGTACCTATTTTGAAATTTTTGTCCTTTTTTTCACACAAATGGAGCTTTCTTTTGGTGGTATTTAACTACTTCCCACCCGGCCACTGTATATATACGGCCGGGTGGGAGCCGCCTACTTCTGATCGGACGTTCCAGAACGTCCATCGGAAGTAGGGGGATCGTGCGCGCGCGTGCCCGCGCAGCGGCGCGTCCCCGATGCGCTCGTGTCACCCGGACACGGCGCATCTCGGATCGGCAGGAGGGCTCTGTGATTGGCCCTCCTGATCACATGACGGCCGTGTCCAATCACAGCCGTCATGTGATGTAAGCAAACAGCCGGTTGCTAGGCAACCGGCTCTCCTCACGGAAGTCGCCGGTGAGGAGAGGAGAGCTGATCGCTGCAGCCGGCATGTCCCCAAAACATACATGTCCCCAAATAATAAAAACACATGTCCCCCACATGTCCCAGTAAAATCACATGTGCCAATGATTATCTGCACACATATGTCTGTGATCACCTGCACACATCTGTACATGATCATTTGCGTACATATGTCCATGATCACACGAACCAACTATTATACACTTAACGGAATTTTTTTTTACTAAAAACATGTAGCAGAATACATTTTGGCTTAAATTTATGACAAAATTAGATTTTATTGGATTTCGTTTAAAAAAGAAAGGAGAAAATATTGTTTTTTTTTCAAAATTTCCGCAATTTTTTTTGCTTATATCGCAAAAAATTAAAAACAGAGTCGCGAATAAATACCACCAAACTAAAGCTCTATTTGTGCGAACAAAATGATAAAAAATTCATTTGGGTACAGCATTGCATGACCGCGCAATTGTCATTGAAAGAGCGCTGAAAGCTGAAAATTGGTTAGGGAAGGAAGGGGGCGAAAGTGCCCAGTATTGTTGTGGTTAATCACCGCTGGGTTTTTTTTTTTTTTGCGCTAAAAAAGAAAAAAAAGACCGAAAATTCTGTAAAAAAAAAAAAAAAAAAAAAAAAAAATAAAAATGCATTTTTCTTCGTTTTGTGTTATAAAATTTTGCAAATTTAGTAATTTTTCTTCATATATTTTGGCCAAAAGTTATACCCCTACATATCTTTTGGTAAAAATAACCCAAATCGGTGTATATTATTTGGTCTTTGTGAAAGTTAGAGTCCACAAGCTTTGGTGCCAATCTCTGAAAATTAATCACACCTGAAGTACTGACGGCTTATCATTTTTTGAGAACCTAACAAGCCAGAAAAGTACAAATACCCCCAAATTACCCCTTTTTGGAAAGTAGACATTCCAAGTTATTTAGTAAGATGCATGATGAGTTTTTTTGAAGTTGTAATTTTTCCCACAATTCTTTGCAAAATCAAGATTTTCTTTTCTTTTTTCTTTTTTTTCACAAAATTGTTATATTATCAGGTTATTTCTCACACACAGCATATGCATAGCACAAATTACACCCCAAAACACATTCTACTACTCCTCCTGAGTATGGCGATACCACACGTGTGAGACTTTTACACAGCGTGTCCACATACAGAGGCCCAACATGCAGGGAGTGCCATCAGGCATTCTTGGAGCATAAATTACACATATAATTTCTTGACTACCTCTTACACTTTTGAAGGCCCTGGAGAACCAGGACAATGGAAACGCTCCAAAAATGACCCCATTTTGGAAAGATAACAACACAATGTATAATCTATGAGGCATATCAAGTCTTTTGAACATGTAATTTTTTGGAAAATGTGTAAAGAAAATTAAACCACATTTTATTTTTATTTTTTTTATTTTTTTTACACAATATTTCAAACGCATAACATGTACATGGCAAAAATTACACCCCAAAATAGATTCTCCTACTCCTCCTGAGTATGGCGATACCACATGTGTGAGACTTTTCCACAGCGTGGCCACATGCAGGGAGCGCCGTCAGGTGTTCTAGGGACATAAGTTTCAAATCTAATTTGACTACCTATTACACTTTTGTGAGGCACTGTAGTGGCATGGATGAGCATGAATGGGGATAGATGAGCCGTGGATGGCTGAGCATGAATGAGTAGGGATGGGTATAGATGGTATGGCTGAGTACGATTGAGTATGGCTGGGTATGTCTACCGTATTTATCGGCGTATAACACGCACCGGCGTATAACACGCACCCCAAGTTTAGGAGGGCATTTTAGGGAAAAAAAAAGTTTTAGGAGGGAAGTTTAGGGAAAAAAAAATAAACTTACATTTAGGCGTCATTGCAGCCTTGCCCAGCGTCATTCCTTGCCCAGTGTCACTTGCAGCCTTGCCCAGTGTCACTTGCAGCCTTGCCCAGTGTCACTTGCAGCCTTGCCCAGTGTCACTTGCAGCCTTGCCCAGTGTCACTTGCAGCCTTGCCCAGTGTCACTTGCAGCCTTGCCCAGTGTCACTTGCAGCCTGCCCAGCGTCATTGCAGCCATGCCCAGTTTCTGTGTATCTTGCCAGCGTCAGAAGTCCGGTTCGGGCTTTAAATTTCCCGCCGCCGAGACTCTGTCGCGTGCGCCGCCGAAAAAGCCCGAAGCGCGGCCGAAAAAGACCGAAGCACTCCCGGAAAAGGCCGAGCCGACTGTTCAACTCCGCTCACGGTCCCGCCTCCCTGCTGTTTCCGGAGCGAGCGCAGGGAGGCGAGACTACGAGCAGAGCCGAACAGTCTGCTCGGTCTATTCCGGTGTCGCTTCTGGTTTTTTCGGCAGCGCTCGCTATTTTTCCGCGGCGCTTGCCATTTTTGTCATTTTTTTGGGGGGGTATCGGCGTATAACACGCACCCATGACTTTCCCCCCTTTTTAAGGGGGAAAAAGTGCGTGTTATACGCCGATAAATACGGTAATTATGGAATAGGTAAGGAATTTCGCGCAAATAGGGATAAATAACAATAAAGTGCACCAGTGCAATGATAGCTAGCTGATTGTGACACTAATGGAGGTTAATGATCTGGAGGTAATGAATAAATACAGTCCTAAATAGGTGTAAAAATAAATACAATCCTAAATGGATGTAAAAATCAGAAATGCATATAAAAATCGCATTGAAAATGTAAAAATCGCATAGAAAAATCAGTGGATGTTGAATCGCAAGTAAATTGCATAAAAGATGAAAAAATAAATAAAAATCACGTGGGTAAGATCAACAATAGTGACAGTTGGCTAAAATTGTGAGTGCCCAGTGCTAAAAGTAGCTACAAAGTGAATCGCATGAGTAGCATAATTAATAAGCAAATAATCAAATAAAGTATCTAAAAGTGCATAAAATGCATAAAAGTTATAATGCTATTGATAATAGTGTATATTGTGATAAAGATGAGTGATAAATAAATGAATAAATAAGTAAATAGATGAATCCACTAGGGGCATAAAAACAAATAATATTGATATCAATAATAGTCCAATATTGCTCCAGAGTGCTGTCAGATATTTCCGAGCATAAATTCTATGCGTTTAGCTATGTGGATAAAGCAATTAGGTTTCATCTATTTGTGGGGTATCCTTGACTGGTCTCTCTAGCCTCTCACCTCAGGTCTGATTAAAATACGCCTTTCTGGGGTGTCCTGTATCCCCAATATAACGGTATCTGGAGATTTGCAGAGCCTCAAGCCTGTTGGGTATGTGCCTTTTTAAGGGGTATCTCCTGTCCGCACTGCTGAGGTATCCAAAGTCTGCAGAGTCTAGTGAATGCAAACTGTAGTAAGTTTTAAACAATTAGTTAAATTTATTTAAATGATAGGATGTACTCGTACATTAAAGAAATTAAAACATGGCATGAAGAGTTAAAATTTTGAACATCAATGGCGTTCTCAGCGCCTCCTCGCGTCCTGTTCACTGTTGGTTTGCCTACGGCCACTCCCTATGCATTACAACACGTCACGTGTCTTCATCTGGGGACTAGATGAAGACATAGTAATGCATAGGGAGTGGCCGTAGGCAAACCAACAGTGAACAGGACGCGAGGAGGCGCTGAGAACGCCATTGATGTTCAAAATTTTAACTCTTCATGCCATGTTTTAATTTCTTTAATGTACGAGTACATCCTATCATTTAAATAAATTTAACTAATTGTTTAAAACTTACTACACTAGTGGAGGCTTCTCTGTTCCCCTTTCTACCTCCCCTGGTGCTATGTCATTTTTGAGCCAGTGACATTAAGCACTGTAGGTACATAGCACAGAGGCATTAAAGGGAGAAGGACCTGACCGGAACATTCACTAGACTCTGCAGACTTTGGATACCTCAGCAGTGCGGACAGGAGATACCCCTTAAAGGCACATACCCAACAGGCTTGAGGCTCTGCAAATCTCCAGATACCGTTATATTGGGGATACAGGACACCCCAGAAAGGCGTATTTTAATCAGACCTGAGGTGAGAGGCTAGAGAGACCAGTCAAGGATACCCCACAAATAGAAGAAACCTAATTGCTTTATCCACATAGCTAAACGCATAGAATTTATGCTCGGAAATATCTGACAGCACTCTGGAGCAATATTGGACTATTATTGATATCAATATTATTTGTTTTTATGCCCCTAGTGGATTCATCTATTTATTTAATTTCATCACACTATTGATTCATCTATTTATTTACTTATTTATTCATTTATTTATCACACCATCTATTCATTGATTTATCACTCTTCTTTATCACAATATACACTATTATCAATAGCATTATAACTTTTATGCGTTTTATGCACTTTTAGATACTTTATTTGATGATTTGCTTATTAATTATGCTACTCATGCGATTCACTTTGTAGCTACTTTTATCACTGGGCACTCACAATTTTAGCCAACTGTCACTATTGTTGATCTTACTCACGTGATTTTTATTTATTTTTTCTTTTTTTTATTCGATTTACTTGCGATTAAACATGCACTGATTTTTCTATGCGATTTTTTACATTTTCTATGCAAATTTTACATCCATTTGTGATTTTTTTTTTTTTTTTTTTTTTTTTTTTTATATATGCATTTCTGATTTTTACACCTATTTAGGACTGTATTTATTTATTCATTACCTCCAGATCATTAACCTCTATTAGTGTCACAATCAGCTAGCTATCATTGCACTGGTGCACTTTATGGTTATTTATCCCTATTTGCGCGAAATTCCTTACCTATTCTATTACTTATTTGTGTATTTTGTGAACACTACTCATTTTGCTGCAAATTACCTACCCGCCATTATTTTATAACCACTTATTGACCCCAATTACTCACAGTAGCGCCAGGGACCTACACTATACCATATGGCTAATTATGGATGGGGGGTGGATGGGATGGCTGAGCATGGATGGATGAGTATGCCGAGTATGGATGAGGATGGATGGCTGGGTATGCAGAGTATGGCTGGGTATGCAGACCATGGCTGGGTATGGACGGGTATGCAGAGCGTGGCTGGATGTCTCCCTGAGCAGGCTGTGGGCACTACACATGCAGCCCACAGCGCTGCTGCCACCGATCTCTCTCTCCCCTCTCCGCTCACACTGGACGGAGAGGGGAGGGAGGAACCGGAAATCACGCCGGTCTGTTGACATGTGATCGCGCTGTCATTTGACGGCGCGATCACGTGGTAAAAGGCCGCGATCAGCCGGCGCAATCAGCCAGCGGAATTCTGGGAGGACGTCATTGTACGCCCTCCCAGAGTTAACAAACCGCCCTGTAGCCGTTTTTCGGCTATGGGCCGGTTGTTAACTGGTTAAGGAACATTTAGAACCAAGTTTTGACAGTATTCTTTGCACAGTGAATCTAGCTGGCAATGCGCACAGCGATTTGTGGTGCCATTTAAGAAGTAAAGGCATCGCAAACGCATCCTGCGTTTTTGCTGTGATTTTTGAATCGCGGGCAGAATCCTGATGTTTCTGCCTGCAATTCAAATCGCCTAGGTGTGACTGGAGCCTTAAAGTTGTTGGAAATGCCTAGCTGACATTTTTATTTAATGCTTAGATTTTTTATTGTCATAAGCCAAACTCACACATTTTCATTACTCTTTTAAGGGCCCCTCCACCCAAAATGGTTGTTTCTTGTTTTGATTCAAATAAAATATGATCTCTCATCTCTGCTAGTCCTTCACTTTTAAATACCATTCTCCCAAAACAGCGACCGTGTCATGTAGACACTGGAAACTTTGTTTTATCAGTTAACCAAAACTTCACGTACTGTATAACCTAATACAGTTTTTCCTCAATATCCAGTAGTAGAATTATTATATCTTTCTTTCTAGAATATCTTGTCTCTTGCCGATGCTGTTGAAGGGGATGAAGAAGATGCACAGGAAAGTTTAGAAGAACCTGAGGATCAGTCTCCTCAAAAAAAACGGAAGATTGTATCATCAAAGGTGGGTCTAACTCTGGTAACATGGTAAAGCAATACAAAGGAATGTATGCGGATTGCACTCTTTGGCTGTGACCGAGTTTTACACCCTACTCTTTCAATATCTGAACAGATGCAAATCTGTAATGGCGCTGTAATCCATAAGTTTAGGCCTAATAGTCTCGCTGTGTGTGGTGTTTTTTGCTTATGCAACTTGACCTATAGACACAATTTGTAGTAAGGAAATCTGGCACTGATGTCGGGCAGCAAAACCTGACCGGTTCCCACCCCACGATGTTGGCCAGCTCATTATCAAAAAAATAAAATCAGAATTACTGACAAAAATAATGGTTATGAATTAAAGCCTTAATTGCATTTTAAATATAAATTCAGTAAATGCCTGAATTGTTTTAATATTGCCTACCTGTAATCTTCCTCACAGCAGAGTTCAGCCTGGGAGAGGTGGGGTAATGGGCTCGAAGGCCCCTTTCCTCAGTTTGGCGGGCCTGTTCGGACCATCCCATGCCCTCTATGGAGCAGCAGTCATCTGCCTGCTCAGCTGGGATAAGCTGACAGATTCCCTGATCTACTGGTGGCGTCCGACCATCAGAAAAAGGCCTAAGGCAGTTTGGGTTCTCCTACTGTGTGTGTGTGTGTGTGTGTGTGTGTGTGTGTGTGTGTGTGTGTGTGTGTGTGTGCGCACGCGTGTGTGCATGCGCAGAGGGTGTGCCTCTGATACTAAATTGTCTGTTCTGAAAACTAGCAGGGTATTCTTGATCAAGCTTTGCTATTGCAGTAGAAGTGGAGGATCTTGCTGTGCTTTTTGGCAGATTATGCAGTTCTCAAGATTTTCTGGGCAGAATTACAAATTTTCTGATGAGGCCAATAGTATAAAAAAAAAAAAAATGGTTTTGTTGTCACCACATTTTTGTTTTTATTTTCTATTATCTGATTCATTCTTTATTAACATGGCTCTATTTTTAAAATTAGACTTCAAGCAAACATTCTGACTCTTCCAGTGGTCTCGGGTCACCGGAAAAAGATCTTAATACTTCAAAGGAGGACAGTAGTGACCAACTTGGCAGTGAAGTGAGTTTTTACCAAATGCAAAATTAATAATAACTATTTGCTTTAGATGTCTTAGTGTGGTCTTTGGTTTTACTCTCTTTTTGCTTCATTGATCTTGCTTAGGAATACTAAGAAAATTCCATCCGTTTCATTTAAGTTGTACTTGGTGCTGTTTTTGTTCCTGTTTTTACAATGCCTTTATCATTTTTCTCAGGTTAGAAACCTAACCAAATCAGTGCTTTCTCAGTGTGTTATAGACCATGATTTTCTATTTCTAAAATGTATCATAGTGTATAGCATATTACCATTTTTAAAATAAACCTGTTGCTGTAACTAGGGGTGCAAGACCGAAACTGACAGTTATATAAAAAAAAAAAAAAAAAAAAAAAACATTTTTGGTGTTAACCACTTCAGCCCCGGACCAATTGGCAGCCAAAGGACCAGGCCCCTTTTTGCGATTCGGCACTGCGTCGCTTTAACTGGCAGTTGCGCGGCCGTGCAACGTGGCTCCCAAACAAAATTGGTGTCCTTTTTTTCCCCACAAATAGAGATTTCTTTTGGTGGTGTTTGATCGCCCCTGTGGTTTTTATTTTTTTTGCGCTATAAACAAAAATAGAGTGACAATTTTGAAAAAAAATGCAATATTTTTTACTTTTTGCTATAATAAATATCCCCAAATAATATATAAAAAAACATTTTTTTTTCCTCAGTTTAGGCCGATACTTATTCTTCTACATATTTTTGGTAAAAAAAAATCACAATTAGCGATTATTGATTGGTTTGCGCAAAAGTTATAGCGTTTACAAAATAGGGGATAGTTTTATAGCATTTTATTTAATATATTTTTTTTTTTTTTTACTAGTAATGGCGGAGATCAGCGATTTTTTTTTTTTATTGTGACTGTGACATTATGGCGGACATTTTTGACACATTTTTGGGACCATTGTCATTTATACAGCAATCAATGCTATTTAAATGCAATGATTCCAGTATAAATGACACTTGCAGTGAAAGAGTTAACCACTAGGGGGAGGGGAGGGGTTATGGGCTGTGACGTGTGTATTTTTTTTACTATTAGGGGGCGGGGCTGACGTCAGACGTCATTGATCGGCTTTCCCGATGACTGGGAACAGCCGATCAATGACAGGAAGAGTAGGAAGCGCGGGGAGAGGTGTGTTTACGCACACCTCTCCCCGTTCTTCAGCTCTGTGACCCGATCGCGGGACACCAGCGGCGATCGGGTCCGCTGGTCCCGCGGCCGTGGTCACCGAGCTCCCGACCGGGTCGCGAGACCCCCCCCCCCCCCCACGGCTAGGCAATTAAAGGGGAAGTATATACACATCCTTTTGCCTAGCCGTGCCCTTCTGAGGACGTGTATATATACAGTGGGCGGTCGGGAAGCGGTTAAACAAAAAAATTATTTTATATATATATATATATATATATATATATATATATATATATATATATATATATATATATATATATATATATATATATATATATATATAAATAAATATTATAACAAATTAATATATATATTCAACTTAATCATTAATTTTATGAATAAAAGATTAGTACCAATCCAGTACAGGGGGTCCCCGGGTTACAAACAAGATAGGGACTGTAGGTTTGTTCTTAAGTTGAATCTGTTTGCAAGTCGGAACAGGTACATTTTTTAAGTGTAGCTCCAGCCAAAAAATCTATTTTTACGTTTTTTAGATAACATAGAGAAGGGTTATCACCCCTGTAACATTTGTTTTTCTGTCTGTGCCCCTGTTCAGAAGATTTCACCTCACCTTCTGTCCCAATGACAATTGGATTTTGAAAATTTTGGGTTGTTAGGGAAACAAGGACTGGTGATAAAGCATCAGTGGAGACACTTTTTTCCCATATTAACTCTTACAGGAGAGAATTTCCCTTCCTAGGGGTGGATTTCCTCTCACTTCCTGTTGTCTCCCTCCGTTTGTAAGTAGGAGTCGTTTGTAAGTCGGATGTTTGTAAGTCGGGGACCCCCTGTAATGTAAATAAGTACTTTAATAAAAAAGCAACCCACATAAATTGGACAGTGGATACAGAAGATAAAATCAAATACAAAATTATAATAGAGTAACTACAGCATATCCTGCAGTGCAGACTGCAGTCAGTGCATATTGCACCATAACAAAAAAAGACAGGCATAAAAATAATAAATTAAAATAAAAATGCCTTTTATTTTATACATTTTTCAACTTGAATCAGAACTAGTAATTCATTTCTCTCTCCCTAAGGTGTCAGAGGCTGCATGCGCAATAAAAGCGTATGTAGCTGCGGGTTACATACGTAGTCATACAGTAGACCACACTGTGTTCTGGCCCCTGGGCATGAGCGGAGACTTCCCGAAAAACAGACTGGTCTACAGCAGCGGTGCTCAGCCAATCACAGCAAGCAATGTAGACTAGTCTGTGTTTCTGGAAGTCTCCACCCATTCCCGGAACACAGTGCAGTATTGTGTATAGTACCGGAGTATGTAGACAGCCACAGATACAGAACATACAGTTTTGCACATGCAGCAGGCTGATCGCTTAGGGAGAGACAATGACATAGTTTGGCAACAAGCTATGTATAACTAAATATAAAGAAAAACTAACCATAACATAAATATGACAGAAGGCCATTATTCTGTTTCACAGTTTCTGTAAATATAAGTTTAACATATGCTAATGCTATGATAAAATGTATATTTATTTTCAACTTCAGAACTAGTAATTTTTTCCCTAAGTTCTCTCCCTAAGGTGTCAGCGGCTGCATGTGCGATAAAAGTGTATGTATGTAGCTGCGGGTTACATACATAGTCAGTCATACAGTAGACCGCACTGTTCCGGCCCCCGGGTATGAGCGAAAACTTCCCGGAACACAGACTAGTCTACAGCAGCGGTGCTCAGCCAATCACAGCAAGTAATTTAGAATGTGTTTCTGGAAGTCTCCCCCCATACCCGGAACACAGTGCGGTATAGTGTATAGTACTGGAGTATGTAGACATCCACAGATACAGAACATACAGTTTTGCATTTGCTCATGCAGCGGACTGACAGCTTACGGAGAGACATAGTTTGGCCCAACAGCAACAAACTATGTATGTACAGTAGTTCAAAAGCTGGAGTTCTCTCTTAAATTGAAGAAGTGCAAAAAACTGTAGAACTACAATGAACAACTAACAAATGGCACAACTAGACAATTGGAACATACTAGTTAGTCAGTCATACTATGTTGTATGTTCCAATTGTCCAATACCAATTAATTTACTATGTTCAATATGAATTGATCTACGCTACGGATTTATAAATCTATTTCAGTAAAAGTGGCAGATTTCTCTTTAAGAACAAAAGTTGTTCAGCTTTCTCACAGGAGAGACGGTTTCTCTTATCGAGAATATGAGAAGCTAGACTGAATAGTCTCTCTCTGTACTGGTGCTTGGGGCAAGTAAATATCTGCGTGCAAGCAAAGGAAAGCGTTGTTGATGCGCCTGTACTCAAGGGGATTGTCGCTTCTGGCGATAGGCTGTTCAGCTGTTGGGTAGCTGCACTTGTGGCACTGCTATGGACTGGGGTACATTTCATGTAAAATTTCTTCAAACATATCAGATATGAAGGGAGCGTGTTCCTCTTCACTTGTGTGCAACCATTTCTTCTCACTTTCCTCTGTGCTACACCTCAAACTCCTGCACCAGATCCTTCCACCACCTCCATTTGTTCCTTTATCGTTTCCCGTGCACGCTGATTTTTCTCCACATTAAAATAATGTTTTTTAAATCGAGGATCTAGAACTGTTGCAATGCAGTACAGAGGGTTGGACTCGGAAACTGGTTGGTAACGGCCTCCAGTAGAGTGGTTGTAGCCGTTTTTATGCCATGGTCTGTTTCTATCTCTTTTCCTAGCAGGCGCTTCAGTGCAGCAATCAAGGGAATAGCTTCAGAAATGGAAGCTTTAGTTGAGCTTATTTCTTTTGTTAACTGTTCAAATGGAGATAGACTAACATCCACTGATGTACGCTCAGTGTTGCCAGCAGCTCGTAATCTGCAATGTATGCAACTAAAACACGCTTTTGTTCAAAAAGACTTTGCAGCATATATAGTAGGTGCTGTTCCAACGAGTAGCTACATCTTGCAGTCGTTTCGGTGGCATTCCAAACTGCATCTGCAAAGCTTGTAATCTGGAATAAGCAAGTGGAGAATGCTTAAAGTGACCCACAATTTTTCTTCCTTTTGGATACGATATCAGATATGGGTGCGCTGACTCAGCAATCCTTCATTCACAGCCAATTGCCGCGTGTTTGCCATACACGGTATGCTCTTAAGTTTACTGTCCTCCATTGGCTTTGACATGTTCCGCGTATTATCTCGGACAATGAAATGCACTTTAGACTTCTCAATGTGCCAAGTATGGTTTTTAAAGCGTCAGATATTGCTACTGCAGTATGTGATCCAACAAACTCGCACGCGTTAGGTAGGATGTTTTACAATTGAAATTTGTCATCTACCCACTGCGCTGTCAGGCTAAGCATGCTCGTTGGACTGATGTCTGAACTCCAAATGTCGGTAGTAAAACTGATTGCTATGATGTCGGTAGTCATGAGCTGATGACCGTGTTTTCTAACACTGCAAAACAATTCATATAGACAGGTATCTGCAAAGTACCGTCAGTTTTATAGTAACGTGGCTCAATATGTTGCATGAGCCTACGGAATCCAACGTCCTCCACAACAGAGAATGGCTGGTCGTCTATTGCAATAAATTCCATACTTTTAGCTGTAATGGCACGAGCTTTGGGACTGCCTCTTGCAAATTTAACCTTTTCAAAGACTGTGGCCTCAGATGATGTTAAGCCTGAGGCACTTTTTGGAAGTGGCACTGTTTTCTTGTAATCTGAATGCTGAACTGGATGACGTGTTTTCAGGTGGTGTATCAAACCTGTTGAAAAAATGCCTTGGTACTGTACCCCCTCTTGATATTTCTGCTGAGCAAAGACTATAGATTGCAAATTTGGGGTCTTTATCAGAAACTTTAAAACATTTCCACACTGCAGACATGGTCCACCTTTGCTTAAAAGCTAAATCCCAGGAGGCAGCTTTAAAAAAAAAAAAAAAAACTAACCAATCCTTTTTTTTTTTTTTTTTTTTTTTTTACAGTGCAGCTCTTGCCATGCAAGGTAGTTATGTCTGCACTGCAGTACATCTGACTTGTACTAAAAAGATAATTGGACTGATTTAATTTGGAATGGATTGCTTGCAAATCGCAATTGCATGCTATTTTTTTTTTTTTTTTTTTTTAGCTTTTCTGTAGTATACTATAATATAAACTTCATGAGCTTGTTGTCATCGAATTTGTCAGCGTAGTATTATAAGTTTTCACAGTTGTACTACACTGACATGATGGCAAGCACATTCATTTTTTAAACATGACAGTACGCAATAAATATATATATTATATTTATTGCATACTATCATGTTTAACCGCTTCCTGACCGGCGCACACAGATGTACGTCAGCAGAATGGCATGGACAGGCATAAGGGCGTACAGGTATGTCCCCTTGAAAATGCCGCTGTGCCATTGCGTGCGCGCCGGTCGGGACCCCCGTGAGTCTGGTAGCGGGTCCTGCAGACTATCGCCGCGGGATACCAGCGATCGTTTCACGGGGAGGACAAACGGGGAGATGCGGAAGTAAACCGCATCTCCCTGTTCTGCCTAGCAACAAGTGACACTGATCTCTGCTCCCTGTGATTGGAGCAGAGATCAGTGATCACTAACACACAGCCATGCTCCCCTACAGTTAGTAACACTCCCCTAGGACACACGAACCCCTACACTGCCACACCCTGTTTAACCCCTTCACTGCCAGTGTCATTTACACAGGAATCAGTGCATTTTATAGCACTGATTGCTGTATAAATGACAATGGTCCCAAAAATGTCCGCTGTGTCCGCCATAATGTCGCAGTCACAATAAAAATCGCTGATCTCCGCCGTTACTAGTAAAAAATTATAAAAATGCCATAAAACTATCCCCTATTTTGTAATGTAGAATATGTAAAATACGTATCGGGCTAAACTGAGGAAATTTTTTTTTTTTTTTATATATATATAGATTTTTGGGGGATATTTATTATAGCAAAAAAAAAAAAAAAATGCTTTTTTTTTTTTTTTTAAATCGTCGCTCTTTTTGTTTATAGCGCAAAAAATAAAATCTGCAGAGGTGATCAAATACCACCAAAAGAAAGCTCTATTTGTCGGAAAAAAAGGACGTCAATTTTGTTTGGGAGCCACGTTGCCCGACTGCGCAATTGTCAGTTAAAGCGACTCAGTGCCGAATCGCAAAAAGTGGTCTGGTCTTAAGCCAGCAAAATGGTCCGGTCTGAAAGTGGTTAAAAAAATTCATGTGCTTGCTGTCGTATTAGTCATGTTAGGCTTGCTGTCATAGTTATACTACGCTGACAAAGTGACAAATACGAAAACAACAATCGCATACATTTTATAGTATACTACAGAATAGCTCAAAAAATAAATGGCATGGCTTTCTATTTCAAATCGTATTTATCAGTTCAATTATATAAAATCTTTTTTGCTACAAGTCAGCTGTACTGCAGTGCAGACAGACATTTAAATACTAGTTTTGCATGGCAAGAGTGCTGGCTTGTTTGACAAAGGCCAAGTAGTAAGTAATGCATGTTGTTTGACTGCTATAGACAGATCATCATGTCAGTTTCAGTACTATAGTAAAATAAATAATACTACTAGTTGGATTGTTTCTGTCATTTTAAGGCAGGGGTGTCCAAACTTTTTTCAAAGAGGGCCAGATTTGATGAAGTGAACATGCGTGCGGGCCGACCATTTTGCCTGACATTCTTCGAACCATTAAAATTTGGTCTAAGTGTGTTTGTTCGAGCACTAATACACTGCCCAACAAGAATTATCTTGCCTTTGTGGCTGTGAAAAAAATTGGAAAAAAAGAGGAAAAAAATTGCCAGGAATGCAGCACCCACCACCCTTGCCAGGTATGCAGCACCCACCACCCTTGCCAGGAATGCAGCACCCACCACCCTTGCCAGGAATGCAGCAACCACCCTTGCCAGGAATGCAGCACCCAAATTGCCAGGAATGCAGCACCCACCACCCTTGCCAGGAATGCAGCACCCACCACCCTTGCCAGGAATGCAGCACCCACCACCCTTGCCAGGAATGCAGCACCCACCACCCTTGCCAGGAATGCAGCACCCACCACCCTTGCCAGGAATGCAGCACCCACCACCCTTGCCAGGAATGCAGCACCCACCACCGTTAGCCAGGAATGCATTTACCATTGCACAAAATGCAGCCCCACCATTGCCAGGAATGCCGCCCCACTATTGCCAGGAATGCACTCACCATTTGCCATCAGTGCAGCCTTGCAGGGGGCGGGACGAGCACCAAAGATATCCTACAGGAGAATCTCCTGTTTACACAGCAGCCTATTTAAGTGAAAGTCCCACCTCTTTTGATGGACAGAACGACTGTCCAATGGCAGCGCCGGAGACGGGACTTCCTCTTACAGAGGCTGCCGTGTAAACAGAAAATACTCCTCCTGTGTGCACGGCGCTTGTCCTCCACCCTCCGAGGCAGCCTGGCCCCGGCGCTGGGCGATCGCCAGGGGCCACAAAAGATTTATATGTTTAGATAACCAGGCGGCCGGTTAAAACCGGGTCGCAATTGGCCCGCGGGTCGGACTTTGGACATGCCTGGTTTAAGGCAAAAGCGGCAATGCTCACCAGCGAATAGTAGTAATGGTAGCCATCCAGGAAGGACAGTGCCCACTCTTGTACTTGCGTATGCTATGTGCAGCCCTCTAGGAAGCCGTCTCTCGGGGAACGTGCTTACAAATGCGACGTCTTAACCGCGAGGAACGTTCGCGTTGCCCACACGGGTGACATCACCCGCTGGTTCTCCCACCGCTACTTCGCATGCGCGATTTTCGGGCGCCATTATCGGCAAGAATTTTCTTTCGCCAAATTGACGAAAAGGCCATTTTCGGCCTATATGTTTCGGGGGGTGAAATTTAGGTGCATCCCGAGCTGTAACGAATCAGATAAGCATAACTTTTTGGTACATGTTGTGTAATTAGACATTTTAAGTCACTGAGTTGCTCCAGTACACAATTTAAATACAAACATCGCTGGGACTGTAATTTTATATGCCAATTGCAATTTGGCAAACTCTGGCTGCCAAAGGTAATATATGCGTTGATGAGATATAGTAACAACAATGAGATTACCTGAGGTCTGTTTCAATGATTTTAGCAAGATGTACTATCTCCACGGGAAGAGGTAGTTCCCTTGAAATATATTCATTAATTTTGCACCACACATTTGTAATTTTATTCACTATTTTCTGTATTTTATTCTCAAACTGAATCATTACTGCCAGAACACCAAATTATGACAATATGTAATGAAGCGTAGTGTTTGACTCCTTTTCAGGATGGACCAACTAATTCACCTGTTAAAGGCAAGCGAGGCCGAAAGAAGAAGGTGAGGGGGAAAATTGCATTACCGTTTGCACTGCAGTCTATATTGTACTTCCAAAAAGATGCATGTAGTATTAATGTCCCCTATGCTTTTGTGAAGGGGGGCGGGAAGGGGGGTTTAGCATTACATTTAGAGAACCCTGGGAGTAAGCAAAGAAATTAAAATTCATACCTCTTTGGCTGCAGCATTGCTGTGACGTTGCAGGTGTTGCTCCCTGGCTCTAAGACTAAGAAATTAGCGATCACATGACCGCTGATTGCCAATTTATCTGTCCTCTGAGCAGGGAGTGGTGACTGTCAGTCACCACTCTCTGCCCCTCCAATGCTCACTGGAGTGCAGGGCTGTGGAGGGGGCGAGAGCATTTGGTTCAGCCTCTCAGCAGTGCAGTGAGTGGCTAAGACAGTTGCCGATGAGGATCACGTTTGTATCCTTCCAGAGCCTGGACCAGCTCTGTGATGTCAGCTGACAGCAGGATTTACCCGCAGTTAGCTAATTCTGGGTCACAGAGCAAAAGTGCAGTCCTGTGACCCAGAAGAGTAGTGCGGCCAAAAAATCTTTAGCCCATACGTACCTATTATCTGCCGTGGCTATAAGGGGATTGAATGTCAAAAGCTGCTCTTTTATTTGACATTACCCCTATACCAGACTATAGATCCTCTTTTGGCAGTAACTACATTATTCTGACAGACTCCCTTACTCCTGCACTAAAGCCTGGTACACACAATCAGTTTGTTGGCCAACAAAGCGTCAGACTTTTGTTCGAAGGGCGTGTGAAAGGAACTTGTCTTGCAAACAAATGCTACACAATTGTCGGCCAACAAACACGAATGTAGTGACGTACTACGAGAAATTTCAGCTCTTGAGCGCCACCCTTTGGGGACCTTCTGCTAATGTCGTGTTTTGAGCATTGATTCTGAGCATGCGTGTTTGTACTTTCAACTTTTGTGTGACGGACTTGTGTACACGCGATATGAAAATCTGACAACAGACCGTTGTCCGCTGAAAGTTTACTAACTTGCCATCCAACATTTGTTGACGGAAAGTTGGACAACAATTGTCTGATGGAGCGTACAAACGGTCGGATTTTAGGCAAACAGACTGTCATCACACAATTCCCTGCCGAAAATCCGATCATGTGTACGAGGCTTAAGTCTTCTTGTGCCTACCTGGCCACAGGTAGCCAACATCTCTGAAGGAGCTAATCTAATGTCTGTGTCCCAGTTCTTTTTAGCTTTTCATTCCCTTGCAATGTCCTGGCCTATGCCTGGAGGCAAAGAAGCAATGGGCATACTGTAACTGTTCAAACGCACTACAGATTTCAGTTTATATACTGTGTGTTTTTATACAGTGCATCTGTAAAGTATTAACAGCGATTCACTTTTTCCACATTTTATGTTATAGCCTTATTCCAAAATAGATTCAATTCCTTATTTTCCTCAAAATTCAACAAACAATACTCCAAGAAGTTTGTTTAAAATCTTTGCAAATTTATTAAATAAACAAAAAAAAATCACATGTACAGAAGTATTCACAGCCTTTGCCATGACACTCCAAAATTTAACTCTGGTGCGTTCTGTTTCCACTGATCATCCTTGAGATGTTTCTACAACTTGATTGGAGTCAACCTGTGATAAATTCAGTTGATTAGACATGATTTGGAAAAGCACATACCTGTCTATTCAAGGTCCCACGGTTAACGGTGCATGTCTGAGCACAAAGCCATAAAATCCAAGGAATTGTCTGAAGACCTCCAAGACAGGATTGTATCGAGACACAGATATAAGGAAGGGTACAGAAAAAATTCTGCAAGTCCCAAATGAGCACAGTGGCCTCCATCATCCATTAATGGAAGAAGTTTGGAACCACCAGTACTCTTCCAAGAGCGGGCCACCCAGCCAAACTGAGCGATCGTCAGAGAAGGGCCTTAGTCAGGGAGGTGACCAAGGGCCCGATGGTCACTCTGACAGAGCTCCAGAGTTTCTCTGTGGAGAGAGGAGAACCTTCCAAAAGAACAATCTCTGCAGCACTCCACCAATCAGGCCTGTATGGTAGAGTCGCCAGACGGAAGCCACTCCTCAGTAAAAGGCACATGCCAGACTGCAGTTTGCCAAGAGGCACTTGAAGGACTCTGACCATGTGAAGCAAAATTCTCTGTTCCAATGAAACAAAGATAGAACTCTTTGGCCTGAATGGCAAGCATCATGTCTGGAGGGAACCAGGCACCGCTCATCATCTTTGCCAATACCATCCCTACAGTGAAACATGGTGGTGGTAGCATCATGCTGTGGGGATGTTTTTCAGTGGCAGGTACTGGGAGTCTAGTTGGGATCGAGGCAAAGATGAATGCAGCAATGAGCAGAGACATCCTTGATGAAAACCTGCTCCAGAACGCTCTGGACCTCAGACTGGGGCGAAGGTCCATCTTCCAACAGGACAACTACCCTAAGCACACAGCCAAGATAACAAAGGAGTACCTACGGGACAACTCTGTATGTCTTGATGAGTGGCCCAGACTTTAACCCAATTTGAACATCTCTGGAGAGATCTGAAAATAGCTGTGCACCGACGCTCCTCATCCCACCCGATGGAGCTTGAGAGGTCCTGCAAAGAAAAATGGGGGGGGGGGGGAATGCCCAAAAATAGCTGTGCCAAGCTTGTAGCATCATAATCAAAGATTTGAGGCTGTAATTGTTACCAAAGGTACTTCAACAAAGTATTGCGCAAAGGCTGTGAATACATATGTACAGTACCTTAAAAAAGTAATCATACCCCTTGAAATTTCCCACATTTTGTCATGTTACTACCAAAAATGTAAATGTATTTTTTTTGGGGGATTTTATGTGATGGACCAACACAGTGGCATATAATTGTGAAATGGAAGGAAAATATTAAATGGTTTTCAAAATGTTTTACAAATATTTGAAAAGTGTGGCGTGCATTTGTATTCAGCCCCCTTTTACTCTGATACCCCTAACTAAAATTAAATGGAACCAATTGCCTTCAGTAGCCACCTAATTAGTAAATAGAGTCCACCTGTGTGTAATTTAATTTCAGTATAAATACAGCTGTTCTTTGAAGCCTTCAGAGGTCTGTTAGAGAACCCTAGTGAACAGCAGCATCATGAAGGCCAAAGTAGAAAGTGGGGTTAGATTATATAAAAAATAAAAAAAATCCCACGCTTTGAACATCTCAAGGAGCACTGTTCAATCCATCATCCGAAAATGGAAAACGTATGGTAGGACTGCAAACCTACCAAGACATGATCGTCCACCTAAACTGACAGGTCGGGCAATGAGAACATTAATAAGAGAAGCAGCCAAGAGCCCATGGTAACTCTGGAGGAGCTGCAGAGGCACCATTCACCCTCTACTGACACCATCAATGGTGCAGTATTCTTCTCACTGATATCAACATGGCACTATTCCTCCCAATAAAAGTCAATGATGGGGCACTGATGCTGGGGAATTTTCTACTCACACTGACCACAGTCCAGCCCCCCTAAAGCCTGAAGGACAGTAAATTGGCCCTTTACTTATAAAGTTTGGAGACCCCTGGTTTGGATCAAAGCATATTCATGTGTTAGAATGGCCCAGTCAAAGTCTAGACCTAAATCCAATTGGGAATCTGTGCCAAGACTTAAATTGCTGTTCAGACACTCTCCATCCAATCTGACAGAGCTTGAGCTATTTTGCAAAGAATGGGCAAAAATGTCACTCTAGATGTGCAAAGCTGGTAGAGACATCCCCAAAATGACTGGCAGCTGTAATTGAAGCGAAAGGTGGTTCTACAAAGTATTGACTCTGCTGAATACAAATGCACGCCACACTTTTCACATATTTGTAAAAAAAAAAATGTTAAACTATTTATAATTTTCCTTCCACTTCACAATTATGAGCCACTTTTGTGCTGGTCTATCACATAAAATCCCAATAAAATCCATTTACATTTTAAGTAACATGACAAATTGTGGAAAATGTCAAGGGGTATGAATACTTTTTCAAGGCACTGTACATGGGATTTTTTTTATTTTTAATTTGCAAAGATGTCAAACTTTTTCACATTATTATGGGGTATTTGTAGAATTTTTAGGAAAATAATCCATTTTAATCCATTTTGAAATAAGGCTATAACATAAAATGTGGAAAAAGTGAAGCACTGTGAATACTTTCCGGATACACTGTATATAAATTCATGGCCAAAAATATTGGCACCCCTGCATTTCTGTCAGATAATGCACCACTTCGCCCAGAAAATTGTTGCAATTACAAATGTTTAGGCATTCTCATGTTTCTTTTGTGTTGAGACACCAAAAATTGGAGAACCAAAGCCAAATCTGACACATTCCAGACAAAACTACAATGGACTGGACAAAATTGTCACCTTCTTGCAATTTAACCACTTAAGCCCTGGACAATTTTTGCTGGCCAAAGACCAGAGCACTTTTTGCGATTCGGCACTGCGTCGCTTTAACTGACAATTGCGTGCTCGTGCGACGTGGCTCCCAAACAAAATTGACGTCCTTCCCCCCCACAAATAGAGCTTTCTTTTGGTGGTATTTCATCAACTCTGCGGTTTTAATTTTTTGCGCTATAAACAAAAATAGAGCGACAATTTTGAAAAAAACTTTTTTTTTACTTTTGCTATATTAAATATCCCCAAAAAATATATTTAAATTTTTTTTCCCCTCAGTTTATACTGCTACATGTTCTTCTACATATTTTTGGTAAAAAATCGCAATAAGCAGTTTAATTGGGCTGCGCAAAAGATATAGCGTTTATTTTATTTTTTTTTTTTACTAGTAATGGCGGCGATCTGATTTTTTTTTTTTTTTTTATCGTGACTGACACATTTTTGGGACCATTGTCATATTTACAGCGATCGGTGCTATCAATTTGCACTGATTACTGTAAAAATTACACTGGCAGTGAAGGGGTTAACCGCTAGGGAGGGGTAAAGTGTGTCCCGGGGAGTGATTCTAACTGTTGGGGGGCATGGCTATATGTGTCACTGATCATAGCTCCCTGTGATCGGGAGCTATGATCAGTGACAGTGTCACTAGGCATCTCCCCGTTCTTCTGCTCCCATGAGATGATCGCGGGTATCCCCGCGGCGATCGAGTCTGCGGGACCCGCAATCCGACTCGCGGAGCTCCCAGCAGGGTCGCGCGCACGTGACCTCACGGCGGCAAATTCAAAGGGACGTACCTGTACACCCATTTGCCCAGCCGTGCCATTCTGCCAACGTAAATGTACATGCAGCAGTCGGCAAGTGGTTAAGAAATAATTGCATTCCAAATTTGATGCGCCTTGCAATTTGTAATTAAACTCACCTGTATCATTTAACAGGTGCTGACACTATAAAAATCACACCGGCAATCAGTTAAAATGGTGAAAAGTTAACTCAACCATTCTGTTGTGTGTCTCTGTGCCGCATGGACAAGAGCAGCAAAGAATTGCCTGAGGATTTGAGGATTTTTTTTTTCCATCAATTCAATCAATCATACTTGCCTAAGTGGATGCAGCATCGGGCCCCCCCCCCCCCTCCAGCTTGAAGACTGAGAACTGAGCGATCAAGCACTGCTGATCGCTCGGGTCTCAGTGCTCCCTGAGCAGAGAGCTGGTGATTGTCTGCTTTCTCTGTACTTCTTTAAATTCTTTATCTTGTGTGCAGTACAGGACACAGGTCCCTCCCCACTCTTTGTGATCTCTTTATTGCTTGCTGGCAGCATATAACCCATGGTCTATGAATTGATTCCTGTGTCCTAAGATGTGCTTTAATATGGGTACTGTAAACAGATCTCTGCATGTTTTGACTCCTTTATTTTATGTTTTCATCCATTATTTCTAGGCCTCTTTCTTATCGTTCTTTATCTTATAAACAATGGCCTGATTGTTTTTTTTAGTTATCCTTGGTTTTTTCTGTTTTGTATTGCGTGCTACAGTTTTATTTTAAGTACTACAGTTGCCTGGATGCTATATACCTTTTTATATATTTAATACCTTGCCTAACCTATTCTTTAAATATGAAGGTATAAGGTCATGAACCAGATAGACAATTTGCAAACACAGCAAATATGATTGACTTTAATTCTGTGATTTTTGTTCATTCAGGTGGATATTTTGGCTGAGGCTGAGCGTAATACAAGTGCTGCAGCAATAGGTCAACTAAAGCCAAGTCCCAAAAGAGGCAGACCAGGTAAATTAATATTTTTCTAATTAAGAGAAATATTTTTATGCTTAAAGTGTAACAAAAGGTTGTACTTTATTTTTTATTTTTTTTATAGATAGTGGAGAAGTATTAGAACACCTTCTACCTTATTGCTGTCTGTGTCCCCGTGTATAAATCAATATACTATTAATTACTATTATATCTGTGTATTCATTTGTCTAGTCCCTATAGATTAGTTAGTCTATTAAAACTCTGAGTGCCTGCTACTGTTAATACCACAATAATGTAAAGTTAGCTATGAAACCAAACACACGGTTTATGAGTAATCCAGTCTCATTTATTTCCCAAGGAAATAAGAAAGTTTATATAAGGTATTATTAGAAATTACAAGATTACATAGCATACAGTCAAAACACAATACAAATAGTATACTTGGCACGTCCTCGTGGCTGAACCTCCTAATGGGATGAGAGGTGGGGTTAGGGTTAGGCCTCAAGATGGCCGAATCATCAGGTTAGCAGAGACACAGCCTCATGACAGGCTTTTCCCAGCAAACAGGGAGAGAGACAGGGCTCTTTGCAACAATCCTTGGCTACATTCCAATGTGGGGACCATATGTCAGTCCTACAGAGTGACACCATGGCATCCTGGCTGAGCTAGGCAATAGTAAACATATGTATAACATCCAGTTATGTTGATTCACCTCCATTTGTCCTGTCCACCGTTACCAAAAGTAGAACAAAATCCCAAATTTTGGGTTGACACCAAAACGGGGGTGGGGGTCGGTCGAGTAATCTTCCGATGGGGACACTAGTTCTGGGGGCACAATGGTTTTCTCTCACTTTGGAGGCATTTGCTCTCACTTCGTGTTTTTGGTTATGAGACAAAGTAAAGGGGAATCTCCCTTTTTTAAACAACGTTACCTTGCGTCACTTTGCCGATTTGGCGGGCGCGATGACCGCCGGGCTCCCGAGATCGCTCGTGACAGAGCAAGAACCGGGATCTGTGTGTGTGTGTGTAAACACACTATTCCTTGTTCTTTCAATGGAGTAGACAGATTGGGGTTTATTTACTAAAACTGGAATGTGAAAAATCTGGTGCAACTCTGTATATAAACCAATCAGCTTCCAGGTTTTACTGCCAAAGCTTAATTGAACAAGCTAAAGTTAGAAGCTGATTGGCTACCATGGACAGCTGCATCAGATTCTGAGTGCTCCAGTTTTAGTAAATCTCCCCCCATAGTGTGTTCATACTAATGTATGAACACCGATCTTCCTCCCCTAGAGAGTCCCATTAGTCCCATAGTTAGAACACACCTAGTGAACACAGTTAACTCCTTGATCACCCCCTAGTGTTAACCCCTTCACTGCCAGTGACTTTTATACAGTAATCTGTAAATTTTTATAGCACTAATCGCTGTATAATTGTCAATGGTCCCAAAAATGTGTTTAGTGTCTAGTTTGTCCGCCGCATTGTTGGAGTCCCGATTAAGAATCGCAGATCGCCGCCATTACTAGTTTAAAAAAAATAATAAAAATGCCACAAATCTATCCCCTAGTTTGTAGACGCTATAACTTTTGTGCACAACAATCAATATACGCTAATTGCAATATTTTTGGTTAAAAAAAAAAAAATTTAGAATACATATCGGCCTAAACTGAGGGAAAAAAAATATTTTTTTTTTGATTAAAAAAAGTGGGATATTTTATTATAGCAAAAGATTTGTTTTTTTTTTTTCTCCAAAATTGTCGCTCTTTTGTTTATAGCGCAAGAAATAAATCCCAGAGGTGATCTAATACAACCAAAAGAAAGCTCTATTTGTGGGGAAAAAAAGGATGTCCGTTTTGTTTGGGTACAGCATTGCGCAATTGTCAGTTGAAGCGACGCAGTGCCATAGCGCAAAAATTGGCCCGGTCATTAAGCAGCCAAATCTCCCGGGGCCCACGTAGTCCTCCTTTCTTGCACCTGGCCGACATGAGGGTGCTACACGCGCACAGGAGGTGCGCTTTTTCGGCGGGGACGGATGGGGCGTGGTTTGCCAGAGCTGTGCACGGCGCATCAATGTGGAGGCAATGTTTAAAGCCCAGGGCGCCGGAGCCCCTGTAAGTGGTGAGACAGAGCTGTGGGCAGTAAGCATTTCTGTGGATTCGGAGCCAGGCATACCCAAGACACCTACTCTGCATCAGGTTGTGCAGACTAAGCTAATGATTATATTGCAAGACTAAGGCACCACAGTGATTGCATCTATACTAGTACCTCTGCTTTTGCAGCTTAGGACTATGTCTCCCCGTAAGATGACTTCAGGGGCAGGTAAAAGACACTAAGAAGTCACTGCCTAGATCTAGGGGTTCTGGACATGCCTGCAGGATACCACCCCCCCCCTCGGAAAGACTGGAGGCAGCCTCACAGGATGAGTCATTGCCCCTGTCAGGCTTTGCAGCCTCTCCCAATGTTGCAGCCCCTGTGTATGTCACTGAAGACACTATGAAATCTGCATTGGATGGTTTAGAAGGAAGAATTGCTACTTTAATCGCAACTTCCTTAAAGAGTAGCAGAAAATGGGATAGCTCTCCTGCCTCTGCTCTAGGTTCCTTATCGGATGAGCAATCTGATAATGAGGAAGTATCCCTATCTGGGGATCAGGAGCAGTCGGACGATTCAGGGGTGAGGAGAAGCTCTCTTCCTCTCAGGCCCTCAAGGTGCAGGTGCAATATTATATTGAGATGGTGCTTGCCACATACAAATTGCCCTCTGCTGAGGCTGCCATATCTTCTGTTTCCTCCTTGGGATCCCGGAAATCCCCACAGGCTGCGTATACTTTCCTAATTCATCCCTTGCTGGAGAAATTGTTGTATAAGGACTGGGTTAACCCAGATGAGCCATTTTTTCCTCCTTTATCCGGTAGAGGAAAAATTCACCAAGAAATGGGGGCCAGCAATTGATGTGGCTGTTTCCTGTGTAAATAAAAACCTGACCTGCCCTGTGGACAATGCTCTGGAGTTCAAAGATCCAACTGACAAAAAGCTGGAATCCTTATTTAAAGCCTCCTTTTCTATGGCTGGCGCTGTGGTTCAACTTGCACTTGCCAATTCCTAAAGGAACAAATGAAGCAAGTGGTTAACCTCCTCCCCACTGAACAGGTCGAGGTTTATGCAGACCTTCCTAAGGCCTTATGTTTTGCGGTTTATGCCATTATAGATTCTGTTCAGCAAGCATCCCGCCTTACTCTCCTGCTGGTACACATGCACAGGTCCCTTTTGGCTTAAGCATTGGGCAGCTGAGGCTTCATGCAAAATATTTTTGACTGGGTTCCAGTTTCATGGGGAATGCTTGTTTGGGGATGATTTGGACAAATATACCCAGAGGATTACCGGGGGCAAGACCACTTTGTTGCCGGTTAGGAAGAAGAGTAAACGTCCCTCATTTAGACGTTCTCTTTCCCCAGCCCCTGGAGCCTCGACCTCCAGGTAGGGATGACGGCCTCCCCAGTAAAAGGCCAGGCACAACGGCAGAAAAAATCTTGGAGTCCAAGATCTGTTAAGCAGAACCCCAAAGCCCCCCCCTCCTCTCGGCCGAGTGTGGGGGAAGGCTGCTGCGGGTTGCAGATGCCTGGCAGGAAGAGGTTCAGGACAAATGGGTAACCTCCACGGTGTCTCTGGGCTTCAAGCTCGAAGGTCAAGAGTCTCCAATGATCCAGAAAAAAGGAGGCCCTTGCTTCTGGCCTTAGAACGCCTGTTATCCCAAGCGGTGATTATAGAAGTAGCCCCAGCAGATCAAGGCTCTGGGTTCTACGCCAACCTATTTACGGTTCCAAAACCAAACAGGGATGTCAGACCTATTCTAGATCTAAAGGACCTGAATCAGTTCCTAAACATTTGTTCTTTCCGCATGGAGTCAATCAACTCAGTGGTTTCCACCCTTCAGGGAGGAGAATTTCTGGCATCGATAGACATCAAAGATGCATATTTACATGTGCCAATTTTTCTCACTTGCCAAAGGTTTCTAAGGTTTGTGTTGGAGAAGCGCCACTTCCAGTTTGTGGCCCTACCTTTCGGTCTTGCTACCACACTTCGGGTGTTTGCGAAGGTTCTAGCCCCACCCCTGGCAAAACTAAGGGCTCGAGGCATAGCAGTAACAGTTTATCTGGACGATTTGCTACTCGTAGCATGCTTAGACCGTAATGTGCTCAGCACAGTGAAGTATTTAGAGTACCTAGGCTGGGTCCTCAATCTAGAAAAATCCTCCTTCCAGCCTCTAAAAAGGCTGGAATATTTGGGCATGATCATGTCCAAAGCAGAGTATTCTTACCCAAGTCAAAAGCCAAAGGCATAAAGGATTTGGTCCGAGTAGTCAAAACGAGGAAAAATTCTTCCATTCGACAATGTATGAGGTTATTAGGCTGTTCCTTATGCCCAGTTTCACTCAAGAACTTTACAGAGCAGCATCCCATCTGCCTGGAACAAGAGTTCAAGCCTTGGATCTTCCAATGTGCCTGTCGCCATGGGTACGCCAGAGCCTCAATTGGTGGTTACTAACCGAGAATCTACTGAAAGGAAAATCCTTTGTTCCAGTTACTTGGAAGGTCATAACCACAGATGCCAGCCTTGTATGCTGGGGAGCAGTTCTGGAAGAAGCCTCTTCCCAGGGAAGATGGTCCAGAGCCAAAGGGCTCTTGCACATCAACATTCTGGAGATTCGGGCAATTAGTCTTGCCCTCGGGGCCTGGACTTACAGGTTGCAAGGCTGTTCTGTCCGGATAAAGTCAGACAACGCTACAGCGGTGGCCTATATCAATCACCAAGGGGGCACCAGGAGTCTGGACGCCCAGAAGGAGGTGAATCACATTTTTGCCTGGGCAGAAAGGCATGTTCCCTGCCTGTTTTTCCTGAGCAGCCAGCAGCTGTGTCCAGGAGAATGGTCTCTACACCCCAACATATTTTGGGCCATATGTTGGAAATGGTGTACCCTGTATGTAGACCTGTTGGCTTTCAGGTTCAACAAGAAACTGGACAACTTTGTGTCAAGGACAAGGGATTCGCTGGCACAAGGGTCAGATGCCTTAGTGATTCTGTGGGATCAGTACTTTCTGATCTATGGGCTCCCTCCGATTCCGCTTCTGCAATTCCTTCAGAGGGTCAAAAGGGAAGCCGGTAATTCTGGTGGCTCAGGCAACCTTGGTATGCAGAGATCGTAAAGATGGCAGAGGGAAGACCTTGGGTTCTTCTGCTACGCCCAGATCTACTCTCACAGGGCTCACATCCTGCCTTACGAAGTCTGATTTTGACTGTCTGTTGAGACCCACATCCTGAAGAGCAGTGGGCTCTTGGGTCCAGTCCTATACACTCTGGTTAATGCTAGGAAGCCGGCCTTCAGGCTCATCTATTACAGAATCTGGAAGGCATATGTTTCCTGGTGTGAATCCAGGGGGTGGCATCCTAGAAGGTATGCCATTGGCTGGATGCTTGCCTTTCTAAAATTAGGCGTAGAAATGAGGCTGGCCTTGAGCACTATCAAGGGCCAGATCTCGGCCTTGTCGATATTTTTTCATAGACTGCTTGCCTCTCATTCCCTGATCCGGGCCTTTGTTCAAGGGGCACTGTGCTTGAATCCGCCGGTTAAGCCTCCTGTGTGCCTGTGGGATTTAAATTTGGTTTTGTCTGTTTTACAGAAACAACCGTTTGAACCATTGCACCAAGCTCCTTTTGGTTCTTTTGACAAATAAATAGTTTTTTCTTGTAGCCATATCCTCAGCTAGGAGGGTATCGGAATTAGCAGCTCTTTCATGTAAGGAGCCATATTTGATTTTTCACAAAGACAGGGTGGTGTTGCGTTCTCACCCGACCTTTTTGCCTAAAGTGGTTTCAGGATTCCATCTGAACCAAGATGTGGTCCTACCGTCCTTTTTTTTTTTTTTCAGATCTCCAGTTACTCTTTTTTAGATGCTGTAAGAGCAGTCAAAAATCTATCTGCAGGTAACGACTCGGATACGAAAGACTGTTTGTCTATACTGCCAGAAGGCCCCAAAAAGGGCCAGACAGCGTCGAAGTCCACTATCTCTAGATGGATTCGACAGGTTATTATTCAGGCTTATGGTTTGAAGAATAAAATTCCTCCTTTTCGGGTTAAAGCGCACTCGACTAGAGCAGTTAGTGCTTCTTGGGCAGTGCATCACCAGGCCTCCATGGTTCAGATCTGCAAGGCTGCAACTTGGTCTTCGGTCCATACATTTACTAGAGTCTATCGGGTGGATGTAAAAGGGCATGAGGATGCCACCTTTGGGCGCAGTGTGCTGCAGGCAGCTGTATAGGTCCTCACGTCTGATGTCGGTCTGTGTCTCCCTCCCCTCAAATTTGGGCATTGCTCTGGGACATCCCACTTAGTAATTATCAAAGGCGCTGTGTCCTGTGATGTATGAACAAGAAAATAGGATTTTTAAAACTGCTTACCTGTAAAATCCTTTTCTTGGGAGTACATCGCGGGATACAGAGCTCCCGCCCCTCTTCGGGATTATACGTTTGGATACTTATTGCTTTGCTACACAACTGAGATGCACTCCATTATGGGAGGGGTTATATAGGGGAGGAACTCGCCTTGTAATTAGGGTTGCCAGTGTCTAATCACCTTATGGTGACTATTTAACCCACTTAGTAATTATAAAAGGCTCTGTGTCCCGTGATGTACTCCCCAAGAGAAGGATTTCACAGGTAAGCTGTTTTAAAAATCCTATTATTCTGCCTGTAGTCCTTGGTCTGCACTTGACCTACTCTTTCAGATGTGAATGAAAGGCCTGAGTTCCCTCCAGTCTTGTATAGTTGGTTTGTGGACCTCTGAGTAATTTTCCCCTCAGATCAGGCTTTTCTGAACTCCATCCTGGTGGCTGATAGCATTATTTATCCACAAGCGGGAGCTAGGGTCACCCCTTATGCTCCTTTTTTCTCTTTCTCACGTTTTACTATTTCCCACATTACTTCTCCACAGACTAGATTCTGCCCATTTGCTCTAGTAATGGGAATTCCAACTATTTCAGGAGAGGCAGCTGAGATGTTTTGCTGAGAAACTTGGAAAGGTTGCTGTCATCAGACTTTAGAGTCTCCATTGTGCCTTCTAGCAAGCTGTAGGAAAGATGTCGGAGTTTACCAATGGCTTTCTTTTGGCACCCTCCCATCAAACTGTAACTGGTGAATCGCCCAAGTAATAGTTGTATGCTCCCAAGACTTCTTGCTCTCTAACTCCCTTGTCACCTTATCCCATGCTCGCCTTCAGGACTTCTCCAGAGCCTCTCCCATCCTCTGGAATGCTCTACCCCAATCTGTCCGACTTTCTCCTACTTTGTCCACTTTCAGACAATCCCTGAAAATTCATCTCTTCAGAGAAGCCTACCTGGTCCCCACCTAACAACTGGTACATGTATTTTCTCCATCAGCACATCCCCCTACAATAATTACCTCTTGACCTTCCCTCTTATATTGTAAGCTCTAAGGAGCAGGGCCCTCTGATTTCTACTGTATTAAAGTGTATTGTATTTGTACTGTCTACCCTCAAGTTGTACTATATAAATCCTGTATAATATGCATGGTGTCTCCAGTCTTAGCTACTGAGTCACTAGTTTCCCTCTTGCAGTGTCTTTTACCTGTGATGGATGGTCTTTGGTAATGGTAATTTTATTTTAAATTTTTTTCAACCAGCGTGTTGTCTGATTCCCCCTTCCGGATATTCAATGTAGATGGGGGGGGGGGGGGGGATACTCCCACTTTGCTGTTGTGTTCTGACAGAGGGGAGCCTTCCCTGCTGTCAGAATTCAATGATCAGTCCTGCTGGCTAAAGCACTGAATGAAGACAGACTGCAGGAAAAAGACCCTGATACAGGGCCAGTCCCTTCTTTATTCTGTCGAAAACGGACTATTTTGTGGTCTTTGTCAATCTTGTGAATTTTGGAATAAAAGCTAACCGCACAGAAAATGATCTTTTCTCTAAAAACTTAGCTTCTACAGAACCCAAAGTGCCTAAACCAAGGGGAAGACCAAGGCTGAAGCCACTACCTGCTTCGCCAGATCGCGAAATGTAAGTGTTTTTTCTTCATTGTCTATAAGGTGGGGATTAGTATGTGTAACCATGTATTTGATTATTAATATTTGATACATTGTGTGATTTGCAAAAAAAGGAATTTTTATTGTAAGCGTAAAGAAAAGCATTGCAAAGATTTATAAAAAAAAAAAAAAAAATCATAATAAAGGTTTTATAATATCCCTTTACAAAACAATGGTTTGGCCACATCTACAAACATTGAACTTATTCTCCCTGAAAAAAGGACACGTAAGAGGATATATATCATCGCAATATATAAATATCTAAATGATGGAGCAAAGGGAGAAAACGATTTGGTTGTTTGACGACACATGGCCACTCGGTGAAATTGGACAAGAAGAGTTTTGAACCTTAAATTGCAGAAGGGGTTCTTTACTCTCAGTGCAATAAGAATGTGAAACTCCTTTCCTTAGTTGGTGGTGGTAGGGCGGAGCGTCTAATTAAAAAAAAAATAATAATAATTTAGTTTTGCATGTTTAATGCAATGTGACAGATGGAGAATGGTAATGACATAAACACATACTGACAGGTTGAATTGACCACCGTAAGGTTTTACCCTCTTCATAACCAGGGCATTCTTTGCAATTCAGCACTGTGCTACTTTAACAGGCACTTGCTTGGTCATGCAACACTGTACACAAACCAAATTTATTTCATTTTTTTCACACGAATAGGTATTGGTATTTAACCACTTACGGACAGCACTCCATCATTATACATCGGCTGTTGGAAGAGGGATATCGTTATGGCAGCAGCTAGCTACCATAACCCGGTATCCTCTTCTTCAGCGGGCAGTCTGCTTTCAGATAAGTCTCCATACCATTGCAGGGCAGAAGCAACGTCAAAACGTCACTTCTGCCCATAGCTCTTAAAGAGACTTTTTTTTTTTTTTTTTTTTTTTCTTTTTAATTGCATTTAAGTGTAAATATGAGATCTGGCTTTTTTTATATTACAAGGGATGTTTACATTCCTTGTAATAGGAATAAAAGTGACACAATTTTTTTTTTTTTAAAGAACAGTTTAAAAATAAAAGGTAAGATAAATAAGGAAAAGAAAATGTTTAAACGTGCCGCGTGCAGAAGTGAACGCATACGTGAGTAGTGCCCGCATATGAAAACGGTGTTTAACCACTTGAGCTCCGGGCCATAGCCGAATGACGGCTACAGCGTGGACCTCAATTTCTGGGAGGCCGTCATAGGACGTCCTCCCCTGTGCACGCTCCCTGCGTGGGGAGCGCGCTGTGATCACCAAGTCGCGGAGACTCGGCTGATCACCGATCCTAGTGAGGGGCCGGTCCCTGCCCCTTACCATGTGATCAGCTGTCAGCCAATGACAGCTGATCACATGATGTAAACAAAAGCTTGGTGATCGTTTTTTTTTTTTCTCCTCGCGCTGACAGCGTGAGGAGAAAAAAAAAGCAGATCACCGGCTTATGTTAAAGGGACATCGGTCCCGAAGAGGAAGCAGGCACATCTGCCTCCTCTGTGCAATTTAGTACCCCCTGCCAGTGCCACCTGTCATTGTGCCCACAGTGCCACCTATCAATGCCCACCAGTGGTGCCAATCAGTGCCACCTAGCAGTGCTGCCACCCATCGGTGCCCATCACTGCCGCCTTATCAGCGTACATCAATGAAGGAGAAAAATTACCTGTTTACAAAATTTTATAACAAAATATAATTTATTTATTTTTTAAATTCAGTATTTTTCAATTTTTTTAACAAAAGATAAAAACCGCAGAGGTGATCAAATACCACCAAAAGAAAGCTCTATCTGTGGGAAAAAAATTATAAAAATGTAATTTTGGTACAGTGTAGCATGACCGCGCAATTGTCATTCAAAGTGCGACAGCGCTGAAAGCTGAAAATTGGTCTGGACAGGAGGAGGGGGGGGGGGGGGGGGTTAAGTGCCCAGTAAGCAAGTGGTTAAACCACGCGTGAGTTATCACTGCGATCGTTAAAGCGAGAGCAATAATTCTAGCCCTAGACTTCCTCTGTAACTCAAAACCTGCAACCTGTGGAATTTTTTAAATGTCGCATAGAGATTTTAAAACGACGGTAAATCGGCGCTAAAAATAGCGGCGCTTTACCGCTGACACCCGGGGTGGCTCAGTGTGAAAGATGTCTAAAGTTCAGAAAACATTACTGCAGTGGCAGCCCTTTGTGATATACTGCTCCTCCTGTGTAACTCAATGTAAATCTAAGCCTCTGATTCCCTTAATATTAACCTTGCTCGTTGTGGCTGCTCTCCTCCTCCTCCCGCTCCGCATTCTCGTGTGTAGCTTTTGATTGGAGGAGAGCGGTCACGTGACCATCAATGAAAGAGGAGAGCAGTCACATGACCAGGTCCACAAGCGAGAGTGGCGTTAATGGAGGTATTTAGAAGCTTTGATTTACAATGAGTGACACAGGAAGGAGCGGTGTAGGAGAAGGGGCTGACAATGTGAAGTTTTCTCAACTTTAGAGTATGCTTGCAGCGATGTCCCTGCGCTGGGAGTGCAGTGGGGGGCCTTTTATAATGGAAGGGGCCTGTGTGTTGTGCCGGGGGTCTCTGTAAAGTTTTTTTTATTTTTTCCTGAAACTTCCCTCTTATAGTTAAGGTGCGTGTTATATGCCGATAAATACTGTATATATAATGTTTGTTTGGGGGTTCTAAGTCATTTTCTAACAAAAAAATATATATATATTTTAACTTGTAAACGACAAGTCTGAAAAAAAAAGGCTCGGTCCTTTTATTTTTTTCTATATAAATGAAAAAATACCACCAAATTATAAAATTGTGCATATCTTTCTTCATCCATTTAGGCCAAAATGTAGTCTGCTACATCTTTGGTAAAAAAACATAACCCAGATCAGTGTATATTTAGAGTCTACAAACTATGGTGTGTGTATGTGTGTGTAATATATATATATATATATATATATATATATATATATATATATATATATATATATATATATATTTGAAAATTGATCAGTCCTAATGTACTGACGGCCTATCATTTCTTGAGGCCCCGAATGCCCCCCCAGGTAGTCCAAGGTGTTTAGTAGGAGGGATGGAAAGTTGTGTTTTGTAATTTTTTAAAAAAATTAAAGATTAAGGGCCAGTTCATACCATAGAAACGCAGTCCAGATGTGTTGCAGATGCTTTTCTGCATGTGCGTTTTTAATGCAGTCCAGTGCATTTTTTTCTTAACCTCAAATAAGAACATGCATGTTCCAGTGTGTTAGGTACATTATAGATGTGTTTTCCAGTCTTCTAGTCCAGTGGCAGAAAAATGCAGCATATTCCAATTTTTTTTTTTTTTTAAACTGTAATTGCATGCACTGGTTTGAACTATGCCATTGGAAACCATATAACCTACTTTCCATGCGTTTTTGATGCATAAAAAAAAAAAAGCACAGGACTGCATGTGGTGTGAACTGGCCCTAAATAATTGGGGGGGGGGGGGGGGGGGGCTGTTATGTTCATACTTTTACCAGTGCAGTTCAGTGTTGTCGTTTGGTGCGACAGTGACATTTATATAAAGAAAACAAAAAACATGTTTTCAGTTCAATGGCACTATAGTTGCACTGTCATACTCTGGGTGGGGTGATCCATGATGGTATATGTATGTATATGTATGTATGTGTGTGTGTGTGTGTGTATACATATATATATATATATATATATATATATATATATTTTTTTAACTAAACTAAACATTCTGCTAAAACTTTTGCGGCTTAGTACTGCTGGGACCTTGAAGGGGACATACCCTGAAAGCTTGTGCTAAAAAAAGAAAAAAAAAAATGTATGTTAGTGCAAATAAAAGTATCATGGACGGTACTCTATTGTCTGTGACAATGGAAACCATTCATGACTGTTTTTTGTTTACATTGGTCAAAACGATCACGTAATTACAATTGCAACAAATCCTTACGCAAGTTAACACAGCTACCTTTTTATATTTATTTCATCTCTGTATTTAGATTGTTGCCTTGAGTTTAATGTAGTGCGCTACAAATTTTGTAATCTTAATTTTTTTTTTTTTGTTTGTGTTTTTTAAATGCTGTAATTTTTTGGGTTGCAGAACAGATGAAGATCAAATAAAGAAGAAGGCTCTAGAAAAATCACCAAAACAACTACTTTCTAGAAAGGATGATGAAGCAACAAAGGAAAATGATGACAAACCGCAAAAAGAGACAAGCAAAAAAGATGTTGAAACGAAAAAAAAGGTTACTGGAAAAGTTGATTCGGCTTCCCATTCAGAATCTGAAGATGAACCGGAAGAGGGAAAGGTAAGAATTGATTAAAAAAGAATAATCCATTATCCAGATTTTAATTTTTAACCACTTCCCGGCCATCATATGACATCCTTCACTTTGAGCCGGTATGTCTGAATGATGCCTGCAGCTTTCACATTATGCAAAAAAATTAAGCTAACTTTACTGTTTTGTTTTAAAGCACAAAACTGTCACGTCCCCCCACCAAAAAAAAGGCTGCTCAAATACCTTGCGAGATAAAAAGTTGCAACGACTGCCATTGTATTCTCTAGGGTCTTTGCTAAAAAAAACTTATATAATGTTTGGGTGTTCTATGTAATTTTCTAGCAAAAAACTCAAATTTTTCATGTCATATATTCCACATTCTATTACAATATAATTTGTGATTCTAGTCCATGTTGACAGGTTGCATCATCCAATTTCTTCAGACGTTTCAGCTGTAACTTTTATGCTGATCATTCTACATTTATTTTTTTTTCTACTCTTCATATGTCCAGTTATAACCAGCCTGTGCCTACTAGAGCCTTGGCTACCTGTCCTTGACTGACAGATTTTTAACCCAATGTTGTCTTCATGTAGCCCATTCATGTTCTGATTTAATCACTTGCTGGCCGCCTTATAGCATATATATATATATATATATATATATATATATATATATATATGTGTGTGTGTGTGTGTGTGTGTGTGTGTGTGTGTGTGTGTGTGTGTGTGTGTTAGTTATATGTATGTATATATATATATATATATATATATATATATATCACTAACACACACACAAAATATATAGTGTGTGTATATGTGTAAAATAAATAAATATATATATATATATATATATATATATAATATATTATGCAGTAAAAATGTGTCACGGGGAAAAAAGGAAAATATATTTTTCTATAAAACAGCAGCGCTCTAAAAAGATCAAATTCTAAATTTTCATATGATTAAAAATCAAATTTTCATACACTTCAGTGATTCACACATAAAAGTCCACTATCTGCGCATGCAGAATAATCAGATATGAAAAATTAATTAAAAATGCAAGATTTCCCTTGTAAAACAGTTCATTAAAGTGCAGAGGTGACTTGTGCCAAAAAGGGGAACCAACAGGCAGGCTTAAATGATGATTCTTGCGTGAAGTAAATTCCTTTCACCACACCAAATGTGCAAACCCCTGAAGGTATCCCACTTACCAGACTCAGCTCGTTCACACACTTATCAGATCCACAAATGCACGGTCTCAAATGGCTAGGTTTCAGTCATCTATATTGGGCTCATGATCAGATAAAACCAACATAGCGTAATTCTGTACAACTCGATTTTATTACAAAAAATTGTGTCTCACGATAAAACGCTCACAAGGGCACATTAATTGTATTTAGTTACAGTGTCGCACGACCACGCAATTGTCAGCTAAAGTAACGCAGTGCCGTATCCCAAGAAATTACCTTTCATTCAAGGGGGTAAATCTTACGGAGGTCAAGTGGTTAACATGATGTGCATTCTAAGATACTTTTATGCTTGCAGTTGTAAGGATTGTTTGTTACTGTAGCCTTTCTGTCAACCCAAATCAGCCTGGTCATTTTGCTCTGGCCTCTTGCATTAACAATGTGCTTCCATCTGCTTACTAGATGTGCAAAAAAATCCCAGGCAATCAGCAGTTACAGAAATACTCCCTCTGGTGCCAACCGTCATGCTATTCTCTAAATCGTGTTGCCTATGAACAGGTATATTCTGCTGGGCTGCTCACCCATAGAAATGATTTGAGTAAGCAGTGTGCTTGCAACTGCACTTAGAGGAGCCAGCGGAACCTTTTTTGCTGGAATAGCTTTGAGGGGATACTTTTATGCATGAAAGTAAAAAAAAATCTTCTGTCATACAGGATCCCCGCTGCCCCCCTTATCCTTCCCTGGGCCTGATTTTTTGATCTAGCACTGTGCACGAGCGCAGTGGCTCTCACCACTCTCTCCCTTCTCACATGGCAGATTGATGGCACTGCTGTCAATTATATTCTGTGATGAACAGGGGATAAGCTCAAGCCATACTGTCTGTCAATAAAGACAGGGTGGCTTGGAATCAAGAACACGTGTGCCCTCAGCGTGGGTTCCTATGGGGGCACTCGCCGAAGAAGAGCCAGGAGCACCAGCAGGAGAAACCAGAAGAGGATTAGGGCTGCTTTTTGCAAAACCTTTGCACAGAGCAGATAAGTATGACCTGTTTGTAAAGCTTTTACTTGTTTAAATTAAAATGAATAATTTCAATGAACTGGAAAATCTGCACTTGGCTGAGTAGAGAGCCTTTGAGAATTGTGGGAGAAAACACAGGGGGGGGGGGGTTTCCCATCCGCTGCCATCTTCTTGGTGTGGAGTGAGGTATCTGGAGGGGGGAGGTGTTATTTCCGCCTGTAAGACGCAGGGAGAGGAGGCAGGATCGGGGCTGGTGCCTTTTTTTTTTTTTCTGGTTACAGTCTGGCGCAGCGGTGCTATTGTAGTCCGGAACCGGCGTTGAGAACGATGCAGCACCGTTGTGGAACTGGTCACAGCAGCAAGTGGGACAGGCACCAGCAAGGCCCTGGTAAGGGGGATTATGTTATCTTGCCTACTACTTTGGGGTCTCTAAGTTTTCTTCCTGTGTACCCCTATGGTGAGCCTGCTGTGGCGAAAGCTTGACTCTGAGATGGTTTACATGTTGTTTTTTTGTTTTTTTTGATTATGGTAGGCTTAGAGCTCTGACCTGGCAGTTAAAAAAAAGATCTCCTTCCTGCAAAGAAAAATGTCCAGGAGGATGGATGGTCCTCTTTGCAAAACGTGCATTGACTCTGGTCAAGGAGGAATCTACATCGGCATGCATCGATTTAATCGCATCAGTTAAAGAGCTGGATGCTACTATTCAATCTTTTCCCTCTTCAGTAGCAAACCCATCTCTAAGTCAGCCATCTACCTCAGAATCCTCACAAGGGTCACAATCCCAGTGGTGGAGGCTGAAGTGGGTCCTCCTACCCAGGAGGGACATTCCCCCTCTTGTTCCAAGGAAGAGTCGGAGGAGGAAGGGGTGGAAGATGCATCCAAGTAGATGGTCTGTTAAAGGCAATTTATGCTACTTTTGGGGTTAGGCGAAGAAAGGAAAGAATTGGCTCTCCACGGTTAAATGAATGCGGGTCTTGGTGAACCTAAAGGTCGCACCTTTTCAGTGCACTCGGTGATCTCGGAGTCCATAAAGAAAGAATGGTCTTTCTTGTGAAAAAAAAAAAAAATGGTCAGAACCAGAGAGAGAGATTTTCTTTCCAAAAGCCCATAAAAAGCTTTTTCCCTTTGCTGAAGACCCGGCTGCACTTATAATGAATAAAGTTCCTAAACTTGATGCCGCCTTTTCACAGGTTTCTGGGTCAACTGACCTGGCATTTGAGGACATGATGCCAAGGATCCCATGGATAAGAGGATGGATCGGCCACTTAAGAGGGCTTGGCAATCCACCATGGGCAATCTCAAATTAGCTATGGCACCTACTTGCGTGTCTACAAATCTGGGGTACTCGATAAATCAGCTCAAAGCCCACGTCATGGCAGACTCACCTAAACAGGAGATCCTTGACTCATTTTCTACCCTATCGCCTGTGGCTTACATTGTAGATGCATCAGCCGATTTATATAAGGGTGACGGCAAGATCTGCAGCCCTCGCCAATTTGGTCAGGAGAGCTCTTTGGTTGAAGTCCAAAAGTAAACTTTGCGGAATTCCGTTCATGGGGGGTTTGTTATTTGGGTCTGATTTTAGATTCAATTCTTGATAGGACAGCCGGTTAAGAAAAGATAATTTTCTGTTGAAGAAAAAGCAACCTATTTAACGTCTTTTTCAACCTCAAAGAGCTCAGAGGCAAGACAGCAAGCCCCAAGGAAAAGAACTGGTCAGCGCAGAAGGGCAAGGGCAAAGGTGTGCTCCTTTTTCCATCCTCTTGTGTCGGCCAGCAAGACGCAATGACTCATCATTGCTGGTAGGAGGAAGACTTAAGGAATTCCTCCCCCAATGGGCAAGCATGACAAAAATCTATATATTTTAACCATGCTGTCCCCCAGGGATACAAGATAGTTTTCGAAGTTTCCTCCAGAAAGATTTTTGGTCACAAACCTTCCAAGGGACACTGCAAAAGCCCTGGCTATGAATGACCTTTTAAAAGATCTGGTGCGCCGGGGTTGTGATCCAGGTGTCACCGTAAAAACGTCATCAGGGATTCTATACCCATGTCTTTCTGGTAAAGAAGCCATCTGGAAGTTTTCGTCTTGTCCTCAACTTAAAACCACTAAACAGGTCGGTGACATACAGAAGATTTCGTATGGACAGTCAGGAATCTATTGATACAGGGATGCTTCATGGAGTCAATAGATTTGAGACGCGTCCCTTCATAGTCCTATAGCTCCCCAGTCTCAAAGGTTTCTTATATTGGTGGTGAAAATGGGAGAAAAGGTTTGGGCAAAGCTTCATTTCAGATCACTTCAAAGTTTTCTCCTAAAGGTGTGGGATCACAATCCGGAATCCCTAGACACATTAGTAAGGATCCCCACAAGGGTAAAGAGGACTCTTTTTGGTGGATAAATCAATCGGTCTTGTCAAAAGGGCTACTAAGGTTCTTTCCGGTCGCAAGAAGAGTGACGACAGATGCCAGCGTGTGTGGATTGGGAACCCACTGGGATCAGAATCGGGCACAAGGTTTTGGTCCCGAGCAGAGGCAGCAAGATCCTCAAATTGGAGTTGAGGGCAGTCACCTTTAGTATTGAACAATTACAATAAATTTCTTTGAGAAATCTAACTTTCAAGACTGTATTTTTAGTTGCAATCACATTCACAAGAAGAATCGGGGAACTGTGCAATGTTGGTTTTGCGCCAAAAATTTGGAATTTATGGCAAAAAAGTTCTATCTTTTGGCAGACTTGATGTAGGTTTTTGCAAAATATACCAGGCTTTGATGTTTTTCTTAGTGAGAAAAGGCCTCCCTTCAGTCTTTCCCTCCCTACCCCACCACTCCTGTGGTATATCTAATGCCTTGGAAATTTTTTGAACTTTTCTGACTAATTCCTTCCAACAATGAGAACCCTTTGATGCTTGGTTAAGCTCTTTGCAAACCATAGCTTTTTCTGTAAGAGACAACTGAGTAATAGTCAGAAAAATCCTACTAGAACAGCCAAACTTTATATGGACTTGTAATCCAAGTCACTTTCTTTGGTTGCAGGTGTATATTGACTAGGATTTAGTTAGTGAGTGTAAAGGCAGAAGGTTTTTTGTCTTAATGCATTCTACGCATTAAGATAAAAAGCCTTCTGTGTGCAGCAGCACCCCTAATGCTTACCTGAGGACCCTCTAGATCCAGCGATTTGTTGTAGGAATGTCTCGGCTTTCTGGGATGCCCCTCTTCACTGGCTGAGACAGCAGCGCTGCGCCATTGGCATATTGCATATATGTGTATGAGTCTTTTTTTCACATTTTTTTTATACACACAGACACATATTACACATGTATGTTTGATGGTTTTCTCCTTTTTCTTCCCCTTTTTTCCCTAGTTTTACATTGATTTAAGCGTCACTCACACTGTCAACATAATTCAATACAATGGAAAAACTATAAAATGCATATATATATGTATATACACATTAAGACATATAGTTTCTTATAGTTCACTTTTTATTATTGTTTTATGTTTAATTCCAATCCTGTTTAATTTGTTACATGTTCACACTTTCACAATTGGAATTGAATACAAACTACTATGCATATATATTATACACTATTTTGATATTCCTTTTTTTTTTTTTTTTTTTATATTTTTTATATTATTGCACAATACACACACACCTTTTTTGGCTTTCACTGAGATATATGCGTGCATGTATATGTGTATATACACGGTTTTACATGCACACATCTCTTTAACATGGTATACACAACTTTGCCACATATTATTTTGGTTTGCTTTTTTCAATTGGAATTTCTTTTTCTAATGGGGCTGCTTGGTAACGCATGGGGATCCAATTATCATTGTGTTCCAGCTGTCTGCAATAGCTTTTACTAACCACTTTGACATGTGATGTGTACTCCTAGGACTATATATTTGATGTTCATTTGAGAGATGGCCAGCTATGAGTAAGCACTGTATATAGTGCGAAACGCGTCAGTTTTGGACCTTCTCTTTTGTTTTGCTGTGGACCACTAGATGTGATGTGATTCCCTTTTTAAATAAACACAGGATTTTATCTTTCTCCGGTGTGCGGCTGTCCAGAGTTCTTTGATACTTCCTGTGCCATTGGCTCCCGCTGCTGTTGATCAAAGTCAGCCAATGATGAGAGAAAGGGGGCCAGGCTGCAGCTTGGTGTCTGAATGGACACATGGGGTTGTGGCTCGGCTTGGGTGCCCCCAAAGAAAGCTGCTTACTGTGAGGGCACTTGCGGAGGGAGGGGCCAGGAGCACCAAAGAGACCTGAGAAGAGGAGGATCAGGGCTGCTCTGTGCAAAACCATTACACAGGACAGGTAAATGGGGGACTTTGTCTCCTATGTGGTGATTTTTTTTTTTTTTTTTGGTGACAGGTTCTCTGTGACTGCGAGGGGTGTGGATGCATTTGGCGGACAGCCCTGGTGCTAGGATGCAATTTCTTGTTGCCATAAAGACCTGGCGCCTGGGATTTGTCGAAACCTGATTTAACTTCAGTTTGAATATGATTGGTTCATTTTGAACACGGCCACATCCCTAATTATACACCGTTGTAACAACTTTTTTTTTTTTCCACTACTACAACAATTTCAGTTTTGTCCTTAATTAAATTGCACAGATTATAGGTCACATTAAAGGAGAAGTATAGCCAAAGCTTGTTTGACTGTACATCTATGGATCACAGGAGTGTAATTTTTGTTTTGCACTTCTGTGACCTGGTTTTAGCAGATAGCAGGCTGAAGTCTGCTCTCTGCTGACGTCACAGAAGTTAGTCCAGGCACTGCGTCATCCTAAAAGTCTGAATTCGCCAGATACCTGGACTTTCACCCAGCTCAGCCTCTGAGGCTCCTGCTCCTAAATCAGGGGTCTCAAACTGCTGGCCCTCCAGCTGTTACGAAACTACAAGTCCCATGAGGCATTGCAAGGCTGCCAGTTACAAGCATGACTCCCACAGGCAGAGGCATGATGAGACTTGTAGTTTTGCAACAGCTGGAGGGCCGACAGTTTGAGACCCCTGTCCTAAATGCTACAAAACTTTTTTTTATTAGCTTTTTTTTTTTCTCTCTCGTGTACTGCAAAAACGCTAATAAAATGCTACTAGAAGCTGGCTATTAGACCCCTTTCACACTGGCACCGCTCCACGTTGGTGGTCGTTTTAGCAATGCTTTTCAGCCGCTAGTGAGGTGCTTTTAACCACCGCTAGCAGCTGAAAAAAGGGTTAAGTGCACCCGAAAAGTGCCGAAGCACTTTGCAGGCACTTTGGCTGCAGTGCCCATTCATTTCAGTGGGTGTACACACCACTCCAAAGATGCTGCTTGCAGGACTTTTCTAACGTCCTGTAAGCGCACCGATTTTAGTGTGAAAGCACTTTCGCACTGGGTCTGCAGGGGAGGCACTTTATAGGCGCTATTTTTAGCCCTTTAGCACCTGAAAAAACAATTCAGTGTGAAAGGGGTCTTGGCATTTCTGTGCCAGCTTTTAGGAGCATTAGCATTTTATTAGGGTTTTTGCAGTGCAGTACATAAGAGGAGGGGGAGCTAATAAAAACAAAAAGCGGTTAGTAGCATTTATGAGCATTAAGCGTTAGTTTTTAGTTTTTTTCTGCTGCTCCTAGATGCTGAAGTTAAAAAAAAAAAAAAAAAATACTAATAGCCTAAAGTAGTGTGTATGGACACATAGGATAATGTTATTTTAGCTTCTAGGAGCAGGAAAAAAATGGCAATAGCTTTTAGGAGCTTTAACCACTTTGAGACCAAGCCTATTTTCTGACACTTGTTAAGTTAAAATCAGTATTCTTTTGCTAGAAAATTACTTGGAACCCCCAAACATTGTATATCATTTTTAGCAAAGACCCCAGAGAATAACATGGTCTTTTAAATGCATTTTTGGGGGGGGGAATGCACTTTTTTTGCATATTGTGAAAGATGATACGCCAAGTAAATAGATACCTAACATGTTACGCTTTAAAATTGGGCACGCTCCTGGTATGGTGAAAAACAACGGTACTTAAAAATCCCCATAGTCAACATTTAAAATTTAACTGTTACCAGTTAAGAGTTAGAGGAGGTCTTTTTATAGAATTTATTGCTCTTGCTCGAACGTTCACAGCGATACCTCACGTGTAATTTGAACACTGTTTACATTTGCAGGCGCAACTTGCGTATGCGTTTTCTTTGGAAAGGGAAGCTTTAAAAACTTTCATTTTTTTCCTTGTTCCTTTAACCACTTCAATACCAAGCACTTTCGCCCCTTCCTGCCCAGGACAATTTTCAGCTTCCAGCGCTGTCACACTTTAAATGACAATTGCATAGTCATGAAACGCTGTACCCAAACTACATTTTTATAATTTTGTTCCCACAAATAGAGCTTTCTTTTGGTGGTATTTGAGCACCACTGGGGTTTTTATTTCTTGCTAAACAAACGAAAAAAAGAACGAAATTTTTGAAAGAAATAAATTCTTGGTTTGTTGTAAAAAAAAAAAAATTCTCCTTCACTGACTGGCACTGATGAGGCTGCACTAATGGGCACTGGATAGGCAGCTCTGGTGAGGAGCTACTGATTGGCATCTGAAGGACACTGACAGGCATTACTGTTATGGGCCCTGACAGGCGTTCTTGATGGGGCACAGACTGGCAGCTGATGGGCACAGATTAGCAGATGTGCCCATCAGCTACCAATGTGCTGATTATCAGCACAGATGATCATAAGGAGCCTCCGTCACCACGATCGGAGATGCGCTGCCGACATTTTATCCTGAAAGATGTCATGACGTCCAGTCAGGATAACTAAACCACCGCCCGGCTTTTATTCTGCTATAGGCCGGGCGGGAAGTGGTTAAAATAAAAATTATGATTTTATTGCTGTCACAAGGAATGTAAACATCCCTTGTGACAGTAATAGGCAGTGGCAGGTACTTTAAAAGACCCCAAATGCACTTAAAAGTATACAAAAAGCCAAAATCTGCATTTTTGAATACCTTTTGAGAGAGAGATATAATATAATATAATATATATATATATATATATATATATATATATATATATATATAAGTAGATACTCCGCGCTTAGGAAAGAAGGTTTATAAGGTATGCAGCCTCCCCTGAACGGACCCCCTAGGGAGCCAGTAAGTGAAAAATAAGTGTAAGGGATATTGGCGCTTCCTAAAAATAATAAAGTATGCAATATAGAGTATGGTGCAACACACTAATAAAATGGATGAAAAAGTGGTGAAAAAATGGATGAAAAAATGGGCTGCTACTTGGTTGGCATCCCTAAACTAATGGTGCAATCCGAGCCCCAAACGTGATAATCAGTGCCTAATGTGAATCAGTGCCATACCTAATTAAAGGTGAAAAGCAACCAATGACTAAAATAGGCCCTATACACAAGACCAATGTGACATGTGAATAGTAAATAACAGTCAGGATTAAGCAATAATGATCAATAAGAGTAGCCCAAAAAAAAAAAAAAAAAAATATCCCTATCTCAGCGCCATTGGCTGCCAAGTAAACTTGAAGTGATGTTGTGACGTCGCTTCTGGGTTACTACACCGGAGGCCCGACTGAAGCAGATTCCAGCTTTGTTCCGGTTGTTCCGGTGGGACAGGAGAACTCCCCTCCTGCTGCTTGTGATAACGTCCGAGTGGCTCATTAGCCACATCGGTTGTTATCACTTGAAAGCTGATCGCCAGAGACATTCACAGGAGCTGGGCAGTGAGGCCTTAAGGGTAAGTTTGGATTTACTTTTGGCGGTCCTTAAGCTTGCCACACATTCTACGTTCTCAAAGTACAATCTCATTTGGGTCCCATTCACACCACTGCACTTCTGTTATGCATGTTGGTGCAGTTAAGTGCCATTCATTGTGAATTTCTGAACAACTTATCTGTATTGCAGGTCACCGCAAGGCACAATAATGCACTAAGATCAAATAAGCGGCTGCTTTACCTCAATATTAAATGCATCACAACAAACCTCCCTGGTGTGAATGAGCCTTTAGTTTTGCCAGTTACTATGCAATGCTTGGGTCTACTAAACAATCCATTCAATTTATGTCCTTTTTTATTTTGCCTTTTACTTGAGCAGAAAGGCAAGGTTGGCAGACCTCCCCAGGTTACTCTAAAGCGTGCAGCAAAACCTGTGCAGGAAAAAGAAGTTGCTGATAAGAAAAGAAAACTAGAAGATACTGTGGAGGCAGAAAGGTGAAACGCTGATGACTTTTTGTGGTGTGTGTGTGTGTGTGTGTGTTGTGTTTTTGTTTTTTTTATTGCGTGTTGCTGTTATTTATTCAAGTCTTTGGGTCCTACTTTCTTACCTAAGGTCATTTAGCTGGAGGCCTCTCTACCCATTTTTTACCATGTACCATGACAGGCATAGAATTGTCTTGTCCATACAAACATGCATTTGAGCGGCTTCCCATGGGGGCACTCGTGTGTGCTCGCTCCTGAGCCCCACTTCTGCGTCCATTAATGCAGACAGCAGGACTTGGCCCTGCTCCCTCATAGCTGGTTTTGATTGACAGCACTGGGAGCCAATGGCTCCTGGTGCCCCTTAAAGCCAGTGAGACTTGGAATTGAGGGGAGAGCTGCAGATGTGCACAGTGCTGGATCGAATGAGGGCTCAGGTAAGTAAAAGGGGGGGATGCTGATGCCTAAATATTTTAAACGTTTAGGCTTTTTTTATTTTTTTAATAGGCTATCCAATCCTTTTGCCTAGTGGTCAGAAGTAAGGACCTGGTTCCCTGCTGGAACCTGTGGATTCCATATTTCCTTTTTTTTTTTTTTTTTTTTTTTTTTTTTTCTGGTATCCCTTTAGACGTGGTTTCTCTTTGGGGAGTATCTTAGTGCAGACTTCTGGGAAAATTAAGCCAATCGCACGAGCAGTAAATTAGAGGGGTGTTCTGTGTACAGACTGCCTCCTTGCTGCCATATTGCATTGTATTTTACAGAAAATTACAGCACTGCAGATTGAAAAGAAAAGATCATTTTTAATAACATCCAATTACAGTATTACAAAGTTCCCCACTAAAGTGGAGGTACCCTTTAGGAGCTTGTTGTGCTTGAATCTACCTAGCAAGGTTACTTTGCGGTATAAGCAAGGAAGCTCAGACCTGTGCAGTGTATAAATGTGCTTTTACTAAACAAAAATGCTGTACATACAAAACTAATGCAATATTAGGAATACAGTACAAGGCTGACAGATATATCAAGCAAGATGCCTAGCAAATAAGCAGTAACTATGGTCCGTAACAGTAGAAATACGCAAATGTTACTCAACTCCGGTTACTGGGTGTTTGTGATCTCCGTTGACGAGGACTCTGTTGGCATTTGCTGGAGAATTGGGCGAAGGCATCTTTTTCTTCAATGGCTGGTTACAGACTTTTCCTCCTTTGGTCTTAAGGCATGATGCAAGTCCTGTCCAGCCTATGCCTGGCAACCATTTATATACGTCAGGTTGTTAACCATAACAACCGAACAACAGTAAAACCTCTCTGTAGTTTTCAATTAGAAAGGCACTCTCAAATTCTACCTCAATCATGGCACTCTGGTGTCATACATGCTATATGTTATATATTACCTGTTTACTGTAGCTATAGAGACAATAGACTACTGACACTGTCAACTTAAATGCAATAATGGTATCTACGTTCCCAGTGCTGATTTCTGTTGAAACTAGTCTGATGTAAAAAATCACTAATTTGGTGTGTGTGTGTGTATATATACATATGTGTGTGAGATCGATAGATAGATAGATATAGATATCTATCTAATATATACACAATTTCTCCATCAGACTAGTTTTCACAGAAACTGAAAATCCGGTTTGGTTTGAGTGGATACTTCTCAAACAAATGCTGTTGGATACAATGGAGCCGTAGATACCATTGTTGTATTCAGTTTCAGCAGTCTATTGTCTCTAAAGCTTCAGGTAATAGGTAGAATTAGAAAGCGCCTCTCAAATTGAAAGCTACAGAGATGTTTTTCTGTTAGTCGGTTGTTATGGTAAACAACCTGACATAAAAGGGCTCCACAATGCATTGACACAAGGACTTTATCATGCAATAGAACCAGGAAAAGTCTGTAACCAGACAGGAGGACTCTCATCATGCCTTAAGACCAAAGGGGAACCGTCTGTAACCAGCCATTGAGAAAAAAGATGCTTTCGCCTGATTCTCCAGCAACTGCCAACTCGTCAACAGAGATCACGAACACACAGTAACCAGAGTTAAGTAACTTTCTTTTTCATACATCATGGGACACAGAGTCAGGCTAATTAATATTCATTACCTGCTGGGTTATACTTCATCATTAGGTGAATGGACACTGGTAGACCAAATTATCCCTATATAACCCCTCCCATACAGGAAGCACTTCAGTTTTTTTTTTTTTTACCACTGTCTGCAAGGTGGATGGCACGGTTTGTTTGAGCTCTCTGAGCTCCAGGTCTCTAGTCCCACAAACGGTTCCAAAAGTGAATCAAGGGATTGACTTATTGGATCCATTTAAAACAGGCTTTTATGCTTGGATAAATGGTACCCAAGCCTCGCAAAGAAGGACCAGGCCCCTTTTTGCGATTCGGCACTGCGTCGCTTTAACTGACAATTGCGCAGTCGTGCGACGTGGCTCCCAAACAAAATTGGCGTCCTTTTTTTCCCACAAATAGAGCTTTTCTTTTGGTGGTATTTGATCACCCCTGCTTTTTTTTTTTTTTTGCGCTATAAACAAAAATAGAGCGACAATTTTGAAAAAAATGCAATATTTTTTACTTTTTGCTATAATAAATATCCCCAAAAAATGTATAAAAAAACATTTTTTCCCCTCAGTTTAGGCCGATATGTATTCTTCTACATATTTTTGGTAAAAAAAAAATCGCAATTAGCGATTGATTGGTTTGCGCAAAAGTTATAGCGTTTATAAAATAGGGGATAGTTTTATAGCATTTTTATTAATAATTTTTTTTTTTTTTACTAGTAATGGCGGCGATCAGCGATTTTTATTGTAACTGCAACATTATGGCGGACACATTGGACTTTTTTGACACATTTGTCATTTATACAGCAATCAATGCTATTTAAATGCATTGATTCCTGTATAAATGACACTGGCAGTGAAAGAGTTAACCACTAGGGGGCGGGGAGGGGTTATGGTGTGTGACTGTGTGTTTTTTTTTGTTTTTTTTTTTTTTTTTTTTTTTTACATTAGGGGGCGGGGCTGACGTCTGACGTCATCGATCGGCTTTCCCGATGACAGGGAACAGCCGATCAATGACAGGCAGTGTAGGAAGCGCAGGGAGAGGTTTGTTTACACAGACCTCTCCCCGTTCTTTAGCTCTGTGACCCGATTGCGGGATCACTGGCGGTGCGCGCGACCCATGGCAGGCCTCTTCAGGGACCACGTACCTGGTACGTGGTTTTGCCTAGCCATGCCATTCTGCCGACGTATATCGGCGTGAGGCGGTCGGAAAGCGGTTAAAGGGTCTCCCTTCTGAGGTGTTTTAATTACACCCAAGTACTCTTTGTTTGCAGGCATTGAATGTCTTCCAAAAAGAGGAGTGGGACTAACACCACAGGGAAGGGCACACCTACGTCATCCGAAATTTACCAAAAATATGTAGAAGAATACGTATCGGCCTAAACTGAGGGAAAAAAAAAAATTTTTATATATATTTTTGGGGGATATTTATTATAGCAAAAAGTAAAAAATATTGAATTTTTTTCAAAATTGTCACTATTTTTGTTTATAGCGCAAAAAATAAAAACCGCAGAGAGGCAAATACCACCAAAAGAAAGCTCTATTTGTGGGAAAAAATGACGCCAATTTTGTTTGGGAGCCACGTCGCACGACCGCGCAATTGTCAGTTAAATCGATGCAGTGCCGAATCGCAAAAAGGGGCCTGGTCTGGGGCTTAAGTGGTTAAATAAAAAAAATTGATCTCCGAGTCTGATATTTACCAGATTCACCCTTTAATAGTATATACAGTATATCTCTCCTCTAATAGTATATACAGTAGATATTTTCTAATAGTATATACAGTATATCTCTTCTATCTGTTATTCTCAGAGTGGATTACATATTTTGCTCCCTAACCATATAGTTGGTTATTTATATTTACCACTGCATATAGATATTTAAGAATAAATTACCTTATTTTTAAACTTTACATATTAACTAAATTATACACCACACTTTTTTTAAGGTTATTAATCGAAACAATAATAGGCCAACTAATTGATTATGAAAATAATCGTTGGTTGCAGCCCTAGTTTAAATCCACATTAAAGCTCAGGATTCGCTGGAGTGCCTGGCAGATGAATGTGCTTCCAAGCAATCTGGACAAGAATATATCCTGACTCTGACCGAAATTATTCGTTCTGCCTTTAAGTTGCCTCTTGCAGAGGTGACTGAGCCCCCCGGTCCTCTTTGAGATCTGAGACCTTTTCAGGTCGCACAGACTTTCCCGCTACACCCCCTGTTTGAACAGGTGGCCTATGCTGTTTGGGAACTTCCTGACAGGACTTTTTTGCCTCCTAAATGGTTTTCCCTTTTATATCCCATGGATGAAAAGTTTTGTTAAAAAATGGAGCATGCCAGTCGTAGATGCAGCAGTCTCTTCCTTAAACAAGAACTTAACATTTCCAGTAGATCACGCACAGGGCTTGAAAGACCCTGTTGACAAGAAATTGGAATTATTATTAAAAACGTCCTTTTCCTTGGCCAGTTCAGCTATTCGGCCAGCTGTTGCAGCAATAGGTATTTGCCAGTCCGTAAGGGTCAGGTCAAACGGCCTGATAGGCCTAACCAGGAGGATGATCTGCCTGAATGTAAGACGGATATTCCTCGACCTCTGTGTTTTGCTATTAATACTTTAAAGGATTCAATACAGCAGGTTTCTCATCTGGCTCTCTTGTCTGTACATATGCGCAGACTTTTATGGCTTAAGAACTGGTCAGCCGAGCTTCTTTGTAAAAAGTTATTGGCTGGTTTCCCATTTCATGGGGAACATTTGTTCGGTGATCACTTGGACGAATATATCCAAAGAATTTCCGGAGGGATGAATTCTCTACTTCCGGTGAAGAAAAGCACCAAACTTCCCATTTAAAAACCCAGGGACTGCTTCCTCAAATGTCTCAACATCAGGGCGGTTCCGCCAACAGGGTGCTAGGGGGGAAGACTCAAGGCCAGGAACAGAAAAGGCCCTGTATCCAAAATTCTTCTAAACCCAGCACCAAGCCCTCTATTTGAGGGGACGCCCCCACTCCATCGGGTGGGGGGAAGGCGGCTGCACTTTGTGGACAATTGGAAAACAAAAGTTCAGGGCGAGTGGGTCACCTCAATTATATCTTGCGGTTACAAGCTGGAGTTATGAGGGGTTTCCCCCCAGAGGTTTCTAAGATCCAGCGTTCCCTCGGATCGGAGGTTCTGGTATCCGAAAGGGGCACAGGGTTTTACTCAAACCTTTTTACAGTTCAGAAACCAAACTGGGACACAAGGCCCATTTTGGACCCAAGATCCCTGAACAAGTATCTTTTGATACAGTCCTTTCGGATGGAGTCTGTCTGCTCAGTAGTAACCTCACTCCAGAGGGGAGACTTTTTAGCCTCCATTGATATGAAGGACATGGACCTATCTTCCAGACCCTTCACCACGACAGTCGTATTACCACCTGTTCCATCTTTTTTGCCACAGGTGGTGTCGGCCCTTCATTTAAATCGGGACATCATTTTGCCTTTGTTTCTCTCTTGGTCTCATTCAGCGGAAGAAAGACTGTATTCTTTTGACGTTGTCCGGGCAGTCGAAGTTTATCTAGATCCGTGGAAGTCCGAGGATCAGACTTTTTTTTTTTTTTTTTACCAACACAAGAAGGAGCAGGCAGCTTCCATTGCCAATTGGATCCATCAATTGGTCATTTAGGCCTACAGTCTGAAACATAAAGCTCCTCCCTTTAGGGTGAGAGCTCATTCTACCAGGGATGTAGGAACCTCCTGGGCTTTTCGCCATCAGGTATCTGTGGCTCAGATTTGTAAGGCTGCTACCTGGTCTTCAGTGTATACGTTCACAAAATGTTATCAAGGGGATGTTCGAGCAGCCGGGGATTTGGCTTTCGGCTGCAGTGTACTGCGGGCTGCCGTATAAGTTCTGATGACTATTGGTTGGCAGGGTGTCTCCCTCCCCTCAAGGCTATTGCTCTGGGATGTCCCAGCAGGTAATAAATAATAGCCTGACTCTGTGTCCCATGATGTAGTCAAAATAAAGGATTTTACAGGTAAGTATAATGTAAAAATCCTATTTTTAAGCGTAATTCTACTGTTACAGACCATTGTTTCTGCTTATTTGCTAGGCACCTTGCTTGATATATCTGTCAGTCTTGATTTGTATTCCTAATATTGTAATAGTTGTATGTACAGCATTTTTGTTCAGTAAAAGCACATTTATACATTGCATAGGTCTGTTTCCTTATACTGTGAAGTAACCTTGCTAGATAGAAGCAAGCATAAGGGCACTTTCACACTGAGCAGTGCCAGGCATCGGTATTTTTAGCAGCACTTTTTGGCCGAAACAGGGTTAAAAGCGCCGCTGCCCCTTAATTTTAATGGGCAGGGGCGCTTTAGGAGCGGCGTATACACCGCTCCTGAAGCGCCTCGAAGCTGCTTGCAGAACCCTTTTGAGCGTCCTGCCAGTGCACCGCTTCAGTGTGAAAGCACTCTGGCTTTTACACTGGAGTGAGAGGGGAGGCTCTTTACAGGCGCTATAGCGCTAAAAATAGCCTGCAAAGCGACTGTAAAGCGTCTCCATGTGAAAGGGGTTTTAACAGAGCTGCATCGCTACACTTCAATATGTAAAAATTAGGATTTGCATTATTCAAAAAAAATTTTTTTAACCCATTTGTATTGTTTTGCAGCCACAGTAAGGAGGAAACTAAAAAAGCAGACATTAGGAAATTTGACAAGAAAAAAGGTTTGCTTTTTGTTTTCTTTTTATTTAACTCAATTGTAAGTACATATTTTTGTACTGAATCTATTCTGTGAATTTTTTTTTTTTTTTCAATATATAGAAATCTCCATTGATGCTAGGCTTCAAAGGATACATGCAGAGATAAAGTCGTCTTTAAAGCTTGACCACCAGGTTTGTCTTTCAAACATGTTTTAGGTTGTGATTTATTTGTGTACTCTGTTAAGTAATCCACTTTAGGCAGCAAGTAAACTGCTGTTATCAGAGAAATACAAATACTGGGAAAATTCAGGATTACGTATTACTGGTTTGAACAGGGTATTGGGGTTGTAAGTGGAACTGAAGCCTTTTGTTTATGATCTATAATCTCTAGAACTACTTGATATATACCCAAGATCTATATATAGAGATAGAGATAGAGATATAGATATAGTGCCTTGCAAAAGTATTCACCCCCTTGGCATTTTTCGTGTTTTGTTGCCTCACAACCTGGAATTAGTATAGATTGTTGGAGGATTTGCATCATTTAATTTACAGAACATGCCCACAACTTTGAAGATTTTTTTTTCTTGGCTTCACAATAAAATAAACAAAAAAAAACAAATGGGACAAAATAACAGAAGAAGTCACTTTGGATAAGTCTCTATGAGCTTGCCACATCTTACCACTGGTATTTTTGCCCATTCCTCCTTGCAAAACTGCTCCAGCTCCTTTCAAGTTTGATGGTTTGCACTTGTGAACAGCAATCTTTAAGTCTGACCACAGATTTTCTATTGGATTGAGGTCTGGGCTTTGACTAGGCCATTCCAACACATTTACATGTTTTCCCTTAAACCACTCCAGTGTTGCTTTAGCAGTGTGTTTGGGGTCATTGTCCTGCTGGAAGGTGAACCTCCTTCCTAGCCTCAAATCACGCACAGAGTGGTACAGGTTTTGCTCAAGAATATCCCTGTTTTTAGCACCATCCATCTTTCCCTCAACTCTGACCAGTTTCCCCGTCCCGACTGCTGAAAAACATCCCCACAACATGATGCTGCCACCACCATGTTTCAATGGTTGTTCTTTGGGTGATGTGTTGGGGTTGCGCCAGACATAGCGTTTTCTTTTGGCCAAGAAGTTACATTTTAGTCTCATCAGACCAGAGCACCTTCCATACATTTTGGGAATCTCCCACATGCCTTTTCGCAAACTCAAAATGTGCCATTTTGTTTTTTGCTGAAAGTAATTGCTTTCTCTTGGCTACTTTGCCATAAAGCACAATTCTATGGAGCATACGGCTTATTGTCATCCTATGTACAGATACTCCAGTCTCTGCTGTGGAACTCTGCAGCTCCTCCAGGGTTACCTTGGGTCTCTGTGCTGCCTCTCTGATTAATGCCCTCCTTGCCCGGTCCATGAGTCTTGGTGTGCGGCCGTCTCTTGGCAGTTATGCTGTTTTGCCATGTTCTTTCCATTTGGTTATGATAGATTTGACGGTGCTCCTAGGGATCATCAAAGATTTGGATTTTTTTTTATTTTTTTATTTTTTATAACCTTACCCTGACTTGTACTTCTCAACAACATTGTCCCTTACTTGTTTGATGAGTTCCTTGGTCTTCATGGCAGTGTTTGGTTAGTGGTGCCTCTTGCTTAGGTGTTGCAGCCTCTGGGGCCATCAACAGGTGGACATCATTTCACTAATTATGTGACTTCTGAAGGTAATTGGTTGCACCAGAGCTTTTTATGGGCTTCATAACAAAGGGGGTGAAAACACGCATGTGCCAATTATTTTTTTTTTTTTATTTCTGAAAAATAGTTTTCTCACTCTACTTCACCAACTCAGACTATTTGTGTTCTGATCCATCACATATAATTTGTATTAAAAAAACATTGAACTAAAGACTAATGTAACAAAATAGGCAAAAAGCCAAGGAGGGGTGAATACTTTTGCAAGGCACTCTATATGTACGTGTGTGTGTGTATATGTATGTGTGTGTGTTTTTTTGCAGGCTAGAGAATAAAATGGCGATTGTGGCAATGTTTGTCTCACGGTATTTGCACAGAAGTTTTTCAAACTGTTTATTTTTTATATTAAAAAAAAAAACTTTTATGAATTTGAATGCCAAAAAACACAATATATAACCCATTTTGTTAGTAAAATATAAATGATACGCCAAGTAAATGGATACCTAACCTGTCATGCTTTAAAATTGCGCATGCTCATGAAATGGCAACAAGCTACGATACTCAAAGGGGAGGGGTATGGGGTGGTAGGGAGGTGAGGAATGGGAATGTGTCACTCTGTAAGGATCGGGAGGTTGAAGGTTTTTGGAGGGCCTTGGGTCCTCGATCCGTGTCTGCTCCCACCCCAGATATCACTTCTGAGGAGTGGGTGGGGATGAGATCGGCACGGGAAGCCGCAGTCGGAGCCGCACCCTAGATGGCATAGTTCATCAGATGGGAAAGGATTGGGTTCCCATCTATAGAACTGTGGCCTGGATATGGCCGGGGGGTGGGGGGAGGGAGAAGATCTACCTTGCCGTATCAAATAAAAAACATTAAAAGGAGGCAGGATCTAGCCAAGATGCTCTGTGCTCCACTGGAAGGCTATAGATGACAGAACTGAATGTTTTAACATACAATGTCAGGGGGGTTAAACACTCAGGCTAAGAGGTATAAATTAATAAAGGAACTGAAGCAGTATAGAGCAGATGTGGTGTTTCTTCAGGAGACCCATCTATCTCAGGATACAAATATTAAATATAACTCGGAAAACTATCAGACTTGGTTTTATGGGCACTAGGAGGGCGAAGGGTGTGGCAATTGGGTTTGAGAAACAGACAAGGTTTATGTATATAGACAGGATGACAGACCCTGAGGGCCGATATCTGTTCTTAAAGGGAAGACTAGGGGATAGGATCCTGACCCTGGCAAATGTATACTGCCAAAATAAAAACCCCATAAGATATCTGAAGCAGGTTCTGATTAGGTTGGCAGAATTTAAGACAGGAGAGGTTATATTAGCCGGAGATTTTAATTTTTGTATTGACCCATTTTGGGATAGTACGTCCCGGGCACAGGGGACAAGTAAGGCGTTATTGAAAATGATTAAACTCGGGATAAGACAATGACGGACGTGTGGAGGGCGCAACACGATAAAATACAAGACTATACCTTTTTCTCACCTGTGCACGGGACGTACTCAAGGTTGGACTTTATAATGGTGGAGCACAGACTGTTAGACCTGGTGAGGGAAACAAAGATAGGAATATCTACACTGTCGGACCACTCCCCTGTGTTAATGAGGATTGGGATACCAGGGATACAAAGACAACCGTTCACCTGGAGATTAAATTAAAACCTTTTGCAAGATGAGAAAGTGGCTGAGGTAATACAGAAATAATTCAAATTTTATTTTTCGACTAATGATACGGGTGACATTTCTGGGGCCACCCTATGGGGGGCACACAAAGTGTGCATTAGGGGTATCCTTATCTCCATTGGCGCCAGAGAAAAAGAAAGAATAAAAAAAATGAAGATATTAACCGAAGAGGTCCACAGACTAGAACAAGAACATAAAATACAGAAAGGTCAACATCAGGAACTCTTTCATTTATTGGTAAAAAAGAGAGATGAACTCAAAGATATGACGGAACAGGAAACAAATAGGACATTTAACAGAAGAGCAGGAGAGAAATACCTATGGGGAAATAAAACAAGTAAATACCTAGCAAGAAAGCTAAAAAAGCAGAGAGAGAGATTCATTTTATTGAAAAAATCCAAAATAAGAAGGGGCGTTGGTGCATACAACTAAGGAGATAGCGGAGGTGTTCAGAAACTATTATGAAGCCCTCTGCTCTGTAGGACAGAAAGACCAACAAGACACAGCGAGAGCAGAGAAAACCAAAGAATTTCTGTTTAAATCAGTTACCTCTTCTGTCAGAGAGTGATGGGCTCAGTTTGGACAGACCTATTACGCCCGGGCCCAGACGGCTTTAAGACCTTCTATCTTTAAAAATACAGGGAGATTTTAGTTCCGAAGCTTTGCCAGTATATGAACGGTTTGGGAACAAAGTTTAAAATGGGAGGGGAGGCTTTGCAAGCTACAATAACGGTGATACTGAAGGAGGGCAAGGACAGCACTCTCTGTTCCAACTATAGGCCTATAGCCCTAATGAATGCAGATACCAAATTATATGCAAAGGTACTTGCATCCAGGTTGAAGAAAAGGATAACGACCTAGTCCATCAGAATCAGGTTGGATTTATCCCTGGAAGAGAGGGGAGGGACAATGGGGTGCAGTCGTTGCTCCTCCTTCAGGCGCTAAATGTCAATGGGGCCACAGGTCTATTCCTGTCGATGGATGCTGAGAAAGAATTCGACAGGGTAGACTGGGGACTCATGTTAAAAACGCTTGAAGTTATGGGTATTGGCCCACGTATGATCCAATGGATCGAAGTACTGTATAACCTTTACCAGGCATCGGTAAAAGTGAATGGAACTTTATCCTCCCAGTTTGTAATGTAAAATGGCACTAGACAGGGGTGCCCGCTATCACCCCTTCTGTTTATATTATCCCTTGAATCATTATTGGCAGCTATCCGAAACAACCCGGATATTAACGAGATTAGGGTGGGGGCAGTAGAGAACAAACTCGCAGCGTATGCGGATGATGTACTGTTCTATATATCCAACCCAGGGACCACAATTCCGAACTTGCTGAGGATATTGAAAGAATACGGAGAGATCTCAAACCTAAAAATTAACCCCAGCAAGTCCGAAATCCTAAATATCAATATCGGTAAACAGGAAGAAGTCAAACTTTCAAAAGAATTTAATTTTCAATGGCGAAAAGAGATAAAATATTTAGGAATCAGATTATCGGATACTGTTAGAAAAATATACACAATAAATTATATTCCCCTATTAGATGAAATTAAATGTGAAATAAAAAAAATTTCAACATCCCCCCCTTTCTTGGATAGGGTGGATCAATGCGGTTAAGATGGTGCTGGCCCCAAATGTCCTATAAGTTTCAGATGCTTGAATAAAATAGGTAATCCTGCGCTTGCACAAAGAGTAAAGGCTAATCTGATGCAGCGCACACTGGGGGTAATATCTGAACCCAAGAAAGAAAAATGGAAAAGGGGAAGTAGTGGCGCGCAAATGGTTTAAACTAAACTAAAAGCAGGTAAAAGATCAGGTGAATAAATCCAGTTGAGGTATAAAGACGTATTGTGAAGAGGTCGGTATAAATAGATCCACATAAAAGTGTGCCAGTGATTGTAGAGATAGAATCACAAATATGTAAAACACATCAAAACGTAGTTAAAAAGCAAAAATAGCTTGATAAGAAAAATAATAAACAGTGAATAGAGTGAATGGTGACCTGTGATTTAAATATCAAAATATATATCTTCATAAAAATTGAGTGAATACGATCAAATAAATAATACAATGCAATCAAGCAATTGGAGAAAAAGGAAATCGCAGTAGAAGGCGATAAATGCAGTAACCATAAAAGCTGCAGTAAGAATATAAATAAATGGTGATAGACCGAATGTCTATAAAGTGTATCCAGTTATTGGGGGGGGGGGGGCTCACACCAGTATATATAAAGAGGAAGGAAGTAGCCTCATGGTGTAGTATGTTACTTCAACAAGAGTTTATTTCAATCAAATAAAAACAATGTGCATTTAAAAAGAGGTACTCACATTCTTTCAATGAGTAAAAAGCAAGGTACAAACGAGCGGCGAGCTCGATTAGCGTCACTTCCGGTCGGTATACTATGCTGTGGTCCCGACGCGTGTTCGTCACCGATCACGTGACTTCTTCTTCTCGGTGACGAACACGCGTCGGGACCACAGCATAGTATACCGACCGGAAGTGACGCTAATCGAGTTCGCCGCTCGTTTGTACCTTGCTTTTTACTCATTGAAAGAATGTGAGTACCCCTTTTTAAATGCACATTGTTTTTATTTGATTGAAATAAACTCTTGTTGAAGTAACATACTACATCATGAGGCTACTTTCTTCCTCTTTATATATACTGATGTGAGCCCCCCCCCCCCATAACTGGATACACCTACATGCAACTAAAGCACCAGTAGGACCCGGGATACAGATTGGAGCCCCAAAGGAGGAAGGTCACCAGGGACCACAAAGATATACAAACCCATGCTGTAACCTTACAGCTGTAAGGTAAGGGGCCAGCTATACTACCCCCACCAGGATCACATAGAGTCGCTATAACTGCACAGGATAGTCACAGCTAAAAATCCTACACTCAACAGGAACCACTTGCACTGCACTTTGGAAACTAACTTTTTTTGCACCCATGCTTTATTTGGACTTTTATTGATTACACCTGTTATGATGCGTTTTTAGCTTGCGATTCATTTTTACTTATTTTTATCTTTCACCTCAGTCACTTTATAGACATTCGGTCTCTCACTATTTATTTATATTCTTACTGCAGCTTTTATGGTTACTGCATTTATCGCCTTCTACTGCGATTTCCTTTTTCTCCAATTGCTTGATTGCATTGTATTATTTATTTGATCGTATTCACTCAATTTTTATGAAGATATATATGTTGATTTTTAAATCACAGTCACCATTCACTCTATTCACTGTTTATTATTTTTCTTATCAATCTATTTTTGCTTTTTAACTACGTTTTGATGTGCTTTACATATTTGTGATTTTATCTCTACAATCACTGACACACTTTTATGTGAATCTATTTATACCGGCCTCTTCACAATACGTCTTTATACCTCAACTGGATTTATTCACCTGATCTTTTACCTGCTTTTAGTTTAGTTTAAACCGTTTGCGCGCCACTACTTCCCCTTCTCCAAGTTTCAGATGCTGCCCCTAGCACTCCCCCAAATATATTTTAAAACATTAAAAGGGTTAATCTCAAAATATATATGGCATGACAAAAAAACGAGAATTGCATACACTGTACTGAGCAGAGGGAAAAAACAGGGGGGCTTAGCGGTGCCGGACTTTAAAAAGTACCACAATGCGGTCGCACTTACACGGGTGGTGGAATGGGTGAAAGAGGTAAACGATAAGCGATGGGTTAAGATAGAAGCGAAATGAGTAGCACACATTTAGGACACATAATTTGGAATCCACCACAGCACAGGTTTTTGGGACTAAACGCACATGAAAGAACGAACACACACTTCACTAAAAATTTTGGATCGGATTCACGCACAAAATAAATGGACGTATAATTCTCCTCTGATTTCCCTAAAAGAAAACGGGTACTTCGTCCCAGGGAAAAAGGAAGTGGGAGGTAATTGGATAAAAAAAGAAAATGCACAACTAAAAGATATATAATACACAGAGGTAAAATCAGAACGTTTCACGCACTAAGCACAGACACGGATTTAATGAGGATGGATGCATGGCGGTACCTCCAGTTAAGTCACTTTATAGAGAAATTGCCCCACCCACTTAGAAGCAATGAAGAGTAAAGGCCGCTGGAGCGGCTCTGTTTAAGAGAAAACTCAAAAAATAACATAGCACGGACATATAAAATACAATCAGAGGGAGACAATCTGGAGGACCCGCCCTACATTAAAAAATGGGAAAATGAACTGGGGACACAATGCAGCGCACATATAGTTAAGAAAATACTAAAACTAATACACAGTTCGGCAGTGGACAATAAGATGACCGAGACAAACTATAGGTGCCTCGCAAGATGGTACGCGACACCAGACAAACTAAGTAGATTTTCAACAGATCAATTTCCAGAGTGGTGGCGCGGGTGTAAGGTAGTGGGAACAATGGCGCATATATGGTGGGAGTGTCACATTATAAAAAAATACTGGAGCGAGGTCCGACAACTAATAAAGGTAGTCACCAGTGAGGAAATAACAGAAGATCCATGGACATGTTTGTTTCACGGGACAGAGTATCCCGTTAAGCAATACAAGACCTCTTTAGTTCCCATTTTGCTAAATGTAGCGAAAAATTTAATCCTAAAAAAATGGCGGGAAGTTGAGAGCCCCAAAATACGGGATTGGATATTTCAAGTGAGTGAAATGCAAACGCTGGAATGCCTAGACGACAGGGGAAATGAAAACGAAGTAGTTGGAGAGCAAAAGGACAAATGGGCAGCATGGAAAGAGTTTTAAAAATACTTGGAGATACGCTGAGGAGATTACACGGTAAACGGGGGGACAAGGCCCAGACAGATACGTAAAGAATTGACAAATCAACTACCTTCTAGAGATTAATGCAAGGGGGGAGGGGAAAATAAATAGAATGTAAATATTGAAAGATATAAGTAAATGACTGTGTATACGGTTTTCTTTTCTATACTTGATTGATTGACTGTGGGGAAAAAAAAGGAAATTCTAAATAAAGATTATAAAAAAAAAAAAGAAAAAAAAAAAAGTTGGAGGTCTAGTGCTAGAACTATTGCTCTCGCTCTAACGTTTGCAGTAATACCTCACGTGTGGTGCGTGCACTATTTACATATGCGTTTGCTTCTGCACACAAGCATGGGTGGAGGGGGTGCTTTAAAACGTTGTTTCTATTTCTATTTTCTATTTCAGCTCTACATACTATGTAGAGCTGCATGATTAATCTTTAACCACTTCAGCCCCAGAACATTTTACCCCCTTCCTGACCAGAGCACTTTTTACAATTTTGGCACTGCATCGTTTTAACTGACAATTACGCGGTCATTCAATGCTGCAACCAAACAAAATTTGCATCCTGTAACCCCCCCCCCCCCCCAAATGGCTTTCTTTTGGTGGTATTCGATCACCTCTGCTGTTTATTTTTTTGCGCTATAAACAAAAAAGCAACAATTTTGCTGAACTATTTTTTACACTTTGCTATAATAAATTTCCCCCGAATTTTTTTAAACTAATTTCTTCATCAGTTTAGTCCAATATGTATTCTACATATTTTTGGTAAAACTAATCTCAATAAGTGTATATTGGTTTGCGCAAAAGTTATAGTTTTCCTTCCACAGGAGAAATTTCAGACACTGAGCCATTAGAGTTCAACTCAGGCCTAAAGCAATCCAACTTTCTGCTTTTGCATGAGTTTACTAGGTCTGATTTTAGCATCCTTCTAATCTAGGCCATTTCATTTGCCAAGTTTCACTCCAGACTCTGGACAGAGCCAATTTGTCTGTCTCGGAGGAACAGGTTGTCCCTGGACTGATGGTTTAGTAATTTTTGGCTCTGGAGTCCAAAGGTCTTCCTGCCTGCTTTTTGAAGGATCCTTACGATAGACAACAGCCTGTCAGGCTGGGGAGGAGTACTGGGGACCCTGTTTGGGCAGGAGACTTAGTTGTTAGCAGAGTCTAGTCTTCTGATTCGCATTCCTGGAAACTTCAGTCGATTTGACTATTTCTGCAGGATTGGACCATCTTACTGTAGGATCATCCGATGCAGCGGTGGCTTACAATAGTCATCAGGGAAGAACCAGAAGTCTTGCTGTGTCAAAAGATGAATCCTGTCCCGTGCAGACCTCAAGTTCCAGCGTTGTCAGCTGTATATATCCCAGGCATAGACCATTAGCAGGCAGACTTACCCAGCCAGCAGTGCCAGAACCTGTTGTGGACCTCCTTGTTCAACAATAAATTGGACAGGTTAATCTCCAGGTACAGGGATATTCCATCAAAAGCCCTGGATGCTCTGTGGGATCAGTACATCCTAATCTATGCCTTTTTCTGCCCTAAAACTTCCTCATCTTTTACGGGAAAGAGAAGCACATTCTGCTGATCCTCATTCTTTTTCAGAGACCTGTTCACCAAAAGTAGATTTCTATCCATTGTCTACATGTACTTTTGGGCTTGAGAGTCTTTTTTGTCATCCAGTTCCAGATGGGCCCCATAAGGTTGCACCTGCTTCTTGTTCCACCATCTCTGTGACTTGCACAAACCATGATTCAAGCTTGTGGTGGATCAGGTTCCACCCTTTCCTGTCAAAGCACCCTACTAAATCTGTGAGTACACCTTAAAACAAAAAAGCAGCATGAAATCCTTACATTGAAAGCCGCTGCTGACCCGGAATAGAGCAGTGGCGTGGCGTCAGCACTAGTATCTCCTCAATGCATTTCTTCCAATGGAAACGCGTCGAATGAGATACTAGTGCTGACTTCACGCCGTTGCTCAATTCTGAGTCAGCAGAAGCTTTCAATGTAAGGGTTTTATGCTGCCTTTTATTTTAGTTGGACGCTGATGCTTAGTGTCGCTGGATTGACTGGCTGGGTTTACTTTTCACTGGATGACAGACATTTATCCAAAGCCTACATGATGTTGTAATGGCAGCCATTATCTCTGGTGAGTGTCCATTTCAGTAAATATTTATGACAAGGTGTTCTTAAGCTATAATAATGTTGCAATACTATATTACGGTTTGCTACCCCCAGTTAGGACAAAGTGGCCTCGGTCTAGTCCTTCATGTTGAATGTTTTATTTTGTGTGGGCAATACCTTTTAACATAAGTTTTTAAGGCATTTTAGCTTTTCCGTAAAGGGTGATGGTGATTAGTCTAAAATATTTAGTACTAGATGGAATTCTCTACATAACAGTAAGTTTCCCTTTTTAGGAAAAATACATGCATGTATATTTGCAGAAAAATGTGTTCATTTATTACTTTTTTCAAAAGGAGCCTGCAAAGCATTACAGTTTGTAAGCTGGAAGGGTAAATGGATCAGCATGTTCGTAGCCTGTTGAGAACTACAGAATTTGTAGTGTCTTCATTCACAGATCACTATGAATGAAGTGGCTACTGCGCCAATCCTGGGTGGGGGGGGGGGGGCAGGAGCTGGAACATGTTACACCTTAAATACGGTTGCAACAAGTAACATGTTCTAAAGAACGGTCTGCTAGAGACCAGATATGGTCTTCTCATTTGTGGACTTTGCTACCTCTATTCCACTCCTAAGGACAGTAAGCAAACGTGATCACCATTTTCTTTATCATACGTTGTGTCAGAATGTATTTGGAATAGCTAGTTAGGGAGGAAAATGTGTGATATCTATTTGGCAGACCTTGTTAACAGATGGCCTGGTTCATGCCAGGAGCCCTTCCTAGTACAGAAATATCTGTCCGGCGTTTTATCTAATGATCATCCACTATTATTACTATTATTTCCTAAAGCCATGTCTTATTTTGCTTGCTTATTTTTGGTCTTTTTCTAGGATGTAAACCGATGTATTATTGCTTTGGATGAGCTGGCTTCTCTCCAGATCACCATGCAACATGCTCAGAAACACACAGATATGATCACTACTCTGAAAAGGGTAAGACTGTCCCTTATTCATGTTTTTGGTTGGTTTATGAGAAGTTTCATTCATTAATGGTTCATTAATGGTATTTTGATAAAGAGTTAACCTAATATATTGTTAGGCCAGTCTTAAGACCTTGAACAGCATTTACAGCAGGGATGCATATACGTCTATAAATGTCGTCTTCCAGGCTACATAAATGTTAGAATCTAAACTCTGAGCTAAAATGCAGTGTATGCTTAATCCTGTGTTTTTTCTTTTGTGTGTATGTAATGACTTGGACCCCTTTCACACTGAGGCAGTTTTCAGGTGTTTTAGCACTAGAAATAGGTCCTGTAAAGTGCCTGAAAACTGCCTCCCATGCCGCCTGAATGTGAAAGCCTGAGTGCTTTCACACCCTGGTGGTGCACTTGCGGCAGCATCTTTGGGGGGGGGAGGCGGTTTGGGAGCACTCATTTTTAACCCTTTCGGCCGCTAGTGGGGGTTAAAAGCGCCCTGCTAGTGGCTGATAAGCCCCACTTAAACAGCGCTAAAATGAGTGTCGTTAATGCACAGGTGGGCAGTGTGGCCCAGTGTGAACAGGGTCTTAAAGTGGTTGTAAAAACTCTAAGTCTACTAGCTCATTATGAAATGCTTACCTTAGAACGAAGCTGTTGCAGTGGTACACAGCTGCGACCGGTGGCATGTCTCCCAGAGTTATTTTCGGGGTCCACAGGCTCCGATGCTGCGATTGGCCTGGAGCTGCAACGACGTCACTCTTGCACATGCTGCCTGTCAGCTGCTGAAGAAACGACACAAGCATGCGGTTTCTTCAGTGCGCATGTGCCGATGACGTTGGCACATGCGGATACAAGTGCAAGTTTAGGAGATATTCACAGTACCTACAGGTAAGCCTTATTATAGGCTTACCTGTAGGTAAAAGTGATAGTAAAAGGTTTACAACCACTTTGAAAGTGCAATCATGTATACATGAATTGGTTTTAGACAAGCTGTCCCATTCTGACTAGCTGTTGCATGCTTTACACAATGTAGGCCAGTTAAATCATTAATATATATTATCCAAAAATGTTGATGTGTAAAATGTACATGAAAAAAGAGTGCAATGATTTGCAAATCTCATAAATCCATGTTTTATAGAAAACATAAGTGTTTAACCTGAGATGCACCATTTTTAGAACTAATGGAGATTTTCAGAAATTGATGGTGGAAAAACATCCCAAAAAAAATTGAACAGGGCCTGCTTAACATTTTGAAGCATCCCCTTTTTCAGCACTGTAAACATCTGGGAATTTAGACCAGTTGCTGAAGTTTTGGGAGAGGAATGTTGTCCCATTGATATATATATATATATAATATTATATATAAAATATAAAATTGTGTGTGTATATACACATACACACTGGTGAAGGGTCTAGATGGCAGGCCAGCTAAGTACCGTATTTATCGGCGTATAACACGCACCGGCGTATAACACGCACCACAAGTTTAGGAGGGAATTTTAAGGAAAAAAGTTTTAGGAGAGAAGTTTAGGAAAAAAAAAACTTACATTTAAGCGTCATTTGCAGCTTGCCCAGCGTCATTGCAGCCTGCCCAGCGTCATTTCAGCTTGCCCAGCGTCATTTGCAGCTTGCCCAGCGTCATTTGCAGCCTTTCCCAGCGTCATTTGCAGCCTTTCCCAGCGTCATTTGCAGCCTTTCCCAGCGTAATTTGCAGCTTGCCGACGTTTAAATTTCCCGCCGCGAGACAAACCGCGCATGCACGGCCGAAAAAGACCGAACCGCGGCCGAAGCGCGGCCGAAAAAGACTGAGCCGACTGTTCGGCTCCGCTCGGAGTCCCGCCTCCCTGCTGTTTCGGGAGCGAGCGCAGGGAGGCGGGACTACGAGCGGCACTGAACAGCCGGCTTCGGTCTTTTTCGGCTTTTTTCGGCCGCGGTCGCCATTTTTCGGTGCCGCAACCGATTTTTGACATTTTTTTGGGGGAGTATCGGCGTATAACACGCACCCACGACTTTCCCCTGATTTTAAGGGGGAAAAAGTGCGTGTTATACGCCGATAAATACGGTACTCGCTCTTCTCCTACGAAGGCATACTGTTGCCATAGATGCAGTATGCAGATTAGCTTTGCTGAAGTATGTAAGGCCTTCCCTGAAAAAAACGTAATCTGGGCACCTATGCTTTGCTAAAACCTGGATATATCTTTCATTGATGGTGCCTTTCTAGATGTGCAAGCTGCTCATTCCATATGCACAAATCCACCCCTATACTATCAGAGATGCAGCCAAATGCTGATGGCAAGCAGAATGGTCCCTCTCCTTTTTAATATGGAGGATGTGGCATTTATGGTTGCCAAAAAATGTCAACTCTCGATTTGTCTGACCACAGAACAGTTTTCCACTTTGAATAGACCCTTTTCAATGAGGTTCGGCGGTGTTTCTGGGTCATGTTCACATATGCCTTCTTTGCATGATGGCACGGTGAATTGTTTACAGATAGTGATTTTCAGAAGTATTCCTGAGTCTATGCAGTGATGTCCTTCACTGAATTATGCCTGTTTTTAAAGCAGTGCTGTCTGAGGGCCTGAAGATCACAGGCATCCAATATCTTATATCGGCCTTGTCCCTTGCGTGCAGAGCTTCCTCCAGATTTGCCCAGCATTACTTCTCAGACACAGACTCTCTACAATGTTCTTTTCCCAGTCATCTTCCAGGACAGCTTACAGAGGCGCTCATCCCACCTAGCACAGGAAACACATCCACATTATAAAAGATGGGCCATGGCCCCTCAGTATGCGTTTCCTCCAGCCAGACAGAAACTCTGAGGAAGCTTATTTTTATTGCTGTATCCCTGTTATGGAGTTTAACCCTCTGTTTATCCGCTACCTTTTTGTCACTGAAAGCTAAAGTAAAATCATTCCAAATTTTGGGTTGTTCCCAGCACAGGAAAAGAGGGGATATTTTACAGTGGGGACTCTCTGGTGACCCAAGGTACAAGGGATTCCATGACTTTAGAGGGCTTTCTTCTCGCTTCCTATTTTTGCGATGGGGCTGTAAGTGAAGGACAATATCCACAATGGGACACGTGGAAAAAAAATTAGGGGGTTTTAACCCTCCCTTGCCTTTTTTAGTTCTGCTTCAAGATCAGAGGAGTTTTAACTAAACTGTAAATTCTATATCTTGGAGTACGGGACACAGGCCACCCTCCTTAAATTATCCTGGTTACTCTGCATTTCTTGCTACAAAACTTGGGACTCGCAGTAGAGAAGGGTAGGGTACTGATGTGTCCTCAAAAGCTTGCCAGTGTCCAATCACCTGAAGGTATGAGCCTATAACCTATGGTGTATGAATAATTTGCCTGTGTCCAGTACTGTACATTAAGATCTGAAATGTACAGGTAATTCAAAATTCCTCTGTTCTGCTTCTTTTCACATTACAAGTCTAGGAGATAAATATTTGAGAACTATGCATGGGAGGGTTGATATTTTATGTATGCAACTGTTAACCACTTCCCGACCGCCCCATGTATATATACATCGGCAGAATGGCACGTACAGGCAAAATCACGTACCTGTACGTGACATTCTTCCGGCGGTTGGGGTGTCCGATCGGAACCCCCTCCGCCGGCAGGGACGGTCGGGATGGTTTCAGAAGCGATCCAGCACGAGGGGACGGCCAGTGGTTTCTGGCCACCCCCTCGCGATCGCTCCTGGCCAATGAGATGCTTCCCCTTCCTGTGTAATTGTAAACACAGCAAGGGGAAGTGATGTCACGCTCCTCGTGTCGGTCTTTCTGACCGGGACGCCGAGCGGAGAAGACATCAGGTTAGTGCACCAACACTACACTGACACCAGGCACACATAGGCACATATTTCACCCCCCTGTCCCCCCCAGATCACCCCCTGCCCCCCCAGTCACAGTGTCACTGATTGCAGTGATCATTTATTTTACTGATCACTGCATTTAGTGTCAGTGTGACTGCAATAACTGTCAGGGCAGTTAGTTTTAGGCCCCTTTAGGTCTAAGGTCGCCCCCTACCCCCCCCCCCCCCCAAATAAAGGTTTAACCCCTTGATTGCCCCCTAGGTAACCCTTTCACCCCCTTTTGCCAGTGTCACTAAGCGATCGTTTTTCTGATCGCTGTATTAGTGTCACTGGTGTCGCTAGGTAGCCAGTTTTTTTTTTTTAGGTAACCGCCAGGTTTATATAGGTTCATAAATAGGTTTATAGGCTAGATACCCCCATATTACAACCTAAATAAAGGTTTTAACCCCTTGATTGCCCCTAGAGTTAACTCTTTCACCAGTGATCACCGTATAAGTGTCACTGGTGACGCTGGTTAGCCAGTTAGTTATTTAGGTTCCCCGTCAGGTTTTTATATAGCGTCAGGTACCCCCATATATTACCTAATAAAGGTTTTAACCCCCTGATTGCCCCTAGTTGACCCTTTCACCAGTGATCACCGTATAACGGTTACGGGTGACGCTGGTTAGTTAGCTTGTTTTTTTATACTGTCAGGGCACCCGCCATTTATTACCCAACTATCGGTTTAACCCCCTGATCGCCCGGCGGGTGATATCAATTAGGTTTTAGGGTCAAATAAGGTCTGCGTCGCCCCAGGTTAGTGCCAGTACCGCAAACACCCACGCGCAAAGCATACACCTCCCTTAGTGGTATAGTATCTGAACAGATCAATATCTGATCTGATCAGATCTATACTAGCGTCCCAGCAGTTTAGGGTTCCAAAAAACGCATTGTTAGCGGGATCAGCCCAGATACCTGCTAGCACCTGCGTTTTCCCCCCTCCGCCCAGCCCAGCCCAGCCCACCCAAGTGCAGTATCGATCGATCACTGTCACTTACAAAACACTAAGCACACATAACTGCAGCGTTCGCAGAGTCAGGCCTGATCCCTGCGATCGCTAACAGTTTTTTTGGTAGCGTTTTGATTCAGTCGCCAGCAGCCTAGGAGCTTTTTTTTCCTGTGAATCTCACTAGTGTACTACTAAATTTAGAGCCCAAAATGGCAAATCGCAAGTACACTAGTGAACAGGCCTACTTGTTTCTGAGTATGTCAGATAGTGAAGAGGAGGTCACTCATCTGTCAGAATCAGGCTCAGAATACGATCCAGTAGACGACAGCGGCTCCATGACAGATAGCTCTGGCGACGGAGGTGAGGTCCCTGCTAAGGTCAGGCGTTCCCGATCCCGATCTTCTGCTGTTGTTGAGGTGCAGGAACCGCAGGTCTCTCGTATGGAGCAGAGAAGTACTAGCGCCGCTATTCCTTCTGTTGAACTGGCAAGCACCAGCGGCCTAGTACACCCTGGACGTAGTCAAACCAGCACTGCAGTAACACTTGGTGACGTGGCGAGTCCCATAAGTGCAGTTCAAGCTGGCGAGGTGGCAAGCACAAGTAGTGTCCCGCTGCCACCAAGAAGAAGACAAAGGCAGGCCCGTCGATCACATAGTGTCCTTCCTGCAGAATTCGCCAATCCTGATTGGGTGCCCACCACTTCTGCAGGACCCGTACTTCCCCCATTCACTGGCCAACCCGGTATTCAGGTGGAAACAGCTGATTTTAAGCCATCCGATTTTTTATCGCTGTTTTTCACGGAAGATCTCTATAGATCTATTGTGGACCAAAGTAATATATACGCTGGTCAATACATCGCCGCTAATCCCCAGTTGCCTTCCCTTGCCAGAGATTGGAAACCAATTACGGTTTCCGAATTTAAGTCCTTTCTGGGCCTTTCCCTCAACATGGGCATACATAAATTCCCGACTCTGAGGTCTTATTGGTCCACCTCACCGCACCACCAAATGCCCGTGTTCTCTTGCTCCATGTCCAGGGCACGATACGAACAGATCTTGCGGTTCATGCACTTCAGTGACAATGAACTCTGTCATCCTCGTGGAGACCCTGAATTTGATCGGCTCTACAAAATTCGGCCCCTCATAAACCACTTCAACCAATGTTTTGCAGCCTTGTTTACGCCCAATCAAGTTGTCTGCGTTGACGAGTCCCTGATTAAGTTTTCTGGCCACTTGTCTTTCAAACAGTTCCTTCCCAGCAAGCGTGCCAGATACGGGGTCAAGCTCTACAAGCTCTGTGACAGGGCAACAGGCTATACGTGGAGCTTTTCGGTTTATGAGGGAAAAGATAGTTACGTAGAGCCGGAGAATTGTCCAGATTACATAGGGAGCGCTGGCAAGATAGTGTGGAACTTGGTGTCACCCTTATTCGGAAAGGGGTACCACTTGTACGTGGACAATTATTACACGAGCGTGCCACTGTTTAGTCACTTGTTTGATCAGCAGATTGGAGCATGTGGCACCGTGCGACCTAATCGCCGGGGCTTTCCCCAGCGGCTTGTAGATTCCCGTCTTAGGCTGGGGGAGAGAGCCTGCTTGAAGTGTAATAATTTGCTCGCTGTGAAGTGGAGGGATAATAAGAATGTTTTCCTTCTTACCTCCCTTCATGCAGACACAGTCCAAATTCGTACGGCGGCTGGTGTTGTGACGAAACCCCTCTGTGTCCACGAGTATAACCTTAATATGGGAGGGGTGGACCTCAACGACCAGTTGTTGGCGCCGTACCTAGTTGCCCGTAAGGCTAGACGCTGATACAAAAAAGTGTCTATTTATTTGTTCCAATTGGCTTTGCTGAATGCTCATGTGCTATACGGAGCTTCAGGCGGGACGTTACCCTTCCTTGAATTCCAGGGAGCGGTTGTCATGGAACTCCTGTATCCAGGCGATTCCACACCTCAACATCCCCTACCAAATGCAGTAAGCCGGCTGCATGAGAGGCATTTTCCTTATGCCCTCCAGAGTACCCCTACCCAACGAGCCCCCCAAAGAAGATGTCGTGTCTGTAGCAAGCGCGGATGTAGGCGTGACACTCGTTATTATTGTCCACGCTGTCCTGACAATCCTGGTCTCTGCATTGGTGAATGTTTTGAACGCTACCACTCACTAGTGAAGTATTAGCGTAGGGTACAGCATTTCACAGGCTAGGATACACTTTCACAGGGTCTCAAGAATGCCATTGCATTTTGAGACCCGACCGTTGCAGTTAAAATTATAGTTACAGGGTCTCAAGAATGCCATCGCATTTTGAGACCCGACCGTTACAGTTAAAATTTATAGTTGTAGTTTAAAAAAAAAGTGTAAAAAAAAAATAAAAAAAAAAGTACAAAAACCCCCCCCCCCCCCAAAAAAAAATATAAAATAAAAAACACAAAAATAGTTGTCGTTTTATTGTTCTCTTTCTCTCTCTATTCTCTCTCTATTGTTGCTCTTTTTTACTCTATTCTATTCTGCAATGTTTTATTATGTTTTATCATGCTTGCTTTTCAGGTATGTTTTATTGTTAACCATTTTTTTGTTTTCAGGTGCGCCATTCAGTTGCAGCGCGGATTTATTTATCTTGACAGCAACAGCGTTTGCTCCCACGATACATAAAGCCGCGACTTCAACGCTGTAGGAGGTGATTTCACCACCACAGTTAAAAAAAAGAGCATATATGCCGAAGCAGGGGGGCAGCAGAGGGCGGAGGAGCGATTTTGCTCCTAATGCCACGTACATACGGTCGAAAAAAGTCCGACCATGTGTACGTGGCATAACTTTTTTGCGGGAGGATGCCCCCATGCTTCGGCATATAGAAATGGTGCATGTATGCCCATCATTAGAAGTGGGTGGATGAAGGGAGGTATTCTAATGGTGGGCATACCCACCGCGCCATTGGGAAATTGGGAAAGCATTTTATCACACCGATCTTGGTGTGGTCAGATGCTTTGAGGGCAGAGGAAAGATCTAGGGTCTAATAGACCCCAATTTTTTCAAAAAGAGAGTACCTGTCACTGCCTATTGCTATCATAGGGGATATTTACATTCCCTGCGATAACAATAAAAATGACAACTAAGAAAAAAAAATGGAAGGAACAGTTTAAAAATAAAATAAAAAAGCTAAATAAAAAGAAAAACTAAAAAAAAAAAAAAGCACCCCTGCCCCCCCTTCTCTTGCGCAAAGGCGAACACAAGCATTGGTCTGGCGTCATATGTAAACAGCAATTGCACCATGCATGTGAGGTATCACCGCGAAGGTCAGATCGAGGGCAGTAATTTTAGCAGTAGACCTCCTCCGTGAATCTAATGTGGTAACCTGTAAAGGCTTTTAAAAATGTATGTAGTTTGTCGCCACTGCGTGTTTGTGCGCAATTTTAAAGCATGTCGTGTTTGGTATCCATGTACTCGGCCTAAGATCATATTTTTTATTTCATCAAAAATTTGAGCAATATAGTGTGTTTAAGTGCATTAAAATAAAAAAGTGTATTTTTTCCACAAAAAACGCGTTTGGAAAATCGCTGCGCAAATACTGTGTGGAAAAAAAAAATGCAACACCCACCATTTTATTCTGTAGGGCCTTTGCTTTAACAATATATATAGTGTTTGGGGGTTCAACGTAATTTTCTTGCAAAAAAAAAAATGTTTTCATGTAAACAAAAAGTGTCAGAAAGGGCTTTATCTTCAAGTGGTTAGAAGAGTGGGTGACGTGTGACATAGGCTTCTAAATGTTGTGCATAAAATGCCAGGACATTTCAAACCCCCCCCCCCCCCAAATGACCCCATTTTGGAAAGTAGACACCCCAAGCTATTTGCTGAGAGCAATGTTGAGCCCATTGAATATTTTTTTTATTTTTGGTCCCAAGAGATTGAATAATGAAAAAAAAAAAAAAATAATTTTTTTTTACAAAAAGTTGTCACTAAATGATATATTGCTCAAACATGTCATGGGCATATGTGGAAATACACCCCAAAATACATTCTGTTGCTTCTCCTGAGTACGGGGATACCACATGTGTGGGACTTTTTGGGAGCCTAGCCGCATACGGGACCCCAAAATCCAAGCACCGCCTTCAGGCTTTCTAAGGGTGTAATTTTTTTATTTCACTCCTCACTGCAAATCACAGTTTCGGAGGCCATGGAATGCCCAAATGGCACAAACCACCCCCAAATGACCCCATTTTGGAAAGTAGACACCCCAAGCTATTTGCTGAGAGGTATGGTGAGTATTTTGCAAATCTCGCTTTTTGTCACAAACTTTTGAAAATTGAAAAAAGAAAAAAAAAAATTTTTGTTCTTTACTTTCTTCATTTTCAAAAACACATGAGAGCTGGAAAATACTCACCAAGCCTCTCAACAAATAGCTTGGGGAGTCTACTTTCCAAAATGGGGTCATTTGGGGGGGTTTTGTGCCATCTTGGCATTTTATGGTCTTCAAAACTGTGATAGGTAGTGAGGAGTGAAATCAAAAATGTATGCCCTTAGAAATCCTGAAGGCGGTGCTTGGGTTTCGGGGTCCTGTATGCGGATAGGCTCCCAAAAAGTCCCACACATGTGGTATCCCCGTACTCAGGAGAAGCAGCAGAATGTATTTTGGGGTGTAATTCCACATATGCCCATGGCATGTGTGGGCAATATATCATTTAGTGACAACTTTGGGCAAAAAAAAAAAAGTTTGTAATATTCCCGCAACTTGTGGCAAAATATAAAATATTCCATGTACTCAACATGCCTCTCAGCAAATAGCTTGGGGTGTCTACTTTCCAAAATGGGGTCATTTGGGGGGGTTTTTGTGCTATTTTGGCATTTTATGGCCTTCGAAACTGTGATGGGTAGTGAGGAGTGAAATCAAAAATTTGCACCCTTAGAAACCCTGAAGGCGTTGATTGGGTTTCGGGGCCCCGTGCGCGGCTAGGCTCCCAAAAAGTCCCACACATGTGGTATCCCCATACTCAGGAGAAGCAGCAAAATGTATTTTGGGGTGCATCTCCACATATAACCATGGCATGTGTGAGCAATATATCATTTAGTGACAACTTTATGAAACAAAAAATTTTTATTTTTTTTTTGTCTTTATTCAATCACTTGGGACTAAAAAAAAAAATATTCAATGGGCTCAACATGCCTCTCAGCAAATAGCTTGGGGTGTCTACTTTCCAAAATGGGGTCATTTGGGGGGGTTTATACTGCCCTGCCATTTTAGCACCTCAAGAAATGAGATAGGCAGTCATAAATTAAAAGCGGTGTAAATTCCAGAAAATGTACTCTAGTTTGTAGACGCTATAACTTTTGCACAAACCAATAAATATACGCTTATTGGCATTTTTTTTTACTAAAGACATGTGGCTGAATACATTTTGGCCCAAATGTTTGACTAAAATTGAGTTCATTAGATTTTTCTTATAACAAAAAGTAGAAAATCTCATTTTTTTTCAAAATTTTCGCTCTTTTTCCGTTTATATCGCAAAAAATAAAAATCAGGCAATCAAATACCATCAAAAGAAAGCTCTATTTGTGGGAAGAAAAGGACGCAAATTTCGTTTGGTTACAAAATTGCATGACCGCGCAATTACCAGTTAAAGTAGTGCAGTCCTTAAGCTGACAATTGGTCCGGGGCTGAAGTGGTTAACCACTACCCTACCCGCCCATAGTCATATGATGTCCGTAGATGAGATCTCCAATCCTGGGCGGGCGTCATATGACATCCTCGGCTTCCCGGTGGTATAGGGGGCCATGATGTCCGCCGGGCACCCGCAATTGCTCGTGACAGAGCAGGAACGTGGCTCTGTTTGTGTAAACACAAATTTGCGTCTTGTCAGGGGAGAGGAGACCAATCATGTGTTCATAGTATATAGGAACACGATCGGTCTCCTCCCCTAGTCAGTCCCATACCCCCCCCCCCAGTTAGAATCACTCCATAGGTAACATATTTAGTCCCTTGTTCGCCCCCTAGTGTTAACTCCTTCCCTGCCAGTGACATTTATACAGTGTTCAGTGCATTTATATAGCATTGATCGCTGTATAAATGTCAATGGTCACAATATAATGTAAAGTGTTCGATCTGTCCGCCGCAATGTCACAATCAAAACAGATCACCGCCATTACTAGTTTAAAAAAAAAGCCATAGATCAATAACCTATTTTGTTGGCGCTATAACTTTTGCGCAAACCAATCTTTTTTTTTTTTTTTTTCTTTACCAAAAATATGTGGAATACATATTGGCCTAAACTGAGGAAACTTTTCTTTTTTTTTTCTTTTAAATTAGGATATTTATTATAGCCGAAAGTAAAAAAAAAAATGTTTTTTTCAAAATTGTTGCTTTTTTTTTTTTTTTATAGCACAAAAAAATAAACTGCAGAGGTGATCAAATACCACCAAAAGAAAGCTATTTGTGGGGAAAAAATGTATTTGGGTACAGTGTTGCATGACTGTGCAATTATCATTCAACATGTTACAGCGCTGAAAGCTGAAAATTGGCCTGGGCAGGAAGGGGGTTAAAATGCCCTGTATTGAAGTGGTTAACCACTTCAATACCAGACACTTAGACACCTTCCCGCCCAAGCCAATTTTCAGCTTTCAGCGATGTCGCAATTTGAATGACAATTGCGCGGTCATGCTACACTGTACCCAAACAAATTTTTTATCATTTTGTTCCAACAAATAGAGCTTTCTTTTGGTGGTATTTGATCACCTCTGCGATTTTTATTTTTTGCGCAACAAACAAAAAAAGACCGAAAATTTTGCAAAAAAACAAGTTTTTCTTTGTCACTGTTAATTTTTTTTGTAAATAAGTGCGTTTTCTTCTTCAATGACGGGCACTGATAAGGCGGCACTAATGGGCACTGATAAGGCGGCACTGATGGGCACCGATGAGGTGGCACCAATTAGGGGGCACCGATGAGGTGGCACTGATGATGGGCACTGATAGGCGGCACTGATGGGCACTGATAGGTGGCACTGATGGGGCACTGATAGGTGGCACTGGTATGCGGCACTGATGGGCACTCAGGTGGCACTGATGGGCACTCATAGGCGGCACTGACGGGTACTTATGGGTGGCACTGATGCACACATATAGGTGGCACTGATAGGTGGCATGGATGGGCACTGATAGGTGGCATGCATGGGCACTGATAGGTGGCATGGATGGGCACTGATAGGTGGGCATGGGTGGGCACGGATGGGCACTGATAGGTGGCACTGATGGACGCTGATGAGTGGCACTGATAACACTTATGGGTGGCATTGCTGGGAATCCTTTTTTTTTTTACTTTTTTTTTTATTAATATGATGTGCCAATCAGTGCCCATCTGTGGGCACTGATTGGCATATTTTTGATTTTTTTTTTTAACATGTGGATGGCCATGGGGGATGTACCTGGCCATCCACATGCTGGGGGGCTTCCCTGGTGGTCCTGGGGGCTTCCCTGGTGGTCCTGGGGGCTTCCCTAGTGGTCTAGTGTGGGCATCTGAGGGGGGGCTGCGCTGATAAACAATCAGCGCAGACCCCCCCTGTCAGGAGAGCCGCCGATCGGCTCCCCTCTACTCGCGTCTGTCAGACGCGAGTGAGGAAAAGCCGATCAACGGCTCTTCCTGTGTACATCGTGATCAGCCGTGATTGGACACGGCTGATCACGTGGTAAAGAGCCTCCGCCGGAGGCTCTTTACCGAGATCAGTGTAGCGGTGTGTCAGACTGACACACCGCTCCACCGATCGCCGCGATGCGCGCCCCCACGGGCGCGCGGCGGCTGTTATCCTGAAGGACGTCATATGACGCCCAGTCAGGATAACGAAGCCACTTCCCGGACGTCAATTTACTATTGACCGGGCGGGAAGTGGTTAAACAGAGGTAGAGTGATGGTGGTTTCTAATCTGTTCAGTGCCAATCTAAAAAAAAATGTATGTTATTAAATGGCATTAAAGCAAAATTTTACCCACAACTTGATGAAAAATATTTTTTTTTGGCAAGGAACATGGTTTCCAGATTTATAATTATGCTACCAAAATTTGTGCGTGCTGTAAATTGCCTCCAGCATTGCTCCTGTTTCTTCTTGCCAGAGGCTGCCATTTTGCTGAAGCCCAGGGCCCCTGAGCAGCGCTAAATATTTAGGCTGTCAGCAATTCATCCTCTAGTGGCTCAGACTTTCGGCACAGTGCCAACAAGGGGGGAACTGAGCATGTGCAGAGTACAGTGTATTACTGGATTTTAAACCGTATAGGCAGTTATTTTTAATATTTTTTTTTACATAGCTATATCTGTACAATGGGCCAGCCTGAAGTGATCCAGCAGGACCTAATTTTCTGACTAAAGTTCTACTTTACTACACTGCAGTAATAATTTGGCATAGGGGAGTTTATTAAAACCTGGGATAGCCCATAAACTGCAGCAGCTGTGCATGACAACCAATCGGCTTCTAGCTTATTTTTCCACAAGCTGAAAATAGAAGCTGATTAGTTGCCATTTGCTCCAGATTCTGTTCCAGTTTTGATAAATGCCCCTCGTTAAATTTTGCTTTTAGAAGTGCTTGAGTAACGAAATAAGAAATGTAAATAAATATTTGATATGTTTTGGATTATTTCTTGATAGATTCGTCGGTTCAAAGCCAGTCAGGTTGTAATGGAGAAGGCCTCTATGCTTTACAACAAGTTCAAGAACATGTTCCTTGTTGGAGAAGGAGACTCTGTAATAACTCAGGTTCTTAATAAGTCTTTAGCAGAACAGAGACAGCAAGAGGAAGCCAATAAATCCAAGGATGCAGGAAAGAGAGGACCTCACAAGAAGCCAGAGAAAGAACCAAGCTCGGGTGAGTTTGACAGTGATGGTTTCCATATGTAGCAGTCTGAAGCAGGCAATGAATTTGAATTGTGTCAAATCCAGGCTCTTGTCTCTGCAGCATATTTAGATTAGGGTTCATTTACACGGCCATGTAAAAAAAACATATACAACCATTTTTATTTATGTATGTGAACACAGCTGCATTGTTTTCAATGGAGCCATTTATGCAGGTGCGTAAACATGCATGGCATTCAGATCTGTAACAAAATCTGCATCTAACATGCGTATATATGTATACCATTGAGAAAAAACATGACCGTTTTGTACACATTAAAAATTGACCTATTTACGCAGGATATGGATGTAGCCTAAAATTAGCTGAAATATTGTATCCTGATAGTCCCCTTAAGGCCTCAAACCTGTGTTTAGAGAACATTTCTAAACGTATGTAATTATTTTTGTAATGGTACCATTCACGTTATGTGTTTACCTGCAATAATTAGCAAGGTTCACTGATTCCTACTGTATTGTAACTGTACTGTCTACCCTCATGTTGTAAAGCACTGGGTAAACTGTTGGTGCTATATAAATCCTCTATAATAATAATAATTTAGGTGCGGTCAGTTTATCTGCATTTAGAGAAAATGGAATTCTGTGCATTCAGAATCCGATTAGAAACTTTATTCATGGCTAAACATACTTTAACGTCCCCTTTTCACACATGCGGACCGATCAGTTCAGTCATGTTTTTTCAAAGAAAAACGGATTAAGTTTTTCATCAGTTGCTCATGAGTTCTTTACATTCACTACCAAAGCAAAAACGGACCGTTTGTTCGTGTACATCCGTTTTTCGTCTGTTCCGCTTTTTTTAAAGGACGAAAAATAGGGCTTTGATCCGTTTCAAAAAATGGATGTTGACCGCTGCGAATGTAAATAAATGATCATCCGGCTGTCCATAGAGAATGTGTTGATATCCGTTTTTCATTCGTCCACAAATGGATAAATGGTCTGCATGTGTGAAAGGGGCCTTAAGAATGAAAGTGATCTGGGAGGCATAAAAGTTGTTTATGCAGAAGTGCTATTGTGAATGAAGTCTAAGACCTTGTTCACACCAGTGCGATTTGACAGTTCCAAATCACATGACAAGACTCACCCTATTGTCAGAGATGGAACTGTTCAAATGGACGCGACTCAGAAAAAGACTCCTGCACTTTTTGCTGATTTCATTGCAACTTGCATAGACTTCTGTTAAAGTGGTTGTAAACCCACTTTTTGGACTTCTACCTATAGGTAAGCCTAGAATAAGGCTTACCTATAGGTAGTGGAACTATCTCCTAAACATGCGCCGTTTAGGAGATATTTTACTTGTAGTCCGCCGAAAATTTCTACAGTGCATGCACTGGGATGAAACGAAACCAAGTGCCGTTTCTTCCCTAGCCTGTGTCGTTAGTCGCGGCTCCCATGCACAAGCGGTTTTGCAGTTAAGTGGCACATAATGGGCTAGTATGCGATGCATACTAGCCCATTATGCTTTTCATTTGCAGGCTGTAGCAGCAAGCAAAAGAGGAAGTAAAACCCATTAGGGTTTACTTCCTCTTTAAACGAAGTTGCAAGCCTCAATGAAATCCAAGGGGCAAATCATGCTTTAGCATCACGCAAGTAATGTGATTTCAAAGCTGCACCAAAGTCGTTCTTCCATAGTTTGTTTCACATATACTGGCTGTAGTAGAGTTGCACAATATGTTTCATGCTGTGTGACATTCTATCTTTGCATTACCACCATTAGACTTTCTTAAAGCCATATTAAGCCCAAAAACAAACAGATTTCAGCTTACCAATTCTATGTTTCATCTGGTGATCCTGTCGGTCTGTTTTTCAAAAGAAGCTCTCCAGCAAATGTATCCATTACAGGAATGAGACAAAACGATCTATCATTGACAGGGGTGCTTACAATGATCTGCTTTTATTTATGTAAAACATTTGTTATCCCAAAAGGAGGTTCAATAGAAATGACCCATCTGATTCTTACCCCTCAGTAGAAAGTGGAAAAGTATGCATTTTGGTGCAGAAACATGGTGATTATTCTATTTGTTTTCAATGTTTGCAGATACAAAAGCAGTTAATGGTGGCCGGGAAGCACAGGACCAAGCACAACAGAATGGAGACAGTGCTGAGGAAAATGATGGCAAAGACGACAAGACCACAAACCGGTAAGTATCAGCTAAATGGGTTTAGGCTGGATTCATACCTATACTCTTGTTTTAATTTGCTGTGAATGTATATGCATTGTAGTGTGTTGAGGCTTTGACCCATTCAAAGCATTAAAACACACAGGTGTGAATGAGCATATACTGTTTAATACAGATTAGTAGATTCATTTCACTTTTCTTCAAAAGCAGATTAGGTTTTTAGTAGATAACACTGATACAGCTGTGATGTCAGAACCATTGATTTATTTTTATTTTTTTTTTGGTCAGGTTTCAGTTACCCCCGCAAAAAAAAAAAAAAAAAAAACAGAAATTGCAGTTTTTGCAGGTGTACACCTTTATTTACATGTGACATCACCCTTTTATCTCTGTACCAAATTGTGGATAACTATTTAAAAAGTCCCCTGTAATACTTTTGCTTGGCTTCTCACCTCTAGGACAGTACACCTATGATAGCCAAATTGCCTACTAACTACTTGCATATTTTAGGGACTCCATTGGCAATAACTACGAATGTAGTTTCACTTCCTCTCCTTGGAGTCTCACTTCTTTTTTTTTTTTAAATCGTGCATAAGGATTAGTCTGACAGCTTTCATAAAATGTTTTTGTATTGTTTTTTTTTAAATTATAATCTTTATTTATTTTTCCATCGATAAACAATGTTTACATCCCATTTCAATAATAAACAGAATAGAAATGTCTTGTTTACGTACATGTTATTATAACAGAGCTTTATATATACAAACACATACACCTTAACAAAGCGCTATGTATTAAAAAGGAGAGAGCTGGTCATTGAGGCGACACTTCTTAAAAGAATACTAAATCAAAGCCCCCCCCCCATCTCTGCTATATTTCACTCCCTCCCCCTACTCCCCCCCCCCAACCCCTCTCTACTCTCCTCTCACTTTGTCTATATCAAGTGTATTCCCTCTATCCAAGGTCTCCACATCCTATCAAATTCCTTTACATTGTGTCTCCTTATAAAAGCAGCTTTCTCCTTCGGAAGGGTTTCATTTACTGTATCTATCCAATTTTTCACTGTGGGTGGCGCCTTTGATTTCCATCTCGTCATTATCGTCTTCCTGGCTTGATATAAGCCCCTCAATATTGCCACGGTTATACTCTTCATTTCTCCCTGTTTCTGCCTGTACCCCAAAATGCAGAGTTTAACTTCAATTTCCAGTTCCTTTTTAAATATTCCCTTAATACTTCTATCACCCCTTCCCAGTACCGGAAGAGCTTAGGGGATTTCCACAACATGTGGAGAAGGTCCCCCGACCCCTGGCACCTCGGGCAGCTATCATCAGGTCTTTTACCAAACTTGCATAACCTCTTTGGAGTATAATACGCTCTATTTAATAGCATAAGATGAGAGAATCTCTGTAAAGGCGAGACTGATATCACCAGGCTTAGTTCCAATATTTTCTTCCATTGTCCCTGAGGTATTACCCCTATATCCTGTTCCCATTTTTCTTTCACCTCCCCTAGCTTCTCTTCTCCTATAGTTTCTCTATTCAATAGTTTATATATTACTGAGATTAATCCTTTAGTAGATCCTAGCCCCCCAATGCGTTGTACCAATGGTAGATCCTCCCATATCAGAGACTGGTTTCTAAATTGGGCTTCTAGGGCATGGTTAATTTGAAGGTACTTGAAATATGTATTCTGGGGAATATTAAATTCCCTTTTTAACACCTCAAATTTTTTAATAACCTTACCCTCGTAAAGTTGACTCACTCTTTTTATTCCCCTATTTTCCCACTCCCTGATTTTTCCCATTATGCTTAATTCCTGTAGGTTGCTATTATTCCAGATTGGGGTGTACATATTGATCTCTCTATATTTCATCTTTTTTTTTACAGCTTTCCATATTTTACTGACCATTTTTATTGTTGGGTTCTTAAATCTAAACGACCCTGCCTCTAAGGTCTCTATTATAGTCTCATGCAGAGCACCCGTTAAAATAATTTTTCCATTAGGAGACCCCCCCCTCTTGGGCACAACATCCCGATAGTTGTAATTGAGAAGCTAAATAATACGTCTCGGGATTGGGCAGTGCAAGTCCCCCTTCCCCCACCGGGAGCTGCAATGTACGCAGTCGTATCCTTGCCTGTCCCCCCTTCCATACCAATTCCCTAAAGAGGCTCTCTACCTTGTCAAACCATTTTCTTGGAATCCATATGGGAGCGTTGTGAAGTACGTACAGCAACTGGGGTAGCCAAATCATTTTTATTAAAGAGCATCTGCCAGCTCTAGACAGTGGAAGAGATTTCCAAATCATAATTTTCTCCCTGAACTTCCCCAACAATGGTATTAAATTACTATACACATATTGATTGGGGTCTCTTGTTATCCTAATCCCTAGATATTTGAGGGAATCTACAACTGCTAATTTAGGACTGTCCCAAGTTATCCCTTCCCTCATCTTAGCTATCGGAAAGAGCTCTGACTTTGCCCAATTGATTTCTAGGCCAGTGAAACTACCAAACCTCTCCACAACTTTCATTGCTTCCTCCAGCGAGAATGTTTTTGTATTGTTAAATCCAGAATGAGTAAACCCTTCCTGGCCACAGCAGAACTCTCCATCTCACCACTAGGGTCTGAGAGAGACAGTGAAGCTGGTAGGCGAGTGTTTGAACTTGCCACCGTCTACTACAACTGTCTTTAGAATACCTGATTTGTGAGTGAGGTCCAGAGAGGCACTGGGATAGAGGTGAATGGGACAAATAACATCTTATAAAAAGATAATTGATGAGGGTATTGTATGAGAATGAACAAGTGAACATTTTTAGTGCTTAGAATTCTATCCACAACAGATCTAGAATCTGGGAGATTACCAGTTGGCATAAGTTAAACAGAGGAACTGGTCTTTTGCGCTGGTGTTTATGATCTATGAGGGAATGATGATCTAGGGCAGTGATGGCGAACCTATGGCACGCATGCCACAGCTGGCCCGCAGAGCCATATCTCTGGGCACGCGAGAGGGTACAGGACAGAGCCTAGAGGTCTCTCCTCTCTTTCAGCCCCCCTCTTTTTCCGCCCCCTCTCTCTGTCCCCCTCTCTCTGTCCCGTTCCCTCACTCTCACACCCCTTTCTCTCTGTCCCCCCCCTCTCTCTTAGCCCCCACCCCTCCCTCTCTCTGTTGCGTCTCTCTCGCATCCCTTTCTGTCCCTCTTCTCTCACTCTGTCCCTCCTCTCTCTCTGTCTCCCTTCCCTCTCTCGGTCTCCATCACACCCCTCTCTCTCTGTCACCTCTCTCACACACCCCCCCCTTTCTTTTCGCTCAGCCCCCCATCTCTTGCGAATTGAAGTGTTGGCACTTTGCAACACAAAACCAACGTATTTCAGTTTGGGCACTCGGGCTCAAAAAGATTTGCCATCACTGATCTAGGGAGCCTCTGTCTGGAAGCTGGATGTATTTGAATGGAAATCATAAACTATTTTGGTCATCTTTTAAGATGTGCTTACAGGGGGTCCCCGACTTACAAACATCCGACTTACAAACGACTCCTACTTACAAACGGAGGGAGACAACAGGAAGTGAGAGGAAATCTACCCCTAGGAAGAGAAATTCACTCCTGTAAGAGTTAATATGGGAAAAAGGTGTCTCCACTAATGCTTTATCACCAGTCCATGTTTCCCTAACAACCCAAAATTTTCAAAATCCAATTGTCATTGGGACAGAAGGTGAGGTGAAATCTTCTGCACAGGGGCACAGACAGCAAAACAAATGTTACAGGGGTGATAACCCTTCCCTATGTCCAAAAAGCTTAAAAATAGTTTTTTTTCTGGAGCTACACTTACAAAATGTACCTGTTCCGACTTACAAACAGATTCATCTTAAGAACAAACCTACAGTCCCTATCTTGTTTGTAACCCGGGGACCCCCTGTATTTGTTTTATTTTTCAAATTTACGAAATGTAATTCAGTTTAGCCGCTTAATCTTTATCCATCCCTAACATCACTTCCATAAATGGCAATTATACCAAATTACCATGCTTTTTAGTTTCTTAAAATTGCACTTTTCAACTTTAAATTACAAAATGTTAGTAAATATCCATGAACAAATTCATATTCAGCTTTTAACTTGTTTCATACAGGTCGCCGGTTGGATCGAAAGCGGCAGAGCCCAGCAAGCAAATAAGCGATGATTCAGCCTCTGACAACTAATACAGGAACAATTCTTACCTTTCTGAAGGAGCCGTTTGCCAGTCTTGCAACAAACCTATTTGACTGCTGAGAGTTTTAAGTACTTTTATATATTGGCATTTTGGTGTGTGACAGTTGTGTTTATGGAGGCAAGACATGTTACCTGGAGAGGAGTTATTCAGTGTTCGCTAGATTTCTGTCCTAGTTCCTCACCTGTTCAATTTAGTCCGTTAATATCTTCTGTGGTTAAACTACCTTCCTGTAACTTTGTGCAGACAGTTGAGGTGTATTATTTATATGGTTCAATACACTAAATCAGAGTTTAGCTTATGTGTCAACATATTTATGCTGTTTCATACCCCATCTCAGAACAGCTTATGTCAAGCAATGTTTCTTAAATGCGGGCATCGTTTGTCCTCTACATATCATTCAGTATTTACCTCTGGTGACAGTCACTTTATGGGCCTGTAATCAGAAAGTGTGGGGAAATCTCCCAAATGGGGCCACAGAAAACGATACAAAATACACATTCTAACCCTTAAGCAAAATATCCAAAACCTAAAAATTGGATAATTCATGTGTCCTTTTTAAAAAAAAAAAAAAAAAAAAAAAAACTGAAAGGTGCCCTTTTGGGGGTACTTGCAAAGCCGAGTTAGGAAGTGTTGAACCTTTTATCAGAGATGTTAGATGCTGCTGAAAACAGGTAATGAAGTTCACATTTCTAAATGTGAAATGACACTTGGCTTCTGGTAAGGTGTAGGTTATGAGCAGAAGGTATAAAAACAAATATGAGCAAAATATGAATGTCAGTATTCTTTATGGGCAATATAACAGTCAAAGTAGTGTTAGACTTTAGCACTGTTGATCTTCTTAATAGATGGAGATACGTGTGGCTTTACAAAGACACTTGTTTTTGCTTGAACATTACCTTCTGGATTCTCAAAGTTAAATATGTTAGCAAAGAAGCAGGAACCCATACCCCTCTGCTGAAATCAAGATGATCCGTTTATCATGTTGGTTTTGGGGAGGGTGGCTTACACACAGGACAGGTTGAATCCTCCTAAAAACTCATGATAAACATTTGTTTTATTATTATATTTGTATGCCCTGTGTTTTATTTGGGTACACATGACCAAAAGGAGATTGAAGTCTCAAATTTAAGTTCCCTACTTTGCTGTGCCACTTTGTGCATTCAGTTTTTCAATATAGTTCCGATTAGCATAAACCAGTTTTTCCATACAGTATATCTTTACAAAAGTAAAGCTGTACTCAAGTCATTTCAAGTTCTGCACAGTGTCATTGTTAACCAATACAGCCAGTATTTCTTCATATGATTTTGCTATATATTCATGGACCTGATAACGTAAACCTCTTGAGGGAAAAATGGGAGCCTGCCATTGATGACTTCTGGAAATACAACCTCCTTTGTGTACATTTTAGGTTACTGACCGTCAAGTATATGCATTCCTACTCTTAAAGCTGGTCGTTCACAGATTGATAATCCACACAAGGTTGATATTTCAGACACAGGAGCCTACACACATCGAAATTCATCCGGTCCATGGCCAGATTTACTTTCGTGATCAGAATACTTGTTCCAAGTCAGTGCCTAAAAAGTATTGACTCCATTGAAGGTGCACAATTTTAAAAAGTCAACAATGGCAGCTGCCGTATTTGTCACACTACAGGTTTTCTGTCAGGGTAAGGCAGTTTAATGCTTAGTTTTCTCATTTGAAGTACAGTACATGCACCAGTAGAAATGGTGCTTTGCACTCAGCTTGCAGTGTCCTTAGCAGTGAGGTAGCAACGCCTCTTCTGCTCAGCCTTTCTGCCTCTACAATGCAGTTGGGATACACTGAAGTGTGTTCAGTGAGTGCTGCCTCCTAGAGGAGAATGTGCAGCATATTACAGATTTCCCCATTTTTGTGTCCCAAGTGCATGCTAGGGGTGGGTGGGCTGAGGAGGACTGATGCAGCAGCCCAATTTTGTCACAACTTTTAAGTTTTGCTAGTACAATACGTTGACTATTTAATTTCCTAAACATGCTAATAATGGCACGTCTCATTTAAAGGGTAAGTTAACTCCAATGTCCTCCCCAGCATCTCTGACAAGCTACATACTCTACCTGTCCCACTAAACTGAGATCTTGGTGTGGGACCTGCTCGGTGCCACACAGCCTCATGTACATGTGTAACATAATAACCATTCATGCCAATGGTTATTATGGGACACATGGAGGTGCAGCCCACCATAGAAGCTCATGGGAGCAGGGACAGTGTCTAGGTTTAAATACGTTTTTTTTTTTTTTTAACTTCATTGTGGCTTTTTGCCACAAATTTGCTCTAATCCTTTTAGAATTATCACAATTCACTCCTAAATTGACTACATACCATTAGATTTAATGTAGAAGATCAACAGTTTACCATCTGTGTATAGTGTGAGTGTACTTAGTTGGATCTAATTTTAATAGATTGAGGTAGACCATTGCACGACACAGTTGGTGTAGCATTTGTTCTTATCCAAAACAAAATCTGTGTGACAAGCTTTGCCTAATGCTGTCCTTGTTCTCAATTCCATGTTTTGTTTGTGCATACAAGAATAGGTTATTTTTTTTTATTTTTTTTTCAACCAATGTTAATAAAGGTGATTGCTTCAGTTTTTTTTATTACATTTTTATGGTTGTATACTGTGCAAAGTAAGCTTGCTCTGTAAATATAATGCTGTGCCAGACATTTGTTGTGCTTTTGTATTGAAGGCTCCAATAAAACTTGGGGGAAAAAAAAATGACTTGTGTTTTACTTTCTGTGTGTTCACACACACTGTATGTTTGTGTGTGTGTGTGTGTGTGTGTGTGTGTGTGTGTGTGTGTGTGTGTGTGTGTGTGTGTGTATATATTAGATCCAAAAATAGGGTGGGTTACTTCCTCTGTTCCTCCATTTTTCTGGAGTTCAGTGTCAAGGTGGGCTTCCCAATATTCAGTAGAAAAGACGGGACACGTTCTCCAATGCAAAAACTTTTATCTAAATGCTCTTCAAGACATAACCATATAATGCTACTGTACAGTTATGAGCATACCATGCTCTTCAGGCTTTGTGCAACCATCTGCCAAAGACCTCATACTTTTATACCAACACCACAGGGTTTAACCTCACAGGTGTATCCCATTGCCACTCTAAATTTACCCTCCACAGACTAAATATAATGCTAATACACTCAATGTCTCCTATCCTGTGTGGTTTCGTTCAATCTGAAAAGAAACATGAAATTCACTCCTCATAATCTTTATAGATTGTAAGCTCCAAGGAGCAGGGCCCTCTGATTCCTACTGTATTAAAGTGTATTGTATTTATACTGTCTACCCCCCAAGTTGTAAAGTGGTCAGTAAACTGTTGGCGCTATATAAATCTTGTATAATAATCCCTATTCATTCCCTCGCGGTGCAGGGACTGCCATTCATTTATCTACCATATTTCTATATTTCTCTTGGTTTCTGTTTTAGTATCCTGTCACCCCCCACTCCTGTCCAGGTACTTCCTCCAAAACCATAAATCTCAGATCTGAATCTTTGTGTCCCTGTTCAAGAAAATGCCTAGAAACTGGCAATTCTGGTTGCTTGTGTCTGATGGTGCTACGATGCTGAGCAATCCTGTCCTTTTTTGCGTGGTCTCCCCAACATATATTCAGTTACATGGGCATGTTGAAATATAGATTACATAGGAGGTCTGATGTGTGAAAACCTTTCACCATGACCTTCTCACCATTACTAGGATGTATATAATGGTCACCTTTCATTATTAACCACATCAATACAGGGCACTTACATCCCCTTCCTGCCCAGACCAATTTTCAGCTTTCAGCGCTCACACTTTGAATGACAATTACTTTTTTTTTTTTTTTTTTTAATCTTTATAATTTTTTAACAAACATATTATCAAAATACAAAACAAAATCCTCTTTCACAACATTGATTTTTCCTCTACCTTTTCTCCTCCCCCCCCCCCCCCCCCTTTGCACACCAACCCTAGGGGTATCTTATGATAATGTCTATTTATACTAGTTCACTATTATCCCCATACAATGCTTCCGGTTCTTTAGTTAATTATCTCTGAAATGTATCTCCAGGACTTTTTAAACTCAATCCAGTCCGCCCACTTTTCTTCCCGGCCGATTGCTTGCTCCCCAATATCAGCTCTTTCCAGTTTTTGTTGTACGTTTACACGAGCTATCCACTCCCGAGTCTTCGGGCTGTCAGTGTCCTGCCATTTTTTCGGAATTACGTTTTTGGCTTCATCTAAGAAGATGGGGATTAATGATGCTTTATATTGCCTCAACGGGATCTCGGTCCCATGGAACAGAACCGTCCATGGGTCTTCCAGGATAACTTTCTTAGTTATTATTTTAATTAAATCTAGGATCTGTTGCCAGAATTTTCAAATTTTTGGGCATTCCCACCATATATGGGCCATTGTACCTGGAGTTCTACAACCTCTCCAACACTCAGGGGACTTTCCTTTTTGGTACCTGCTAATCTTATCAGAGGTTATATACCATCTAGATAAACATTTGAAGTTTGTTTCAACCGTTTTTATATCTAACTCGGGGCCATGTATTAGATTCAAAAAATTTTCATACCTATAGCTGCTACACCGTGTACCCAATTCCTCTTCCCATCTCTTGACGTAAGGAGGGAGACCTATCAACTCATTGTGGATCAATAATTTATATAATCTCGATATATTATTCTTAGCTGAGGTTCGCATACAAATTTTCTCCAGCTGTGTATAATCCTCGCCGTATCGAATTGGTTGTGGCAAGCTCTCAACGAAATGCCTTAGCTGGGTGTACCTCCATGCGTCAACAGACATTAATTCTGTGTCTAAACTCAAATCTTGAAAAGTGCCTACCTTACCCTCTATAATTATGTCTCTCAATTGTGCATTCCCTTTTTTAATCCAGTTTCCCCACACCTCCCTCCTCCCCGGCTCAAAAAAAACATTATCTTTCAAATATATTAAGGGGGAGTTGTACTTCCATTTCTTTTTCCTAAACAACCTATCCCATATCTTAAGTGTTTCCCTTGTCATATCATGTGCTTGCCCCCCAAGTGCTCGGAATTGTGGTGGGTTCCATATCTCATGTCCCAAGTTTCTATTACTCAACGTGAATTCAATATTTATCCATCTCCTATCGTTTCCCTCCTTTACCCATTCCGTTACTCATGAAAGTGCTATTGTGCTAAAGTATTTTTCAAAATCTGGTATAGCTAGCCCACCTTGTTTTTTTTCCTTTGACAATATCGTTGCTGCAATACGTGGCTTTTTATTAGACCATATGAATCTAGATATAATACCCTTCAAAGTTTTAAAAAAAACTGGAGGAAGTGCTATTGGCAACATCTGAAATTTATAGTTAATTTTGGGGGACACTATCATCTTCACTGCATTGATCCTCCCTATCCATGAAAGCTGTCTTATTGACATTTTTTGTGTTTCTTTTTTAATCTCATCCAGTAAAGGGAGATCATTTATTAAGTATATCTTCCTTAGAGTATCTGCCAATCTAACCCCCAGATATTTAATATTCTCCCGCCATGGGAACTGGAACTCCTTTGAAAGCTGTTCCGCCTCGCCCCTATTAATGTGGATATTTAAAATTTCCGATTTACTCAGATTAATTTTGAGATTTTACCGTATGTTTTTAGTACTCCCAGCAAATTTGGTATAGTTATCCTAGGATTAGCAATAAAGAAGAGCACGTCGTCTGCAAAAGCTGCTAACTTATGCTCCTCCCTACCCACCCTTATCCCCCTTATATCTGCGTTGTTTCGTATAGTAGAAAGCAAAGGCTCCAGGGACAATACAAATAAAAGGGGCCACACCGGGCAACCCTGTCGAGTTCCATTTCTCATTGTAAACGGGAGTGAGGATTTTCCATTAACTTTAACTGTGGTTGGTTATACAGAACTTTTATCCATTGAATCATTCTAGGGCCTATACCCATCGCCTCCAGTGTCTCAATCATATGTCCCCAGTCTACCCTGTCAAAAGCCTTCTCGGCATCCATTGACAGGAATAGACTGGGGACCTTCTTCATTTTATTGGCCTGGAGCAGAAGTAAAGCCTGTACCCCGTTGTCTCTCCCTGAATGCTAATTACTTAATCATGCAACACTGTACCATATGAAATTTGCGTCTCTTTTTCACACAAATAGAGCTTTCTTTTGGTGGTAATATGTTTATTGAAAATTTGATGATACAAACATGAAATGGTATACATAAGTGGTAGTATGCATCATCAATAAATTGCACAGCACAACTTGTGGTGACACAGGCATATCTGAAACAGGATACATGGTCTCAGGTTTAGAACTATGTAGCTAAAATCATGAGTAACATAAACCTAGGAAAGATTTTATATATATATATATATATAAAGTAGGTGAAGGGAGGGAATGTAAAAGATGATAGTAGGAGGGGGATGGGAGGAGGGTAAGAAGAGGAGAGGTGAAGGCAGAGGGAAGATGGGGAGAGAGTTGAAGGAGAGCACCAGAGCGTAAAAGAGCACCTGATATTATCACTGTATAATTCCTGTTTAATGACTTGACGATATTTTTCATACCATTGCGCCTAGGGGAGCCATAATTCCTGTTTCTTGGAGTACGAGGGTCTACCTCATGAAAGTACTGTCTCGTAAATGTAGTGATTATGTATTGTAAAGCGCTGCGTAAATTGTTGGCGCTATATAAATCTTGTATAATAATACTAATGCTGTAACTTCTGCACTGCATGGGATTTCTGTTTTCCATCTTCTGAAAATGAGTAGTTTGGTTGTTAGTAATACGTGAGTAGTGATGAGTCTGAGCTTGGGAGGAATCAATTCTATGGTTAGATTCAGGATGCCAAGTTGAGGGGTTAATATGATGGGATACTGCGGTATGTTTTGTTAAATTGTTTTCAAACTCTGACCATAGTTTCCTTTTATAGATGGACATGTCCACGTAATGTGTAAGAGAGTACCTGTGTAAGTGCACTCTCTCCAATAAAAGGAAGTTGAAAGTGGCTGAAATGTTGCCATCCGATGAGGTGTCAGGTACCATCTCATCTTTGTTTTTGTTTTTTTGTCAATTCCCAGAGGGAGGTACAGTTTTTATAGCTGTTTGCCATTGCAAGTCAGTAAACTGGGTCTGTAGTTCATGTTCCCAATCTTTAATGGGTTAGGATTTGTGAAATACAGCCTTTTCTTGTAGAGTATAAGAGGGAAGTCCCTTTGGAATGTGTGTTGACTGTGAAAAGGAAGTTCCATATTTTAATAGGAAGTGCCTTTTTCAGAGAGGAATGTGCTGCTAGACATTTTTGAAGCCTGTAGGTAAAGTAGTCTTTTGGGAGTGAATTGTATTCCTTCTGCATTTGGGAGAAGGGTTTGGCTATGTGGGTTGCCTGAGCAGATAGCCAGGTGGGTACTTTCAGGTCTGGAGATAGGAGTGGAAGCACAATCAAGGGTATTTGGACGATCTTGGTCGGTAGGTGTGACCATTTGATGTCGTGTAGAGTTTTCCATGCTTTGATGGATGCTCTAATGGTTGGGGAATATTGGTTTAAATATGATTGACCAGAGAGAGTGCTGAATAACCAATCTTTAAGATTGTTACCTGGTGTCAGGTTGTTTTCTATGTCGCCCCAGAGAGTGGTAGGTTTGGCGGACAACCAGTTGGGAGAGTATAGTAGCTAGATTATCTTTCAGATCGATGTATCCCATTCCCCCAGCAGATCTATGTTTGATGTGATTGCTCCTGGGTTTCTTCCCTTGCCACACGTAGTGACTTATGGATTGGAGTGAATGTATGTAAGCATTAGAAAGTGGTAATGGCAGTGTTCTGAATATGTATAATAGTTTGGGCAGAACTTGATTTTTTTTTTTTCAAATAACTTTTTATTGAAATTTAAAAAAGGAATATGTACATAACTTATGTATATCCACATATATACATGTGGAGGGCCTAAACACGGCCTGCGCTTACTAAATGTCAATTCAAAACATTTTAAACAGTAGTTACACTTGTTCAGCAACATGCTGAAAGTATCAAGTATCACACATAAGTTATCCATGTCGGTCCTCAAGGTTGAAGGAACCCAGAGGGCGAGATAGACATAACCAAGAGCATGTATCTTAAGAGGAGAGAGAGAGCGAGTGAGAGAAGAAGAGGGGGAAGGGAGAGGGCAGAGCCGGGGTCCCGTCTCTCGGCCTAGGGCTGGTCCTCATGGCGGTGCCATTCCTCCCAGACCCTATTATGCATTTCCAATCTGTCTTGTAGTCTGGCCGTCATCTTTTCCATGTTTTCTACATCCTTTATTCTAGTATATAGGTCTTCCTGGGAGGGGGGGTTTTGACGTTTCCAGTGAAGTGCTATCAGGGACATGGATGCTGTAATTATGTGTCTCAACAGCTTTTTGAGGGGTTTGGAGATCTGCAGTGATGTGACACCTAGCAGGAAGAGTTTTGGGGATAGGGGTAGCCGAGTTAGAAGGATCTGGGTACTTTCCAGAACGGTATTATTTTAGGACATTCCCAGTATACGTGCAAGAGGGTACCCTTGTGCTCCTGTCTGAGCTGGAGGGGTATATGGCGTGAAGGACATCTGGAGTCATGTACCAAAAGTACAATACTTTGTATGCGTTTTCTTTGTATAAAGTACAGTATGAGCTTTTCGCCGCCTGGGACCAGATCGCCTGCCATGTTGCCTCCGGTATTTCCTCCCCCAACACCCTCTTCCAGCGGAGCATATATTTGTGTTTGCCCTGATCGGCAATCGAGTAGGAATTGAGCTGCCGGTAGATATCGGATATCAAGCCTCTGCATGTTACCCCTTCCAGAACACTGCTCTCAAAGGGAGACGGCGTAGAGAACCGGAGGCCCGGGGCTGTAGACTGGGCATAATGCCTTATTTGCAGATATCCATAAAACACCTGGCGAGGTAAGTCATACTTTGAAGTTGGGTGAAAGTCAATAGTTTACGAGATCTAGGGTCAATCAGGTGACCGAAGTGGAAGAGGTCCCACGTGGCCCAGGGAAGAGACATCTCGCTTGTGAGACCTGTTGGCAGCTCAGGGTTGTATAAAAAGGAGGTTAGAGGTGAGTGCTCCGAGCTAAGCCTATAGATTCGGGAGAGCTTATGCCAGTGACTTAAGTAGGGACATTGATCCAAGGAGTCTATCGGGGTCTACCTCCGCCTTTGCACTTCAGAGTAGGCTATTAGGATGTATGGGTGCCAGCCATATCTTCTCTATCTCCGTCCACTATGTTTTCTGAGGGAACCAGGAAGCGATTGCTCGCAGTTGGGATGCTTGGTAATATTTCACCAGGTCGGGGAACGCGAGTCCCCCCTCCTGGCAAGAGGTCACCATCACTGAGCGTGGTATCCTATGCTTGTAGTTCCAGACAAAGTCCAGCAGATCTGACTGAAGTTTCCGTAGTTGTCCATAAGGGACCGGTATGGGCAATGTCTGGAATAGGTACAAGAGCTTGGGGAGGATAGCCATTTTTACCGTTGCTATTCTACCTAGGAGGGAGATTTGGTGGGACTTCCACTTCTGCAGGAGGTCCCTTATGTGACGGAAAAGGGGGGGGGGGGGGAGTTGGCTGAATAAAGAGATGGGTAGGAGGGTGTAATTTGGACTCCCAGATATTTGAGGGCCGTGGTCTTCCAATGGTATGGGAAGCATTTCTGTAGGTGTTGCTGCTCAGCGTCAGGTATGTTTATTGGGAGTGCCTCAGACTTGGACGTATTAATTTTGTACCCTGATAGTGTGCTGTACCTATCCAGCTCTGCATGTAAGTTTGGAAGTGATATTCTAGGCTGGGTGAGAGTGAGGATAAAGTTATCCGCAAATAGCGACAGTTTGAATTCCCTCCCCCCTGACTGGTATACCCCGGATATCTGGGTTCTTGCGGATAGATGCCGCCAGAGGCTCCACGCAAAGGGCAAACAGTAAGGGGGACAGTGGGCATCCCTGACGAGTCCCGTTTGTAATTGGGAAGGCCGGGGAGAGGGCAAAGGGGGTCTTGACCTGGGATTTGGGGTTTGTGTACAGGTGCTGGATTGCTCGCATAAAGGGTCCCCGGAATCCAATATGTTTCAGTGTGGCGAACAGGAAGGGCCAACCAAGGCGGTCAAAAGCCTTTTCTGCATCCAGGCTCAGAGCCAAGGCTGCCTGGTCCTCCCTGTTCGCCACATCTATAAGGTCAATGACCCGTCTGGTGTTGTCTCCTGCTTGACGGAGGGGGACAAAGCCCAACTGGTCCTTATGGACCAGGGAGGACAGTATTGTGTTCAGTCTCGTAGAGAGAAGTTTTGTGAAGGTCTTCAAGTCAGAATTTAGGAGGGCAATCGGCCTGTAGCTTGCGCAAAGGGAGGGGTCCTTGTCTGGTTTCAGGATCAGCGTGAGGAATGATCTCTGCATGTCCGGGTATGGGTGTTTGATGTAAAAAGGCGTTAAATAGCCTGCTTAAATGTGGTAATAAGATGGGAAGGAATGTCTTGTAGTACTCGTATGGCAGACCATCTGGTCCTGGGGATTTGCGCGCAGGCACTGATTTAATGGTGGCAACTAGTTCCTCTTCAGAGATGGGCGCATTGATGGAGATCTGAAGGCTGGAGCCGAGGAATGTCGCTATGTGCAAGGTATTGGGTTAGCTGGTCGGATAGGTCCTGAGGGGGAGGGTTATGGGGGATCTCAGGGCTGTTGTATAATGTCGTGTAGAAATTGGCAAAGGTTTGTGCTATGCCGTGGGGGTGGGAAAGAAGGTCACCCTTGCTGTTTTTTTATTTGGTGGGGTGTGGATAGATGTGATCGCTCTGCCAGTTTACGGGCCAGGAGAGAGTGGGCCTTATTTCCTTTGTCGTAGAAGATCTGTTTAAGTCTCCGCAAAGCCTTCTCCACTCTACCGATAGCAAGATCTTTGAGTGTTGTGCGGAGACAGATTATTTTTTTAAGGAGTGGTAGCGATGGAGAAGTCAGAGTCTTCTCTAGTGCCCTCAGTTCCTCCTCGGCCCGAACCCTGGCAGCCATTGTGTCCTTTTTCATTGCCGAGGCTAGTGCCAGGCAACGACCCCGTAGGACAGCCTTATGGAAGGGGTTATTCCGGGGGTGGCATTTTCCTGAAAGTACTGCTTTAGTGTAGTATCCAGCTCCACCTTAGAGGGGAGGTGTTGGAGTAAAAAGGTATTCAGCTGCCATGTACATGGTTTGCAGTCAGGGATGCCCAAGTTCAGGGTTATAAGGACTGGGGCATGGTCTGACCACAAAATCGGGAGGATTTGCGCTTTATCCGTAGCCTGGAGTGTTGCGTTATTGACGAACAGGTAGTCAATTCGGGTGTGTGTTTTATGGTGCACTGAGTAGAATGTATATTGTTTTTCCCCAGGATGGAGAGCTCTCCAGGAGTCGAACAAAGTGTACCTTCTAGTGAGCTGCCTAAAGAGTTTTGAGTCTCTGGCTGTTCTCGGTGAGTCACGTGCAGGGTTCAGTGTATGGCGGTCATGTACCGAGGAGTGGGACAAGTTAAAGTCCCCTCCAATTATTAGGCGGTCGCTGGGGGACCTAAACAGTCTAGCGAACACTTTGGTGAGAAAGTTGATCTGGTGGGTATTAGGGGCATACAGGATGCATAGCGTGATCTTTTGCGATTGCCAGAGTCCCCGAAGGATAATAAAGTGTCCTTTTGGGTCTATATATGACTCCAGGCACTGAAATGGGGTCCGCCGCTTGAGGAGGATGGCTACTCCTGCTCTTTTGTGGGGGTTAAACGCCTGGTATAGTTGGGGGTAGCTTCTGGAGGCAAATGCAAAGGAGTCTCCCTTATTAAAGTGTGTCTCCTGGATCATAACAATATCAGCTTTTGAGTGCCTAAACTCTGTGAGCGCCAGATGTCTCTTCCTGTTTGAGTTCAGCCCATGTACATTTAGTGACAATACCTTAGCCATGGTGATGGGTATGTGCAACAGTTACGGGTACTTATCTGGTCCTGCGGGCAAGGAGGTCCCACTCCAGTTTGTTGAGGTCGTTGACAGTCAGTGATGTCCTGAGCGGATGCCAGGCAGTCGCCCGGAGACGGGGGGTGGGGGGGGAGGAAGGGATAACATTAGAGAGAGAAGAAAAGGGGGAAGAAAAATGAGAACGTGTTAAGTTGGCATACAGTAATACTGGTAAACATTGCACAAAATATCCTCACGTCCTGCGAAGTGCAGGGGTAGGTTAGTTCCAGTAAGCCCGTCTGGTGAGCGGAGAGAACCACAAACCAGGTGGGCATAGGGAAGTGTCAATCGTGTCTACTCTGTGAGCAGACACAATTGGTCAATGAGGAGAGAAGGTCAGGAACCTTCGTTCTTCTCTTTTCAACGGAACTCTAGGGAGAAAACTACAAAGGGGTCGGTGAGCGGTAAGTCGCCTGCTCTCAGTGGCTTCTATAGGAAGCGCCCAATATGCTTTGTGGGGTAATAAGTACAGGAGGCCTAAGGGGGTATAAAAGAAATAATGCTCCTTAAGTTACATAAGCTCGGTAAGAAAGTGTGTACTTCTCGGCCGAGAGATGTGGGTATGAGGAACCCACTCTCGTCAGCCTTTCTTTGGTTTGGGGTTGTTGTGAGGGGGATCTTGGGTTCGAGCGCACTTGGTCGGAGGAACCTTCTGCCATGTTGTTGATGGAGGAGGCGGCGTGGCAACCAGGTCCCATTCTTGGAGCCGGGGGATAGGGAGTCCCATTGTGTCACAAAATGACTCCAGGTCCTCGAAGTACTGGCGACTGTCCTTCTTTGCGTGCTGTCAGGCTGAACGGGAAGCCCCATCGGTATGTTATGTCCTTTTCCTGCAGCAGGAGGAGGAGGGGTTGTAGCAATCTGCACTTCTGCAGTGTTATCCAGGAAAGATCTGGGTACAGTTGAATTTGCGTATTGTTGAAGATTACCTTTCTTGCTACTCGGGCTCTTCTCATCACCGCTTCCTTTAAAGGGAACGAGTTAACTTTGCAAATAACGTCTCATGGTTTTGAGCCCATTCCTTTGGGGCGCAGTGCCCGGTGGGCCCTATCCATGTCTATGGGGGTGTCTGGGGGGTCCCCCAGGAGGTTATTGAAGAGATTTTGCAGGGCTTCGTGCTGATTTCGGGGCCCTCCGATTCAGGGAGACGCCGAATGCGTATGTTGTTCCTGCGCCCCCTATTGTCCAGGTCTTCAACATAGCGCTGCATGTTCCTTTAAAGTATGCGATGGTCCGCTCCCTGCATTTGGGTGCGATGGACTGCAATTTTGGTTTCTTTTATCTGTTCTTCAGCCATTTCCACCCTGTCTGCCAGGTGCTTAAAGTTGGTCTGAAGTGCTTGGATTTCAGCTCGGCAGGTGGATTTGACGTCTTCAATTAATTGTTTAAAGTCATATTTCGTTTGGATGGCCTGTAAATAGGCCTGCCATGTTGGGGGTGGTTGGTCTTGGGGTTCCCTTGACTGTTGGTTAGGGGCTGGTTGGTAGCTGAAGGATGGTGTTTGGTAGGGATAAGGGGTTGCGTTGTGCACCTGTGCTGCAGTTGGGGGCTCCATGCCTCTCGTTCCCATTGCGTTTGCAGTGGTGGTCTGTTATCCAGTCCCCCCTCATCAACACAGTTGGGGGAGCTGACCGCCTGTGTATATGTGGTAGCAACAGCGTCATTGTGGTGGGCTTCTCCACCTGGTGCTCGAGGGTCCCCTAAGCGGGGTTGTCTTTGCAGGTTAGGCTGTGCTGGGGCCTGGAGGTGGGCTTGCTGGCCCTTGTGGTTCCTCTGGGTTTCGGGGGTAGGCCCGGGTTCTCGTGGGTGGCAGGGGAGGAAAGTCCTCGGACTCATCTGATGAGAATGGAGCACTGGGGGCCATTGCCGAGATCCCCGGATCAGATGCTGTCCGCAGGAGGCACGGGAAGGCCTCCGTGCATTGTGTGTAGGCCGCGCCTGTGAGGCCTGGTGGCATGGTCTGGAGCAGTGTGTCTTGTGGGCCTGCTAGCTGGAGGAGACTCACTGTGCCAGTTGGTGCGGATCGCTCGTCTGGGGACATCCATTCCGAAGCAGGGATGTTCGGTGTAGCCTGCGGGTCCCAGGTATCTGGCGGCGGAGGCCGCGTGGGATATGGCGCCGGCACCATTTTGGATGTCCCGCCGGCCGACATAGGCGGTGAGGTAAGATAGCCTCTGATGGTCGCTAAGGAGCCGGTTGGGAAGATCCCCGGGGTCTTGTGAAGTGGGTTCTCCGAGCACCACCCATGTGTGGGTGAGAGATATACCCTAAAGCAGGCCTTGTAGCTGTGGGCTGAGAGGGAGCTAGCGGCTCACACGTCCATACAGGTCGGCTTCCGGTCACGCCCCCAGAGAACTTGCATTTTAAATGCTGCGAGACGCCCTGACCAGGAGAATTCATGTTTGGATAATTTAGTTGTTTCTTTTAGAAACATTTCTTTGGCTTCGACATAGTTAGCAAAGAATAGACCTTTTGTGGATTTAGTAAGAGTGATACCTAAATATATAATCCCCCTGTCCGCCCAGGGATGAGAAAAGTTATTTTTAAGTAAGGTGCTAGTTACTGCATCTAGTCCTAGATCAAGTATATAGGATTTGTTTTCGTTCACCTTATAGTACGATATGGTACCAAATCTGTGCAATAATTGATGTACGAAAGCCAGGGGATTAGTGATCATAATTATCACATCGTCGGCGAACAGGTTGATTTTGTGTTCAATAAATTCTATTTTGAAGCCAGTGATTGACGGGTTTGCACTTTTATGTTCTGCGAGAGGTTCCATCATGAGATTAAAGATAAGTGGCAAAAGTGGGCATCCTTGCCGGGTACCATTAGTGATTCTTAATGGTTTGGATAGCATTTCAGAATTGTATACTTGGGCATTAGGGGTTGAGTATAAGGCTAGAATGCCTGACAGAATCGACCCCTGAAAACCAAACTTGCAAAGGGTCACCTTGAGATAGGACCAGTGGACCCTATCAAACGCCTTCTCTGCATCCAAGGAGAGGAGCAGAAAAGGCGTTCGAGACTCCTCAGCTTTGTGGATCAAGTTTATAATTCTACATGTGGCATTAAAAGTTTGTTTTCCTACCGTGAATCCTGATTGATCAACATGGGCATTAGGTTTAGTAATCTTGTGGCTATAAGTTTTGCGTATATTTTTCTATCAAGATTGAGGAGTGATATGGGACGAAAATTTTGCAGAGAAGTGGGGTCCTTCCCCGGCTTCGGTAGAGTGATGATCAATGCATTTAACATTTCTTGTGGGAGAGAGGAACAGGCAGCATCATTGCACACTTTGGACAAAAAGGGTGATAGTACATTGCTGAACAGTTTGTAATATTCGCCCGTGAGGCCATCTGGGCCAGGTGATTTGTTAGCTGGAAGGGCAGCTATGATTGTTAATATTTCTTGTGTTGTGAAGGGAGCATTAAGTGTAGTGAGTTGTTCTTGTGTTAATTTGGGTAGGTCAATTTCTGCTAAGAATGCTTCTATTTCGTGTGGAAGGTTGTGTGGTAGTAGGATCATCTTTCAGATTGTACAATGTACTATAATAGAGGCTGAATGCGTCAGCAATAGCTTGTGGTTCTAGTAGTTTTTTACTGTGTGGTAGGATGATAAAGATGTGAGATTTTGGATTTGGTATAATGTCCTTTTATTCTTTTGGCCATTGCTTTTCCTGCCTTGTTGCCTGTGGAGTAATGTACGGCTTTAAAACATGTTTGCGCTTTTTCAAATGTGTCCAATAGGTGTGCTCTCAGCTCCTGTCTAAGGCGGGTCAGTTCAGGGTCTGGTGAAGTTTGGTTTCGTGCCTCTAAATTTTTTTTAATAGAGTATCTGTGTTCTCTTCCTCCTCTCTCTTGCACAATGATCCCCCTTATGAGCATTCCACAAAGTGGTTACGTTAGATACAGTCCCTTCATTCAGCTTGAAGAATTCTTCTAGGTTTTTCTGGATAAAGGCAGAGTGTTCTGGCGAGTGTAGGATCTGGGCATTGGCTCTCCAGATCAGTGGGTGAGATTTGGTTGGTATGGCCTCTGTTGTTATGGTGACGGAGGCGTGGTCCGACCACGTTATAGTGGATATATGCAAATCAGTTATTTGGGTAAGAGCCATTTGTCAACCAAGAAAAAGTCAATGTGTGTACGAGTTGTGGCGATGGTAGAAAAAGGAGTAATCCCGCTCAGTGGTGTGATGACATCTCCAAACATCATATCTGTAATTTGTCCTAATGAAGGTCCCAAAGGGGGATGAGAGTCTGCTGTTGCGGTATCGATGGTGTTGTCTGGTACCATGTTGAAATCTCCACATAAAATGAGGTGGCCATGTCGGGAAAGCATTAATCCTTCTTTTTTTTTTATCAGCTTCTTTAGGAGACAGCATGGATTCATGAAAGACAGAAGTTGTCAAACAAACCTGATTTCTTTTTATGAGGAGGCAAGTAAAACCTTGGACAGAGGGGTGGTGGTGGACGTGGTATACTTGGATTTTGCAAAAGCGTTGAATACAGTTCCATACACACGGCTCATGTAAAGTCTACAGGTTTGGAAATGGCTAGAAAACTGGCTAAAAGACAGTAGTGGTTAATGATTTTTACTCTGAATGGTCTAAGGTTTTCAGTGGTATACCCCAAGGTTCAGTACTGGGACCTTTACTTTTTAATATCTTTATAAATGATATTGGGTCTGGGATCAAAATTTCCATCTCTGCAGATGACACCAAGCTATGCAGTGGAATAACGTCCTTACAGGAAGTCTCCAATTTACAAGCCGACATCAATGCTCTGTCTAATTGGGCGACCATGTGGTAGATGAGGTTTAAAGTTAATAAATGTAAAGTTACGCACTTGGGGACTAAGAATATCCATGCATCATACATACTAGGGGGAGTACAACTGGTGAGGATCCATAGTTGAGAAGGCTCTGGGGGGGGGTTTGGTAGATCATAAGCTCAATAATAGCATGCAATGCCAAGCTGCGGTTTCCAAAGCGAGTAAAGTCCTTTCTTGTATTAAGAGAGGTATAGACTCCAGCGAGAGATATAATTTCTCTCCCCCCCCCCCCCCCCCCCATTCAAATCATTAGTAAGTCCTCATCTGGAATATAGAGTTCAGTTTTGGGCACCAGTTCTCAAAGGATATTGGGGAACTGGAGAAAGTGCAGAGAAAGGCAACCAAACTGATAAGAGGCATGGAGGAGCTCAGCTATGAGGAAAGATTAGAGGAACTGAATTTATTCACTCTTGATAAGAGGAGATTTTTTTTGGGGAGGATAAATATGATCAACATGTACAGATATACAAGGGGTCCATATAGTGAGGTGGTCAGGCGTTCTATGAGCATAAATTACACATCTCATTTCTCAACCACCTATTACACTTTTGAAGACCCTGGAGCACCAGGACAATGGAATTGCTCAGAAAATGACCCCATTTTGGAACGCAAACACCCCAGCATATTATCTGAGTATTTTGAATAGCTCATTTTCTTCTAGAAGTTTTTGGAAAATGTGTGTAAAAGGAAAAAAAAAAAAAAAAAAAATGAAAAGCCTTTTTTTTTCTTTTTTAACACAAAGTTGTCAATTTATAAGTTATTTCTAACACATAGCATGTATAGAGCAACAATTACACCCCAAAATAAATTCTGCTACTCTTATCGAGTACGGCGATACCACATGTGTGAGACTTTTACACAGCCTGGCCACATTCAGAGACCCAACATTGAAGTATTACCTTCTGGCGTTCTAGGAGCATAAATTACACATCTCATTCCTACCTATCACTCTTTTGAAGGCCCTTGAGCACCAGGACAGTGGCGTTACCCACAAAATTAACCCATTTTGGAAAGCAAACACCCCAACATATATTCAATGAGGCATGGGCTGCAGACAGGTACTCGGGTACTCCGATGGCCTGGTTGACAAGTACTATGTATACATTTAGTGATCAGCTGTGAAAATATCACAGCCAATCACGTGGTAAACAGCCAATGGCTGTTTTCCAGCGTCGGTGACAAGCATAGTTCCCAGGAACCCACTGCCAGCGACATGCGTGCATGTGCCGTGGAAAGTGGGACGGTACCATCTGTGATCGGCTGTGACATCACAGCCGATCAAGTGGTAAACAGCCATGCCCAATGCCTGTTTCCCCACAAATAGAGCTAGTTTTCTATTTGTGGAATAAGATAAAAATTTAATTTGGGTACAGTGTTGTATGACCGCGCAATTGTCATTCAAAGTGCATCAGCGCTGAAAATTGGTCTGGACAGGAGGGGAGTTTAATTGCCCAGTAAGCAAGTGATTAAACAGATTATATACCCGACATGGTATCTGGTGTATTGCACAAATAAACCAATTGTATTGGTTGCCTCTATACGAGTGATCAGGGACTATAACTTGGTGTAGCATCACCTATAGCAGTTCCTATAAACCAGTCAAGCCTATCCTGCAACCCACAGCAATGTCATGTTCACTAACCAGGAAGTTCAAGAGACTGAAGAAAAGAAGAATTCCTGTGGTTCCAATAGTACAGTTTTCTGCAGGGGGTGGCTGGGACTGGTGCCTCGCAGGAACATAGTCAGACTTGCAGATGGGTCCATTCAGGCCGCAGGCAAGATGGTTCACAAACAGGCAAAAGATTGGTCCATGCACTAGGCAGAAATGTGGTTAATAAACAGGCCAGAGTTAGTACAGGCAGAGGCTGCACTGGTGTGGCAGTGATCAGGAACATTGTTGCTGGCTGCACTGGTCTGGGGACTAGTGTGGCAGAAACAATGCTGCTGACTTAGACTTTTGAGGTGACACTGCAACTGATGTGGCGGTAATTAAGGATACTGACAATATACTGCTTTGTAGGTGATCAGAGATAATGGCTGGCAACAGTGATATCAGAGCAGCCAGCCTTGTCACCACAGTGGGGAAAAAAAAAAAAAAAAAAAGTCTTACATTCTAGTAACACAGCACTACTCTGAATTGCTTGTACAACCACAATGGCTGTATAAGCAATTGTTTGACAGTTCTCCGCTACATTCCTACATCCATTTAGAATTGCCGTGATAAAATGTGATTTTTTTTTTTTTCCCAGTTTTTAGAACAATGTGATTGTTCAGTGATCACATGGTAGAGGGCCAAGTACCACTTCCCTATACCATGGGATTTCTGTAGCCAGAGTTCACAGTAGTTCTGAATGTCAGCCATCTTTGCTACTGGACATGCGATCACATGGTACAAGGGCAGAGAGCAGCCACTGCTTGGTACTCAAATTGGTGATCTACTGTTTCAGTTGGACACAATCGCACCAAAGCAGAGGTGTGTAGGTGTGTGTTTTCCAGGAGACAGAGCACTCACCTCCATCCCCTGACTGGGGTGGCACCATGCAAGAACAGCCAGTGATGTCACAAAGAGACAAAGTATTCTGGCAGCAACCATCTTAACCATGTGTTTACAGGGCAGGCAAACTACAAGTCGCACTGGGGAGCCTGGGACTGAAGCTGGCGGTTCAGTCAGCTTATCATAGAGATGACTGAGGACCAGAATGTCCCTGATCATCTCTATAATCCAAGAAGCCTTAAGCAACTAGTAACAGACCCCCAGATCTCTCAGTAAAAAAAGTACCTGTTACTGCCAATACTATCACAAGGGATGTTACTCATTCCTTTTGATGGCAATAAAGTTGATTAACCGCCTGCTATATGATGGCCAGGCAGCGCGGCTCTCATTCTGGGAGGGTGTCATGACGCCCTGCCCTTTAAACAGGGAATGCGCATGATCATGTGCATGCATCCCAGTACCTTCGGTGGCGGCATGTCACAGAGACACCACTCGCCACGGGGGGGGGGGGGGGGGGGGGTAAATGAACAGCCATTGGGCATGGCTGTTTACCCCGTGATGAAGTCACAGCCGATCACAGAAGGTACCACCCCACTGTGCACAGTGCATGCGCGAGCACGCACATCAGTGGCTACGTGTTCCCAGGAACACTGCTCGTCACCGACGATGACAAACAGCCATTGGCTGGCAGCTGTTTAGCATGTGATCCTTTCACAGCCGATCACTAAAGGTAAACACAGAGCTGGAACTAGCCGTTATCAGCTCTTCTCTCCTCACACGTTTCCAGTGTGAGGCGAGAAGAACCAGGAGCAGTGAGTTATCGATCTGTGTCGTTATTGTACTGCACCAAGCACAACAACATTTGTCCCATTGCAAACCCCCCCCCCCCCCATTGTCATCTGTCACCCAACAGTCACCCCATAAAGTGCACCTGTCACATAAGAGACTGCCATCAGTGACCACCTGCCACCCATTGCACAGCCCATCAGTGACCGTCACCTGCCACACAGCCATCAGCGTCATGTCCAAAAGAGTTTACAACAGTGAGGAGGTGTTCCAGATCCTCTCCATGACTGATGAGAGCAAGGGGAGTTCTCATCAGATTCTAATTCTGATTCCGAATCAAATTCGGAATTTGAACGGATTGAGTATAGTGAATCAGCAAATGATTTAGCGGAAGAATGGGTCCCTCCTAAAAGGGCACGGCCCTCTGGAAACCAGGATTATATTCTCAGGCCCAGTACCAGCGCTGCCGCCGGGGATAGGCCTCAGGAACAAATGCCCATTACCAGTGCTGCCACGTCACGCCTGAGTACCAGCACAGGAAATTCAAATCCCCCAACTACTGGAGTGTCACGTCCCCCAAGAGCCAGTGCCTCTACATACATGCCAGGTGGTCTTGCCAACCCAACATGGCTGCCATCCGACTCGGGATCACCAATTATTCCACCTTTCACAGCCAAGCCAAGTGTGCAGGCCAACACCCAAAATTTCTCAGACATTGATTGCTTTCATCCATTTTTGCCTGACACTTTGCTGCAATTCATTGTGGACCAGACACATTTATATGCCAAGCAGTATATTGCCAACAACCCCCAATCATCATATGCCCATCCGTTTGAGTGGAGAGATCTGAATTTGGAGGAGTTCAAATTGTTTATGGGCCTCACCCTAAACATAGGGCTTACAAAAAAAAAAAAAAAAAAATTAAAAATGAAGGACATGCCTATTGGTCCACCAACCCCATCCACAACATGCCCATTTATTCTGCTGTAATGGCCAGGTCCCGATACAAAATGATAATGGGCTTTCTTCATTTTAGTGACAACACCCGGTGTCCTCCCCGCAATCATCAAAATTACGAAAATTTATATAAAACTTCACCCACTGATACATTTCTTGCGTGATAGGTAGGAATACAATTCTGTGTGTAATTCATGCTCCTAGAACACCTGCTTGTATTCACTGCATGTTAGAAAAAGAATGTTCAAAAGACTACCGTATTTATCAGCGTATAACACGCACCCCAAGCTTAAGAGGGCATTTTAAAGGAAAAAAGTTTTAGGAGGGAAGTTTAAGGGGGGGGGGGGGGGGGGAATACACTTACATTTAAAAGCCCATCAATGCAGCCTTGTCCACGATTGCAGAATAATCAGCGCCGTTTGCAGCCTTGCCCACGGTTAAAATTTCCCGCCGCCGAGACTGAGCGAGCGACGACGACCGAGCTCTGCTCGCAGTCCCGCCTCCCTGCTTTTTCTGGAGCGAGCGCTGCCGAAAAAGCCTGAGCCGACTGTACTGTGTGCTCGGCTCACAGTCCCACCCAGTCTGGTGGCGCTCATTCTTATTCAGCTCACAGACAGTGGGGATCAGCGTATAACGGGCACCCACAACTTCCCCCCCGATTTTAAAGGGGGAAAAAGTGTGTTATATGCCGATAAATACAGTAATTATGCCTCATAGAATATATGTTGGGTGTTTTCTTTCTAAAATAGGGTAATTCCACTGTTCTGGTGCTCCAGGGCCTTCAGAATTGTGATCGGTAGGAATGAAACTAGATGTGCAAGTTAAGCCTTTAGAATGCCTGATGGGGCTCCCTGCATGTCGGGCCTCTGTATGTGACCAGGCTGTGTAAAAGTCCCACACATGTGGTATCACCCTAGTCGGGAGGAGTAGCAGAATGTATTTTGGGGTGTAATTGAAAAGTATGCATATGCTGTGTGTGAGAAATAACTTATGCTAAATAAAAATTTCAAGCACCCACCGTATTTGTGTGCAAAGGCAGACATTAGGTGTTTGCACCACAAATAGAATAATTTCTCTAGCACCAGACAAGCATGCATCATTTTTTAACCGTGACAAGTTGGGTATCTATTTACTCAGAGTAACATCATCATATATTTTACCAAACAACTGGGTACTATTGTGTTTTCGTGCATTAAGATTCACTAAAGTGTATTTCTTCCAGAAAATTTTATTTTTCAAATCCGCTGAGCAAATACTGTGCAACATAAAAAATTGCAATACCATCCTCTGGTAAAAAAAAAAAAAAAAAAAGAAGAAGAAGAACACACACGTATATATTCTTATTAGTAAACTATAGTGTAAAGAATTACTGCACTACCAAAGCTAAAGGCAAGCTGCTAGCACAAAAATATGACCAATTGTATACAAATACAAGTGAAAAAGTGCAGTGCCGAGTAAACGTGTACATATAAGTGAAACACAATATGTTGAAGTTAACCACTTACTATGAGATCACAAAAACAGCGCTCAAATGGGATCATGAAAAGAGTTTATTTGTAAGACTGCTCTAATGTCAAAACAGAGCAGAACAGAAAACAGTTGTAAAAGTTATAAGGTGAAACCAACATTTGAATATAAAAAGATTACAGCATAGCACCATACCGCCTCAGGTCCTGATGGCTGGGGATGTGTCAGGATGTTGCAAATCTCACACTTGGTTACAGTGTACAGGGACAGGCTCAACACTCCATGTACAGGACAAGCAGATGGTTTCGACCTGATGTCATGGAGGGGGAGAGAGGAACACTCTCCTTGATGGTAAAGAAAAAATCCGCTGGATGCAGAGAGGAAGATGGAAAGGACAGCAGTGTGCTGTCCTATACCTTCTGAGCAGTCAGAGCTTGAAGTGTCCCACGTCTCACTCCGAGGAGGGAGAAGACATTCGACCTAACACCCGGAAGGAGACAAACACCACCGCTGGTCTGGAACGTAAGGCGGCTGGGCGCGCGCTGCTGGGGTATCCAAGGCGACCGTGACTTACTAGTTTCGCGCGCATGCGCTTTGTCAAAGTCACGGGAGCCATAGCAGAAGCAAGTTTTAAAGATGAAAGGGCGCCAAAAGACGGGGAAAGGAGGAAGCGATGTGAATAGCAACATCCGTTCATCACCTGTCATCACTACCCATGCGATATAATTGTAAACATAGGACATAACAATACACATTGTTATTTGTTATGTCCTATGTTTACAATTATATCGCATGGGTAGTGATAACAGGTGATGAACGGATGTTGCTATTCACATCGCTTCCTCCTTTCCCCGTCTTTTGGCGCCCTTTCATCTTTAAAACTTGCTTCTGCTATGGCTCCCGTGACTTTGACAAAGCGCATGCGCGCGAAACTAGTAAGTCACGGTCGCCTTGGATACCCCAGCAGCGCGCGCCCAGCCGCCTTACGTTCCAGACCAGCGGTGGTGTTTGTCTCCTTCCGGGTGTTAGGTCGAATGTCTTCTCCCTCCTCGGAGTGAGACGTGGGACACTTCAAGCTCTGACTGCTCAGAAGGTATAGGACAGCACACTGCTGTCCTTTCCATCTTCCTCTCTGCATCCAGTGGATTTTTTCTTTACCATCAAGGAGAGTGTTCCTCTCTCCCCCTCCATGACATCCGGTCGAAACCATCTGCTTGTTCTGTACATGGAGTGTTGAGCCTGTCCCTGTACACTGTAACCAAGTGTGAGATTTGCAACATCCTGACACATCCCCAGCCATCAGGACCTGAGGCGGTATGGTGCTATGCTGTAATCTTTTTATATTCAAATGTTGGTTTCACCTTATAACTTTTACAACTGTTTTCTGTTCTGCTCTGTTTTGACATTAGAGCAGTCTTACAAATAAACTCTTTTCATGATCCCATTTGAGCGCTGTTTTTGTGATCTCATCCTTGTTTGAACTTTTTCCTCTGAAAGTTAAAACAGCTGCCTGGGGTCTGAACCTATTCCATTTTTGAAAGTTGCCTAGATATCTGGTGAGATGGGACTGTTTTCTTGAGCGCACGAAACATTTGTGTGTTTGTTAACCACTTACTAACCGGCCCATAGACGAACGACGGCTACAGGGCGGTTCGATAACTCTGGGAGGGCTTACATTGACGTCTTCCCAGAATCCCGCTCTCGCACGCACCCGAGAATATCCGTGACCGCCAGGTCCGGAGGACCCGGCGCATCACAGATCACGGTAAACGGCCGCTGGCCCAGTTTCCTATCCATGCCCGTTTGACTCACTGCCGCTGACGTGTCCACATTTTTCGATAAGAGTAGTGTGTCACAGAACATTTTGCACATTTATGTTTGTATGTATACTCATTTAACTTCAACATATTGTGTACACGTCTGCCCGGCGACCCGCGATCGCAGCGAGGAGAGGCAGAATGGGGAACTACCTATGTAAACAAGGCGATTCCCCGTTCTGCCCAGTGACATGACAGATCTACTGTCCCCAGTGATCGGGAGCAGTGATCTCTGTCATGTCCCTAGTAGCCCACCCCCCCCCCCCTACAGTTAAAACACACTGAGGGAACATATTTAACCCCTTGATCGCCCCCTAGTGTTTACCCCCTTCCCTGCCAGTGTCCTTTTTACATTGATCAGTGCATTTTTATAGCACTGATTATTGTAATAATGTGTCCCCGAAAATTGGCCAGTATTTTCCTTTGCTGCCCAAGAAAAAAAAAAAAAAAAACCTTTTACTCTAGAGCTGCAAATGTTTATGTACGTGTTGTCTGATGGACTTGGATCACAATGTTTGCTGGCTAAAAGGACTTATTTTACAACTCTCACACCACTTACTTTACATAGAAGTACAATTATATAGTAGAAAGTTCGATTTAATCAGCAGTATTACATCAGAACTCCAATTCTGCTTAGTACTGTGTGCTACAGTAGAATGTTTAACTGTATACTTTATACCTAGAAAAGAAAACCCATAGAGATGTTCTGTAAGCATGCAAATCTCCACTTCTTTGATTACAGTCTGCAGACTTGTAAAGTTCATATCCTGTCCTTGGCATTTATCTTTGTGACCTTTGGTGTGCAGTTTATTGCTGCAATGTTCTATTTTTAATTAAACGTTCCTGGGTCAACATATGCATATGCAAGAAAGTCTCCAAGTTTATTGCCCTCGCTGTCATAGTGAAGCATCTTAAAGCAAACATCACAGAAGAAACTTGGGTCATCTGGTGCAAAGCTGTCACTTTTTGTCACCCACCTAAAAAGGAGAAAAATGAAACCTTAAAAACACTTCATTACTACATAACTGGCTGCTGTAAATACAATCTTGCCAATGCCTTAGTTTCCACTCAAACACTGAGAACAAGTTAAAAATATGTAGATAAAAATCACAGGCAATATGTATGGGATGCTGCCATTGATGGGGAAAAAAAAAAAAAAAAATACTAAATTGCTTGAATTGTATATGACAAATACTTTCAATCACAGCCCTGGAATATGTACACTGTAAATTGTCAGAATGAATGTCTATGCTCATTGCATAAGTGGAACAACTATGACAGCCACCGTAGGATTTTCCTCTATGCCGGTCCTGGTGACAACCCAAAATTTGGAATTTACTTTCACTTACAGCGTTAACAGTAAACAGGACAATTAGATAGGGCCAAATGGAGATACAGAAAGACAATAAAAACCTGATAGGATTTCTAATCCCTCTTCACTATATCCAAAACTTAATAAAAAAAATACAGGTTTGGCCTTTAGGCTGCATTCATACCCGAGCGTTTTCAGCTCATACAACGCCTGAAAAAAAACTCCCAACAAGCAAAATCCCACTCATTTCAATGGCACCTGTTCACATCTGAGCATTTTGTCACCTGAAGCAAAAAGCCTGAAAAACACCCCAAGCTCAAAAAAAGAACATGAGCTTCTTTGGAGCAGATTACAGGTGTTTTTCTGCATTCTACATTGGTGACCTGTACAAAATCACGTCAAAATTGCGCGACTTTGAAACGCTCAGGTGTGAATGCAGCCTTAGTTATATGTTAAGGCTCCACAGAGGCACTGAATATAGAATTGTGGCATCTGGGCTAATGAAGAATGCCTTGTGGGATCAGGACCAGATAAAGTGAATGTGCCTACAGAATTTGGCAAGGTGAAGTTTACTGGGCCCCTTGGATCAAAGTGTTTGGAAGAGCATTTAGCCAGCCACCTCCATGCACCATTATTTGTATCCACTGTAAGTAAATATCCCTTGATAGAACATTTAAATAAAGAATGAGACCACCAAATACAATCTTTTGGATATCTCCACAAAAGTCCCCCATCAATGTCTCTTCTATTCAGATTAAGAGTTCTGAATGCACTCGGACTTTCCTGAGTCAGTGCTGGGAAAAGCTTGCATAAGTACTGGAGCCAGAGACTGGACTCTGGACAGAACATGATTTTAAAAATGTAAAATAAAAAAAAAAGGGGGCGCAAAAAAAAAAAAGGGTAGCAACACCAGCTTAAATACACCGGTAGTTCCCCTTTGCATTGCAGTTCTCCTACCAAGGACAACAGCATACCTGCAACACACCAGACTCCCTGCAAAGACTGCTGGAGAATCTCCACCTCGCTCCCTCACTACAGCACTCAGAAGTTTTGTGCTACCACGCACCCCAGCCCGCTTGCCGGCACAGTCTTACTCAGCGACACACTTCGCCACCCACCGGGACCACCCTCTGCTCGAAAAGGGACCCCTGCTCGCTATCCGGAAGAAGTCCCTCTTTCTCCAACCAGAAAAGGGACCCCTGCTCGCTATCCGGAAGAAGTCCTCTTCTCCAACCAGAAGTCCCGTACCCCACGTTGAACTTTCAACTATATTCTTCTCTCTGCCGTTTTTTTTTCCCCTCGCTTGTGTCTCTTCTAGGTACCCGATGAACATTTGTCATCATGCTTCCTGGAACCCTACACCAGCCTGAAATGACAGTCGTCAGTACAACTCTGCAAGCAGGTTCCTGTACCCCACACCCCAAACACCTCATCGGTTCCTAGATGTCTGCGGCTGGGTATGTACTTTGCACACTCAGCAAACAAGTCCTGGACACAAGTCTGCCTCTCCAGAGGCCCCCTAAGGCTCAGTCACCACTGAAACCACCAACCCAACACCATGTTAATCATCATATTCCCTTTGTACTTTACCTTGCTGACCCTTTTTTTTTTATCCCTCCTCTACTGGTTGTATACCCCCACAATGTATACTAGTTGGAAAACTTTTGGCACCCTGCGCTCTCCGCGGGGACAGTCCCCCGGTGGGGAGCACAGGATTCTCAAACACTGCGGTTGCACTAAATTGCTACACTGTATTCTTACTTACTTTGTTGCACCATTCCAAGTAATAACATGTCTCCTCGATTTCAACCTACCCCCCCTCACCACCTTCCCGTTCCAGTCACCCCCCCCCCTCCCCCTCTCCTCCCCCCCTCCCCTCCCCCCCTTCCCTCTCCTCCCCCCTCCCTCACCCCCTCCCTCTCCTCCCTCTCCCTTCACCCCCTCCCTCTCCCCTATCCTTCCCCTCTCCCTTTCCCCCTCCCCCCCCCCCCACCCCCTTTTCCCTCCTTCCCCCCTCTCCCCTCTCACCCCCCCGCTAAGCAAACACTAATGGGAGACCCTGTTCTCGAACGTACCCTTATAACCCATATCCAACCCCCCCCCCCCCCCACTAGATCTGTAGCTCAACTTACAGTCAGCTTAACCCTTACAGTTTGCCTAACCATTTGTTTTTACATGTTGGTTTGTTATCTTGTTTACGTCCACCTGCAGCGGGGAGCAGTCACTGCCCCCGCACCTCTTGGTACTCGCGCCCTCCAGCCCCCTTGATTTGGCTGCAGGACCCGAACACCCCTTAGTTGTCGGGCAACCCGGCGTTTTATATCGTGTTCCTACAGTTCAATGCCTTGCTCTACACCCCGTCCTACCCCTGTTCCTCTCCCCACTCCAAACTCTCCTCTCAACTTTTTTCTCCTCCTCCTACTCTACTTCCTCTCATGGTCGAGTGGCTCCCTCTGATCATATCTTCCTATATATAATCCCCCCAAGTCCATTACCATGGCCCCTTTAAACATACTCTCCCTTAACGTTAAGGGCCTCAACTCCCCCAACAAGAGGGTCAAAGCCTTTCAAACTTTTACCTCCCTTAAAGCTGACGTGGTAGCGCTGCAGGAAACTCATTTCTCAATTCATCACACTCCTAAATTTTTCAGTTCCCGCTACCCTAGGGTTTACACAGCCTCGGCTGACACAAAACACAGGGGGGTTCTATTAGCCTTCCATCATACCCTCCCATTCACCCCCACGAGGGAAATAAAAGACCCAAATGGCAGGTACACAGCCTCGGCTGACACAAAACACAGGGGGGTTCTATTAGCCTTCCACACCCACCTTGACAAATCCCCCTACACCCCAGAACACTTCTCCCCCTCTCTGCAATTTCGCAAACTACTACAACAAAATTCTCTTCTGGACACCTGGAGGGAATGTAATCCAATTAAGAAAAACTATACTTTCTATTCCCACCCGCACAAATCATTCTCCAGAATTGCAGGTACATGGAGACCATTGCGCAGTCATCACCACTGTTTCCTCCCTCCTCTCCAGACCTGGGAATAGTTCCTGGACCATGTTCACAACCCCATCAGGCTTAAATTGGCTCCCGACAACATTACCAGTAACCCTATTAAGGTACTCGCGGAATTCCGCAAACGTCTTGCTAATTATATACGAATCGAATGGCCCACTACCTTATAATCTCTCTTGCTAAATTATACGAATCGAATGGCCCACTACCTTCTAATCTCTCTGAAACTCTGTTTCACAACCTAGCAATTCCTAAATTGTCGGAAGCCAATAAAGAGACTATAGATGAACCAGTCTCGACTGACGAGGTCCTTGCGGCAATCAAAACTCTTAAATCTAACAAACGCCCTGGCCCTGAATGGCCCCACTCCTTGCCCACTCTTTCAACGCTATACTGAAACAATCCTTCGGCCGCGATACCCTGACTGCTATAATTGCCATGATCCCTAAACCCAACACAGACCACACCCTTTGGTCCAACTACAGACCCATATCACTGTTGAATGTGGACATAAAGATCCTGGCCAAGATCCTTGCCCTGAGACTTAATCCAAGGATCAGGTTGGCTTTATCCCCCGCAGGCAGGCCCAGTTACTTCACAAGCTATGTCTCTTTGCAGACGACGCCCTCTTATTCGTCACCTCCCCTCACACCACCCTCCCTAACCTTCTGCAGCTCCTGGAAAGGTTTGCTCCTCAGGACTCCTGGAAAGGTTTGCCAAGGTCTCAGGACTCGAAGTCAACCAAGCGAAATCCAGAGCCTTGAATGTCTCATTGCCCCAACCAGAACTCCAACGCCTACAGGCTAACTACCCATTTATTTGGTCCTCTAACTCAATCCCTTACTTGGGGATCAAACTCATGAGCAATCCTCAACACCTATTCCAAGCAAACTATACCCCTATGTTGAAGAATTTGACCTCAATGCTTAACACCTGGTTGCCACTCTGTGTCTCCTGGTTAGGTAGAATAGCAGCAGTGAAAATGTCACTCCTACCCAAGCTTCTCTACCTATACAGAGTCTTGCCTATACCGATACCGGCCTATTTCCACAGAATAATCCAAAACCGGGTGTATAAATATATATGGGGATCCAAAAGACCCAGGATTTCTAGGCCAGTCCTACTCCGCAGTAAATTACAGGGGGGCCTAGGGGTGCCAAATTTCTTACACTACTCTCACGCAGCCCAGCTAGCTCAACTGACCCTTTATCATGCCGTTTCAGAAATCCCACTTTGGGTTGCATTAGAAGCAATAGACACCCACCCTATCCCCATATCCAACCTGCTCTGGCTGCCCTCAGCCCACCGGGGACCGATAATTAACCCAGTCACCCTCCACTCACTGAAACTATGGGACAGACTATCCAAGACTTTTAAACTAATCTCTCCCCATCGACCACTCCTCTCCTTTATAGGTCACCCGCTATTCCACCCCGCCTACACCGAACCACTATCTTTTCAGACCTGGCTACAGGCAGGGTTGCACCGCTTCCAAGACTTAATTTCCCATGGCTCGGTCATACCTTTCCCGACCTTGCAGTCCCGCTCACATTTGCCCCCTAAAGAATGTTTCCGATACCTGCAAATCTCCCACTTCACCCGTACCACCCTTGGTCCGAATATATCCAAGACTGGCCTGTCCACCTTCGAAGACGTATGCGACTCAGACCCACACGCCCCTGGCATAATCTCGAGACTATACTCGCACCTCACCTCCCCCAACAAGACAATGCCCCCCTATGCTCTAGCCTGGTCCAAGGACCTGAACATTGATCTAGATCTAGATGACTGGTCAACCATTTGGACGAACACTAAACTAGCTTCACAAAACGTCATTGCTTCAGAAGCCAACTACAAAGTTCTAATGCGCTGGTATCTAGTGCCCGCCAGGATTGCTAAGTATACCCCTTCATATTCCCCGAACTGTTTTAGGGGTTGCACCGAACAAGGCACCCACCTACATATCTGGTGGACATGCCCAATAGTCCAACGCTTCTGGACAACTATATTTCAAATGGGTTCAACCCTACTCGGACACACCATCCCCCCAGACCCCGCTCTAGCTATCTTAAACCACACCACGCAGGACTACACGAAAGCACAATTGCGCCTTCTATTACAACTCACAACGGCAGCTAAACAAACAATCGCTAGGAACTGGAAAACCCCAAACCTTAACATCACTGAAGTTAAGAATAGAGTCACCCGAGCGATGATACACAGCAAGATAGAAGCCAAAATTTTAGATAGAGCCCCCCAACACCTTAAGATTTGGCACCCCTGGATGGAGCATTTTCTCCCCCAAGACTTTGACAAGCTTCTGCTTGAACCCTAGGCCCTCAATCTGCACCTGACTCCCGCCAACTATTGATATATATTCTCCGGCTCTTGGGAGCCACTCGACCAAACCTAAACCTCTACTCACTCCTATACCCACCCCTCCCCCCACCTCTCTCATTGCTCTCTTTCCCTCTCCCCCCCCTACTGCACTCCTCCCTGCTGCCCCCGCTACTTTCCACTCTTTCCCCCCTCCCTCCCCCTCTGTGTTCCCCTTCCCCGAACCTAAACCTAGTTAGGGGCATTCCTTGCCCTAAGTACCTCATCTGTTACCATTACTCTCCCTTACGGAGCACTGGTGGCCCAATCTATGCATGTTTATGTTGGGGATTTACCCCGGACGATATTATAGGCCACCTGTGAATCCGCTATATGCCCGCGATAACTTAATGTTCCCTTTTGTTTGATTCAGTGAACTATCCATATGATTATACTGCGTAATCACATGCTCTGTATGTCATGGAAATCTACACGTAAGAAGTTTGTAACAGTATTAGTTTATTTGTTATTTCTGTTTGTACTGTAATCTTGTTTTTAATAAAAACTTTTGAAAAGAGAAAATAAAAAAAAAAAAAAAAAAAAAGGCAAGAGACTTACTTTGCAGTATACAATTTACACACGTAACACTTTCTTGAAAAAAACCAATGCCTTCTAATATGTAATGGGTACAGGTGCCTTTCTAAGCAGTCATCGTGGTGTACCAACCTTTTTAAGAAAGGGAAAAAAGTGGTCATTGCATGAATCAAAGCTTAAACTGCATTATATATTACACACATCTATCCCAAAATATTTCTAGGATTAGGTAGTGATTCGATTTTTTTAACTGCACATTTCAAAACTGGCATAATACCCATGGGGTGTAGTGAGCAGTATGTAGTAGTAAAGAAGTGCAGGGCATCACATAGTACCTAGTGGCAGTCCAGAGCAGAGCGGAAGCTGTATGTACTGGCAGTGAGTAGTATATAATGACAGTGCAGTGAACTTTATATAGGGTCAGTAAAGGAAGCGGCATAAATTGTCAGTGCCAGGCAGAGTGTAAAGCTACACGATTAGTTCACACAGTTTGGTCTATTGCAGGATAGAAGACTCAAACCACACAGACCACTGGGTACCACAAGGACAAAAACAAGCTCCACAGGGAGAGAATGGGGGTAAAGGGTAAATGTACCCTTTAGGTTTTGGAATAACATAATTATTAAAATTAGCCATAAAAATTCCGCACTCAGTGCAATTTCCCCCCAAAAATGTATAAATTATAAAAATTAGGGAGCAACCCACATCAAATGCCTTGATCTAAAACAAGTACAAAATATCCCAAAAATAAATTTACCCTAGATGACTGTGTTCCCCAATGAATATTCAGTCAAATACTATACACCAACACATACTGTACATACTAAAACTTTCTAAAATTTAAAATACATTTCAAGCTGCTTTTTTTATGCAACAAGATGCACGGCCTTTTTATTTTTAATCAGACACAAACATGTTTCCTTTCTATATTTTACTTTAGATAACTGCAAAAATTCATGCCATATACTTACCTTATATCCGTAATTGTTATAACATGCTCACAATCTCCTTGATGGCTGTACAGATAAGGAAAGCCAATTTTTATGTTGAGGTCATTAAATGTATAGTCTTCCATCTTAGCTACCTGAAATTTACCATAGCCTCTGTCACGAGATTCAGCCCATTCAACTATAGTTCTAAAAAAACAAAACAACAACATTTTATAGAGTGCAGAACAAAAATGTTAATAAAGCTGAATTCCAGGGAAAAAAAACATTTATACTTGCATTATAATCACACACATAGATTGGACTTGATGGACTTGTGTCTTTTTGCGACCTCACCTACTATGTAACTATTAGGTTTCCATCCCCATTGCAAGGGTTAACCACTCCTTTGTCTCGGGGACAATGAATAGTCATTTAACTCATTCCTCACTCCTCCAGTAGACAGCACTAATCTTAACTATCTGGCACTCTGGAATGTGGGTGATGTACTATGCCGGGCGGCTGGCCCTACATTGCATGGTATCAGAGAGCTGCGAAAATCGCAGCAGCAAAGGGAAGAGGCTTCACGGGACCAGTCACACAAAGTGAAGGAAGGCTGAGGGGGAGGAATAAGGTAAAGTATGTCACAACTTTTATGTATAATGGAATAGAACATCCTAGCAGAGGTCCACAAAATGTAGGTTTTGCATGGCCAACAGAAATTATATTTAAAGATATTAGATGTATTTTGTTATTTAGTAGTTTAGTTATAATTGGGAGCATTGCTGGTACCAGGTACAGAGTTGAGAAAAAAGGGAAAGGGGCATGGGCAATGGTAGAAGAAATAAGACCCTCTTAAAATGAAAAGAGAGGATCAAGGAGAATGTTTAATGAGTCTCCCAGACTGAATAGTAAGGTACTTTTACCCTCCCAAACTAATACATAAATACCATTGCATGAATTAATTTTACTGTCCTTTAAAAATAAATCAAGTTGATTAAAACAGCTTCTTTTCAAAAAGGAAGTGACGCTTTCAGTTTCGGGTCTGTATTTGTGACTTTTCTATTTGTTTGCAGCTGACACATACGAAATTTACAAAAGGGCTGCCTACATAGTCTATAGACCTAGTCTATGTAGGCTGATGTAAAGCTGGCCATACACTAGTAGAGTGTGTAATGTATATGTTGTAACATGTGGAAAAACCTCTTAGTACATTTAAAGACTTGACAAATGTTGTCCAAAAAAAGTTTTCAAAATTGAATTTGCTTTGAACACTTGTCTCGGGACTGATGAACGTGAATGAAAACCATATACACTGAGAAATTTTGTTTAAGAAAAAAAATGTCCAACCTGAATTTTCTCATCATTAACAATTCGAAAATTGAACAAATCAAAAAAAATTTAATTTGGAACAAAAACTCTACTACTTTATAGCCAGCTTTACACCAGCCTTCTGATGACCCACAAATATAAATGCAATGTCCTAAAGTGGATATTCTATAGGTAACTCTGCAGTGCTCTACTACTGCTGCCGGAATTGAACGGCACACAGGATTGCCACTTATGTGCAACAAAGTCACCTATTTTGCTGTGGCATTCCTACCACCATCTGCATTGTAGGAAAGTGGTGGACTTGGTGTTTCAATCGACTGAGGTTAAAAATATAAAATTATTAAAACATGCCAATGCCCCTTGGAACACTATCTAAACAATAAAACATTTGATCACCTGTGATATACAGCAACTTTTAAACTGATCTACAGTTTTTATTTTAAACAAAATACATGCTTAATATACCTGCAGATATTTTCAATAATTAGGACTTGTGATACTATCATTGGCTGCAGGTTAAACGAAAGATGACCCACAAAGTCCGTTAAAAATTGGATTTTTGTTTTTAAAAATCCTTTTCTTGGAGTACATCACAGGGCATATTCATATCTATTATGACAGGATCATGGTGCTACCTTAAAAAGGTTAATGAACACAAAAAAAATGTAATTCCCAGCTAGGCACAGCATGCCATCAACAAAGGAAGGGGGGTGGAATCCCTCTGTCCTGCATATACTCTAAAGAAAAAAAAAAAAAAAATTCACAGATAAACCAAAAATCTTATTTTTTTTATCCATTATGATAAGCATGTACCAAAGCACTGAAAATGAGGGGAGGGCAATATGGCAACAAACCAACAGGCCCCAAAAATCCAAAAACTACAATAGATTAAAGCACAGCTGCTTTTAAGACCCTACTCCCAATAGGGTATCTGCAGAAGGCCAAATATCTGCCTGCCAGTACTTCATAAATGTATGGACAGAAGACCAAATAGCGCCTTACAAACTTGAACAAAAACTTGTTGCATAAGTAAAATGGTCCAAGCACCCATAGAATAGCCCATTAAAAAAGGAACGGAAGCCTTCAAGACCATTACCTGAGAATGATTCATTCAAAAATGGTAGATTTTGAGGCTTCTCACCCCTTCCCTTGTCCGTCGGGAAGAACAAACGAGAATCAGATCGTCAAATAGACGCAGTTGATTTTAGGTAAATCTTTACTGCGCAAAGCACATCCAAGGTATGAAAAAGCTCCATCTTCCCTCATCCTCAAGGGGCAACACAATATTCTTTTTGTAGATGAAATGAAAAATCCACCTTTAGGCAAAAAAAAAACTTAACTGATTTCATAGGACCACCTTCTCTCGAATGACTGGGAAAGGTTCCTTACAGTCAAGAGCTGCCAACTTATGTACTTTATACCTTTATTTTTTTTCACTTTTCACTTGCATCACTGCTTAGTGTGCATGCGATTCCCCAGCAAATTTTGCACAATTCATTTGATCGTTTAGCAATCTGCACATTATATCACTATTTAATTTTTATATTTGATTTTAGTAAATTCTATGCACTTTAGTCACATTTGACGTCACTATCTATATATTTTACATTTATATTTTACGTGTATTTATCTATTGTGCCATTATTTCTCTATGCTGTATACCATTAACATTTAGTCCAACTGTTTGGTATAGTCTTTGGGAGCGCAACACCATATATTGATTTATTCCATTTTTTCCTGGGTATTGTTTGACCTTTCGGTGTTGCTGCAAACCATTCCTTTTATTCATTTGCCCACCCCATATTAGCGCGGAAATACCAATACCTCTATCTAAAGTGAGTATTGTCTGATGAAAATTGGACTCCAGAAGCGAAGAAAATTGCTTGCATAGCAGGAGGATGTCCAGGTAACCCACAATGGGAATACATTGGAGACCTAAGACTGGAGCCAACACCTTGATGAATACCCTGGGGGCCATGTAGAGGCCAAAACGACAGAGCAGTAAACTGAATTTGTTGAGTCCTTTGAGATCCAGAACTGGGCAAACGTCGTCATTTGGCTTGGGTACCATGAAGAGTTTGAATAGAAATCACAAAACTTTTTTTCCCTCCGGGACCAGAGCAATCACTCCCTTTGCGAGCAGACAATTGAGTGCCTGAAAAAAAAAAAAAAAAAAAAAAAAAAGCTTGCTCTACTTTGTAGATTCAACATCTGAGAGCATGAAACACGCAAGGGGAAAATTCAGAAATTCCAGCTTGTAACAGTTACTATGCGGCAGACCAAAATTTCCTGGTCAAGATGTCTGCAAAGACCAGCAAGTAGAGGCATTCCTTCATTGGGAGTAAGACTTGTCCCTAGGCATTGCAGGTTTTGAGGTCTATGACTTCTTGCAGAATTGGAGCTGGAGGCTTAGGCTGGAGTCCTGTGACAATGCTCCTTGGAAGAAAAGCATGCTTCTGAACCATAGACTATGCCGCCTTCTTGAGTGGTAATAAGGTGGTTCTACCCACAATTACCTTTTGGATGTAATCATCCAAGGCAGGGCCAAATAAACGTTCCCCTTAAGAGTAGGCGTTCAATCTGCTTCTTACAGTTACAAGGCTGCCCCTATAGGAGCAAAAGAAGCATCCTTAAAGATAGGTACTTCATCCACAGGAACGGTCAGGGTTTTCTTAAGATAGCAGGCATCCTCCATTTTTGGTAAACTGGCTTTCCCATAGGATATCAGTGAACAACGGTTTCATTGGGACAAATGCCTTTTCAGGGTAAGCACATACACTATATTGTCAAAAGTATTGGGACATCTGCCCAGTCTTAGCCCACCAATACCAGCTTCAACTCTTCTGGGAAGGCTGTCCTCAAGGTTTAGGAGTGTCTATGGGAATGTTTGACCATTCTTCCAGAAGCGCATTTGTGAGGTCAGGCACTGATGTTGTACAAGAAGTCCTGGCTCGCAGTCTCCACTCTAATTCATCCCAAAGGTTTTCTATTGGGTTGAGGTCAGGACTCTGTTGAGGCCAGTAAAATTTGCCCACCTCAAACTGGCTAATCCATGTCTTTAACCACTTGCTTACTGTGCACTTAAACACCCTTCCTGCCCAGACCAATTTTCAGCTTTCAGTGCTCTCGCAATTTCAGTGACAATTGCGCGGTCATGCAATGCTGTAACCAAATGAATTTTTTATCATTTTGTTCGCACAAATAGAGCTTTAGTTTGGTGGTATTTATTCACGACTCCGTTTTTTTTTTTGCGATATAAGCGAAAACATAGCGGAAATTTTGAAAAAAAAAATATTTTCTCCTTTTTTTTAAAAAAAAAAAATCCAATAAAATCAAATTTTGTCATAAATTTAAGCCAAAATGTATTCTGCTACATGTTTTTTGTAAAAAAAATTCCGTTAAGTGTATAATAATTGGTTCGCGTGATCACGGACATATGTACGCAAATGATCATGTAAAAGGGGTGTGCAGGTGATCACGGACATATGTGTGCAGATAATCATTGGCACATGTTATTTTACTGGAACATATGTGAGGGACATGTTTTTTATTATTTGGGGACATGTGTGTTTTGGGGACATGTGTGTTTTACTGTGGGGACATGTGTGTTTTACTGTGGGGACACTACACTGGTGATCAGTGAATAAAAAGCTGTAAAAAAAAAAAAAAACAGCTAATACTCACTGATCACCAGCCGGCTGCAGCGATCCACTCTCCTCTCCGACGACTTCCGTGTGAGGAGAGGAGCGGCGATTGCCTAGCAACCGGCTGTTTGTTTACATCACATGACGGCTGTGATTCGACACGGCCGTCATGTGATCAGGAGGGCCAATCACCGAGCCCTCCTGCCGATCCGAGATGCGCCGTGTCCGGGTGACACGGCCGCATCGGGATCGCGCCGCTGCGCGGGCACGCGATCCCTCTACTTCTGAAGGACGTTCCGGAACGTCCATTCAGAAGTAGACGGCTCCCACCCGGCCGTATATGTACATTGGTCGGGTGGGAAGTGGTACTGGAACTTGCCTTGTGCACTGGTTCAATTGACTAGGTGGAGGGGGGGGGGGGGGGGGGGGGGATTATTGTGTGGGGTTGTTTTTCAGGGGTAGTTCCAGTGAAGGGAACTCTTAAGGCGTCAGCATACCAAGACATTTTGGACAATTTCATGCTCCCAACAGTGGGAACAGTTTGAGGGTGTCGCCTTCCTGTTCCAACATGACTAGGCACAAAGCATGGTCCATAGGCATGGATGAGCAATTTGGGGTGGAGGAACTTGACTGGCCTGCACAGCGTCCTGACCTCAACCCAATAGAACACCTTTGGGATGAATTACAGCCGAGTCTGTGAGCCAGGCCTTCTCGTCCAACATCAGTGCCTGACCTCACAAATGCGCTTCTGGAAGAATGGTCAATCATTCCCATTGACACACTCCTAAACCTTGTGGACAGCCTTCCCAGAAGAGTTGAAGCTGTTATAGCTGCAAAGGGTGGGCCAACTCAATACTGAATGCTACAGACTAAGACTGGGATGCCATTAAAGTTCATGTGCGTGGGGGCGGAGCCAGCGCATGGCATGTGAGGACGCTCAAGCCGGAGCTCTCCCTGCCGGTTCCAGACCTGACAGAGATCCTGCGAGCGAATCGCTTTAAAAACACCCAGGACTGCTGGGATATGTCGGCGGGATCATCCCGCAACAATCCGGGGATGGTGAAATACGGGCCGCCCTGGCCAAAAACGGCTGGAGAACGACTAGCACGCTTCGCCTGGGGATCCCAAGATGGCGCCGGCACTCAGCAAGAGCGCGTGGAGGAGGAGGAGGAGGAATGGCCGCCACTGCTGCACAGACAGGAGGATACTGAGCAGAGGATGTCCCCACGAGCCCAGCGGGTGAGTCCAGAGACACACAGGGGACCCCGCAAGCGTAGGGGAAACTCCCTGGACAGGCTAGATGTACGGGCGCACAGGGGAAACGGAGAGATGGAGGAGGAGGGAGAGGAACCGTCCCTGAAGCAGATTATGGCCGCCATACAGGGGTGTCAGAAGAAACTAACTGATCACATTGGCCAGCTGCAGATGGATTTCTCATTCCTGAAAAATGACATGCAGAAGCTGAGGGAAAGAACACAGGCGTCTGATCGCCGTATTGCTGGCTTGGAGGACACCGTTAGGCCCATGACCACTAAAGTGCATGTCGCCCAAAAGACCCTCTCTGAGCACACTTTAAAAATGGCGGACATGGAGGACCGCATTAGAAGAAATAACATCAGACTGGTCGGTTTTCCAGAGGGGGCAGAGGGGAAGCAACCTGAGGAGTTTTTAGAGGGCTGGCTGAAAGAGCATATGACCCCAGACACCTTTACTACCCTGTTTGCCGTTGAAAGAGCACACCGAGTCCCGGGCAAGGCACCACCAAAGGGAGCTATCCACAGGCCTATGATCGCTAAGATACTGCACTTCAGGGATCGAGAGAATATTCTGCGGGAGACCAGGACAGGGCCTGGGCTGGAGTATAATGGAAATCTGGTATCCATCTATCCTGATTTCTCAGCTGCCACTCAGAAGCAGAGAGCGTCTTTCCACCCTGTGAAGAAGAGGCTCAGGGAGCTGAGTTTGATTTACAGTATGCTATACCCTGCAAAATTGCGCATTGTGGATGACGGAAAAGCATATTTCTTCACGACCCCTGCTGAAGCCACAGACTGGCTGGACTTGCGGGGGCGCCCCCGAGCACGAAGTTCACAGCGCTCCACCTAGTGTTATGGGCCGGTTTGAGCTGACACACTGAGGGGGGATGGGGGAGCATAGGGGTGACCTGAAGGTCTGACGGTGGAAATCGCTGTTTCACTCCTCCCCCCCCTCTATCTTTTTTTTTTTGCAAAAAATTTTCTTCATCTCTTCCTGGTTTTTTCTTCTGTTTTTTTGTCTCAAAAGATTTTATGCCACCTGGAGGAATGTTTCTCCTGAAGATCCGGTGAACTATCAGCAACAGGGGAGAAAAAATCTGCATGGACACCCTGCGAATCCTATATCCTAAACTTCCTAGCAGTCCTGGAAAAGGTTTTCTACCAATGAGACGGTATAGTCCAATTTTTATTTTTTGAGGGGGGTGGGAGAGGGGACTCTAATACCCCCTGCAAATCCTGGTCTCTTGGTTCGTTATTTATTCTTTATTTTTAGTTATTTTTATGGTTTTTTTTCCCGCTCATTGTTTCCTGACAGGAACCCAAGGACTGCTCTCAGAGTTACATAGGATAGTAGGAGACAACCGGACAGTCTTCACTAGCCTTTGGTATAATAGTAGAGGGGGGGAGGCTTTTTTTTTCTCTCCCCCATTTACCTTTTTGTTTTTTGCTACAGGCCCACGAATGTTCACCATTGGGTGAGGGGTGTGGGATAAGAGGCTAAGCTGCGCTATCTGAGCGCCTTTTTTTGCAATGGTTTTGGGATCAAAGTGCCTGGCAGGTTGGGGCTTGGTACCAGGTGGGGGGAGAGGGGTGCTATGTTGGGGAGTAGGGGAATATGGTCTCTTGGGTCTCTCTGCGTTCATGGTAGCTACTGAAGATTGCCCGCTACAGAGCGGTTGCTCTGCCTTGTGTGGAGGGGAGGAGGAAACTGGAGCTCGTTGGTATGTGATGGCTGGGGAATGGGACGGTGAAGTGCCCCGCTATAAAAATCTGCTATGGCGGTAAACTTAAAAGTTGTGGCCTGGAATGTTAGAGGCCTTAATGCTAAATTCAAACGTTCGCTGGTTTTTGATTATATTAAAAAGCACAAGCCGCACCTAATCCTTCTACAGGAAACGCATTTACAGGGCTCCAGGGTTCTCGCCTTAAAAAGGGCTCACATAGCAGGGGTATACCATGCCAGTTATTCCTCCTATGCAAGGGGGGTGGCGACTTTGGTCACCAAAACTATGCCTATCTCCATACATGCAATTAAGATTGATGTGAAGGGGAGGTTTGTTGTTCTAGTGATCCAAGTAATGAATACATTTTTGACAATAGTAAATCTGTATGTCCCTCCTCCCTTCTCGCTGTCCCACTTAGATGACATTAAAGCGAAATATGAGGTAGCGGAAGGGAGGATATACATTCTGGGAGATTTTAATGCAGTGGCGGACCCAGTCCTGGATAGACTGGGGGCGTCAGCTGGATCACCAGCCCCACTGGCTGGCTGGTTGTCTGCTCATGGATTTACGGACGTCTGGCGTTTCCATCATCCTGACACTAAAGCATACTCCTGCTACTCCGAAACGCACAAGACGCTCTCCAGAATAGACACTATCCCGACAGTGGGAGATGGTATGGAATTGGTGGGGAAGGTCTCATATTTGCCTAGGGCATTCTCAGACCACTCTCCTATGATGCTAGAGCTGAACCTGGGGCACAAACCAGGTATACGCCAATGGAGGATGGAAGCCAGCTGGCTTAAGGAAGATTATATATTCTGATTAAATGCAATGAAGCTATGAAATTTTTCTGGGCCGAAAATGGTAACGCTGAGTCCCTTCTTCAATGGGAAGCCTTTAAGGCTACCCTGAGAGGAGTGTTTATTGCAGAAGTGAATGGGTTTAAAAAACAGCTGGCATCTACGGTACAAACTACTGAGACAGAGACTACATTGGCAGAGGCGGAGTACATTAGGGACCCCACTAGAGAGAAGCTCTTGCTGTTGAGAGCAAAAACAAGGGAGTACCAGACTGCATTGACTGACCGGACTACGAAGCTTAACCTTGCGCAGCGCAGACGTATATTTGAATTCGGAGATAAAAATGGTAGACTACTGGCGTTTCTTGCACGACCGGAATATGTCCCGATCTACATTAACACAGTATATGATATGCGGGGAATAGAGGTCTGTGAATCGCTGGATATACTTAGGACGTTTACTCAGTTTTATGCAGATCTCTATAAATCTAGGACCCAGCAGGACAATAGGGCGCTAGGGGAGTATCTGAATGAGGTGGACCTCCCAACAGTATCGGGGGAAGAAAACAGTGTTTTGGAAGCGGGTATAACGGTGGAGGAGGTAGAAGGAGCAATGGCCTCCTTTGCCCCTCGAAAATCCCCAGGTTTAGATGGAATCCCCTCGGAATGGTATCATACATTCCGCAATGTTTTAGCACCCAGGCTGTTGAAGGTATTCAACGCGGCGAGGTCGGATGGTAGGCTACCTCCTTCCATGAGAGAGGCCCTGGTTGTCCTGATCCCCAAGGGGGGGGGGAAGGACCCCAAGATGTGCGATTCCTACCGTCCGATCTCGCTGATGAATGCAGATACAAAAATTCTGGCGAAAAAATTAGCAGGGAGGTTGCAAACGGTCATTCCGAGACTGATAGACGCGGATCAGACGGGCTTTATACAGGGAAGATGTGTCCAAATGAACATCAGGAGACTTTTTATAAATTTACAGATGGAGCATGATAATTCTGGGGCCAGAGTTATTGCATCACTAGATACAAAAAAGGCGTTTGACTCAGTGGAGTGGGCGTACTTGTTCCGTCTACTGGAGTCATTCGGCTTTGGGCCTGTCTTTATTTCATGGGTGAAATTGTTATACACAGATCCACTGGTTAGGGTAAGAGTAAATGGCATCATTTCAGACCCTTTTTCGGTGTTTAGAGGGACTAGGCAGGGGTGCCCGCTCTCGCCCCTCTTGTTTGCCTTGGCCATAGAGCCCCTAGCGGCAAGGCTGAGATCCACTACTACTCTGACCGGGCTGAGGATAGGGGCGTTTGAAGAGCGGGTATCCCTTTACGCAGATGACATGCTGCTTTATCTGCAAGACCGGGACCTTCTCTATCAGGAGCTTTTCAGTTAATACAGGATTTTGGGGACCATTCTGGGTTTAGAATAAACTGGACTAAATCATCACTGTTCCCGATAGATGCCGGAGTAGTGGCTCCGATGGGATGCCCCATTCCGGTCTCATCTACCTTTCGCTACCTGGGAATTGATATCCAACTGCCCATATCGGGTTTTTTGGAAGCTAACCTGTCGCCAATTATCAGGGGGTTTCGGGAGAAGGTACAGAAATGGCAGAACCTACCACTTACGCTGCTGGGACGAATTAATCTGTTTAAGATGGTTTTTCTCCCCAAGTTTCTGTACCTCCTCTCTAATTCCCAGGTGTTTGTGACCCTGCGGGTCTTCAAGCTCATCGACTCCATTATTGTGAGTCTTTTATGGGGGGGGGAGAGCCCCCAGGCTGTCACTGAAGATTCTAAAATCGCCTGTTGTACAGGGGGGTATGGCCCTGCCAGATTTGCGATCCTATTTCTTTGCATCCCAACTGTCCTTCCTACATTGGAGATTTCTCCCCCAGACTCAGAACGCCACCATGTTGTTGGAGGCAGCGGTTGCCTCCTCACAGGAGACGTTACAGAATATGGTGTATAGGAAAGGTATCCCAGGGCGGAAGGTGGGGACGGTTATGGCACTACCTGGGAAAATCTTCCATATCTGCGCACAGCGGAGAAAGGACGAGCCGCTTTGGCTATCTCCAAACAGCCCCTTATGGTGCAATAAGTCTATGGGAGAATTCCTAAAGATACCGGACGGACAGGTAACGTGGGCAAAATATGGAGTGAAATACCTCCATCAAATATGTCAGGAAGGAAATATCTCTGCCTTCACACAGTTGAGGGAACAGTTTGTTATACCTAGGACGTGGTCCTTCAGATATGCGCAATTAAGACACGCGGCGATTGCGCAGTTTGGAAGTGACAAGCCGAGAGTACAAAATACAGGCCTGGAAAGGATACTAATAGACCCTGACCCGACTAAGAGGATCTCTAGGTACTATAGGGCAGTGGGACCAGAGGAAGTGGGAAACACGTCTAAAGCTCAAGCAAGGTGGGCGGCAGTCATACCACAGTTGTCAGGGGAACTGTGGCAGGAGGTCACGGATTCTTACCTACGGACGGTTATCTCGTCTACGGACAAAATGATTCAAATGAAGTTCCTACACAAGATTTACTATACCCCGCAGAGATTGTATAGAATGAGGAAAAGGGACTCAGCGATATGTCATAAGTGTATGAGTGGGGAGGGCACTTTTCTTCACATGGTGTGGGAATGCACCAAAGTTAGGCCATTGTGGTCCCAGGTCACTGGCTTTATTTCGGAACAATTTGATCTGCCAAATATTTGTTCCCCCATGCGATGCCTTCTGGGGGTATTTGATCAGGAGGAAATGAATGCTCATACAAAACTGTTTCTCAGACCCCTGTTTTTTGCAGTACGGAAACTTGTCGCCAGGAGGTGGACCTATGAAGAGCAGCTGACAATTGGAATGTGGCTAAAGGTGGTTAATGCGGATGTTCAAATGTACAAAATGACCTATGAAGCCAGGGGGGTGCCCAAGAAATTTAGGAGGGTGTGGTCCAGGTGGGTGGAGTCTGAATATACCCTGGAAGAGGAGGGTTAAATGACAATTATTCGGCACCCTTTACGGGGAACTGGCCTATGAAGGCTTCAAGGAAATATAAGGCAATGTGGAGGTATAGAATTAATAGATTACTTTCCATGCGACAAGCAGAGACATAACAGGGCAACAATCTTTCAATATGATCTGGTAATCTCTCCCTTACTCGGGGGAGAAGTGTGAAGTAGTGGGCAGGTGGGCAGTGAGCGCAGAGAGACCAAAGAGGGGAGGGGGTGGGAGGGGGTAGTTCTGTTAAGGGTTAAACGGGCAGGAATAGATGGGGTTCTATGTATGGTTTTCAAAAAAAAAAAGTAATGTACATGTATGGATGAGAGAACTAATTCGTTGACATGCTATATATGCTTCAGTAACAGATGTGCCTTATTGAAATGTCTCTCAGATGTTATTTTTCTTGGTTGTTATTTTTTCTTCTGTACAATAAAAATTATTTTCAAAAAAAAAAAAAAAAAAGTGTGCGTGTAAAGGAAGGCATCCCAATACTTATGACAATATAGTGTACATCATGAATTTTAAGTGAAGTTGAACAAGGAAAGACTAGGGGTGCCAAGGTGGCTGCCATGACCCTAAACAGCCCAAATGGGTAACTTTTTGAATAGGCGTTTTGGGGAGCAGCAACCTCAAGTTGGTTCACGCCACTTCTGCCAGGAAACCTAAAAACGCACTTTGACGAGGCCCTGTGTTTTCTGAAGACCTCCTAAGATCCTGCTTCTTCTTCCCCCCTCCTCTTCCAGTGGATCCATAGCTGGTTACTCCATCAGCAGGGCGGACAGGAAGAAGAGCATTTTTGTTTGCGACTTAAGCAGTCTAAAGCAGAAAGAACACCAGAAAGTTGGTGTTGTAAATTGGCGATAGCCGATGAGAATTCTTTCCTTGATCCACCTAACAGGTTTGATTTCACCACTGAGCACCCTGCCTCAGAAACCGTATGTTTCTTTATAAGTCAATGCATGAGGGGTCTAACATAGCAGCCGCATTCATTAGGAGTGGCCAGAAAAGCACAATCTGCCCCACTAAGATGCTGCCAAAATCCCATTCAACCCCTACAGAACACCGCCTCTGTGGTATATTGCTTGAGCAACTGCAATGAAGAATGCAGTAAAAAAGTGAAAAAAAAAACTATGAATTAAAGCAAGGGCATATAATTAGGGACATGGGAAGGTAAACTCCCTACCCACAGTATAGCCACCAGTGGGACTCCCATCAGAAGTACTAACTGTTCTCGATACAGGAACCCCACCTGAAAGTCCAAACCACTCATCTCAGTGGCCATGCCACTAGGGCTTTAAGGGACACAGCTACCCATCTGGAGATGACTGCCCTGGATCTATAAAGTACTCTGCCAAGCAATATAGAACTGCACAGACCCCAGAGATAGAAGGCAACCTTACAGGCTGCCACTGCATACCCATAGTACTGTCTGGGTAACAAATCGCCTTGGCCTTAGGCCAATCTGAAGGTGACGAAATAATACTATTGTAATGGATATAAAGGTGCTCAGTGTCCTAGAACGTATGATTAAGAAACAGTCATTTATTTTTCATTTGTAATTCAAGTGAAAAAAAAAAAAAAACACACACACAGCATGGGTCAGTAAGGTCATCAGGATAACAAAGAGTGCTTAAAAATCTATATCAACACCGCTTTTTTTTTTTTTTTTTTTTTACTTCAAAATATACTTTTGTTTCCAAAACAGGTTATGAATATTCACAACTCAAATAAAATTGTATATGCATTGTACCTGCTTAGATCTCTGCACTCTGGATACCTCATATCATTGTAAAATATACCTTCAAAATAAAAGAATGCGGATTTGAAAAGATCCTAAAAAATAAAATAAATTGAGAAAATGAATATAAAAAACACAAGGAGAAATGATTTTTAGCTGGACATCTGAAGAACAATTTTGCACCACATTCCATATAAAACACAAAGCAATTCAAACTCAAAACTTTTACTAGAAGAGGGAAGGGTTAGAACTTCTGTTATGTTTTATTACTAGACAAGAGATCTACCCTCTCTACTTACCCTGGTGACCATTGCCACACAGGCAGAAAGTCCTGGAAAATCAACTATTTGACAACTGTCACCAGAAGTGAGGGTAAATCTTCCAACAAATAGACCTCTTCCAGGACAAAAACAGTGGGCCTTCCATGGATCGAAATTTGGCCTGTTCAGCAGGGACCAGCCAAATTTCAATCCATGTATGCCAGGCTGGTTGTACAAAAGTCGATCAACTTCGGTACAACCAGCCTGTCAGTTTTTTACTTAACCGCCGACTATAGCCAGCTACACTAATGGGTGTATTCTGATGGCGGGGAAGGCTACATGCCATTAGAAAACAATAACACAGTGGAACGGATATCCCCTATCCACATTGGATGTGTGGATGGGGAAGTTGGGTCATTTTTGTTTAACCCACTAGTTGAACAAAATAAAATTGTGGCCAGCTTAAGAGGGGAATTACCCTCACTTTGAATACATTTTCTGTCTACATATGGCCCTGATATTAGGAATGAATAGTTCAAAAAGGTACAAAATGGTGATGCCAAAATGTGGTTCAATTTATAATTCATGCCTTCAAATACGATTGGGTATGCCCTGTATAAAAATACCCACAAATCACCAAATTAACAATACTAGCTGAAAACTAATAGGTCAGGACATGTCAAAGTTTTCATGGACAAAAAAAAAAAAAAAAAAACAACACACAAAAGCTCCTCAAAGTAAGATAGACCATAATTCTCATTTCCTTGTCTCTTTTCAAAAGTAGGCCCCATGGTCATTGTACCCCAATAATAAATTTTACCTTGCAAATGTTTTCAGGAGCCAAATCTGGATTGTCACTGAACTCCCCTCCAATTTGTAGGTCACTGACACATTTGATGGCATCTCTCAATTCTGAAAGCCTCTGACTGCCAAGCACTAATATGGTCTCATAGGGTTTGTATTCTTTGTGCTGTAATAGAAAAAAACATGTCATTAACTGCTTGCCGACCAGCTGCCATTATACTGCAGGAGGTTGGCATGGATGCACGAATCGCCATAGGTGTACGTCGGCCCCTTTAAGAGCTATAGGGGGCACCTGCGGCGCGACGCAGGAGCCGATGCACGTGGCGGCTGCCACGATGTCCGCCGGTGACCCGCGATTGCTCTTCAGAGAGCCAGAACGGGGATCTGTCAATGTAAACAGACAGATCCCTGTTCTGTCAGGGAAATAGAGAGAGATCTGCTGTTCCTGATCACTAGGAACAGAAGATCTCTACTCCCAGTCAGTCCCCTCCCCCCACAGTTAGAAACACTTCCCTATATAACACTTAACCCTTTGATCGCCCCCTAGTGTTAACCCCTTCCCTGTTAGTGACATTTATACAGTAATCAGTGGCTATTTTTTAGCTCTGATCACTGTATAAATGTCAATGGTCCCAAAAAGTGTCAAAAGTGTCCGATCTGTCAGCTGCAATGTCGCAGACGCACTAAAAATCACAGATCACCGCCATTACTAGTAAAAAAAAAAAAAAAAAAATTGCCATAAATATATCCCTTATTGTGTAGACGCTATAACTTTTGCACAAACCAATCAATATACGCTTAGTGATTTTTTTTACCAAAAATATGTAGACTAATAAAGTGATGAAGAAATGGGTTTGTTTTTTTGGATATTATAGCAAAAAAACAAATATACATTTTTCAAAATTTAACTTTTTGTATATAGTGCAAAAAAATAAAAAATAAAAAAAAAAACTGCAGAGGTGATCAAATACCACCAAAAGAAAGCTCTATTTATGGGGGAAAAAAACGAATTGTTTGTGTACAACGTAGCATGAATGCACATTTGTCAGTTAAAAAGAAAGCTCTATTTTTGTGGTACAGCATCGCACGACCACGCCATTATCAGTTAAAGCAACGCAGTGCCGTATCGCAAAAAATGGCCTGGCCATTAAGGGGGCAAATCTTTCCGGGGCTGAAGTGGTTAACCACTTCAGCCCCGGAAGATTTACGGGGCTACAATTGAAGATCCATGGTGTGCTGGTGAATACGTGTATTGATTTACATTGTATGTTTGATCTGCTAATTCCTGTGCACATAGTTTGACAGACTTTTCCGGTGAGTATGTAAACTGTTGCAACACTTTATTCGAGGAAGCAGAACTTGTAGCTGTGCGACACCTCCCAGAACATTGCTTGTGCACATCACACACAGCGCCATCAGTTTTGAACTCATCATGAATTGTGCGATCGTGAGTGGTGTTGGTGGTTCTGTTCCAAACTCACGCCTCTGTCGTTGAACTTCACACACATTTTCCGATTTACAATACCACTTCAAAATGGTCCTGCATTGCGCGAAAGCATATTGACGCTATTTTCTTTCACTCTGACGGTTACATGAGAACAACAACGATGCGACTACTGACATCTTTAGGGGGAAAGATAATACTACACATTGCTGCCATAATTAAATTTTTAAAAAGTCTCTCTCTCTCTCTCTCTCTCTCTCAGAATTAAGTTATAAATATTAACAGCCTGTGTGTCTCTCCCCCCCCCCCCACCCCCAGTGCAGCCTGTGTGAGTGCCCCCCCTCCAGTGAAGCCCCTGTGCCCCCCCCAGTGCAGGCTGTGTCCCCAATGCAGCCTACCTGTGCAGGGGAGGAGAGCCGCTGCCTGTCTGATTAGAGCGCCAGGGGAACATAACAGCTTTCAATTGAATAGCTGTTTGTTCCCCGCCGTCACATACAGCCCCTCCCCCTCATCACTTTGATAGGCAGATCACCCGTCCAATCCTGGGTCAGGTGATCTGTCTTTTAAAGTTCCCCGGACAAGGGGGAGGGGCTGTATATGACGGCACGCGGCGGGGAACAAACAGCTATTGAAACGAAAGCTGTTATGTTCCTCTGCCGCTCTAATCAGACAGGCAGCGGCTCTCCTACACTCGCAAGACCTCAAAATCCACTTGCATAATGCGAGTAGGCGAGTGGATTTTTTGAGAGAAATTATATATATATATATATATATATATATATATATATATATATATATATATATATATATATATATATATATATATATATATATATATATATATATATATATATATATATATATATACACACACACATATATATATATATATATATATATATATATATATATATATACACACACACACACACACACAAGACTTTTTTGCACAGATTTATGCCATTTGCACACTTTTTGTTTTTTTATTGTAAGTGCTGCTTTTAATAATATATATTTTATGATATTAAAAACAGCTGCTAGAGATTTATGCATTTGGTTTTAGCATGCACTTTTATACACACACCCCTATTATGTTAATGAATGTTTAGTATGATAAATCTGATCCAAGCCAATGCACAGGCAGAGAGGCTTAATTATACATTAACAGACTGATGGGTGCAATTTGGCATTACTCCCTAAAAATTCAGTGATTGTTTATAAACTCAAATCTTCATATAAGTGAAAGCTTTTTTTTCCCTGGGATTATAAACTGCCCACTACTGTGACATGTACCAAAAATACATAAAAATAAAGCAGCCAATATGGAGCTGAATAAACTTTAATGCATATAATTAAATATTATAATAACAAACCTTTTGGAAAATCATTGGATAAATCAAATTCAAAGTTAAAACCAGTTCTCCCTCATCAACCATGTCTGAAGGATCTTCTGGTCTTCTTCCTAAACCACGTGATTCCTGGAGAAATATAAAGACATAAAAAAAAGACAGTTTACAACATGCATGCAATTTATTAAGTTTTTTTTTTTTTTATTATTATTATATATAATCCAGGGGTGTATTCTGAAAGTTTGATAAACAGCTGTTCTGAAAATCTATTTCAAAACAAACAAGTCTTACAACCGAATGAGTATAAGCTGGCTGTGGTGATTTCATATTCTGGTCAACCACCTTTTTCTGACGGGGAGTTGCATTTTTAAAAAAAGAATTACTTTCGGTGTATAAACTGCCTGTAAACGTATATATAAAGGAGGCACTGTCCATATGGCATTTGTTTTAAGTGTGATAGTGTAGCAGTACTTGCATTTAAGTGTTATAAATCAGTTCACTGAAGTAAAATGGCAGACTGCAGCAAAAAATCAAGTTAGACTTACCGGTAACTTGTTTTCCAAGAGTCTTTCAGGACAGCACCTGAGAGTGACTCCTCCCCTTGTCCATAGGAAACACCTCTTCCAAACTTTAAAAGGAGGCTCCTTCCCACATATGGTCAGTTGTAGTAGAGAACCTCCGGCCCCAAACTGGAACACATAATCGAGATATGGTTAGTCACAGTATATATATATATATATATATATATATATATATATATATATATATATATATATATATATATATATATATATATATATATATATATATATATATATATATATATATATATATATATATATATATATATATATATTAGGGCGGGATGCTGCTGTCCTGAAAGACTCTTGGAAAACAAGTTACCGGTAAGTCCAATTTGATTTTTCCCTAATCGTCTTTCAGGACAGCACCTGAGAGGATAATAGAGACTTACCCCCTTAGGGAGGGACCACAGCCTGCAGAACCTTTCTGCCAAAAGCCTGGTCTCCTGCTGACAGGAGGTCCAGTCTGTAATGACGGACAAATGTTGACATACTTGACCACGTAGCCGCCTTACAGATCTGATCTGGAGTGGCACCAGCTCTTTCTGCCCATGTAGTGGCCTGAGCCCTAGTTGAATGAGCCCTAATCCCCCTAGGGGGGGGGGGGGGGAAATCGACCCATCTCATTATAAGCAGTAGAAATAGCTGTCTTGATTCATCTAGCCAAGGAAGCCTTAGATGCTTGCTTGTCTTTATTTCCAGAAAAGAGAACAAATAAAGAGTCCGAAACTCTAAAACCTACTGTAACTTCCAAATAATGCAACAAGGTACGTCTTACGTCCAGGTTATGGAACTGCTCTTCCTTTTTGCCCTTAGGGTTAGAACAGAAAATTGGGAGGGTAATCTCCTGGGATCTGTTATGGGAGCTTGCTACCTTCGGCAAAAACCCCGGATCTACTTTAAGGACAATTCTATCTGAAAAGGCAGTTCGCTAATCCTATCTGAAGTGATTGCTACAAGAAAAATTGTTTTAAGGGTTAAGTTCTTAAGGGAAATGCTCTGCAAGGGCTCAAAAGGCTCCTTAGTAAGGGCCTGCAAGACTACGGAGAGGTCCCACTTGGGAAAATACCTTACTGGGACCGGTCTGGACCTGGAGAGTGTTTTGAAAAATCTTGTGATTAGGGGTACTGAGGATAAGGATTTCTCTAAATAGACCTAGGGCTGACACCTGCACTTTAAGAGTGCTGACTGCGAGCCCTCTATCTGCCCCTTTTTGCAGAAATTCCAGAACTGAGACTAGGTTCTCAACCTCTCTATGTTCTGCATGACAAAAGGACGCATAGACCTTCCAAACCTTGCCATAAATGGCCCTGGTTACCCTTTTTCTACTGGATAGCAAAGTGGAAATTAACCTTTCCGAAAAGCCTTTGCTTTTAAGCAATTGCTCCTCAGATACCAAGCAGTGAGTTTTAAACTGCTTACATCTGGATGATGCACTGGCCCCCGAGTTAACAAATCTGGCCTCAGCGGGGAGGTGCCAACCTGGTTTGACTGCCAACTGTAGGATCAGAGAAAACCAAGCTCTCTTCGGCCAAAACGGGGTGATCAGGATTACTGGTACCCCTTTTTGTATTTTTCTCAGCACCAGTGGAATTAACTGAAAAGGGGGAAAAGCGTACCCCAGTTGAAAATTCCACTGATGTGCTAAGGCGTCCGTCCCCTGAAAACCGTCGTTTCTCTGGAGGGAAAAAAATTGAGGAAGCTGGGTGTTCCGTCTTGAGGCAAACAGGTCCATCTGCGGAAGGCCCCAGCTTCTGGAGATTAGAGCGAACACCTCTGTGTATAGGCTCCACTCTGCTTCCTGTTCCTGCACCGTATGTCGGCTTAGATAATCCGCTACCTCGTTCAACGTGCCTTTTAGGTGAACTGCGGATAGAGACAGTAGATTGGTTTCTGCCCAATCCAAAATCTCTACCGACAGTAGGTGCAAGGACTTGCTCCTTGTGCCTCCCTGCTTGTTCAAATAGGCTACTGTAGTGACGTTGTCTGAAAGAATCCGGACATGGCACCCTAGGAGGTTTGGGGAGAAGGCAGCTAATGCTGCAGCGACTGCTTTTAGTTCTCTCCAATTTGACGACCTTCTGGATTCATCCTGAGACCATGTCCCCTGTGCCAAGTCCCCCCAGCCCCACATACTGGCGTCTGTTGTGACCACCTTTTCTGTTGGGAAGGACCAAAGAAGGGCTTTCTGCAGAACTTTCTGATCTCTCCACCACCACAGCGAGCATCTGACCCTGGTGGGAACCCTTACCCTGGTGTCGAGGCTCTCTGTCCTGTGATCCCATGTTCCTAAGAGGAACCTCTGGAGGGGCCTGAAATGCCTCCTTGCCCACTGGATGGCTGGCATTGAAGAGGTCAGAGTCCCCAAAACTGACATAATTCTTCTCACCGAAACCTGTTGGTTCGTCTGAAGAGTTGATACCGCCCTCTGAATCCTGACCTTTTTCTCCTCTGGGAGAAGAATTTTTTGTTCCACTGAATCTGGAAACCCAGAAAGAGTATCTGCTGGGCTGGACTGAGATTGGATTTTGGGACGTTCACTAGCCACCCCAGTGCCTCCAAGTGACCGCGAGCCCTGGCCAGATCCTCCTGCAACCTCTCCCTGGAAGGGGCGAAGAAGAGGAGGTCGTCCAGGTACGGGATTACCGCAACCCCCTGGAGACGAAGAGGGGCGAGGGCCTCCGCCATTACCTTCGTAAAAATACGAGGAGCTGACGAAAGGCCGAAGGGAAGGGCCCTGAACTGCAGGTGTACAATCTCCTTGCCCATGTTCACCGCAAATCTCAAAAAACTTTTGAGACTGAGGAGCTATGGAGATGTGCAGGTAAGCATCTTTTAGGTCGATTGGTGCCATGAAGCACTCTTGTCAGCATGTTCCTGACCGTGAGAATTGAATCCATACAAAATTTTTTGTAATGGACTGACTTGTTCAGGGGTTTTAGGTTGAGAATTAACCTGTAGCTCCCTGATGGCTTCTTTATCAAAAAAATGAGAGAGTAGAACCCCCTGCCCCGTTCTTCTGGGGATACCGAAACAATGACCCTCTGGTGTCTCAGATCCTTTAAAAGGTTCATGGCTAGGGCCTTTGTGATGTCCCTTGATAGGGATAGTTTGTCACATAGAATTTTTCTGGCGGGGGCTCCAAAAACTCTATTTTGTAACCCTGGGACAGCATGTCCAGAATATAATCGATTCTCTGTCATGCTGGCCCAAGGGGGGAGAAAACCCTGGAGCCTACCCCCCTACTGGTAAGCCCAAGTCATTGGGTTTTGCCGGAGGTCGCAGGAGGATGGAAAAGGACATTTCCCTTTCCCTTACCCTTCTGCGGCGCCCAGTTCCTTCTCTTCTCCTGGGGTCTGCTGCTTTCCTGAGCCCTTGGGGGACGAAAAAACGTTTTAACTGGTTGTTTTTTCTTTTTAATAGGAAAAGACTTCTTTTTATCCGCTGTCCCATCTAAGACAGCGTCCAAGTCAGGGCCAAACAGCAAATCCCCCTGAAACGGGATCCCAAAAAGTTTATTTTTGGATGCCGCGTCTCCTGGCCAGGTTTTTAGCCATAAAGCCCTTCTGGCTGAAATAGCCAGGGCTGCAGATCTGGCCGTCATCTTAATAGACTCAGCTGAGGCATCAGATATATATGCTACAGCTGCTGAGAGGGTAGAGAAGGATTCCAAAATTTCTTGTTTTGGGGAGTCTGCTGAAATATGGGCCTTGAGTTGGTTCAACCAGAACTCCATATTCCTGGAAACGACTGTAGTCGCCATGGCAGGTTTTAGGTTTCCCATAATGGATTGCCAGGCTCTTTTTAGCTGCAAGTCCAATCTCTTATCCATGGGGTCTTTTAATACTCCCATGTCTTCGAAAGCTAAGTCAGTCGATCTGGAGACCTGGGAGAAGGCGGCATCAAGTTTGGCATTCTTATTCCAAACTTCCACCGGGTCTTCATCGAAAGGAAAACGCCTTTTTAAATTTTTAGGAAAAAAAGGTTTCCTTTCTGGCTCTGCCCACTCCTTTTTAATAGCCTCAGAAATGACTGGGTGCACTGGGAAACTGCGACTCTTAGGTTCGCTGAGTCCTGCGTACATTTTGTCATGCAGGGATAACTCCTTCCTTTCCTCCTCTAACCCCAGTGTAGTACAAATTGCCTTCAATGGGCCATCTACCTGTTCCAAGGACAATTTAAACTTCGAAGGGAATTCCTCACCTTCTTCCTCCCCCTCAGACTCATCTCTAGACTGGGTGGGGTAATGTCCCTCTTGGGTAAGAGGTAACTCAGCCTCTACCGACGGGATCACAGGTGAGCCTAGGGAAGATTGTGAGGCAGAGGGTTGACTCAGGGATGGGCTCACTAGTGAAGAGCGGAAAGGCTGTATAGTCGCATCAAGCTCCTTTTTGACTGATGCGATCAGGTCGCTTCAAGCAGAGGAAGCTTCTTCTTTCACTAGTGCGTCTATGCAGGACTAACATAAGATCTTCTTCCATCCCTCTGGTAACTTTGCTTTACATGAGGGGCATTTCCTTTTTGCCACTGGATCAGAGCTCTTGGCCTGCCGTGAGAAAAAAGGAGAAACCCACCCCAGTGAGACAACCTATCCCTATTTGTAAAAAGGCTCACCACAGGTGCACAATGAAAAAAGCAACTGCTTCATGTGCCCAGACAGGCCCCTGCCACCGGAGGGGGGGGGGGGTAGGAGAGAGAGACCTCACAGTAAAGGAGGACAGTATACCACTGCCCCTTACCTGGGCCTTGCTGGTGCCTGTGCCTGTCCCACTCGCTGCTGCCATCGGATCATTTGAGGAGCGCTGCGATATCGCGTGGCCAAAACGCCGGTTCCGGACTCCAATAGCGCCTGTGCACCGGACCGGAACCGCCTTAATAAGCACCAGCCCCGTCCCTCCCTTCTCCCCCTGCGATTTCCGGCGGAAATGACGCTGCACGCCTGCTCCGTAGGCCCGCCCCCTTCCGGATGCCTCACTTCCGGCGGATGGAGCACAGCATGCCATGGCGGCGGCGTTTCCATACAGCAAACAGTGGACAGGCATACAAACAAAAAACAACCGGCCACCGCTGTTGTACACCGCCACCCGGGGGCAGAACCCACAGCAGTCCAGCTCCAGTGAGCCACTTGAAGGGGGAGAAGGAGCCCAGCCATCAACATCGTTGCATCGCTGTGGAATGGGAGGGACAGCTCCCCTGAGGTAAGAAAAAAATGGTGGAGTAGGATACCTAGGCTCTCAGGACAGCACCTAAGAGCCCTGATCTCCCACGAAGTGTTCCCTCCGGAGGAAACACAAAAACTGACCATATGTGGGAAGGAGCCTCCTTTTAAAGTTTGGTGGAAGAGGTGTTTCCTATGGACAAGGGGAGGAGTCACTCTCTCAGGTGCTGTCCTGAAAGAAGATTAGGGAAATATTGTATTCATATATTGGTTCAAGATAGACTGTTGGCAATAGCCAATTAGCATTTCTTACATATGCAGTATACATTAACATTTTGTTGTAAGCAGGTTCCTTTTATTTTTGTGTCCAAAAGCTACATGTAACGTTCAAACATGATAACACCACTGTGTAAATCTTCAGAAATGTGCCAGCAAGGCCAGACAATTAGAAATATTAACCTCATGAAGAACAGAAAGAGAAAAATTGGGAGATCACCAGTTGAATAACAGGGGTCAATAATGAAACCCAACAGGCTCCAAAAATCTAAACCACAAAATTTCACACAGCCCAAACATCTACTTGGTGGTACCTTGTAAAGGTATGAAAAGGTCCAGGTAGCTTTTTAAACTTGATCTACTGAAGACTGATGTTGAATAGCCCAGGAAGCATCAACACTCCTGGTATAATCAGCCATCTTTAAAGAGGAAGTAAACCCTAATGGGTTTACTTCCTCTTTGTTTCCCTGCAAAAGGTAAAGCATAATTGACTACTATGCATCACATAGTAGTCCATTATGTGTCACTTACCTGACACAGGAGCCAGCGATGTCACCGCTATCCCCTTGTGTACGGAGCCTCCATCTTCTTGGTGAGCCTTGCGGCATATCGCCATTAACATCGGTGCGCCGTAGACAGTGGTGCCTGTCTTTTGGCAAATATCTCCTAAACCGTGTAGGTTTAGGAGATATTTCTTGGACCTACAAGTAAGCCTTAATCGAGGCTTACCTGTAGGTCAAAGTGGTTGGTAAGGGTTTACAACCACTTTAAGGCAGACAGCAAAAGATTTTTCATGGCCCAAAGATACAACAGGGATGTAGGAAATACAAGGCAAACATTGGCCTTGATAGCAAAAACAAATACGATGCATGAGCACTTACAATGCCTTGAAAAAGTATTCAAATCCCTTGAAATTTTCCACATTTTCTCCTGTTTACTTCCCCTCGGCGCGCCGCCATCGGGGAAGTTCTGTGTTGGCCGTGTCCCTTGGACACACCCAATCACAGATCGTGCTAAATGGCCAATCACATCGGCCATTTAGCACTCGATCCAATGCGAGGTGATCTCATGTAAACATATGAGATCATCTCTCATCGCCGGCTCTCCCTCCTCACACAGAGACAGCATGTGAGGAGGGAGAGCTTCCGTGCTGCAGCGAAAAGTAATTAACACTCACACAGTGAAACACACACACACACACATGCCCACCTGTCATCAGTGACACATAGTGCCACATGCCATCAGTGCCACCTGCCAATATCCTGGTGCTCCAAGGCCTTCAAAAGAGTAATAGGTAGTTAACACGTTAGATGTGTAATTTCTGCTCCTAGAACACGTGATGGTGCTCCCTGCATGTTGGGCCTCTCTAAGTGTCTAGGCTGTGAAAAAGTCCCACACATTATTTGCGGTATACACATTTCATGTGAGAGAAATAACCTATTACAATGACAATTTTGTGGGAAAAAAAAATAAAATCTTCATTTTGCAAAGAATTGTGGGAAAAAATAACACCAAAAAGATCACCATGCCTCTTATTACCTTGGAATGTCTATTTTCCAAAAAGGGGTAATTTGGGGGGTATTTGTACTTTCCTGGCTTGTTCGGGTCGCAAGAAATGATAGGTCACCAGTGCATCAGGTGTGATCAATTTTGTATGATTTGCACCACAGCTTGTAGACTCCCTAACTTTCACAAAGACCAAATATCATCCACTAATTTGGGTTATTTGTACCAAAGATATGTAGCAGTATAAATTGTGGCCAAAATTTATGAAGAAAAAAAATTAATACTTTGCAAAATTCTATCACAAAGAAAAATGCGTTTTTTTTTTAATTTTTGGTCTTTTTTCATTTATAGCGCAAAAAATAAAAACCCAGAGGTGATCAAATACCACCAAATGAAAGCTCTATTTGTATGAAAAAAAAGACAAAAAATGTATTTGGGTACAGTGTTACATGACTGAGTAATTGTCATTCAAAATGTGAGATCCCCGAAAGCTGAAAATTGGTCTGGGCAGGAGAGGGGTTTAAGTGCCCAGTAGGCAAGTGGTTAAAAAGCCTTCGTTTTAGCCTAAAATCAAGTGCTACATATTATCATTTTGTTCCTCATATCTATCTAGCCAGCAGGTGACATTCAGGTTATTTTTCCCTTTTTTTTTTTTTTTTTTTTTTTAACGGTGTCTCCTAACCGCTTGTTCAAAAAAAACTTTATTTAAAAAAAATAACCTAATAATGCAAGCTGAAATTTACATATACGTGTAAATGACTCAGAAATTATTTATCACACCTTTCTCTCCCCCTCTCTCAGACAGTCTAACAGACAGCTACGACTTTTATAAAAAAAAAAAAAAAAAAAGAAACAGAGACAGCTACTAATGTGCCTTCTTCTTCAGCCAACGCATAATAGTCTAGGAATCAAGCGTCATGTATGAAAAGTGTATTTGTAAAACAGACCCAAGACAAAAATAAATCTTTACCCCAAACAATTTGGGTAAGCTCATTTAGTATGCCTTGGTTATGCTTAAAAGTGAATAAAAATAAAACCACTATATCCAACTAACTTACCATTTCATACATGAAAGTCTCCATCCTGCATGCTCTGTCAATTATTAATTCTTTGCGTCGTTCCACTGCCTTCTTCCGAACTCTGGATAAAAAAAAAAAAAAGAATACACAACTGAACCAATTCCGAAAACACTAATCAACACAGAAAACTGACTGTATTCATGACATCTGCAGGCTGAACAATTTATTCAGCTGCACTTTCCATATGCACACAGTATTCATGCATTAAAAAAAGAATGTATTTGTCCCAATAAAACCTATTTCACTTTTGCTCATTATTATCCGTATGACCATTACCTAATTCATATCCATTCATATTAAAGATAAAAAGGTGAAATCGGCTTAAAGCAGACATTTTGAAGCAAAAGCCTAGTTTGACAGATCCCCCACCCCTTCCCAATCCTACCTACCCACAGGAGGCAGGAATAAAAAAATAAATAAACTTATTAATAGCACATAATATTTCCAATGAACCTTTGAAATTATTTTTGGCAACAAAAACAATATGCAATTCAAAAAAATAAAAATAAATAAATCACAGGAACATAAGAGCCAATGGCTGCATTTGTAATTTGACAAACCAAAGCGTCTTTCTGTGGAGCCAGTTCACATATATGCGGTGCAGTGGCAGTGCGAATTCGCTATTAAAAAAAAAAAAAAAAAAAAAAAAAAGTGTCCTGGGCATTTTCTGTGCACTGCAGTGCGATTCAGATGTAAATTCCCGGCTCATTGCCTTCTATGGGAATGCATCTGAATCACACATCTCATCAGTTTGGAACACAAATTTAAATCAGAAAAAAATAAAAAAATAAAATAAAAAAACACCAGTGTGGGGGTCCCTCACCAAACCATCAATTTTAAGGGGAACCCTCACGATAAAACAAATTGTTTTGTGAATGACAACACCCCATGCTAATACACAGGGGCCCAATCTCACCATACAACAAGCTAGGGATAGGGACCCCCATTACCAAACCCTGCCAGGCTGGGATCCGGTACCAGCACTCCAACAACCTCACACTGCACCTCAGTGAGTGACAAAACCCGCTACCCAGGGGCCCTTATCTTAGCTGGTTTCTAGATTCAAAGCAAAACCCTGCGCCAAGGGTGTGCAAACTACTACTACTACTACTACTACTACTACTACTACTACTACTACTACTACCACCACCACCTTCAAATCCTGTGTCAAAAATCACAAATTCAAAGCCTCTGAAGTCAAAATATGTAGCTAAATAAAGACAAAATATCATTCTCACCACTAACCTATACTGTTATGCAAGGTAAGAGGCCTATAATCAACGTTACCATCCTGTCCTTTTATGCATATTGGATGCACTGAAAGACCTTTATTCATCCATATCATGTAGGATTTATGGTTATAATCATACCCCAAAGTCACCAGACTGGTATCTTCAGGGATTTCTTCAGGATCTGAATCCCCTTCTTCCACATTACTCTTCAGTCCATCAATGCTAAAAAGAAAAAAATATATAAACATCAGGGTGTTAAAATTAATCTCAAAGCTTATTCATGAAAAATATACACAATGTAGCAGCTTAACGTACCATTGCAATACAAAAAAAGTGAAGTGTTTTAACTTGGAAGTTCGACATTGCTACACAAAGTTTGTGCTTTACTGTTCCTTCTCAAAATGCAATCTATAAGCTGGATTACTCATTTAAAGGATAAGTTCACCTTTAAAAAAAAAATAAAAAAGGACTTTTCTAAAAAGCCTGCAGAGCATTGTATCAGTGGTCAGCAGATTGCAGGTGCAATGCTCAGCTCCTGCAGATTCTCAGCATAGCTGTCTGCCAATACCTCATATGAGCAGACATTTACCTGAGCAGGAAGAACAATAAACTATGAGGATGCTTACCAGTGCCCTCACAGCTCACTGAAAACTACAAGCCGTCACATGCAATGGCTGATGGTACTTGTAGGCATTCATTCACAAGAAACTGAATAAATGATGGGGCCATGTGGACGGAGCCCTGCATTGCCCGCACTGTTTTTAAAAAAACTGACAGCGGTGGTGGGGAGAAGATCCCTGGCTTGCCGTCACAAAGAGGAGAGCAGAGGGGAGAGAGCTGCAGATGATGGAACATGTTACACGCTCACCTTAAATACAGGTGGCACATGTAACTTGTTCCAATGTATCCTTTAAACCAGGACACTCACAAAGTAACCAAAATCTTATTTCAATAGCGGTTTCCTTTTCAGTAATATAGTCTGTTCCACCCTAGCCCGTGATTCGACAATGAAGGAGCAGCAGCACACTCATGAAGTTATCCTTGTGTTCTCCCTACTGTTGGAATCATTAAAATAATGAGGCATCTTAACACTAAAGCCCCTTCCACACAGGGAATGCTCCATTGGAGTATATTGAACATTATTGTTCCAAGTTCACAGCCATCTTATATTTATTTACATCTTTTTTCTCTTGGTACTCACTTTTGTTGCCAGTGGTTTAGACATTAATGGCCGAGTGTTGAGTTATTTTGAGGGGACAGCAAATTTACACTGTTATACAAGCTGTACACGCACTACTTTACATTGTAGCAAAGTGTAATTTCTTCAGTGTTGTCACATGAAAAGATATAATAAGATATATATATATATATATATATATATATAGGGGTGTACTCACTTTTGTGAGATACTGTAGATATCTAATAATCATACTCACTAAATGGCTACAGCACTGACCCCAGCTGCAAACTGTCCCCCGCCATCTCCACCCCGAGAACTGAGTGATCAAATACCGCTGATCTCTCAGTTCCCCCTCAGCAGAGAGCCAGGACTGTCAGTCAGGATCTCTCTGCTCTGCCCCTCCAGCACACACTGGAGCGCTGGGCTGTGGAGGGGGCAGGAGGGGGTTGGCTTAGGCTCTCAGTGGCATGCTGACAGGCTGAGCCAGCTGCTGGTCCAGGCATCTCAGTGGATCCCAACCATATAGTTGGGGTCTTTCCCTTGCCTGGACCGGCTGAGTGATATCAGCAGACAGCGGGTTTTAGCCCACTGTTAGCTAAACACAAGTCACAGGAGTGCAGAATGAACTGCACGCCTGTGATCCATAGGAGAAGTACAGCCAAAATAGATTTGGCTATACTTCTCATTTAACCACTTACCCACTGGGCACTTAAACCCCCTTCCTAACCAGACCAATTTTCAGCTTTCGGTGCTCTCACACTGAATGACAATTACTCAGTCATGCAACACTGTACCCAAATAAATTTTTTGTCCTTTTTTTCGCAGAAATAGAGCTTTCTTTTGGTGGTATTTAATCACACTGGGTTTTTTATTTTTATTTTCAAAAAAGACTGAAAATTCGGTAAAAAATAAAAAAAAATTCTTTGTTTCTATTAAAATTTATGGCAGAGTATTGGCAGAGTACTGCCATTGAGCAGCGCTGTGGGCACTACACATCCAGCCCACAGCGCTGCTGCCATCTCTCCCCCTCTCAATGTACCGATCGGCACAGAGAGTGGAGGGAGGAACCTCAGAGCGATCGCGTGGTAAACAGCCACTATCAGCGGCCATTTACCGTGATGCCCCGGGTCCTCCGGACCCGGCGGTCACGGATGTTCCCGTGTTCGCGCCCCAGGGGGCGTGCGGGAGCAAGGTTCTGGGAGGATGTCCCACGGACATCCACCCAGAATAAGCTGACCGCCCCGTAGCTGTCTTTCGGCTATGGCCTGGTCGGCATGTGGTTAAACCCAAAAGCAAACATTATATTGTATCTTACCAATTCTTAGATGTGATAGTTGCATTACTTTTTTTAAGCTTTCTTTCCTTTATTTTCTTTTGGTGATCCAGCCAGTAAGTGTGTTTTTCAAAAGCACAACCTTTCTTGCAGGTGTATACTTCAGGGATGAGACAAACTGTTTCATGTAAAGGAGGAAAAAAAACAGTTTGCTATAACTGTTTATAATGTATTAGCTGGAGTCTGCCTTCAATGTGTTAGTGGACCTAAACCTGCTAGTATATTTATTTAACCGGTTCCCGACCGGCGCACGACGATATACGTCAGCAGAATGGCACGGACAGGCAGGAGGGCGTATATACAAGTCCCTCCAAAATGCCGTCCTTGCCATCGGGAGCGCGCCGGGAGCGGCGCACTCCCGCACTGCTCAGGACCCCCATGAGGCCGGGAGCGGGTCCCGCGGACTCGATCGCCGCGGGGACACCCGCGATCGTCTCACGGGAAGGCAGAACGGGGAGATGCGGAAATAGACAGCATCTCCCCGTTCTGCCTAGCAACGCCGATCTCTGCTCCCTGTGATTGGAGCAGAGATCAGCATTCACTAGCTGACAGCCATGTCCCCCCACAGTAAGATACACACCCCTAGGCATACTTAACCCCTACACTGCCCCCTTGTGGTTAACCCCTTCACTGCCAGTGTCATTTATACAGGAATCAATGCATTTAAATAGCATTGATTGCTGTATAAATGACAATGGTCCCAAAAATGTCCGATGTGTCCGCCACAATGTCGCAGTCACAATAAAAAAAAATAAAATAAAAAAAAAAAAAAAAAAAAAAAAAAAAAAATCGCTGATCGCCGCCATTACTAATAAAAAAAAAAAATTATTAATAAAAATGCTATAAGACTATCCCCTATCTTGTAAACGCTATAACTTTTGCGCAAACCAATCAATAATAGCTTATTGCGATTTTTTTTACCAAAAATATATAGAAGAATACGTATCGGCCTAAACTGAGGGAAAAAAAAAAAGTTTTTTTTATATATTTTTGGGGGATATTTATTATAGCAAAAAATAAAAAATAATGCGTTTTTTTCAAAATTGTCGCTCTTTTTTGTTTATAGTGCAAAAAATAAAAACCACAGGGGCAATCAAATACCACCAAAAGAAAGCTCTATTTGTGGGAAAAAAAGGACGTCAATTTTGTTTGAGAGCCACGTCGCACGACCGTGCAATTGTCAGTTAAAGCGACGCAGTGCCGAATCGCAAAAAGGGGCCTGGTCCTTTGGCTGCAAATTGGTCCGGTCTGAAAGTGGTTAACACTCCCCTCCCGAGGCTGACAATGCTGCTGTCCAAATATGCTCCCTGTGCTCATTCATCCAGAGTTTAGGCAGCCTAATACAGGAGGAGGTGTGATACTTGCCAGTTCACCAGATGACAAAAGAAGGAAAACCAAACCAATACTCTTAAAGTTTGACCCACTGTGTAAAATAAATGCACACAGTTATCTCTAAGAAATGAATTGCCATGAACCGAATGCCTTAACAGGCTTTGAAGTGCAGCTACACCCTTTAATATCTTATGTAGGCCAACATCTGCAAGTCTGAATAGATGTGCAAGGTTCGCTCTGCAGCACTGGGAATGCTAAAAGCTAAATATTTTACAAGGCAGAAGCATACAGAGGACGATAATTATGAATATGCAGCATGCTGTTATGTTGCTCTTTGAAAATCCTTTTTATAAAAATTGGCTCTCATATATCAAAAGTCTGCTAAGGGAACTACAGCCTTGTTACCCATAGCAACAAGTTTCTCGTGTCATTTTTACAGTTTAAAAAAGTGATTGCAAACCGATACATATATCCAATGAAGTAACTAGTCTCAGACGATACACAGAGATGAAATAAATCCTACATAAGTTGTACCCGTTTATCTGCATCCCTCTCTTCTCTACATCCCATTTCAAAGTGTCGAATTTAGAGAGATTGTCTGAGCTTTCAGAAAGCAGGGGGTGGGAAGCTGAAGTTACAGTCTGCAGAGCTTAGAGCTCTGAGAGCTGAATGAAGGGAAGGGACACACCACTCTTCACACAGAACAAAGGAACAGAGCTGAGGCTGACAATCACAGGCTGTATGCTGGCGCTCCCTTTTCGTCACCCTTTTTTCTCTTGGTGTCAGAAAAAAAAAAAACTGTCAGAAGCGACTCCTGCAAATTGCAGAGGTATGAGGCAGCAGAGAGAAATTACACTTAGTGCTCTGGATAGAGACAAGCACACACTATAGAAGGATATGCTTTGCTCATATTTTATGTCAGGAGGTATACAACCACTTTAAGCTGATTGGTTGCTATGGCCAATAATATTTTTACTGCTGTATACTGACATTCAAGTCAGACCCATAGTAATCTACATAAATAAAAAGGTGTGAAATTCTTGTATTATAAACTGGAGCAAAATTGAGTCATTTGTAATTAAAACTATCCATATCCAAGCCACAGTTTTTCTAGTGCATTTTAAACAAACAGGAACTAAGAGGGATAATTATAGCACAATGAATCATGACATTTGGCAAATATACTCCGCAGGCAAATTTTCTAGGTGTATGCGTTTTAAAAATAGCACTAATTGAGTCTCCACCACTATTTTCACAGTAACGGCCCATTCACACTAGAAGCTGAATGTAAATCACACAGGAACGCTGTGTGCTTGCTGTGTGATTCACATGCAGTTCTGTGCAGTGCGATTTCATTTTGAATGGGCTGAAATCGCACCGCACTACTTTTTGAAACGCACGGCGACCACATTGCATGGTACTTTTGTAACATGTCAATCAGCTGTCAGTCAGCAGCTCTCCTGCTCTGCTCCTCCACGCTCATTGGAGTGCTGAGCTGTGGAGGGGCGGGGGAGCGGCCGTATCATTGGCTCGCTGAGACTGCCATCAGTCCAGGCACCTGGTGGGTCCAGAATTTTGAAAATGGGTCACAAGAGTGCAAAATGAATTGCACTCCTGTGACCCTTTGGAGAAGCCCAGTCTGGACTTCTCCTTTAACTTGGTCACAGCAAGTCGCAAGGGCTGTGCGATTGGAAAGCAGTGTGGAAAGATGTATGGGAGCATGGCTTGCATTTTATGTGAATGGGCCCTTAAAAAGAGGATCTTCCTCCCCTATAAAAACCTCAGCCTAAGGAAGAACGACGTATCCCTTCCACCGCAGTCTCCTGGGATATCCCCCCCATCACATCAGGCTGAACTCGGGTTGTGACATTTCTACAGCGGATCACAGCAGGATAAGCTGAGTGAGTAAAGACAAGCCAACATAGCATGAATGGGAGGGTTAAAAATATTTATATATATTACACACACACATACCAAAATTGTTAAAGCTGCACCCTAAGCAGATATAAAAAACACAGAATAATGCAACTAGGTCTCCATTAAAAATCATTGGTGTATTTTTAAATGCAGCTACGGTAGTAATAAGGTCTGGTTCACACTAGTGCAATTTTGCAGCTACTTTGTGTATCCAGGTGGATTATAATTTTTTATAATTATCAAAAAGAAAACTGGCACAAAATAGTAAACACATTTTTTTCCCCTTTTAGCTGTATATTTCTTGCTATTACTATAACACAACACCAAAGAACAACCTAAAATACATTCTCCTGTCCCTGAACACAGCAATACCACATGTGTAGACCTGTTATCTGTGGTACATACTACCATTTTTTTTTAGTTTTTTATTTTATGTAAAATACATTAACCTGACCTTTGGTCCCGACCCTTGACCCTAACCTGATCTAAAACATACTACCTTTTTTTGCGCGCACATTTTTCTCCTCCATCAGGAGGATACAATGCATCTTTTTTCCCCATTCAGGAATAAAAAAAGGGAGGAAAAAAAAAAACAGTGACTGATCACTGTGATGGCCAAAGGCTATCACAGCAATCTGGTGATCAAGAACTGACTCCCTGATCATTAGTACAGATCCAGGGCTCTTGGTGAGAGCCTGGCACCTGTGCTGGATGCGTGTGGTGAAGCTCACTCCCAGCAAAAACACATGTATGCATATATAAGGCCCCACAGAAGAAGACCAGCTTCTGTGAGGCCTCATATGTGTTCACACAGTGAGAAGAGTTAACAACTAGCATCCAGTTTCCTTCCTCTAACAAAAAAATGCAGTGGTATCAAACGCAACCAAGTCGCACTACATAATCACACTAAAAATTGAATCAAATCACAGCTGCATTAGAGTGAACCTAGCCAAGATACATGTGTTTAACTTTAAAAATCTTTTTGGATTCCCCTGTGCAAAAGAACATTATTCTACCAAGTGCCAACCCCTGTCAGATGAGCAACTTGGCCACTAATCACTGACAGAATGTCAAAACTTTAGCTTAAAGAAGAATTCCGCTTGGGGCTCAAAATATTGCTCTGTTACCTCACCACTGACTGAACTTAAGCAGGCATGTCGAGCAGCATCAGTGACTTCCTTTAGTAATTATGCAAGTTGAAATTTTGGAGAAGTGAAGCCAAGATTGAATCACCCAGCTATAATAGCTCTAAACATTACAGAAACTCTTTAACCACTTCAGCCCCGGACCAATTGGCAACCAAAGGACCAGGCCCCTTTTTGCAATTCGGCACTGCGTTGATTTAACTGACAATTGCGCGGTCGTGCGACGTGGCTCCCAAACAAAATTGGCGTCCTTTTTTTCCCCACAAATAGAGCTTTCTTTTGGTGGTATTTGATCGCCCCTGTGGTTTTTATTTTTTGCGCTATAAACAAAAATAGAGCGACAATTTTGAAAAAAATGCAACATTTTTTGCTATAAGAAATATCCCCAAAAAATATATAAAAAAACATTTTTTTTCCTCAGTTTAGGCCGATACGTATTCTACATCAGGGCTTGACAAATTTGCTTGGAATCTAGGAGCCAGCTAAAAAAGTTAGGAGCCAGTTTTTTTTTTTTTTTTTTTTTTTTTTTAACTTCTTGAGATCCGCGCTGTAGCCGTCGTTCTGCTTTGCCGGGACCACGTCCTATGACGTTGTCCCCTGTACGAGCGGCTTGCGCGCCCCCTGCTCTGTGATCAGCGAGTCTGTGAGACTCGCTGGATCACCGATCCGAGTAAGGGGTCGATCCCGACCCCTTACCACGTGATCAGCTGTCAGCCAATGACAGCTGATAACGTGATGTCAACACAGCCGGTAATCGGCTATTTTTTTTCCTCGCCCTGACAGCACGAGGAGAAAAAAAAAAGCCGATCAATAACGACCGACAATGGTTAATTTTTATATTGAAAAAAAGCTATCTTAAAATTTACACAGACTATAACCAAAGCATACATACACATATTACTAATTATATATATATATAAATAAATAAATATGTGTGTATTTTGGTTCTATTCGTCTGTGTAAATGGAGGCAGCAGGCAGGGCTCCATTAGCATTGCTGGATGTCATACCAACGGCCACCACTAGATGGCGCCAAGATCTTAGAAGGAAGCATAGGCTTGCAGAAGGCCGCAAACCCGCGGCCTCGATTACCGGCCGGCGCAGCCCGACGCAATCGCGGGCCGTGGAGCGGGGTCCGCACCGAGACAGGATACCCCAGATGGGCTGCCCCGGGCGCCAGGTCACTAATTCTAGTCGCCATGGTGCCCTGGCGCCTGGGGATTGTCGAGCCCTGTTCTACATATTTTTGGTAAAAAAAAAACAAAAAAAAACAAAAAACGCAATTAGCGATTATTGATTGGTTTGCGCAAAAGTTATAGCGTTTACAAAATAGGGGATAGTTTTATAGCATTTTTATTATTATTTTTTTTTTTACTAGTAATGTCGGCGATCAGCGATTTTTATTGTGACTGCGACATTATGCCGGACACATCGGACATTTTTGACACAATTTTGGGACCATTGTCATTTATACAGCAATCAATGCTATTTAAATGCATTGATTCCTGTATAAAAATGACAGTTGTAGTGAGTTAACCACTAGGGGGAGGGAGGGGTTATGGGCTGTGACGTGTGTGTGTGTTTTTTTACATTAGGGGGCGGGGCTGACGTCTGACGTCATTGATCGGCTTTCCCGATGACCGGGAACAGCCAATCAATGACAGGCAGAGTAGGAAGCGCGGGGAGAGGTTTACACATACCTCTCCCCGTTCTTCAGCTCCGTGACCCGATCGCGGGACACCAGCGGCGATCGGGTCCACTGGTCCTGCGGCCGGGGTCACGGAGCTCCCGACCGGGTCGCGGTCGGGAAGCGGTTAAAGACATAGCTGTTAGTTGATCTTTATTCTCAGGCTTATAAAAATAAGCAAAATTTTTTTTTCTGCCAGAATTTAGCAAAAAAAAACGCCTCTAATGTTACAATATGTATGCTCGTATGGCAGACCGACGAATCCCGGTCGCCAGGGCGCCATGGCGACTAAAATTAGGGTCCTGGCGACTGGGGCGACACAGCTAGGGTATCCTTTCTTCCTGTGGACCCCGACCCGCCGTGCGATCGAATCGAGCCGCGCCGTCCAGTAATTTAGGCCGCGGCTTTGCGGCCTTCTGAAGCACTAATGTGTATCATGGCGCCATCTGGTGGTGGCCGTTGGTATTACAACACCTCTAACATTGCTAATGCAATGTTAATGGAGCTTCAAAGCCCTGCCTGTTTCTCACTGCCCGCCCATCTCCTTCCTAAAGTGGAGAAGAGAAGGAAGTGATTGCAGGCGTCATCTGGCGCCTTTTGCCTAACGGTAAGTGTGGTGGTGGCTGGTTTGAATTTATATAGCTTTTTTTTTTTTTTTTTTTTTTTTTTTTTTTTTTAATATAATAGCTTGGATTTTAATTTATTTTTTATTTTTTTCCTTAACCACATGCCGACCAGGCCATAGCCGAAAGATGGCTACAGCGCGGTCGGCTTATCCTGAGTGGACGTCCTCCCAGAAACTTGCTCCTGTCACATCCGTGACCGCCGGGTCCCGAGGACCCGGCGCATCACGGATCACGGTAAACAGCTGCTGATGGCGGCCGTTTACCACGTGATCACTCCGTCAAATGACGGAGCGATCACATGTACACAAACCGGCGTCGGTACAGTGAGAGGGGAGACGCGGAAAGGGGGAGAGACGGGACCAGCGCTGTGGGCTGGATGTGTAGTGCCCACAGCGCTGGTCAGTGCCCGCAATGCTCTGCCCCCACTGTGCAACGCTCTGCCACCGGAATACTGCGCAACACTGGAATACTGCGCAACACTGGAATACTGCGCAACACTGGAATACTGCGCAACACTGTGCAATGCTCTGCCACCACAATACTGTGCAACACTGCAATGCTCTGCCACCACAATACTGTGCAACACTGCAATGCTCTGCCACCACAATACTGTGCAACACTGCAATGCTCTGCCACCACAATACTGTGCAACACTGCAATGCTCTGCCATCACAATACTGTGCAACACTACAATGCTCTGCCACCACTGTGCAACACTGCAATGCTCTGCCATCACAATACTGTGCAACACTGCAATGCTCTGCCACCACTGTGCAACACTGCAACGCTCTGCCACCACAATACTGTGCAACACTGCAACGCTCTGCCACCACAATACTGTGCAACACTGCAACGCTCTGCCACCACAATACTGTGCAACACTGCAACGCTCTGCCACCACAATACTGTGCAACACTGCAACGCTCTGCCACCACAATACTGTGCAACACTGCAACGCTCTGCCACCACAATACTGTGCAACACTGCAACGCTCTGCCACCACAATACTGTGCAACACTGCAACGCTCTGCCACCACAATACTGTGCAACACTGCAATGCTCTGCCACCACTGTGCAATGCTCTGCCACCACAATACTGTGCAACACTGCAATGCTCTGCCAATGCTCTGCCACCACAATACTGTGCAACAGTCTGCCAATGCTCTGCCACCACAATACTGTGCAACACTGCAATGCTCTGCAATGCTCTGCCACCACACACACTGCAATGCTCTGCCACCACAATACTGTGCAACACTGCAATGCTCTGCCACCACAATACTGTGCCACACTGCAATGCTCTGCCACCACAATACTGTGCAACACTGCAATGCTCTGCCACCACTGTGCAATGCTCTGCAACCACAATACTGTGCAACACTGCAATACTCTGCCACCACAATACTGTGCAACACTCTGCCAATGCTCTGCCACCACAATACTGTGCAACACTGCAATACTCTGCCACAATACTGTGCAACACTGCAATACTCTGCCACAATACTGTGCAACACTGCAATGCTCTGCCACCACAATACTGTGCAACACTGCAATGCTCTGCCACCACAATACTGTGCAACACTGCAATGCTCTGCCACCACAATACTGTGCAACACTGCAATACTCTGCCAATGCTCTGCCACCACAATACTGTGCAACAGTCTGCCAATGCTCTGCCACCACAATACTGTGCAACACTGCAATACTCTGCCACCACAATACTGTGCAACTCTGCCAGTACTCGGACAAGGCTGCACTGGACAACACTGATAAGGCTGCATTGATGGGCATTTAAATGTAAGTTTTTTTTTTTTTTTTTCCTTAAACTTCCATTGTAAAAGTTTTTTTCCTTAAAATTCCCTCCTAAACTTAAAATTTCATTTCTGTACAGTGTTGCATGGCACAATTGTCAGTCAAAGTAGCGCAGTGTCGAATAGCAAAAAATGGCCTAGTCATAGAGGGGGTACAACCTTCTGGAGGACAAGTGGCTAAAAGTTCTTAGGGATCATAAGAAGGTTAATGGGCAAAAGCTGAGGCGCATAACTGTGTGTAAACCTGTGTTGTGCATCTGTAAAGATACACGTCAGGGCTACATAAGAGAAGGGGTGCTTTGCTTTTAAAGAATAAATATATATTAAAAATTAAAATTTTGGAGACTATGCCATTAAGTAATAACGTGTACTAAATCTTCTTTGTTTGGGAATTCAACAAAACCATCTGTTTGGGAATTCAGAAAAAATGAAACGTGCCGCAAAAGCTGTGATACCAGAAGATGCCAAGCAACTGCGGATGACAAATTTCTTTGCAAAGACTTCTTGTTCAGAAAGTGCAGTGCAACATGTTAGTGCAGAATCAAACGGCACAAGAGAAGAACAACCAGCAGAGAAGTCCCCTTCAACAAGTCACCCTCAAAATGAAGGAAGAAGGAAGTTTAAACAAGATTGGTGCAAGGAACTCACATGGCTTAAATTTGACCATAATACAGGCATAGCCATATGTGAGATTTGTGCCTCCTTCCCTGGCATTGCTGACCACACATCCAAGATTGTGAAAGGGTTTTCAGGACCCTTTAAATTGGAGACCTTCAAAAAAACATGGAAAGTCACTCCAGCATGACAAATGTATAAAAGCCAAACACGCCCTGTTGGCTCCAGAAGCTACGCCATTGGCTGCATGCGTTAAGAAAATGGACCAAGGGATGTTCAACCACATGAAAGTTCTATTTAATGTGGCCTATTATATTGCAAAAAACAACAAGCCATATACAGACTTTAAAGGTTTGTTAGAGCTGACAGGGAAACTAGGGGTTGCTGTGAGAGAGTAGTATGCAAATGACAAGAGATGCAAGGAATTCATCTCACATATTGCAACTGTAATCCGGAAAGAACTCATCTGCGAGCTAAAGGAGGCCAAATATGTTAGTTTGATGCTAGATGGATCAACTGACAAAGGAGGAGTAGAAGAATTAATATTGTATGTCAGATACATCAAGAACAATAGGATCAAAGAAGTATTTCTATCAGTCCTACCTCTTGAAATGGCAACTGCAGATGGGTACTTGGAAACCATCACTAAAGAGCTGAAGACACATGGTCTTTTAGACTGGCTTTTTTCAAACCAGCTGATTGGAATTGGTACAGATGGTGCTTCAAGCATGATTGGAGCTGAAAATGGACTGGTACAGAAAGTACGTCAAAATCTCAGCCATGTAATTGGCATTCACTGTGTTGCACACAGATTAAATTTAAGTGTATTAAGCTCTGTGAAAGATGGGAAATGCATTGATGACCTTGACTCTGTTTTAAAGAAGCTGTACCAATTTTACCAGCATTCACCCAAGAGAATGCGACAGCTAAAGCAGGTAGCTGAAAGTTTTCATGAAAAAATCCAGAAATTTCAGTACTTGCATAACATAAGATGGGTGCCGAGCAAAGTCAGTGCTCTCTCTGCACTTGTCAAAGATTGGAAATGTGTGACAGTCCACCTTGAAGGTGTTGCTGCAGAAAAAGACAGTGCTTCTGCAGTTGCACATGGTTTGTTGAAAAAAACTAACTGATTTTAAATTTGTTCACATGCTCCATTTTCTGCTGGACTATCTAGAAATTATTAAGAACCTTATAAGGGGGATACTTATAATGATATACCATTTTAATAGTGATTGAAATTAATATGCTTAAACTTTCAGAGTAACAGCTTTTGAACAAAGCTGTTATAAGTGTATACTGCTTACTATGTAACAAACTGACAAGTGTTGACATATCAGGACGCATCTGTTTTGTGGTTTATTAACTCTGTACTTCACCAGAGGATATGAAACTAGCTAGGACCAGTGACTTAGGAATTTGCGGTCATGTTAGCAGATGTGTACAGATAACGAGAACTAACAACCATCACATGACTAACCTTTGCCCTATATTCCATATTGCAAATTAACAACCATCACATGACTAACCTTTGCCCTATATTCCATATTGCAAATTAACAACCATCACATGACAAGAAGTTGTTAATGTATGCATATGTGTATGAATCTGATTGGTTCTTGGGAGGGCTGTTCCCCCGTCTGCATTTCCCATAAAAGAGGAACGTAGTGCCTATTAAACTTTGTAACCATCCTTCACGTACCATTGAGTGTATGTGTGATGTTTATCCACCGGTGATTTGGGACCTCCGCTTCTACCATCCCTGGCCTAGGCATTTAGAATACAAGGAGAAAGACGTGTACCTTACAACTGGTGTCAGAAGTGGGATATCTTGTGACAGGTAAGTGATTTTGCCCTTTTTACCTTTTAAGGTGAATAGGTGTAAATGCTTACGCTGTCCAGATCATCGCCACAAATTTAGTTTAAAGGGGTTGTTGTGCCTTCGCGGCGGACTAGGCTGGTCCCCCGGGAGGTTAGGTTGTTGTGCCTTCGCGGCGGACTAGGTTGGTCCCCCGGGAGGTTAAAAGGACACGCAGGTAGTTACGTAGGTTATTTGGGTATTTAAAGAGAGTCCGACTAGGTTGGTCTGACTATAAAAAAACTATTGTAAAAGAGATTATTATTATTATTTTAATCACCGGGAAGTAGCAGATTACGCCCGTGATAAAAGGTTTGGTTGAGCGGACGCCCATTAAGTTTTTGAGAAACAAAAAGTGCACTATAAAATTGAACAAATGTATGGTTTTATAATGATCATTTAAAATAATTCTGTTCATAAGATTTACAGTATAAGACCTATAGAAATAAGTATAAAGTTTTGTTTAAGATAGATATATATATATATATATATATATATATATATATATATATATATATATATATATGTGAGACTTCTTTTCCCACAGACAGCGTAAGTACCTAAAAATTTTAAGAATTGCATGTTGTATAAAGTATAAGAGTTAAATGACTTCTGAATATGCAGAACCTGATTGTAGTGACATAGTTCCACCTTGTCCACATTGTACTATAGGATTACTGTTTTTTAAAATAGAAAATAGGTGGGTTCTATTAACCAATAGACCAGGGGGGCTATTCCTGTAGATTAGGGGTAAGAGGAATATATCCCGCCACAAAGAAAGGAACCATAAATCGAGTACTAAGGGTAAACCTTCACAGTCCCATTAGTCCATCTGATTTGACAGACCAAGCAGACTACCCAATTGTTCGACAACAAGTGATTACCCAAACGGTTGTTATCACTTGTGCCCACATACTAGTCATACCCTGCCCACTTTGTTAGATGGGGAATTCTGTGGCCACCCCAGGATCGGACATAGGGATCCCGTGCCCGTATGAATATATTAAAAACAATCTACCCGGACCACAGGTGGAACCTTTCTGGGCTCAAGTCCGGGAAAGATGCCACCAGTTAGGTATTCATGATCCGGGACCACAAGGTCCTTGTTCAGAGGAAGATTGGAAGGAAGTTAGCAAAATTTGTCAGACGCATAAGCATTCCTACCCCCCGTGTAAATCTAATGACCCTCAATACATGAAAGATTGTTATCACTCATGGAGCAAATGTTTAAAAGATTATAGAAAGAAATATGCTAAAAAGACTCCTGCAGTTAAAACAAATGTATCCGCCCCTACCTTTGAACCCCCTCCACCTTATGTCACTGTAAAAATGGACTCAGGAGAGCCTGGTCCTCGCCCCCAATTATATCCCTCACTAGAACCTCATGTCCTCGCAAGTATGGTATATGGTTTAGCAAGTGATGATCAGATAGCTGAATGGGAAAGAAATGGCAGAATAAAAAGAGAAAGTGAAAGAATAGAAGCTGAAAGTATCAGAGAAAAAGAAAGGCAAAGAAACCTAACCCCTAAAGAGAAACAGTATGAGAAAGAAAAAGAACAGTTTGAATTAGACAGACTGGAAGCAGAGGAGCGAATATATAAACAAAGGGAGGAACTAGAACAGTATAGGAAAGCTCTTGAAAAGAAGGCAGAGGAATTAAAGAAAGCTGAGGAGTCCATTATTTCACAACCCTCTACGGCCACACGTAGCCAAACTAAAAGAAAGGAAGAAATTCCTCCCAAAGGGGAAAAATCCGGGGACATTACACAAACAGAGAGCCCCTTAATAGGTTCTGACAATGCCTCAGAAGAGGAGGAAATGTGTGATGTTAAAGCACCTTTAATGCATATTGGTACGACTCAGGTACACATTCCCTTGCCTCTGGGAACCCTTTCTAAAATAAAGGAGTTATGCCCAAATCCAAAGAAAAGCCCCCGAGAAGCAGCTGCCTTTTTGGCAAAATACAGTATTGGGTCAAGCTTAGATAAAGAGGATGTCCAAGGCATACTTAGTATAATAGACCCTGATAGCCCCGAAGAAACCCCTATAGAAACTCTATGGGCAGCCCACGTCCAAGGTTTAAATGACTGGACTTCCTTTTGGAAGGGTATAGGTAGTCACTGGTCAACCTTATACAAAGGTTCATCAGCTCTGCAAGAGTTAATTCTAGCCAAGCAAGGACCTAAAGAGAAATTCTTTGACTTTTGTACCAGAGTCTACCATTTATGGAAAGCGGTAGACAAACCCTCAGCACAAATTTTTACAACCACAGTTATGTCTGGTGGTGACCCTAAAGTTACCCAGCTCCTTAAATTTACAAATCCAAAATGGACTGAACAAACGCCTGAAGATTTTATGAAAGATGCAAGATCCAGAGAATGCTCTGGAGTCTTTGAACAGAAAGGGGGAATTTTTACTTCCATTGGCATGGGGCCAGAGACAGTGTCCCCTGTTCCCCTTATGACCATGCAACCGTATCCTGATCCAGCTGCTATATACCCCCCGGACCAGAGCTGTTATAATTGTGGCCTACAAGGACATTGGAAATCTCAATGTCCCTATAGGATAGGACAGAATAGGGGTAGGGGTAGGGGAAGAGGAAGAGGATTTTACCCCCCGACCCAGTTTCCACGTTACCCACCCTATCAGGGTCCTCGCCAGCCACAACAATATCCTTCTCAACAACAACAAATGTCACCTCAGCCTCCTAATGGACCACCACCTTTTGTCCCTAACACTCCCCGGATCCCTATGCAGTGGCCATCAAACCGCCAGCAGCTAAAACCCCCAATAGGGATGCCTAGAGTATGTCCCTTCCCTCAGTCTAGTGTGTTATAACCTCTCATGGAAGAGTCTTCCCCAAGTTGTATTAAATGTTGATGGGCAGCGTGTCTGTTTCTTAATAGACACTGGCGCCACATCAAGTTCAGTGAATAATGTAATTTTTGACACACCACAATGTACTGAGGGAAACTCTATTGGTATAAATGGGACCCCTGTTACCCATCCCATCCCATCACTCCACCATTACCTGTAACCACTCCCGAGGGGCAACATTTGTGCGATCAGTCTTTTGCTGTGTTGACCTCTTGTCCTGTATCCCTTATGGGAAGGGACCTGTTGTCCAGTCTAAGTATCACTATTAAATTTGACAAAGAAGGGTCACTAACTGCAAGTTCCCCTTTCTGTGACCTGACTGGTCCTAAACGACACACACATAAAGGATTCTTTATGTTACTGCCCGCTACTTTAGAGACTCACAAAATCTGGGCAGAAAACAAAGGTAGCGTAGGATTTATCAACTGCACACCCTACACTCCCCAATTACGTCCAGATGCACAGCCACAATACCACAAGCAGTATCCCTTGCCCCCAGAGAAAACCAATGGAATTGCACCACAGATTGAAGAATACATACGCTTAGGCATTTTGAAACCAGTAATCAGCCCCTGGAACACGCCCATTTACCCCGTAAAAAAGACCAGTGGCGAATGGAGGCTAGTCCAAGATCTAAGGGCAGTTAATAAACAAGTACTACCCCTCCCGCCCTTGGTATCTGATATAACATTCATTTTTTCATGCATACCTGCAGATTCCCTATGCTACACAGTGATTGATTTGGCAAACGCATTTTTTAGCATCCCTATTGCCGAAGAGGCTCAGCCTATATTTGCCTTCTCATGGGCCGGCGCGGGTCAGTTAACTTGGTCGCGTTTACCGCAAGGGTATGTAGACAGCCCCGCCGCCTTCTCCATGGTACTCAACGAGACCGTCAAGTCTTGGACTTCCGAGCATGGGTCGGTACTAATACAGTATGTGGACGACTTGCTCTTGTGCAGTCGTTCTGCTGAAGATTGTGCGGTCGATTCAACATTACTGTTAGAACATCTGGCCGAAGCCGGCCACCTAGCCTCAAGGAAGAAAATACAGTGGTGTCTACCACAAGTAGAATACCTAGGATGTATTCTGGACAAGGGAACCAGGCTAGTGTCCCCCAAACGTGCCGCAGCCTTACAAGCTCTCAGTCCTCCAAAAGACAAAGCAGCTTTGTTGTCATTTCTGGGCGCAATTGTATATTGCCGCCAGTGGATTCCTGACTGTTCTCATTATGATAGTATCCTACGAGAGGCTGCCGGGTCAAACGCCCCTAAATTGATAGACTGGACAGAAGACAGAAAAAATGCTTTTGATGCTCTTATTAAGAGTTTGTCCACCGCCCCCGCCCTGGGATTGGTAGATTATGGTAAAGCCTTCCAGTTGTACTGTGTAGTTTCAGGAAAATCTTTTGCTGCAGTACTTGCACAATCTCATGGTTCAGGGTATCGCCCAGTGTCATATTTATCTAGAAAACTCCCTATCCAAGTCCAGGGCATGCCGTCCTGTCTTCAGAATGTCGCTGCCTGTGCCATGTCTGCACAGGATGCCAACAAAATAGTATTGGGACACAAAATGACACTGTACACCACTCATTCAGTTACCCACCTCATACAGAATATGAACACACAACACATGACTTCCCAAAGACTCAGTGGATACGAGATCACTTTGTTAAATACTGACAACTTGGTACTTAAATATGTTCCGAATAGCAATCCAGTTGTACGTTTACTACATTCCATGTTACGTTTACCACACGAACCTGATCACACACATAATTGTGTAGAAAAAGTGGAACAAGTCACTTCACGAAGACCTGATCTTTCTGACATTCCAATTATAAATGCCGAAAATGTTTTTGTAGATGGTAGTTGTTCCCGTCCCTCTGACTCTACATTTTTAACTGGCTATGCTGTAGTTCAGCTGCCACATACAGTACTAGAGGCAAAACCATTGCCCCCTGTTTCTGCCCAAGTAGCAGAACTAGAAGCTCTGACCAGAGCCTGTATTCTGTTCACAAACAAGGAAGTCAACATTTATACAGACAGCAGATATGCATTTGGAGTGGTACATGATTTTGGTGTGATATGGGCCAATAGAGGATTTAAAACAGCAGACAACAAACAGATAGCTAATTCAGAGCAGATCCTTAATCTACTGCAAGCAATTCTGCTCCCTAAAAAGGTTGCTGTTATAAAAGTAAAAGCCCACTCATCAGATAATAGTATAGTATCAAAAGGAAATGCTTTCGCAGACAGAGAAGCAAAAAAGGCTGCTGCCAGTTTACCCAATTCACCAGCCCCTACCACAATCTTCTTTAAAGAGCACTTCTCATCCCCTGATTTCAAAACTGTTGTGGCCCAAATGCAGTCAATGGCCACAGATACAGATGTCCATTTCTGGGCAAATGAAGGTTTGACCAAAGACTCTGAAGGTCTTTGGACAAAAGAGGGGAAGATCCTGGGTATACCTGAAGCTAATTGTATCCTAATTTTATCCTACCTCCATGGCCCAGGACACATAGGACCCGCCCCTCTTGTAAATATATATTCAAAATCTTTTTGCACAAATAATTTACAAAAACAAACTAAGCTTCTAACTAGAAGCTGCTTAACTTGTGCCCAGAACAATGTTCAAGGAAAAAGACATGGCCTACATGGCCATCTACCTCCACCCTTGGGACCATTAACAGATTTACAAATAGACTTCACACACCTACCAAAGCAAAAGGGAAACTTGAGGTGCCTCTGCGTAATCGTTGACAAATGGTCAGCTTGGGTTGAGGCAATTCCCTGTACCGGAGAAACCGCAAATATAGCAGCGAGATGCTTGTTAAATTATTGGATCTGTAGGTTCGGGATACCCACAACCATATGGTCCGACAGAGGACCCGCATTTAGTTCCTCAGTGACCCAAGTTGTAGCCAAATCTCTGGGGATGCAATGGAAACTACATATTCCCTATCATCCCCAGAGTGCAGGAGTAGTAGAGAGAATGAACAGGAACATCAAAGACAAATTAAAAAAGGCTACAGGAGGTACTCTAAAAGGTTGGTTGGAACACTTACCTTCTGTCCTTTTTCAGATAAGAACCACCCCCCATTCCAGGACAGGATTATCCCCTTTTGAAATTCTAATGGGAATCCCTGCAAATATAGAATTACCCCCATTAGACCCAAATTCTGACATTAACGTTTATTCCCAACAGGAAGTGTACGTGAAAAGTCTGGTAAGTATGCTTCATGAAATAAATGAACAAGTTTCTGTCACCTTTTTTCCTCTTTCAACAGAACCAACCCACCCCTTCATCCCAGGGGACAAAGTACTGATTAAGCAGCTGGCTCACAGGAAAAGAATTGGACCAATCTACTCCGGACCGTGGAAGGTGGAAAAGGTATCCAGGACCGCGGTACTAACGGACCTAGGCAACACCTGGATCCACGCCAGCCGACTGAAGAAGTGTCCCCAGCTCCCCTCAACTCCAGAGCCCCTAACAGTAACTGAGGATACACTCTCTTCAAGACAACAACAAAATCTACAAGATATTCAGGAAGGCATAGGACAAATCTCCCTGGAGGACACGATGATTTTACCTGGAAACTAAACAGAATCTTTCCATCATCAGGACAAGTGAAGAAGAAGAAGAAGAATAGTGAATTTTGAGGACATTGGATATATATATATATATAATGTTTTCAACATCAGCAACAGGGAAGACCTTATGCCTCTGGTGCTGTCTAATTTTGGTAGTATTCTTACCTACTTGGCTGATAGCTAACTGTATATACCACCCAGAGGATTTGGGACCACTAAAAGGGATATGTGGGATTCCCAAGTCAAATAACACTCCTATAGTAAGACATAGAAGAAGTGAACCCCCCCAAGAGTTTTCTGATAAAATGTTGTTGTTGAAATTTAAATATAGCTATGCCCAAAAATCAGGTTTTGAAAAGTGCTGGATATGCAGTAAACTACATCCCAGTACTGCCAGAGTTCCTTTAATGGCCATACCTTTAAATTTTACCTCACTCCTAAACGGCACACCCCCTATAGTTCTTGCCGACGTTACCAGGAAGAGTCCTAACAAAACCCTCACTTTTCAAATCATAGGCAGAAGCCATTATCCAGATTGGTGTTTCAGGTTAGGGAATACCACCAAAGGAGCCGAAGTTTGTAAACAATCAAAGCTTAATATCTCAATGACAACATTAAATGATACATTCTATGTAACCCAAGATCTTACTCTTAATACCACCCTGTATCAATTTCTGAGTATTAATACCACTTCTCCCATGGCTCAGCTTCTGGCTACTCTTACACTATCTGGTTTGTCAGACCAAATGTATAAGGTACTGCGTGCACGCCCTTTAGCACTAGGGAACAATATTTACATTTGTTGTGGAAAGCTCTGTCATCCCTGGATTCCTATCCAGCCCCAAGGATGGTGTTATCTAGCAGCCCTGGCCCCACTCATGGGTGTATTGGGAAACAATGAAGGTACTCACCTCCTTGAAGCCAGCATCCACCCCAGGTACCCCCTTAAACATCGCAATAAGAGAGAGATATTCCTGGAAAAAGATATGGCATGGGCATGGTTCCCCTCCTGGACAGGATGGGGAATAGATTTAATGAAGAGACTAAACAATTACACTGGAATCATTGATGAAATCTTGGAAAAGAATTCCGATGACATCACAAAATTAAACATAGAAACCAGGGCAATAAGGAAACAATTAGAACTACATGATTTAGCTATAGAAAGCATGAGCGCAGCCCTTACCGGCCTTTGTGAAATTACTGAAGATTATGAATGCTGCACTTGGATTCATAATACCAGTATTGAAGTACCAGATTATTATGACATAGTTGCCCAACATCGCAAGGAGGTAAATAAACTCCAGGATGAGGCAAGGAATATTGGAAAAACGTGGGATCCTTTCTCCACAGGTTTTGGCCTAGGGGGACTAACCTCCTGGTTAAAAAATACTGCTATGACCATTGTTATGATATTGCTTTTTATTTTGTTCTTATATGCTTGTTATAAAATAGTTGGATGTATCTGTAAGAAGGGTGTAAAAACAAGTTCAGAGAGTTTTAAACTGACCTTTATCACCAAGGAACAGACTGTGTGGTATGAGAGTCAAGAACACGAAACCACAGAGTACCAGACTTGTGCTATAAAATAAGGAAAGGGATGATCATTATGTTAAATCAGAATGATCAAAGGGAGGATTATAAGGGGGCTACTTATAATGATATACCATTTTAATAGTGATTGAAATTAATATGCTTAAACTTTCAGAGTAACAGCTTTTGAACAAAGCTGTTATAAGTGTATACTGCTTACTATGTAACAAACTGACAAGTGTTGACATATCAGGACGCATCTGTTTTGTGGTTTATTAACTCTGTACTTCACCAGAGGATATGAAACTAGCTAGGACCAGTGACTTAGGAATTTGCGGTCATGTTAGCAGATGTGTACAGATAACGAGAACTAACAACCATCACATGACTAACCTTTGCCCTATATTCCATATTGCAAATTAACAACCATCACATGACTAACCTTTGCCCTATATTCCATATTGCAAATTAACAACCATCACATGACAAGAAGTTGTTAATGTATGCATATGTGTATGAATCTGATTGGTTCTTGGGAGGGCTGTTCCCCCCGTCTGCATTTCCCATAAAAGAGGAACGTAGTGCCTATTAAACTTTGTAACCATCCTTCACGTACCATTGAGTGTATGTGTGATGTTTATCCACCGGTGATTTGGGACCTCCGCTTCTACCATCCCTGGCCTAGGCATTTAGAATACAAGGAGAAAGACGTGTACCTTACAAACCTCTCCCTTTTATTTCAAAGGGAAGAGCTTTTCTTAAGCACAGTTGAGTTGCATGTGAACAACACAATTTTTTCTTTAAAATCACTCAAAGATGTGCCAAAACAGTACGAGGACAGATTTCTAACTGGAACGTCACTCAAAGGACAGTATCAAGATGTACAGTTGCACGGACTCAGCAAAACTGTAACTTCTTTGATCCAAAATGAAAAGGACAAATTGATTCAGTATGGTGCAAAATATCTAGAAGAGCGATTTCTCATTCAAAGGAATATTGAACGTTCCACTGCAGTGTTTGATACCTTTGCCTGGCCATCTGGAAAAGCACTACAGGACTATGGTGTTGATGACGTTACAACATTGGCTCTGCATTTCTAGAACCAGCTCTCAATGCCTGAAATGCATGATAAATGCATGCATGCAATCCACAATGAGTGGTATGAATTTAAAGTTCTTGGAAAAGGAAAGAAACTGTCTGAACTTCTGGATTTGGCACTCTCCAACACAGACAGATTTCCAGTTTTGGGAAACTTGCTGTCGATAGTGTCTGTTTTGCCTGTCTCAACCGCATGTTGCGAGAGAGGATTCAGTTTAATGAACTTTGTTAAAAATAAGTTCAGATCATTAATGCAGAAAGAAAGTTTATGTGATTTGATGATGACCAACATGAATGGACCATCAGTGAAGGATTTTGATCCTGTAAAGGCTGTTGACCATTGGTACTTTAATTGCAAAAGTACAAGGCATATTCATGGCCACAAAAAGCCAAGTGAAAAAAAATGACATTGCATTAAACACTTGGTGTCACATCCAGAATAGATTCATTACGTACACAAGTTAAATGTCTATATATGTTAGGTTCTAGTTGTATTTCTGTGTTAAATTAAAGATTGGTTCATTTTTATATTGAAAATAAAGCTGTCGTTAAAAAAAAACCTGGCTCCTAACTTTTTTAGCTGGCTCCTAGAGTCCAAGCAAATTTGTCAAGCCCTGTCGTATGGCACGGTGTTTGAGCGTAAATGCATTCTACTGGTGAGAATATTACATTTATTCTGCCCATTGGAATACATTTACAAGCATATACACACTTTTCAACCTTTAAATGATCCTCTTCAAATACGCCTGTGAATACCTATGTGTGCATGGCTAACAAAAGGTGCTTTTACAGGTATATAAAAAAAAAAAAAAAATCCTGAATGCCAATATAAGCAGCTTTTTACGCTCTGTGCACATGAGGCCTTAGAGCGGAATTAAGACCTCCAATCCTTTACAGCCAAGGAAGTTACCATGTTAGTCTGTTTGATCTGCAGTTGCACATGTGATTAGTTTCTATGCCAGCCATTTGTTGATTTGACAGTTTGGTTGAGAGCAAAAGAAGCTCTGGCAGTTATCCATCATGGCATGCCCCTGAACGGTTTTGGGAAATCAATGGGTTTAGTTCCACTTTAGACTTTAGTCTCTGCGCCTCTTTGGTGCCTGACACTTTTGCAAACCGCTTGCTATGGGAGCAGACGTGCAGCCTTGATCCCGAGTCAGGCTGTGTGCATCCATAGGCAGGCACAGACGCACAGCGTGGCTCAGCCCACCCCCCCCCCCCCCCGACAGCTTTTGACTCACAGCAGCAGGAGCCAATGGCTTCTGCTGCTTGAGTCCCAGTGAGTAGAGGGAGAGATGATGCAGCCGGGCACAGCGTTAGATTGAGAACTCAGTTAAGTATTTAGGGAGGTGGGGGAGCATAGTATGGTAGCGTTACCTTAATGTAGGGAATACATTAAAAGAGGTAAAAAAACATTTAGCTTTAGAATCACTTTAAGTCATCCATGCAATGAAAAACTTCAAATAAAATAGATCATATATGATCTTTTTATCATTAAGAAAGGGACTCAGGTCTCTTTTGCCCAATAGAACCATTTTTTAGGACATTAGAAAACTACCCTGGCAGTGGGGCTTCCCCTACGCTGCAAAAGGTTAAATGCTCTGTTTTAGAGTACCTTTAAAAAATACATTTACCTTATCCCTTTCACCCCGACACCTGGCACTTTCTGCTTCCCTCTGATGTTCCAGGCTGTGGGCAGGACCTAGGTTTCCTCATGTTCAATGCAGGAATGCTGGACCTGCAATGTACATGACAAAATGTGGTTGACTGCACCGAAAAGAAGCCATTTAAAAAAAAAAAAAAAAAAGTGGGAAAGAAAGAAGCTGCGCTGAAAACATGAACTAACACACGAATTGTGATTGAATACAATGTGCTATAAAATAATGAAATAAATATTGTTATGCAAAAAAATGAAAGTGACCATTGCATAAAGGGATTATATATTCCTGCATGTGTATATCACAATGCTATTATAATTATACACCAAAAATTATATAGAAAGAGTGCACCATAAGGCCGGCTTCACACTGGGGCGGTGCGGGTGGCTACGGTAAAGCAGCGCTATATTTATTTTTCGAAGGACCCGGCGGATCATGGATCACGGTAAACGGCCGCTCATCGCGGCAGTTTACCACGTGATCACTCTGTCAAATGACGGAGTGATCACATGTAAGCAAACCGGCGTCATTCCTCCGTCACTCCTCCTCTCTCTGTACCGATCGGTACAGTGTGAGAGGAGAGGGATCAGGATCGGTGGCAGCAGTGCTGTGGGCGGGATCTGTAGTGCCCATAGCCTGCTCTGCAGTCACCACCGATCCATCCATCCATGCTCAGCCATCCCTCCATACCCTGCAATACACAGCAATAGCCTGCAGTGTATTGCTGGGTATTGCAGGGTATGGAGGGATGGCTGAGCATGGATGGATGGATACCCAACAATACCCTGCCATACCCGCTACGATCGAAGCCAGGATCGTTTTTTTTTTTTTTTTATTTCAGGCTTTCCAGTCTAGAGGCGAGATGTGGGGTCTTATTGACCCCATATCTCCCTGTAAAGGGGACCTGTCATGTCATATTCCTATTACAAGAGATGTTTACATTCCTTGTAATAGGAATAAAAGTGATCAAAAAAAATTTTGGGGGAAAAAAAAAATAAAAAATAAAAGTGTCAAACTAAAAGTAAAATGAACAATAACATTTTTTATTTTTTAAAGCGCCCCTGTCCCCGTGTGCTCGCATGCAGAAGTGAACGCATACTTAAGTCCCGCCCACATATGAAAACGGTGTTCAAACCATACAAGTGAGGTATCACTGCGAACGTTGGAGAACAATAATTTTGGCCCTAGACCTCCTCTGTAACTCAAAACATGTAACCAGTAAAAAAATTTAAGCCTATGGGGATTTTTAAGTAGCGAAGTTTGGCGCCATTCCACGAGTGTGTGCAATTTTGAAGGGGGACATGTTAGGTATCTATTTACTCGGCGTAACTTCATCTTTCACATTATGCAAAAACATTGGGCTAAATTTACAGATTTGTTTTTAGTAAAACGCGTTCAAAAAATTGCTGCGCAAGTACCGTGCTAGATAAAAAGTTGCAACGACCGCCATTGTATTCTCTAGGGTCTTTGCTAAAAAAAAAAAAAACATAATGTTTTGGGGTTCTATGTAATTTTCTAGCGAATAAATGATGATTTTTACATGTAGGAGAGAAATGTCAGAATTGTCCTGGGTGCTCCAGAACACCTGATGGTGCTCCCTGCATGTTAGGCCTCTGTATGTGGCCACGCTGTGTAAAAGTCTCACACATGTGGTATCGCCGTACTCGGGAGTAATAGCAGAATGTGTTTTGGGGTGTAATTTGTGCTATGCATATGCTGTGTGTGAGAAATAACCTGCTAATATGACAATTTTGTGAAAAAAAAAAAAAGAAAAAAAAAAAATCTTGATTTTGCAAAGAATTGTGGAAAAAAATGACAACTTCAAAAAACTCACCATGCCTCTTTCTAAATACCTTGGAATGTCTTCTTTCCAAAAAGGTGTCATTTGGGGGGTATTTGTACTTTTATGGCATGTTAGGGTCTCAAGAAATGATAGGCCGTCAGTACTTCAGGTGTGATCAATTTTCAGATATTGGCACCATAGCTTGTGGACTCTATAACTTTCACAGAGACCAAATAATATACCCCAATTTGTACTTATTTTTACCAAAGTAATTGTCATTCAAAATGTGAGAGCACCAAAAGCTGAAAATTGGTCTGGTTATTAAGGGGGTTTAAGTGCCCAGTGGTCAAGTGGTTAAGAGCATTTTTAGCAAGTACAGAAAATATCTGTTGATCATGCAGGAAATGCAGTGTCCTTGTCACTTCTTGTTTATGGTCCTGATGAAAGCACACACATCTATCTTTCTTGTGTAAACTACTAGTCTTATCAGTCCACCCTGTAATGGGAGATGAACAAAGTCAGTGTATTTTAAATTAAAATTATGGGCTTGATAGGAAGGTGCGCCAATATTGCACAAGTCACCATTTTATTGTACTGTACCTCTGCTTTCAGAAAATGTATAACATTGAGGTTTTAAAGAGGGAGTCTGTTGAAAAAATGTTTTTTAAAAGTCAGCAGCTACAAATACTGCAGCTGCTGGCTTTTAAAATATGGACACTTACCCGCCCAGCGCTCCCGCGATGTTGCCACCCGAAAGTCGATCTGCCGATCGTCTCTCGGGTGCTGCCGCCGCCATCTTCGGTATGGGAATCAGGAAGTGAAGCCTTGCAGCTTCACTTCCCGGTTCCCTACTGCGCATGCGCGAGTCGCGCTGCGCAATTAGGATGCTCCCTGCTGTCAGGTATCTGTACCCCCCTCCCCCCTGAAAGGTGCCAATTGTGGCACCGGAGGGGGGGGGGGGGGGTCGATGAGCGGAAGTTCCACTTTAGGGTGGAGCTCCGCTTTAAGTAATCTTCAGGCCTAAAATGTACATTTTAAAGTGGACCTTCCATCTTTCAGGTAATACCACCAAGATCCATTAGACTCTTCCCCCTGTCACAGATAATGTTACAGGCAGTGAAAGCCATCAAAGAAATGTTTTCAATGGAGGAGAAGGAGGAAGGATAAAAAAAAAAAAAAAGGCTTCAACAGTAAAAGGGTTAAACAAGGAATCCGATTAGTTGATGCAAGCGCAAGGTCCTCTTTGAGGGCCAGTTCACACCAGAACACGTTGAGAGAAACCCATTAGTAAGACCTCATTTGGAATATGCAGTTCAGTTTTGGGCACCAGTTCTCAAAAAGGATATTGGGGAACTGGAGAAAGTGCAGAGAAGGGCAACCAAACTGATAAGAGGCATGGAGGAACTCAGCTATGAGGAAAGATTAGAGGAACTGAATTCCTTCTTGAGAAAAGATTAAGGGTGGATATGATCAACATGTACAAATACATAAGGGGTCCATATAGTGAACTTGGTGTTGAGTTATTCATTTTAAGGCCATCACAGGAGGACAAGGGGGCACTCTTTACATCCAGAGGAAAAAAAATATGTCATCTTCACATATGGAAAGGTTTCTTCACAGTAAGAGCTGTGGAATCACAGTAAAATGTGGAATTGCCCCCCCTTTAAGAGCTGGTTCTGACCATCTCAGTAGATTGCTTCAAAACCACTTCTGGACCACCCACCGTGGATATACCGTTAGGACAGCAGATAGCTGCCATAACCCCCGTATTTATTTTTTTTATTCACGACTGGCGGTCCTCTTTTGACATAAAAGTGAAAGCGGCGGAAACGATCCAATTGCGGGGATGGATAGGCAGGAAGTAGAGTTTGGGCATGAGGGCCCCCACTCGACAATAACGCCCTTGGAGGACCAGTGCAACGTCAAACATCACTTTGGCTCTCAGGCCTTAAAAGTGACATTTTTTATATTTTTTTATTGATAAGTGTAATTGTGAGATCTGAGGTCTTTTTGACCCCAGATATCACATTAAAGAGGCCCTGTCATGCTTTTGGTTTTCAATTACAAGGGATGTTTACTCTCCACAGCATCTGACAGGTGTATTGCTTCCCGCTTTACCCCTAAATGCCAGACTACCCCATCGTACCACCGCTGACTTGAATGGGTTGTATTTGGAGGGCAGTAGTGCTGCGACAGGGTAGAATTCCTTCTGTGACTGCAAAGCAGAGCATTACAGCTTGTGTACACCTCCTGCCGCTGCCTTTCCAGCTGGAAGAGGGGGGGGGGGCAGATGAGAGGCAGTAAAAGCGCAGCTCAGCTGCATGATTTTACAGCCTCCCAACTGCTAGTGTAAAATGAACCTTCAGCCTGGGTTCACACTTGTGCGATGCAGACACTGCATGTGATTCGAACAGGAATCGCACTGCATCCCTGTGCGTATCATATGCGATATCTGTGGGGTGTGATTAGAGCCATCCATTTTATAAGGGTCAAACCACACCAAAATGCTGCCTTTTTTTCGGCACCTGAATCGCATTACATGGGTGTTCACACCCATGCGATGTGATTCTGCCAATCACACTGCGCTTTGTGATCTGTTTCAGGGTGTTAATATAAGAGTGACACTTGTGCGGGAAATGCACAGGATTCGCTGAGCTTCCCACATTGCGTAAGTGTGAACCAGGGCTCAGAGGTGTCCTTTTTTTTTTTTTTATACCTCTGACCACAGCTGCATGTTAGCCACTTGCCGCCCGCCATATAGCAGAATGACGGCGGCAAAGTGGTTTCAAAATCCTGACCGGACGTCATAGGACGTGATCAGGATTTTGAGCCGCTGTGCGCCCCTGGGTCAGTCTGACACCCTGCAACTACGATCTCGGTAAAGAGTCTATGACGGAGACTCTTTACCATGTGATCACAGTGTAAATAGGAAGAGCCGTTGATCGGCTTTTCCTCACTCGCGTCTGTCAGGGGGGGTCTGGGCTGATCGATTATCAGCCCCACACTGGACAACCAGGGACGCCACCAGACCACCAGGGATGCCCAGCACCAGGTATGCCACCCTAGACCCCCAGGGATGCCAGTCAGCGCCCACAATGGATGCCAATCAGTGCCCACAATTGGCATCACTGATTAGCATGCATTATTATATTATTATTGTTTGGCACTGATTGGCATCCATCAGTACAATACATTACACTGCAATGTCGCCTATCAGTGCCCATCCGTGCCACCTATCAGTGCCCATCCGTGCCACCTATCAGTGCCCATCCGTGCCACCTTTCAGTGCCCATCCGTGCCACCTTTCAGTGCAACTTCATTGGTGCCACCTCATCAGGAGAAATGAAGGAGAAAACTTGCTTATTTACAAAGTTTTTGAAACAAACAAAAACTAAAAATACATTTTTTTCTTCAAAATTGTCGGGCTTTTTTTATTTGTTTAGCAGAAAATAAAAATCCCAGGGGCAATCAAATACCACCAAAAGAAAGCTCTATTTGTGGGAACAAAATGATAAAAATTTAGTTTGGGTACAGTGTAGCATGACCGCGCAATTGTCATTCAAAGTGCAAGTGCTGAAAATTGGTTTGGGCAGGAAGGTGTTTAAGTGCCCAGTATTGAAGTGGTTAGCGAATGTGCCCATGCAGGTGTTTAAAAGCAACTGCCTCAAACCCAGGTTCAGATTAAGCACTTCTATGCTTTTTTTACGTGTAAATGCATTTTAAATTGGCTAGAATTAATGTTATAGCCAATAGAATACATTTACATGCAAACGCACATATTTACGCACCAAATCCTGCATGATTTTTCAGCCAGCAACTAGCAGAAAGATCCAACCTACAATACAGTGTACCATGTGTATCAGCAGTTGTGGTGTAACAGTGCAGACAGCCAGTAAAGAAGGGATGGTAACCTGCACAGCAGTCTGAGCTCTGCAGCTGTATCCACAGGACAGCCCAGCTCCACAGCCAGCTCAGCATCTTCCACCTCCTGCGAGCTCTCCTCTGCCAGGCTCAGGTCACACTCAGTCAGGCTGCCCCTCCACAGCGCGCCCAACGAGCCAACGTGAATCTTCCGTGTGGTCACATGTGTCACTTCAAACACCGGGACGTTCTCCACTATCTCCTCCGCCATACTGCGCACACAGTCCGCCCCGCTGCATGCCGGAGATTGTAGTCACTGACGCCTCGTTTCCCACAATCCACTTCACTGCTTACGTCTGATGCACCCGTTCTGCGATCTCACTGTATCCTTACTATGGACGAGATCAGGGTGTAGCAAGATGGCGGCAACGAAACGTCAGTTCCGTTACAAATTCTGACGGGTCCCCTAATCTGACGAAACATCGAAAGCTCCAATTTGCCCAGAACTCCAACACATCACTTTCGGTCGAAAATCCCGACGACTTGCAGCTAGTGCGCATGCGCGATGGAGTTTTCGGCAGAACACCAGGATGTCCATAGCTCCCAACTGTCCCTGATTTGTAGGGACTGTCCCATACCTCCCACCATTTTGAGATGGGAATGAGGGACACCTACTAGCAAATGTATATAGGCATAGGACACGCCCCCTGCCACACCCCCTTAACCATTTCAATACCAGGTACCTTCCCGCCCAAGCCAAATTTTCAGCTTTCAGCGCTGTTGCAATTTAAATGACAATTGCGCAGTCATGCTACACTGTACTCATTTTTTATCATTTTGTTCCCACAAATAGAGCTTTTTTTGGTGGTATTTGATCACCTCTGCGATTTTTTTTTTGCGCAACAAATAAAAAAAGACAGAAAATTTTGAAAAAAATAAAGTTTTTCTTCGTTTCTGTTAAAAAAAAATGTAAAATACGTAAGTTATCTCCTTCAATGTCGGGCACTGATATGGCTGCACTGACGGGCACTGATAAGGCGGCACCAATGAGGTGGCATCAATGAGGTGGCACTTATGAGGCACTGATAGGTGGCACTGGTATGCAGCACTTATGGGCACTCAGAGGCAGCACTGATGGGTACTTATGGGTGGCACTGATGGATACGGATGGTCACTGATGGTAACTGATAGGTGGGCACTGATGGGCACTGAGAGGTGGCACTGATGGACACTGATGGGTGGCATTGCTGGGTATCACTTGTCTGATCTGCTACATAATGTTGCCAGTCAGTGCCCATTTGTGAGCACTGATTGGCATATATTTGGCATATTTTTGTATATGTGGATGGCCATGGGGAACGTACCTGGCCATCCACATGTTAGGGGCTTCCCTGGTGGTCCAGTTTGGGCATCCGAGGGGGGGCTGCGCTGATAAACAATCAGCGCAGACCCCCCTGTTAGGAGAGCCGCCAATCGGCTCTCCTCTACTCGCGTCTGTGAGACACGAGTGACGAAAAGTCGATCAGTGGCTTTTCCTGTTTACATAGTAATCAGCCGTTATTGGACATGGCTGATCACATGGTAAGGAGCCTCCGCCGGAGACTTTTTACCGAGATCAGTGTAGCGGTGTGTCAGACTGACACACCGGACCACCGATCACCGTGATGCGTGCCCCCCACAGGCACGCAGCGGCTGTTATCCTGCTGGACGTCATTTGACGCAGAGTCGGGATAACTGAACCACCGCTAGGGTTGCCACCTGTCCGGTTTTGACCCGGACAGTCCGGGTTTTGACACATGTGCCTGGGTTTCAACCGGCCTGAAACCCGGACACATATAGAAACAGTTCAACTGTCCTGTGGCCCCGGCCGCAACATCTAGAGGGGCGTATCGATTCCCGAGCCTGCCTGCCGCCATTAATGTACACTGTCACATACTGCCTGTGCGAGAGATGATCAGCGGGCTCCCTGTGACTGGCTGAATGAATTATGTGCGTGTGGCACTCGGGTCTGTGATTGGCCTGGTGGAGCTGGTAAGTGGTCACATGTGGAGGCGGGGCTAGACTGTGGGTGATCGCGGCCGCCCGGAGTCCCGCCTCCCTGCCTGGCGCAATGTGTTTCTCCTGACTGAGGTGAGGTCTCTCTGCCATCCGCTCTTCCACCCGACCGTCTGTCAGCCCCCCCTTATGTCAGCCCGCCCCTCTCTATAAGCCACCCCCCTCTATCAGCCCTGCCCTTCTCTGTAAGCCACCTCCCCCTGTCAGCAACCCCCCCTGTCAGCCCCCCTCTGTCAGCAACCACCCCTGTCAGCCCCCCTCTCTGTCAGCCCCCCTCAACAAAAATATATATTTACCAAATCTGCTCCACTGATCAGATGGGAAAAAGATCTAGGATGCACCTATACGTGGACCAATGGGAAAAAGGTTGCAACGCCACATATAAAACCACCTGTTGTTCCACCCTATGGGAATTATCCATCAAACTAACACAACGTTGGTACCTTACTCCCGATAAAATATCTAACTTTAACAGAAAACTAGACAACAAATGTTGGAGATTATATGGACAAGAAGGAGATATGTTTCATATATTTTGGACATGCCCCAAAATTATACAATATTGGGAAAAAAAAATTCAATTACTTTCTGCACTCACCAACACAATAATACCTCTAAATCCTTCTCTGGCTCTACTTTCTCTTGATAGAGATCGTTATCCTAATCCAAACAGAAATGTCTTAACACATGTTCTACTGTCAGCTAGAATCAGTATTACAAGGAAGAGGAAAAATCCTGATCCTCCTACAGTAAAAGAGGTGGTAGAATCAACCCAAACACACTTCATCTATGAATCAACATTAGCTCTCCGATATAACAGTAAAGACCATAACTATAAAATGTGGCAGCCATGGTTAAGATGGACCAGCTCCCAAGATATTGTCCAGGCTTTATGTACCTAAAATATATTGAGAAAACCTTTTCACTTTATAGTTAAGGGAGGATGCCTCCAATCCGGACACAGTATAGCTCCCATGGGGGTTGTCCGGGAGGGTAGTCACCTCCAATTAGGGTTGCCACCTGTCCGGGATTCACCTGGACAGTTCGGGTTTGGAATCTTGTGTTCGGGTTTCAGACCACCTGCATCCCGGACACATTATTCAGACCAGACTACGGCATCCTAGCAAGGTTACTGGCTGCAGTTGTGTAAGCCGAGAGTGTCTGTTACACTCTCTTTCACACTGCCTAAAGCCAGCACTAACAATTACCCCCCCCCCCCCCCCCCCACACACAGATGGGAGAGGAGAGAGGGTTGATCTGCTCCTCTTCCTCCCCCTACCCCTCTGTGTCTGCCCACACTCCAATCCCCAGCGCTGTGCCTCAGAAAAGGAAAGCGGGGGTCAGAAATTTGAAGTCCAGCAGCCTCAGATACATCTGGATAAGAAATGCTGACTGCAAAGGGGTGAGTGAGCTCACCATCCATCCCTGCGTGTGAATGAAGTCTCCCCCCTTCTCTCTCCTGCCTCTGAGTGAGTACACTAAGGGAAATCAGGGTTCTCAGAGCACCCCTTACATCAGAGTTCCCCTTTTCACCAGAGGCCACAGTGTTCCCCTTACATCAGAGTCTTCTCCGTACATCAGAGTTCTTAATGTTCCCCCTTATATCAGGGTTCCCAGAGCGTCACTTACATCAGAGTCCGCAGAATTCTCCCTTACATCAGAGTCCGCAGAATTCTCCCTTACATCATCTGTGAGTTCAGATGTAAAAGGGGACTCTGTGGACTCTGATGTAAAAGGGGGATTCTTATGATTAATTTAATTTGATTAGAAATGTTATTTAATTGCAAAATATATGTATAGTTTATACTATATAAAAAAAAATTGCTGTGCGCCGCTAAAGTGTTTCGGGTTTGACTTGAAGAAAAGGTGGCAACCCTACCTCCAATACCTCTGCTACACTTAGATTAGCCGACTAACTGGCAATAAGAGTATAATACCTGTACTGTTATTGTTATATTACCTCATACATAGGTATATATATATATATAATTACCTGGCAAATATATTGGATATTACTCAACAGACACTGATGTGTATGTATTTATATTGTAATGTTTATTTCATGTTAATATTTATGATAAACTTTCAATAAATACTATTGAATGAAAAACCATTGCACAGAGCAGGTAAGTATAACATGTTTATTAGTTTATTTTAAAAAATGGAACCTTTAATATCACTTTAAAGCGGAGTTCCACCCAAAAATGGAACTTCCGCTTTAAGGGAAGGTGACCCCCTGACATGCCACATTTGGCATGTCCTTTTTTTTGGGGGGGGGGGGTGGAAACCCTTTTGTTAGAGGGTTTCAGCTCCCACTTCCTCCCGGGGCACCGCGGCCCCGGAAGTAAGTTCACCTCTCCCCCCTCCCTCTCTGCAATCATCTGGGACACGTCACAGGTCCCAGATGATTGCCTGGCCAGTCACAGCGCGCAGTGCGTGCCCGGCTGTGAAGCCACAGCCAGACGCCCACAGTGACAATGCTGGCACTGCAGAGAGGAGTGGGATACGAGCGTTCCCCCGCATCGCTGGACCCTGGGACAGGTAAGCGTCCGATTATTAAAAGTCAGCAGCTGCAGTATTTGTAGCTGCTGACCTAAAATCTTTTAAGCCTTGCAATACATTGGGATAAAAACTTGCTTATTCAAAAGACCTAACACTTAAACACAAGGGAAGTAATTTAGTATATGCAGTTCATTAAAGTGAGAAATGCAAAAAAACTGTATTGGGGGGGGGAATGGATCAACTTGCATGCACCAACAAATGCAACAAATGCATGCACCAACATTGGGGGGCAGATTCTACAGGTCAAGGCTTGGTGGTTTTCCCACACCTTAACGAAAACTGATATTCTGACAGTGAGGTCACATTTTGTACAGAGAAGACAGCTGGTTCACAAGGGGCATGAACGAGGCCATCTATGTCAAACTGGAACAAACATCACTGAACAGGGGTGGGGGGGGGATGCATCACCATCTGCTTGCCACATATAATGTTGTTTTAATGGCAATTTGATAACTAATGATCATTAGTCATGTGAAATAAATGATTAACAGTTACAAAACCTTTGTGACAGCATGGGACTATGTAACTAGAACAGGATCCCCTGTCTTCTGTAATTTTTGCTGTACTTATTCGAAGGCTTTTCAAGGTCAGTAGAAGTAATGTCCATTGCAGAAGGGTGGAAATGCTGATTAACACAGATATTATTTGGCTTCAGATCCCCTTTCCATCAACAAATTGTGGGAAGTAGTCACATCTGATCTCCTGAGTCCTTACATAATTTGAACATTATTTAACAGTTTCATGAGCCTGTGTTTGAACGAAATGTATTATATGATTTACACAAATATCTCATATACTGGTAATTTCCTGTCATCCCTTGCACAGGGTAAAAGGATGAAAGGCAATCAAAGTGGATGATTTAACCAATGAGAAGCCTGCAGGCATGTGGGGTACAACTCTGTATTACTCAAAGTGTATGCTAGTATTATTTGGTGCTCCATTAGATATCCATCCTTCTATTCAGCCAGCAGGCGAAGCTCTCAGCTATTTTTCAAACGTATCTCTCTGTTACTTGTTATGAAAACCCTGTTATTTATAGGACATACTAGCTAAAAACGAAATTTACACACACAGTTGAATGTGTCAGAAGAGTGATGAATTCATAATCAAAGTACTCCATTCGAGGTTTCAAGCTATAGCCTTGGCCCATCCTATCCCCTATGATTGCCCAAGTTATCTGGGGGCTCATGTCACATACTATCACCTTGTTCGGACCATGAGCTTAAATACACTTTCCTACTAGGATGTGAGTTTAAAAGAGAACATCTGTGTCTCCTTGCTGGTGTCCAACCTTGGGTTCCACTACAGAACCACTGGGTGGCCCTGACTTTTTTCCAAGTACTATTTATTGAATTTTATGAGAGAAACATACAAAGACAATACGAAACAAACAATTGCATATGTTGGTATACATCAGTGAATTCGAATTTCTGGGTATATAGTAAGATGAATAATAATAGAAACATTTGTTTCCAGGCCCTGACTTTTTGCTTCCTGGCCTAAACCATCCATGTAAGGAGGAAGAGGTCTGTAATGATGAGCTATATGAGCTGCATGAGATTTTCGGAATAGGGTTTAAATATACTTTCAGGAAACATACACCTGTCATGATAAAGAGATCTTAAACCACCTGTGATAAATACACAGTACCCAAGTAACCTTGTCCGGAGAAGAAAGCGATGCGTAAACTGTTGGCGTTATATAAATCGTGTATAATAATAATAATAATAATAATAACATGCTGGTCATTTTGTGATTAATGATTTTTTAATGCTGTCTTCTGGAACATTTAACTTTGCTTAACTCAGGAAAGGCCACTTGCCCACCCTGAGCCTGAGCCACCTGATCAACACTGTTACTTTTTTTTTTTTTTTACACCAGGAAGAATAGTGGCCCAAAAGTTGGACTACTATAGGCCTAATAGTAGGCCTATGTCTCCTACCATAAAGTGATAATTTATGTTAATTTATTGGTGAGATAGTGGGTGGTTAACTTAAAATTTACAATTATATGTTATGCTCCCCCGCATTACATTTTTTTTTCTACCAGCATAGCCTCAAAGAAAAAAGCGCTGTGTGTAATAGATGTGCACCCAGCATCTATTTAGTATTATGTATGAATCAACAATATTTTATGGACTTCTCATGCAATTGAGAAAGGGTGGTTTTATATGTCTGTGGGTATGTTTTTTTTATATTAATTTGGGGTTATAAGCTATATAAACATGTCTTTTTTTTTTTCATATAGGAAATCACTGGTGCCAGAAAGGGTTTGCAAACCAGCAAAAAAGTATATAAAGATAACCCCGCACACAGCCCAAAGTTCCACAGATTATTAACGCAAAGGTATACAGCTAAAACATATGTGCACCAATGCGTTTCAACCCTGCGAGGGTCTTAATCTTAGCTAATTTAGACAACATCACCATATTCTAAAATACCCTGCACCTCTCAATAGAGACAGCAGGAGGAGCCCCCAATCAACATTTAATCCATATGTGTAATCTACAGTTAAATATATGATATCTATAATATAAAAACATTACAAAACATTAAAAACTACGTTAAGGCTCATTTACACTCAGGCAAAGAAAACCACTGTGTTTAGATGTGCACAGAGTATAGTTCTATGTCCATCTAATTGCAGCACTATAGTTATCAATCAGCCCATACATACAACTGCGTGTACATGTGAAATTGTGCACGAATAAAATAGGTAAAACACAACTACATCCAGGGCTGCACAGATCTTCAGATAAATGCAAACACATGCCCGTATACATGCATAAGCCATTAAAAAGTTTGTGGGTATCCAAACATTGTACACATCTAAAAACGTCTAAACACATCTAAACGTGAGTACTTTAGGTGCATATTTTATGCAGGATATTCTGCTAACTGTGCCAGCAAGAACCTGCATTCCATGCAGAAAATACGCATATACCCATGTGAATTAAGACTATGGGCTCATTCACATGGGAAGAAAAAACTCTGCGTTTAGATGCACAAAGCATCTAATGCATCTAGACACAGCAATATAGGGCTCAATGAGCCCATAAACACAGCTGCATTTACATGTGAAAATGTGAGCAGCGCTTAGTCACGCACAAATAAGTAGGACACAGTAGACAGTAGCTGTGTCCAGGGTTGCACGGATCTGCAGATTTTATGTGTGTATGAGCATTAACACATGTAAACGCACAAACGCTTAGGCCTTTAGAAGAATTGTAAGTGTCTAAATGCTGCACGCATCTAAACCTCAGCAGGCATCTAATGCCATGTACACACGACCGGACTTTCCAGCAGACTAGGTCCGACGGAATTAGTCCGTCGGACAATCCGATCGTGTGTGGGCTAATCTGATAGTTTTTCATTAAAAAAATCAGACGGACCTAGAAATGGAACATGTTTCAATCTATCCAACGGACTCAATTCCTATGACGCAAGGGAAGCTATTGGCTACTGGCTATTGAACTTCTTTTTAGTCCCGTTTACGTCATCACGTTAAAAATTAAACGGACTTAGTCCGTTCGTGTGTGGTCAAGTCCGTTCGTTCGGAAAGTCCGTCGGAAATCCGCCGAAAGTCCGTCGGGAAGACCATCGGACCTAGTCTGCCGGAAAGTCCGGTCGTGTGTACGCGGCATAAGGGCTCATCCAACCCATCCTGCCATCTGAATTACAACCGTGGCCAAAAGTTTTAAGAATGACACAAATATACATTTTTACAAAGTCTACTGCTTCTTTGTTTTTAGATCTTTTTGTCAGATGTTACTACGGTATACTGGAGTATAATTACAAGGAGTACATGAGTGGCAAAGTCTTTCATTGACAATTAATACGTTTATTTAAAGAGTCATAATTTGCAGTGTTGACCCTTCTTTTTCAAGACCTCTGCAATTCGCCCTAGCAAGCTGTCAATCAACTTCTGGGCCACATCCTAACCAACTATAGTTCTCAATGGGATTAAGGTCTGGAAAGTTTCCTGGCCATGGACCCAAAATTTCGATGTTTTTTCCCCAAGCCACTTAGTTATCACGTTTTCCTTATGACAAGGTGCTCTATAATGCTGGAAAAGGCATTGTTCGTCACCATACTGTTCTTGGATGGTTGGGAGAAGTTGCTCTCGCAGGATGTTTTTGTACCATTCTTTGTTCATGGCTGTGTTCTTAGGCAAAATTGTGAGTGAGCCCACTCCCTTGGCTGAGAAGCAAACCCACAAATGGTCTCAGGATGCTTTACCGTTGGCATGACACAGGACTGATGGTAGCACTCACCTTTTTCTTCCTCGGACAAGGTTTTTTCTGGATGCCCCAAACAATCGGAAAGGGGATTCATCAGAGAAAACATGACTTTACCCCAGTCCTCAGCAGTCCAATTCCTGTACCTTTTGCAGACTATCAGTCTGTCCCTGATGTTTTTCCTTGAGAGAAGTGGCTTCTTTTCTGCCCTTCTTGACATCAGGCCATCCTCCAAAATTCTTCGCCTCACTGTGCATGCAGAAGCACTCAAACCTGCCTGCTGCCATTCCTGTGCAAAATCTGCACTGGTGGTGCCCCGATCCCAACCTGTATCAACTGTAGAAGACAGTACTTGCATTTGCTGGACTTTCTTGGGCACCCTGAAACCTTCTATACAAATGCAGTTGAAATGGGTTTATTTATGGAATTAAGTTAATTTTCATGGCAAAGAGAGACTTTGCAATTAATTACAATTTCATCTGATCACTCTTAAAGAGGAAGTAAACCCTCTGGGACAACTTTGGCCTACAGGTAAGCCTAGATTAAGGCTTACCTGTAGGTACAATAAATATCTCCTAAACCTACATGGTTTAGGAGATATTTAGAAAAGAATGAGCACCGCTATCTACGGCACATGCGCCGTAGACAGCGGCGCGCAGGCGCACTGCGCATGGCGAGAACACGGCGATATGCCGCTCTCGTGCGCATGCGCGGGAGTGACATCATCGCCGCTCCAGCGAATCACAGCGCTGGAGCGGCGAGACCCGGAAGTCACTCCCGTGGCGATGGCGGCGGAGAAGGACGAGGATGAGGACCGCTCCGGGGGCTTTGTTTTCAGGTAAGTTATTCATAATGAGCTAGTATGCTATGCATACTAGCTCATTATGCCTTTGCCTTGCAGGTTACGTTTAAAAAAAAAAGAGACTTTACTTCCTCTTTAATAACATTCTGGAGAATATTCAAACTGCCATCATAAAAACCGATACAGCAGACTTTGTGAAAATTTTAATTTGTGCCGTTCTCCAAACTCAGACAGCAGGCAGCCCATAGAAATGGATGCGTAACACAATAGCATGTGAATATTTGACATGTGGGCAGGAGTGAGTGCACAGATTCGAACACACAGTGTCTGCAAACTAGTAATAATAACATCAATATAATTGACAAAATACACAATTTGGGGCTCCATATATTATTATTTTCAAGATATGTAAAATAAATTGCAGAACAGTCTACAAATCGTGCATTTCTATGGCACGATTTCTAGTATGGAAATGTGTGCACATATTCTAATATTAGGGCTTCGTCTTCTATATTTTGTATATAGGCTTTGCCCCAGAATTAAGCTCCACACACTGTCATTATGATATAATCTTGTGATCTATTGGTATTAGTGGGAGTTATGCCTTATGTCTGATGTCAGAAAGTCATTCCACTTGTGAAAAAGTACTACTGGAGCTCTTGGCCACAGTAGGGGGTTAATTAAACCTTGGGACATGTGCTATTAAGAACTTTTATTTTACAAAGACTGACACAGACTGCTATAAAGCTATAGATGGTGGGAGAAAGGGGCAAAAATATCCAACTGAAAGAATAAGCATTTTCCCATAGGGGTTTTATTCATCAAAGATTTGAGGGGCTTTTCCCCCGACATTCACCCTGTGTATCATACCAAATTAGTGGAAACTTACCCAGGATTTGTCCAGCAAAAATTGCATTTCCTGATATTTGTTGTTCACCGAGGTTTCCAACTGTTTCCGACACTGTTTCCGACCACCAAAGCAGTCACGCGGAGGTGCTAATCTGTCCCGAAAGCCCTACAGAAAGAAAGGGGAGAAAAGCGGGGATGACAACATATCATCCAGGAAGGTAAGTGCAGCTGGGGGTAGGGTATTAGTTCACCTTCCATTTTTTTGAAAGGAGAACTTGCACTTTAGATTTGTTTTACTTTAAACACATTTTCAGCTACTCACAGCAGATTATTAGTGTAAAAACTATTAGGGCTCATTTATTCTGGTGTTACCCTCGCCACATAACTTTTCCTCTTCCTCTGTTGTAATCCCTAAAATTGTGTCTCGGCCCCATATAGTTAAATGGGTCACGCTTGGCAGGCAGTTCTGCCCCCCCCCCCCCCCGAATGCATTAGGTGAGATCATTTTTGCCATGGCAGTGGACACCCACTGTCTTTGCATCCTGACGGCCTGTGTTATCTCCTAAAAACTTGTAGGTAGTGGGGTAAGGAGTGGGTCAAGGTGACAAAGTGGTCATCACATTCTCTATGTTTCCCTCCTCGTTGGGCGCCAAGCAAGGGTCACATGAGAGGCCTATCAAGTGTGGGTTCTTCTGGCTACACCTTGTTCAGGGTCACGCTACTACACATCGGATAGCTTTGCTTTGTGCCATTTTCATCAATGCCCTAGAACAAGGCTGAAGCTGCCGTACGGGTGTGGTCGGCCTTAAGAAGGGCCTCGAGATGAACGTGCAACAAGTACACTTGTACCATAACTGTTCTCTAGTTAACTCTTGGGTCCCCGTGTCAATGTACACCTTTTTCATTAAAATTAGTTTCCTTGTGTTTTGTTTATTCATTTTGTAACGAATTCCAAATTTCCTGAATGATTCAAATTTTGAATTGGTCAAAAATGTATTGACCGATCTGAATTCTGTGGGAAGAATAGCTAGTGGTTAAGGAGTGGGGTCGGGAGGCCGGCGGCAGTGTCCTTAACCACTTGGCGACCGCCACATGTACATATAGATCAGCAGAATGGCACGGCTGGGCAAATGGGCATACAGGTACGTCCCTTTGAATTTGCCGTCATGCCGGGAGCTCAGTGAGTAGGATCGCGGGTCCAGCGGACTCGATCGCCGCAGGGATACCCGCGATCGTCTCACGGAGCTGAAGAATGCTAATGTAAACAAGCATCTCCCTGTTCTGCCTAGTGACAGTGTCACTGATCATAGCTCCCTGTGATCGGGAGCTATGATCAGTGAAGTGTCATTCGTAGCCACGCCCCCCCACAGTTATAATCACTCCCCATGACACACTTAACCCCTCCCTAGCCCCCTAGTGGTTAACCCCTTCACTGCCAGTGTAATTTTTACAGTAATCAGTGCAATTTTATAGCACTGATTGATATAAAAATTACAATGGTCCCAAAAATGTGTCAAAATTGTCCGATATGTCCACCATAAGTCACTATAAAAATCGCAGATTGCCGCCATTACTAGTAAAAAAAAAAAAAATATAATAAAAATGCCATAAAATAAACCCCTATTTTGTAGACGCTCTAACTTTTGCGCAAACCAATCAATAAACGCTTATTGTGATTTTTTTTACCAAAAATATGTAAAAGTATACGTATCGGCCTAAACTGAGGAAAAAACTTTTTTTTTATATATATTTTTTGGGGATATTTATTATAGCAACAATTAAAAAATAATGTGTTTTTTTGTTTTTTAAATTGTCGCTCTATTTTTGTTTATAGCGCAAAAAATAAAAAACGAGTTGATCAAATGCCACCAAAAGAAATCTCTATTTGTGGGAAAAAAAGGACGTCAAATTTGTTTGGGAGGCATGTCGCACGACCGCGCAATTGTCAGTTAAATGCAGTGGCGAATCGCAAAAAGTCCTTTGGTCTTTGGCCAGCAAAATTGTCCAGGGCTTAAGTGGGTAAAGGAGTTGTAAAGGAAGAAGGTTTATATCTTAATAGAATGCATTAAGTTAAAAAAAAAAACTTCTGTGTGTAGCAGCCCCCCAGCACCCCCCTAATTACCTACCTGAACCCCTTCTCTCTCCAGTGATTTTCATAATCCCCTCAGCCATCCAGGACACTCCTCCTGATTGGCTGAGACAGAGCAGCGGCGCCCTTGGCTCCTGCAGCTGTCAATCAAAGTCAGTGAGCCAATCAGGGGAGAGGGGGGCAGAGCTAGGTCGGGGCTCCGTGTCTAAATGGATACACGGAGCTCTGACTCAGCTTGGGTGCCCCCTGTAGATGCTGGCTGAGGGGCACTCAAAGGAGGGGGGCTAGGAGCAGCGAAGAGGGACCTGAGAAGAGGAGGATCCAGGCTGCTCTGTGCAAAACCAACTGCAGAGAGGAGGTATAACATGTTTGTTAATTAAAAAAAAAAAAAACGAGCCTTTACAATCACTTTAACAACTGATGACTCATCAGCTGTCAGTAAGTTTGCCCAATGACAGCTGAATGTAAGCAAAAGAATGCTGGCAATGAAAATTAAAGAAAAAAAGAGTGTGGAGTCGCCCCCATCCATACCAGGCCCTTCAGGTCTGGTATGGATTATAAGGGGAACCCCATGCCAAAATTAAAAAAAAATAACAGTGTGGGGTCCCCCCCAAAATCCTTTACAGGGCTCTGCCGTCCAATTGCAGTGCCCAGGAATGATGTGACCGGTGGCGATGGCTGCACAGAACAGAGAGAGAGAGGAACTGACGTTGTTCCTCCCTCTCCGTGACCCCGGAAACAGAAAGCAACGAATATGGCATCTCTGTTTACCTGTCCATTAGCGGCCAGGAAAGCAGCCGATCAGACTGATCTGTGTCTGTTTGGCTGCATTGAAGGCTAGAGGAGAGATCTGGGGTCTGTCAGATCTCTCCATAAATAGGACCTGTTACGGCCCATGCTGTCACAAGGGAAGTTGTTCCTCCCTTGTGATAGCAATAAAGTTAATCCAAAAAAAATTAAAGAGTGTAAAATAAATAAAAGTTTTGTATAAAATAAATAAAAATAATTAAAAAAATGTAAAGTGCCCCCATCACCCCCCACGTGTGTACACGCTAATACGACACTAGTCCCGCGCGCATATGAAAATAGTTATTGCATCACACATGTGAAGTATTGTCATGAACATCAGAGTGAGAGCAATAATTCTAGCACCAGACTTCCTGTGTATCTCTAAACTGGTAACTGGTAACCCGTAAAGGCATTTAAAACTTAGTCTATGGAGAATTTTAACCACTTCAGCCCCGGACCATTTGGCAGCCAAAGGACCAGAGGTCTTTTTTCAATTTCGCACTGCACTACTTTAACTGGTAATTGCGCGGTCATGCAATTTTGTAACCAAACGAAATTTGCGTCCTTTTCTTCCCACAAATAGAGCTTTCTTTTGATGGTATTTGATTGCCTCTGTGATTTTTATTTTTTGCGATATAAACGGAAAAAAGAGCGAAAATTTTGAAAAAAAAAAATGAGATTTTCTACTTTTTGTTATAAAAAAAATCTAATAAACTCAATTTTAGTCAAACATTTGGGCCAAATTGTATTCAGCCACATGTCTTTAGTAAAAAAAATGCCAATAAGCGTATATTTATTGGTTTGCGCAAAAGTTATAGCGTCTACAAACTAGAGTACATTTTCTGGAATTTACACCGCTTTTAATTTATGACTGCCTATTTCATTTCTTGAGGTGCTAAAATGGCAGGGAAGTACAAAAACCCCCCCAAATGACCCCATTTTGGAAAGTAGACACCCCAAGCTATTTGCTGAGAGGCATGTTGAGCCCATTGAATATTTTTTTTTTTAGTCCCAAGTGATTGAATAAAGACAAAAATAAAAAAGATTTTTTTTTTTTTCAAAAAGTTGTCACTAAATGATATATTGCGCACACATGCCATAGTTATATGTGGAATTGCACCCCAAAATACATTTTGCTGCTTCTCCTGAGTATGGGGATACCACATGTGTGGGACTTTTTGGGAGCCTAGCCGCGTACGGGGCCCCGAAACCCAAGCACCGCCTTCAGGATTTCTAAGGGTGCAAATTTTTGATTTCACTCCTCACTACCTATCACCGTTTCGAAGGCCATAAAATGCCAAAATAGCACAAAACCCCCCCCAAATGACCCCATTTTGGAAAGTAGACACCCCAAGCTATTTGTTGAGAGGCATGGTGAGTATTTTACAGCTCTCATTTGTTTTTGAAAATGAAGAAAGTAAAGAAAAAAACATTTTTTTTTCTTTTTTTCAATTTTCAAAACTTTGTGACAAAAAGCGAGATCTGCAAAATACTCACAATACCTCTCAGCAAATAGCTTGGGGTGTCTACTTTCCAAAATGGGGTCATTTTGGGGGGTTTTTATGCCATCTGGGCATTCCATGGCCTCCGAAACTGTGATTGGCAGTGAGAAGTGAAATAAAAAAATTACACCCTTAGAAAGCCTGAAGGCGGTGATTGGTTTTTGGGGTTCCGTACGCAGCTAGGCTCCCAAAAAGTCCCACACATGTGGTATCCCCGTACTCAGGAGAAGCAACAGAATGTATTTTGGGGTGTATTTCCACATATGCCCATGACATGTTTGAGCAATATATCATTTAGTGACAACTTTTTGTAAAAAAAAAATATATATTTTTTTTTTTTTCATTATTCAATCTCTTGGGACAAAAAAAAAAAATATTTAATGGGCTCAACATTGCTCTCATCAAATAGCTTGGGGTGTCTACTTTCCAAAATGGGGTCATTTGGGGGGGGTTTGAACTGTCCTGGCATTTTATGCACAACATTTAGAAGCCTATGTCACACGTCACCCACTCTTCTAACCACTTGAAGATAAAGCCCTTTCTGACACTTTTTGTTTACATGAAAACATATTTTTTTTTTGCAAGAAAATTACGTTGAACCCCCAAACACTATATATAATGTTAAAGCAAAGGCCCTACAGATTAAAATGGTGGGTGTTGCATTTTTTTTTCCACACAGTATTTGCGCAGCGATTTTTCAAACGCATTTTTTGTGGAAAAAATACACTTTTTTTTATTTTAATGCACTAAAACACACTATATTGCTCAAATTTTTGATGAAATAAAAAATATGATCTTAGGCCGAGTACATGGATACCAAACACGACATGCTTTAAAATTGCGCACAAACACGCAGTGGCGACAAACTACATACATTTTTAAAAGCCTTTAAAAGCCTTTACATGATACCACATTAGATTCACGGAGGAGGTCTACTGCTAAAATTACTGCCCTCGATCTGACCTTCGCGGTGATACCTCACATGCATGGTGCAATTGCTGTTTACATATGACGCCAGACCAACACTTGTGTACGCCTTTGCGCAAGAGAAGGGGGGGCAGGGGTGCTTTTTTATTTTTTTTTTGTTTTTTTTTTTATTTATTTAGCTTTTTTATTTTATTTTTAAACTGTTCCTTCCATTTTTTTTCTTTGTTATGATTTTTATTGTTATCTCAGGGAATGTAAATATCCCCTATGATAGCAATAGGCAGTGACAGGTACTCTTTTTTTGAAAAAATTGGGGTCTATTAGACCCTAGATCTTTCCTCTGCCCTCAAAGCATCTGACCACACCAAGATTGGTGTGATAAAATGCTTTCCCAATTTCCCAATGGCGCGGTTTATATCCGGGAGGGGGACATTCCCTCCCACTGCTTGTAAAAGCAGTCTAGAGGCTAATTACCCGCTAGAATTGCTTTTACATGAAAGCCGATCACTGGCTGAAAAGAATGATACCAAGATGATACCTAAACCTGCAGGCATCATTCTGGTATAACCATTCAAAGTCCAGCAACATACTGGACATATATTGTAATCTTTTTTTTTTCATGCAGCCTCTTGGCTGAACGAAAAAAAGAGATTGATTGGTGGGTGTGCCCACCATTAGAATACCTCCCTTCATCCACCCACTTCTAATGATGGGCATACATGCACCATTTATATATGCCGATGCATGGGGGCATCCTCCCGCAAAAGTTATGCCGTGTACACACGGTCGGAATTTCGACCGTATGTACGTGGCATTAGGAGCCAATCGCTCCTCCCCCCCCCCTGCTGCCCCCATGCTTCGGCATATATGCTCTTTTTTTTAACTGTGGTGGTGAAATCACCTCCTACAGCGTTGGAGTCGCGGCTTTATGTATCGTGGGAGCAAACGCTGTTGCTGTCAAGATAAATAAATCCGCGTTGCAACTGAATGGCGCACCTGAAAACAAAAAAATGCTTAACACTAAAACACAGTAAACAAAATTACATACCTGAAAAGCAAGCATGATAAAACATAATAAAACATTGCAGAATAGAATGGAGTAAAAAAAGAGCAACAATAGAGAGAGAGAGAGAGAAACAATAAAACGACAACTATTTTTTATTTTTTTATTTTTTTGAGATTCACAGGTAAAAAAGCTCCTGACTGAAGCGACTGAATCAAAACGCTACCACAAAAAAAATGTTAGCGATCGCAGGGATCAGGCCTGACTCTGCGAACGCTGCAGTTATGTGTGCTTAGTGTTTTGTAAGTGACAGTGATCGATCGATACTGCACTTGGGTGGGCTGGGCTGGGCGGAGGGGGAAAACGCAGGTGCTAGCAGGTATCTGGGCTGATCCCGCTAACAATGCGTTTTTTTTGGAACCCTAAACTGCTGGGACGCTAGTATAGATCTGATCAGATCAGATATTGATCTGTTCAGATACTGTGCCACTAAGGGAGGTGTATGCTTTGCGCGTGGGTGTTTGCGGTACTGGCACTAATCTGGGGCGACGCAGACCTTATTAGACCCTAAAACCTAATTGATATCACCCGCCGGGCGATCAGGGGGTTAAACCGTTATTGGGTAATAAATGGCGGGTGCCCTGACAGTATAAAAAACAAGCTAACTAACCAGCGTCACCCGTAACAGTAATACAAAAAAAAACTGGTTACCTAGCGACACTAATGCAGCGATCAGAAAAACGATCGCTTAGTGACACTGGCAAAAGGGGGTGAAAGGGTTAACTAGGGGCAATCAGGGGTTTAAAACCTTTATTAGGTAATATATGGGGGTACCTGACGCTATATAAAAACCTGACGGGGAACCTAAATAACTAACTGGCTGACCAGCGTCACCAGTGACATTTATACAGTGATCACTGGTGAAAGGGTTAACTCTAGGGGCAATCAGGGGGTTAAAACCTTTATTTAGGTTGTAATATGGGGGTACCTGACCTATAAACCTATTTATGAACCTATATAAACATGGCGGTAAAAAAAAAAAAAAAAACTGGTTACCTAGCGACACTAATGCAGCGATCAGAAAAACGATCGCTTAGTGACACTGGCAAAAGGGGGTGAAAGGGTTAACTAGGGGCAATCAGGGGGTTAAAACCTTTATTAGGTAATATATGGGGGTACCTGACGCTATATAAAAAACCTGATGGGGAACCTAAATAACGAAATAACTAACTGGCTAACCAGCGTCACCAGTGACAGTTATACGGTGATCACTGGTGAAAGGGTTAACTCTAGGGGCAATCAGGGGGTTAAAACCTTTATTTAGGTTGTAATATGGGGGTACCTGACCTATAAACCTATTTATGAACCTATATAAACATGGCGGTTAAAAAAAAAAAAAAAAAATGGTTACCTAGCGACACTAATGCAGCGATCAGAAAACCGATCGCTTAGTGACACTGGCAAAAGGGGGTGAAGGGGTTAACTAGGGGCAATCAGGGGGTTAAACCTTTATTAGGGGGGGGTAGGGGGCTACCTTGGACCTAAAACTAACTGCCCTGACAGTTATTACAGTCACACTGACACTAAATGCAGTGATCAGTAAATAAATGATCACTGCAATTAGTGACACTGTGACTGGGGGGGGAGGGGGTGATCTGGGGGGTGATCAGGGGGTGACAGGGGGGTGGAATATGTGCCTAACTGTACTGGTGTCAGTGTACTGTTGTGCACTAACCTTTACATGTTCACCGCTCGGCGTCTCCGGTCACATAGACCGGCGCACCGAGCGTGACATCACTTCCGCCTTCCTGTCTATACAATAGACAGGAAGGGGAAGCTTTTCATTGGCCAGGAGCGATCGCGAGGGGGTGGCCAGAAACCACTGGCCGTCCCCTCGTCCCGGATCGCTCCTGACACGATCCCGACCGTCCCCGCCGGCGGAGGGGGGTCCGATCGGACCCCCCAACCGCCTGAAGAATGTCACGTACAGGTACGTGATTCTGCCTGTACGTGCCATTCTGTTGACGTATATATACATGGGGCGGTCGGGAAGTGGTTAAGTACTGTAGTTTGCCACCATTCCACGGGCAGATGCAATTTTAAAGCATGACATGTTAGGTATCTATTTACTGGGCTTAACATCATCTTTTATATTTTACAAAACAAATTGCGTTTGAAAAACTTCTGCGCAAATATTATGTGACATAAAAAATTGCAACACCCATAATTTTATTCTATAGAAGCTCGGCTAAAAAATATATATATATATAAATATATATATACTGTATTTGGGGGTTCTATTTAATTTTCTAGCAAAAAGGGTCGATTTTTACATGTACTGTAGGAAAGAAGTGGTTAACAACCGGCTGTTCTTCACACAGAATTCGGATTGGTTGATACATATTCGACCGATTCAAATTCGAATCGTTCTGAGAATTCGGAATTCATTCGAAAATCAATAAATTCAATGAAACTAAACAAATCCACAAAACAAAATTAGTGCCATAGTGAATTTATCCGAAACTAAACAGATTTTTCCGTTCAGCACATGTCTAGTGGAGTGGTCTAGTGGAGTGAGTGGCAGTCCTATCTGCATCACAGTGGCCACTCAGTAGCCTGAGTGTCCTGTCCTGGGTCTACCCCTCCCCCCCCCTCTGCTGTTGTCATCCTTAAAGCGGTTTGGTACTCAAAAATACAGCTTGATCTTTTTTAAAACAGTTATGTATATAGATCCACGAATGAGCAATTAAAAAAAAAAAAAAAAACATTATTTACCTTGCTGTAGTCATTCTTATGCCGCGTACACACGAAGGGATTATCCCGCGGGATTGTCCACTGGACCAAGTCCACCGGATAATCCCCTCGTGTGTGGGCCTCCGACGACTTGGCAGTCCGGCGGACAATACGGCCGTCTGTAGTATGGTCCGGCGGACCAAAAAGGACGCATGCTCAGTAGCAAGTAGTTTTCTAGTATTTTTCTTTTTCTAGTCCCGTCGTACGTGCTGTACGTCATCGCGTGAACCGCCGGACTTTTAGCGTGATTGTGTTTGGTCAAGTCCGTTCGCTTTTTAGTCCGCCGAAGCCAGCTGGAAAGTCCGGCGGGAAAAGTCCCTTCGTGTGTACGCGGCATTAGAATGACTTCCGGTCTGTCCTCCCGTGGGAGTAGGCATGGTTTCGGCTCTCCCCCGACTCCGCAAAGACCCTTGGGAGCTGTTTTGCATTCTTCCCATGAAGCCACGAGGGACGCCGTCAGCACGAAATCTCGAGAGGTTTTCGACCGGCGACGCCGCCCGTTGTGATGGCAACCGAAAATTTTATGGCGCTGCTCCCTGAGCGAAGTGAGCATGCGCGGGATCGAGCGGTGAATGCTGGGAGCACAGCATTCACCGCATCCCGGAAGTAAATGCTTGTGGGTTTCTAATGCCCACAAGCAAAATGGAATCGTCCAGCAAGCAATTTTCAAAGTTATCCAAACGGACGGAATCGGCGATCGGTGGGGAAAAGAACTGCAGCAGGTAAGTGACATGTTATTTATGTCTCTAGTTCACAGTGAACGGAAAAAAAAAAAAAAAAAACATATTTCGGCGGAATCCCGCTTTAACTCTCACAACCCTCTGCTCACCTCACTCTCACACAGTCTGGTTACCATTTGACAGCAGATAATCTGGTCTCTAGATTTGAGGCTCATCCCCTCTTTTTTCTGGAATCCTATTTCAATTGAAGCTTCTTTACTTCCAATACTGAGAAACTTCCGCCTACAAACAACCTGCTCCTTGTGGACACTGCTGCTTTTCCATCTTACCCCCTTCTATTTTGGCCGCATTTTAAAGCAGACTGGGTGCTCTCTATGCGAGTTGCAGCCAGAGCTACTATGCGATACTGACTAGGCTGTCTGCTGCGATTTTTTTATTTATTTTTTTGTCAGTTTTTTGGCACCAAATCTAAATTGAAGTCTGAGACTTAGTAACCTTTGTTGCATCAATCTGGAACTTGAGGGCCTGGATCTCTGTTTGGTTTTTCCAAACAATAACATCATTCCTCACCTTCTGAAGCCACCCAATATTGCAGTTTATCTCTGAGATGCCTGAAGAAGGAATTAAATATATAAAAATAAATCCAAAACATGTTGGATATTAGGAACATAATGAATTATGCCCTTATCACTTAGAGCTTTTATGTTATCCTAATCAGAGTCTCTGCACATATATTGTCGATTGTTATCTGCAATTTTTTTATTGTTGTTTTTTCCTTCTTTTTTTTTCTTGTTACAATGATGTATTAATAAAATTTATATTTTATATACTTGTTTCTACTGTGCTATCAAACCCCACCTCCACAAATCCCTTGGGGCAACCCTTCCTTCTTTTAACAATATTTTTAGGGATATGGTGTTGGTTAGCATCAATTGCTGGTTGATTTCCCTTTTGTTCCTCATCCTTACAGTAGAACAGAGGGAGGGAGGCTCATCAGGTCTGGATGGAGGTCAGGAGCTGCCCCCTCTCAAGATCTGCTGCACCTCCTGCCTCTTCCCTGCTGTGTAAGGTATTATTGTTATACAGGATTTATATAGCGCCAACAGTTTGCACAGCACTTTACAACATGAGGGCAGACAGTACACTTACAATACAAATCAATACAGGAGGGATCAGAGGGCCCGGCTCATTAGAGCTTACAATCTAAGAGGGAGGGTCAAGTGGAAAAAAAAAGGTATTAACTGTGAGGGGTGAGCTGATGGAGAAAATGAAAATACAGTTGTTAGGTGTGGGTAGATAGGCTTTTCAGGTATAGTCTAAAAGCTAATAGAGTAGGAGATAAGTGGACAGATTGGCGTAAGGCATTCCATAGGATTGGAGAGGCTTTGGAAAAGTCCTGGAGGCGAGCATGGGAGGAGGTGACAAGGGAGCAAGAGAGCAGGAGATCTTGAGAGGAATGAAGAGAACGAGTAGGTTGGTATTTAGAGACTAGGCTAGTGATGTAGCTATGGGCTAAATTGTGGATGGCTTTGTAAGTAGTTGTTAGTATTTTGAATTTATTTTGTTGGGTGAGTGGAAGCCAGTGGAAGGATTGACAGAGAGGAGTAGCAGACACAGAGCAATTGGTAAGGTGGATGAGTCTGGCAGCAGCATTCATGATGGATTGAAGGGGTGATAGACTATGTAGAGGTAAGCCAATGAGAAGGGAGTTGCAGTATTTGAGGCAAGAAATGACCAGCGAGTGAATTAAGAGCTTTGTTGTGTCATTGGTTAGAAAGAGGTGTATTTTGGAGATGTTGCGGAGGTTGAGGCGGCAAGATTTGGACAGTGATTGGACGTGGTGCTCAAAGGAGAGTTCAGAGTCCAGGACTACACCTAGAACCTTGGCATGTGGAGATGGGCTTAAAGTTGTGTCATCAATTTTGACAGAGAAGGTAGCACTGCAAAATGTCTAAATATTAATTATTCACAGAATGCAATACCCCTGAATGCGAATTTAGTTATAGTGGAACATCACTATTCTATTGAGAATGTATTTTTTTCCCATTTACCTTTGGTGCTTTTTTATGCTTTAATAATATACTTACAAGCCCATTGTATCCAGGATTGTACTGTTCTTCCTCCATTAGATAGCCTATGCAAGATGTGGCAACAATTCGGTGTATATGAATGGAATGTAATTCCTCCTGTGATATGTGATGTTGATATCCCAGGAGGCAGCAGAAATAAAAATAGTAATAAAATTTATAAAATTTAACAAAAGTCAGCTTTTATAAAAAACTAAGGGCGCTTTAACTGATCTGTTTACTTACCTCTATAAAAGCAGATTACCTACTATAAAAGCTTCTCTGGAAACTGACCAGAATAATAATGTGGCAATCATGTTTTCTTGTTATGAATCAGCAAATGTCACTGCTACAAGCAAATTAAAACAAATTGCAATGTATGTATTTATAGGCAACAGTAATCACCAAGACATTATTTTTCAAAACTGCATTCATATGTAAATAACCTATCCCAATATACTAAAAAGGCAGAAGCTTGGAGTAATTTACACTATTATCCATAATGCAACTATTGATGCTAAATCTCTCTTACTTTTTTTTTAATTTTATGTATTTGTTCTATTTGTACTGTAAGGTCTTTTAAGCAGTGTTATTATTTCTAGATTTTCTTTTTTCCTTTCTTTTTTCCTTTTCTTCTGACTTTTTACAGGACTGTGGAAGATGCTGCTAAGACCAGGTAGCATTGAAACATGTACATTTTTTGATAGACCTGCTTAAATAATACCAAGCAGACTGCAAACATACAAATGGTTTCAGTAAAGGAATCCTTAAAGGAATTCTTAGGCCATACACGGTTCAAATCTCGGCCAGTTCAGAAAGAACCGGCCGAGATTCAAACAGTTTATGGGCCGGTAGAATGTACCAAGTTGATCAATCGATCAACTTAGGTACAACAAGCATGCTGGGTTTTACCTGCGATTGTCGCTAGCGGCTGCAATAGCCGCTAGGAATAATCACAGTCTTCTCCCGGTGGGGACGGCTTCCCCCTCCCCCACCGGGAGAAGACATTGGCCCAGCAGGAGGGATTCCTGCATCAACACTGCCTGTGTTGATGGGGGAATCAAGCTAATTTCTTTCCTGCAACCCATGGCCAGCCTTATACAAGTTATACTAATTACCACATAAATTACCACTGCAATTGGTAATGTTAGGATGTTTCCTAAAGAATCACAATTTAAAGATTCAGTTAGCGGTGGTTGAAATAGCAAGGAAATTGCCTTCAAGCTCAACTTTGTGCATTTTCCTTTTTTTTATTAAAAGGGGTCTCAAGGCAGGGTAAATCTTTTTTTGAAAAAGGCAGCTCGGGCTGCAATACTCTACTTTACTTTAGAGTCATACCCTGCAGTACATCTATTCCAACACAAGGTGCCATAATTTAACTTAGGTAGAATTGAGGACACGCTATGAATAAATGAGTATCACTGTTTTGCTCCCTAAGTGTGTGTAACCATGGTACCCTCTGTTCATAGTGTACTGATGCAGAAAGCAGTGCTGATATCATCATGGCAAAACCAGTCTCTGCATTAGCAAAGTACCACTTCAGGCTTGAGAAAAGTCAAAAATAAAGAAGACCCAACATGTCATGTGACCAGCCCAAAGACATATGAAAAAGTGTAAGTTTGAAAGTAAAAATGCAAAACATATACTGTGTGTGTGTGTGTGGGGGGGGGGGGGATCTATGTGACATAACAAGAGGTAGAGCCCCAAGGTGACATCACCAGACGTCCATGCCCCATGGCTATATAAGAGCTGGCAGACAACGGCAGGAGCCAGCTTCGGAGGAGGACCGGTGGCAGAGAAGACAGCAGCGGAGGGTTTTGCAGTTTTGCTTAATTTTATTCTCTTTAATGTACACTTCTTGGAGTCTTATTGAGATTCCTATTGACCTTCATAACTTCTTGTCCAGTGCGTCCCTGTGTCCTTTATGGAGGATTGGGCTACCCCCGGGCAAGCCTGACCTTAATTTATCCACTGCTATATGTGTTCCAGTTTGGAGACTCTTGAAACTATAGAGTTAGGACCACAGTATACAGAGGGGCCTTGACAAGCCACTGTGGCTTTCACATATATTTGCAAATGTGTGCAACTAAAACCTCTGTTTTAACATGAATTGTTAGACATGGCTAATTTGGTTTTATAGCAGGCTAGCTGGTAAGTGTGCTGGGGAATTTCTGTTGTTTGTAAAGTGAAGCTATCTATCCTATCCTTTAAAGTCAAGGAAGCTGCCATGTTAGCTTCTGTTTAATCTGCAGTTTCTATGGTATGCACATGTGATCAGTTGTGACACCAGCAATTTGATGGCTTGACAGTTCAGTTGAGAGCACAAGCAACTATGACAGTTATAATTTACAGTATTCCTTTAACCACTTCAGCCCCGGAAAGGATTTACCCCCTTCCTGACCAGAGCATTTTTTGCTATACGGTATTGTGTCGCTTTAACTGACAATAGCGCAGTCATGCGACGTTGCACCCAAACAAAATTGACGTCCTTTTTTCCCCACAAATAGAGATTTCTTTTGATGGTATTTGATCACCTCTGAAGTTTTTATTTTTTGCGATATAAACAAAAAAAGAGCGACAATTTTGAAAAAAAAAAGCAATATTTTTTACTTTTTGCTATAATAAATACGGTATCCCAAAAAATATATAAAAAAAAACAAATTTCTTCCTCAGTTTAGGCCGATATGCATTCTTCTACATATTTTTGTTTAAAAAAAATCGCAATAAGCATATATTGATTGGTTTGTGCAAAAGTTATAGCGTCTACAAAATAGGGGATAGATTTATGGCATTTTTATTATTAATTTATTTTTTTATTAGTAATGCCGGTGATCTGCGATTTTTATCATGACTGCGACATTGTGGCAAACAGTTTGAACACTTTTGCCACTATTTTGGGACCTTTGACATTTAAACAGCGATCAGTGCTATAAAAATGCAATGATTACTGTGTAAATGTCACTGGCAGGGAAGGGGTTAAACACTAGGGAGTGATCAAGGGGTTAAATGTTATCCCTCAGTGTGTTCTAACTGTAGGGGGGGATGGGCTCACTAGAATATAACAGAGATCATTGCACCCGATGATAAGGAGCAGTAGATCCCTGTCATGTTGCTAGGCAGAACAGGGAAATGCCTTGTTTACATGGGCATCTCCCCGTTCTGCCTCTCCATGTCTCGATCGCGGGCCACCGGTGGACATCGAGTCCGCGGGAACCGTGGGCACGCTCATGCGGTGTGGGCGCTCCCACTAGCCTGCGATTTAAAGGGGACGTACAGTTATGCCGACATATATCGTTGTGCGCTGGACGCAAGCAGTTAATGTAACTGTTCTGGTAAACAGCTAAATTAATAGGTTTAGTTTCACTTTGGTAAAAGATTTGGCAGAGCCAAAGCCGTCTAAATATTTTGAAACTTCACTCATCTCTATTAATGGTGTTGTGGGATTTTTCAGCTCATGAACAGATACTTGACCTCAGTTAGTCAGTGATACCCAATCCACTATATCAAACATCTTTATAGAGACTTAAAAATGACGAGTAAGCTGTTTATGTTGTCATGTCTTTAGTTAATTGCACAGATTGACATATGTCCTGCAGGTTGTATCAGATTATAAAATTGACCAATCAAAAGAATAACAAGTTTACAGAAAGCAAAGAGTTAAATGTCTAAAGCCCCATACACACGCTCGGACAATCCGCGGACAAGGTCGGTCGGACTTTGTCCGACGTACTTTGTCCGATGTTGTCGTTGCGTACACACGGTCGGACTACGTTGTCGGAATATCCGGTCCGGAAGAACGTCGTGACGTAAGTCGTCGTCCACGAGATTACAAAAGGGAAGTTCAGCACCACGTCAGGCACCCGTTGGGCTCCTTCTGCTGATCCCGTGTTTATCGAGAGTTAGTGGAAGTTTGGTGACTTAAGATTCGCGCTTCTCAGTTTTCTGACTCAGATCGTTACTGCTCTTCAGTTTGTGCTTGTCGTGCGTATCTGTTTATTAGTGCGTGTAGTCAGTTCGCATTTGTTGGTCATTGCGGCCTATATCTTGATATAGGACGCTTTGATTTGCACTGCTTATTGTCTGCTCGTTGCTGCTATTCACTTCGTTCTTTCAGGCCTTGCTGTTTATCGGTGCTTTCTGTTTGTCCGTTCTGACCAGCCGACCTTTTGTGACCTTCTGAGCGATGTTTCCCGTGCGTACTCGTCGCCGAGTTCGTGCTGTACGCGGAATTGGTGTCGGGCTTTTAGCTTTGACCCAAGACCCGTCCATGAACAGAGTGATGAGGAGTATGTGGACCAAGAATTGGTTGCTTCAGCGTGACCAGTTCTCGCACATGCCTTTGCTTCGTGAGATCCGGGAGAATAATCCTGATGATTTCAGGAACTTTCTCAGGATGACGGACCCCGATTTTCACCGTCTTTTGGCTTTGCTGACCCCCTTTATCAGCCGGCAGGATACCTGCATGAGACAAGCCATTACTCCGGAGCAGAGGCTTGTTGCCACGTTGAGGTACTTGGCGACAGGGAGAAGTCTTCAGGATTTGAAGTTCTCTTCAGGTATCTCTCCCCAGGCCCTGGGAATCATTATTCCAGAGACCTGTTCTGCCATCATTCAGGTCCTGCAGGAGGACTATATTAAGGTAACATTTCTACTTTACTATTCCCTTCTATGTATGCTCTGTTTGCTAATGACTTGTATTTTTGACCTCCTTCCCTAATTACCATGATTGCAATATGTTCTAATATGCTGTGCCCCTTTTCTCCTTCATGCATTTTTCCCTTCACTTACCTCACCAGCATGCTCTTCTGCCCCAATAGACACCTATGGCCTACTCACTTAAGCAATGTCTTTTGTCTGCTGCATAGTATTGTTTGCCCCAAAACACCCCCTAAAATATGCACAAATGTTTGCTGTGTGGTTTACTTCATGTAGAGCCCCCTTTTTTTGTTCTTTTGGGGGGGGGGGGGGGGGCCCCAAACTCATTAGGAACCCCCTCCCCCAACTGCTCTGTCAGATGGTACCAATCCTTTATCTGCTGGCTTTCCCAAGGTCCATACACACTATATACCTACCTCTTTATAGTGCGCATCTTTAGGGATGAATTCAGCAAAGCATGTAGTGCAAGGGACTGCCTCCATACATTCCATTTCCTATTTTTTTGTCTTCTTTCCCTCCTATTAGCTTGCTTGGTAATTTAATAATGTCACACTGTGCCTGCCTTTTTTGGGGGGGGGGAAATGTTATTTGATCTTTCCTGTGGCCTGCCAATAGTGTTAAGTACAGAGGGTCTGGCCAAACTAGGCCACATTATTGAGCCATTTGCCAATCAATGAAGTGCAGAGGGTTACCTGTCCACCACCCCCCCCCCCCCAAAACCATAGTTATTGCCAATGTCCCATCAGAAGTGGGGGGATTGATGGGGGGGTGAGTAATCTGTGAAGGGGAGCCTCTACTTTTCTGTGTAAATACTTTCCAGCCTCCAATTTTATACAATGCTCTTGTTCCAAGATGTTGATTGTCTAATCTGCTTGCAATGTTTAGGTGCAAAGTGACTAATTTTTTTTTCTTGTTTCACTCCACAGTTCCCTTCCACGCCACAGGAATGGCAGACTGTGGCCTCCCACTTTGCCAGCCGTTGGGACTTTCCTAACTGCGGAGGGGCAATTGATGGGAAACACGTCCGCATCGTCCCACCGCCCAACTCGGGGTCCTACTATTATAATTATAAAGGGTTTAATAGTGTAGTGATGTTGGCGGTGGTGTCGGCAACATACGAGTTTATGTATGTGGACGTGGGGATGAACGGCCGGATATCGGATGGTGGGGCCATTACGCACACGGAGTTCTACTGGCGTCTCCAAAGTGGCAGTCTGTGCTTGCCACCTCCAGAGGAGAATGCCGAAGGACTCCCCTTCGTCTTTGTCGCAGATGAAGCGTTTGCGCTGACTCCCCATGTGATGAGGCCGTTCCCGATGAGGACCCTCACCCCGGACCAGAGGGTCTTCAACTACAGGCTGTCCAGAGCCAGAAGAGTGGTGGAGAACGCTTTTGGCATCCTGGCCAGCCGCTTCCGCCTGTTCCTGACGGCATTTAACTTGGCGGAATACAAACTGAACCACATAGTTCTTGCCTGTTGCATATTGCACAACTTCCTCAAAAGACATAACAGGAACTATGTGGTGCCCGTTGGCCCAGATGTGGAGGGCCCTCCAAATGCGGACCTCACAGCCCTTCGAGTGGCACGTCCAGGCTTGCCCCCTCTCAATGCCCGCGTGGTCCGGGACCAATATATGGAATACTTTGTGGGTAGGGGGGCCATTGCTCTGCCTGACGATGTGTGAGAGGCATTTTTTAATAAATCTGATATTTTAACCAACCTCTGATTTCTTGTCATTTCAGTCTTCTTTTTAGCTTATTTTACTTTGACATTTTTTCCCTTTGCCTTCGACAGTGGTAATGCACTTTCTGGGCAAAAGGAGGTAACAGTCTCTTCTTCCCAAAAAGATTATTCTCATGTGTGTTTGCTACCTAATCTTTGGTCTAGAGAAGGTTTGTCCTGCATAACTGACACCCAAAATACTCCTTTTCAGCACCAGGTCTGACATGTGTGTATTCTCCAAAATGCTGTGCTCCGTGTTTTCGTACAAAGCACTGTGGGTGTCATTTACATAAGTCAAATCCGCTATGCTCTACAAGTGCATTGAAAAAGTTCCCTGGGAAAGGAAATTGCAGTGCAAAGTGGATTTGCCTTTAGTAAATAACACCCATTGCCCCCCATATCCTTTACATTTTACATACATAATGCATTGTTTTATTTAAATAAGGAAGCCACACATTTTGAAAAATAAAAAAGTTTACTTGGAAAACATTCACAAGTGCGTTTACAATCTTCACGCCAAAACTGACAACATCTTGGTTATTTACAACATTATTTACAAAGATTACGCAATTGGTAAAACCAGGCATGGAGCTAAGCAGAACCTATGAAGTAGGAAAGTTCAACTTTGTAAAGTGAAGACAAGATCAGACATGACTATATGTTCAAAGTGTGTTTGATCTTGCCTTCATCACATGGGGGGGGCACCCCCGAAAAGTGGAAATTTGGAACATGCACACAATTTGGTTCTGAAAATGGTCATTAGATGGTAAAACACATGCCTAGAAGCTTCAAAAGTGCCATTTTCCATCATGGGGATGAATGGACGTTTTTTGGGGGTGCAACCCCTTCACCACAACCACTTTCGTAGTTCGTAAAGTGTTTGCACCCCCAAAAAAACGTTGCCATTCATCCACCATGATGGGAGCTAGCACATGTGGACACAATGTGTGCATGTTCCAAATTTCACACAGTTTTTAAGTTGCAAATGTGTTCAGAAGCTGGCACAAATGTGTGTAAATTACTTGGTGCTTTTTCATATTTTTCCTAAAACATCAATGATGTTCTTCAATTTTTGTTGAACATCATTGATGTTTTGCTTTATGTAATCTAGATCTCGATTGCAGACCATTATCTCTCCGATGAGTACGTGGGCACTCTCTGTGGTAAAGTGCGATTTTTCTTCCACAACATCCACGTCACCTAAAAACCACAAACAAAAAAAATGGGGTGTTGGAAATGAGGCAGCCATACATGGATTAGCTTACCAGTAGCTGTGTTCTCCCACACTCACCTGTTGTGGTGACAATTTCTCCAAGTTCGATGATCTCTCCTTCCTCCTCCTCCTCTGCTTCTGCTCTTTCCCCTTTTTTGGTAGGTGTTGGTTTGGGGGTTTCCTCAGACGGCCCAAGTTTTCGCTCCCCTATGAGAATGTCCAAAAGGAAGATTTAGCAACACAAGCTATTGAGGGCAGAAATAGGAAATGACAAACATTGCTTGAAAGTGACGGACACTATTTTAGTTTGGCCAGTTACAAATGTCAACTACATGAATGAAGTCACTTTGGAAAGGTGCTAAACTGACTAGCTTTTTGGTAGAAGTTTGTGTGATGGAGACCCCCCTCTAGTATCCACTGGAGCACATGTGTGGAAAAGCATAATAAAAAGGGGTTTTGGGTGTCCCAGCACTAGTGCTCTAGAGTCCAGATGGGTAAACAGCTACTGAGTGACCTCTCCTTTACATTGAATAAATTGGCTTTACATTCTTGATGACATTTCTAGTGAGAACAAACTTCCTTTCCCCAAAAAAACACCAAACATCGTATTCTAAGTGGCCGAACGATCGAGGTTGCGTACGATCGAATGCACACACGACCATGACAGTGGCAGAAAGATCGAGGCTGAGTACGATCGAATGCACAGACGAACCTGAAAGTGGCCATTTTGGAATGTACAACTTGGTAAAAATCAAAACACAATGGAGCAGTATGCAAGCAAGAAATCAAACACAAAACACAACTACTTACTTTTTTGAAGAATTCTCTTGATCTTTCTGTACTGATCGGCCTCCCTCAGTTTCAGGTCTGACCAGCGTTTCCTGAGTTGCTCCTTGGATCGTTGTACCCCAAAATTATTGTACAGCCTTCTCACAACTTTAGACATGATCTTGGCCTTGCGGACATTGGGGTTGAGGTAAGGCCCATACTTCCCATCATAGTCGCTCCTCTTTAATATGTCCACCATCTCCAACATTTCTCCAAATGACATATTGGAGGCCTTGAATTTCAGGCTCCGGGATCGGGACGTTTCTGCCTCCGGCCTTTCCTCGTCCTCCTCCTCGTTGGGGGGATATTTGGGGCGCACCTGCTGTGTCCCCGCCATGTGCTCTCCCCACTGCGCCGTAAAGAGAAGGGGTGGGGAATAGACGAGAAAGATCGTCAGGGGCGGGCGGAGTTTGACGCATGCGCACTGTATATAAAACGTCACACGCCTGTGTCGTAGCCACGATCTGGGAGACGAGGGGAGAGAAAGCTCACGCACGAGACGATCGCTACAAACGAAGGTACAATTTGACGTTGGTACATAACTAGCCTAGACTGATTAGAACTTGAGGCTTCTTTATGGAGAAGATTAGGAGAGTTTAGGCTGACATTATTTATATTGTTTTGTGTGGCGTTGTGTCTTGCAGAGGTGATGGAGGCGTTCTACAACGTGAGCTTTCTCACACACTTCATTGATAAATACCGGCAATTCCCCCTCTTATGGCAGGCAAAACACAGGGATTATAGCAACAGACCAAAGAGGTACGCAGCCCTGCTGAAACTGGTGGCATTTGTAAAGCCTACCCTGCCCATGGCAACCGTCGCAAACTTAAAAGTGAAGATAAACAACATGAAGACTACCTATTTCCGGGAGCGCAATAAGGTCCTGAAGTCACAAGCATCTGGAGCTGCAGCAGCTGATGTCCATGTCCCCACGCTCTGGTACTATGACAGGCTCCACTTTCTCAAAGACCAGGCTACTGTCAGGAAGTCACTCTCGACTCTTCCTTGCACGCGTCCTTCCACGCACGCCACCCCTGATGAGGCTTCCGAGGACCAACCTGGGCCTTCCAGTCAGGAATATGTGCAGGTGCCCAGCTTGTTCCAGGTATAGTAGTTTTGGAACCAGTTTGTTGAATAATGAATGATGTTCAGTTAATTCAGGATCCCCAATTGCTTATTTCCTAACGTGATTGACATATCAACAGACAGTGGTGTGGGAGACATTTTTGGGAAGAATCTAAACTGCAGGGCTGAGAATTGTATGGTTTTGTATTTGAAAACATTTTGCAACAGTCACTAGATGAGAATTGTGTGTGTTTGATGAACAAATAACTGAAACTATGTCCCTTTTTCAGACACAGGAAGACCTCAGCCAGGAGGTGGCTGTGGAAGGTGGCAGTCAGGAGGAGGCAGGGGGTAGTGGCAGCCAAGAGGGGGGTAGGCGTAGGAGCCTGACTGTCTCCCAAGTCTCTCCCCCTCCGCCTTCCCTACAGAAGGGCGAAAAACATGGGGGAGGTGGGAGAGTCAGCGCTCCAGCTGATAAAAGATGCCTCAGCCTCCCTCTATGCCACACCCACCTACGAGGAGGCCTTTGCCTCCTTGGTTACAAGTAAATTTACGGGTATGGAGGCGGGGCAACGCAGCATGTGTGAGGAGGTCATCCTCAAAATACTAAATGAGGGGATGGCTGGGGAGATGACTCCCCTCACACATGTTTGCGAGAGTGACCTTGCTCCGCCTCCTCCTCCTCCTTCTGCCACCCCACCAGCACCAGCACCACGGCGTGGAAGGAAGCGTACAAGGAAGACAAGAGAGTGACAACCTGGACTCAGTCTGGTCTGAGAGAAGATGGAGCCTCTCGTAGTACCAGAGCCTGGGGACCTAGATGGCATCTGCTGCAGTTCCGGATGTTTTGGACTTCAGGACCAGATTGCGCTCCCTTATTATTTAGATAGGTAGTCTTCATGCCCCCAATTGTTTAAGTCTGTAAAATGATGGTTGCCATGGGTGTCCAAGGCTTTGCAAATTCCCCAATTTAGGTCTGTTGCTGAGACCTAAATAAAGGTTTTTTTGATTTGAAATAATCATTGACTATTGTGTTTTACTTTTCTACAATGACATTTTTTCTTTGAGTAAGCAGGTACATTTCACTAATCCTAAAGTAGAATTAACAAGGGGCACCAACAACAAACAAACTCCTAGTAAATGTAAGCAAGAAATACAAATGTAAATAATGTGTTTTTGGTAATTTGAGACACACAACCCCCCTCCAAAAAAAAAAAAAAAAAACATTCAAATATGTATTCCCCCAAAAAAAAAAAAAAAGACAAATCATGGTAAAAAAATAACAAAGATTCTTTTCCGTTCAGAGTAAAAATAAACATGTAGTGTATAAATGGTGCAAAGTAATAAAGAAGTAAGTTTGTGAGAAGTGCGGGTGAATAGGAGCAGCTAAAAGATGTCATTATTGTTGCATTGTAAAGAAAAAGAGAATGCGCTGCATTAAAGACATTTTAACATTGCAGCGTGACGAATGTGCTGTGTCGATTAGGAAAGGTAGTTTTACCTGACCGAGCGCTTCCGTCACCGAATTTCTTCTGAGCATGCGTAGCACTTTGTCCGTCGGACAAGCGTACACACGCTCGGATTTGGTGTGATCGGACCGGGTTGACGGCAAATCATTCCAGCAGGAGATAAGACTTTGTCCGACGGACAAACCGACGAACACTGTCCGATGGTGCATACACACGGTCTGATTTTTCAACAACCTTGTCCGATCGGACCAAATTGATGAAAAAGTCCGACCGTGTGTATGGGGCTTTAGAGCACTTTCACACTGATGCACTTTACAGGCGCTACAGCGCTAAAAATAGCGCCTGCATAGCGCCTGTAAAGAGCCTCTCCTGTGTATCCAGTGTGAAAGCCTGAGTGCTTTCACACTGGAGCGGTGCGCTTGCAGGACAGTAAAAAAAGTCCTGCAAGCAGCATCTTTGCAGCGCTATAGGAGCGGTGTATTCACCACTCTTAAAGCGCTCCTTCCCATTGAAAACAATGGGGCAGCGGCGCTTTGCGAGCGGTTTTAACCCTTTTTCAGCCGCTAGTGGGGGTTAAAACTGCCCCGCTAGCAGCCGAATAGCGCAACTAAAACTACGGTAAATCGGCGCTAAATATAGCACTGCTTTAACGCCAACACCCACAACGCCCCAGTCTGAAAGTTGCCTTATGATAATACATTTTCATAGGAGGATGTTGATTCCTGTGGCTTTATGTTGCCCATGTATAATAACAGCAAAAGACCATTTTCAGGAACTTCTTGCCATAGGTTCTCCAAATATAAATCATGAGTTTCATAGATCATCAAGTTCAAGATGCCAAGTGTACATGAAAGAAAAATAAGCACAGATTGAATTCTTATTCTTTTAATGCAGCCATTTTGTTGTTTTAGAAGCCATATTGCTTTCTTTTCCACCTCAATAGATAAACTTCTCCAACTGCCATTTTACTGTCTAGTGAGATTGTCCTTACTCGCCACTGATGTAGTATCACTGGACAGTGAATTATCGCTTGGTATGACTCGCCACTGATGTAGTATCACTGGACAGTGAATTATCGCTTGGTATGGCTTGCCACTGATGTAGTATCACTGGACAGTGAATTATCGCTTGGTATGACTCGCCATTGATGTAGTATCACTGGACAGTGAATTATCGCTTGGTATGACTCGCCACTGATGTAGTATTACTGGACAGTGAATTATTGCTTGGTATGACTCGCCACTGATGTAGTATCACTGGACAGTGACTTATCGCTTGGTATGACTCGCCACTGATGTAGTATCATTGGACAGTGAATTATCGCCTGGTATGACTCGCCACCGATGTAGTATCACTGGACAGTGAATTATCGCTTGGTATGACTCGCCACTGATGTAGTATTACTGGACAGTGAATTATCGCTTGGTATGACTCGCCACTGATGTAGTATCACTGGACAGTGACTTATCGCTTGGTATGACTCGCCACTGATGCAGTATCACTGGACAGTGAATTATCACTTGGTATGACTCGCCACCGATGTAGTATCACTGGACAGTGAATTATCGCTTGGTATGACTCGCCACTGATGTAGTATCACTGGACAGTGAATTATCGCTTGGTATGGCTCGCCACTGATGTAGTATCACTGGACAGTGAGTTGTCGCTTGGTATGGCTCGCCACTGATGTAGTATCACTGGACAGTGAATTGTCGCTTGGTATGGCTTAGCCCAGTCAGAGGAAGTCAGGCTATAGTAACAAAACTAGTTTAAGAGAGGTACAAAAGCTGCCTTTCTGGGTAAAAAAAGGGAACAGCAGGCATTATATTGTGTCTGCTCTTAAGCCATCCATAGATGGTTCGAATCTCAGCTGGTTCAGCATGGACCAAACAAGATTCGGACCTTGTAGGGGCAGGCTATAGCCGCTAGCAATAATCACTTTGTTCTCCTGGCAGGGATGCCTCCCGCGTTCCTTGCCCCCCCCCTCCCCCACGGGGAGAACACAATAGCTTTGCAGGAGGGATTCCTGGGAAATTAAACAATTTTCTTTCCTGCAAACATGGTTGCAGGAAAGAAAATCGTACCATCTATAGGGTCTTTAGACAGAACTTTTGCATTAAATCTTTAGAGTGGTCGAGCATGGAGGAGAGAGCGTGCTAGTCAGGCTCCGGGCTCCCGCAGTGATCTGGACTCACCTGAGGATCGTGATGATGCTTTGATGTTCACCTGATGCTGACCACTGATGACCGCTCTTGCTCTAATTCATGCACCCGGAGGGCTGATCACAAATCACAGATCCGGCAGACCCAGGCAGTAGCAGTAGCAGTAGCGGCTGGTTTATCTGCCGGTTTACTTGCACCCGGTTCGTTTGACCCATTTTTGTCCATCTGGGTCCATCTATTGTTTCATCTGCAGCTAATCTGTTTGGTCTTTCCATTGACTGATTCCCCCACTGATTTTTGGATCTCCCATGGGACGGAGGAGGAGGAGAGGAGCAGCGTGTATATTGTCAGTGCTCGGTCCCGGGACCCTCACCCAGCCGTCAGCCCACAGCTTCCTCTGCAAGGGATCAGCAAGGAATAGCTGAGTTTTTCCCGATAGGTGGACGGACCCGTTCCCATACTTCTAAGACCGCAACAGACCGAAGCCGAGGAGCTTCTAGATGTGCAGCTGTTAGTGTCTCTCCCCGCCTGGTGAACCTACCACAGCGAACAGTGAACAGTGATATTGCCAGTGATATTGCCATTATCACCAGTATTGTGCCATTGTCATCTATATCACCTATATCGCCACCTGTAATACCTGTACTACCTGTGTCGGCGCTTGCACCTCCATCTACACCGCCGCAGTCCCCGCCACTGCAGCCTCCGCTGCCACCGCTGTTGCTGTCAGCTGTTGATATGGGGGAAAGCGAGGACACCAAGAACACCAAGAACGCCAAGGAAGAACGGTCAGCTCTTATGGCCCCCCCAGGCGCACAGATCACCGTGCTAGAATCTCCTGGATCCACTGACTGGATTGCACACCCTGAACCCTATGAATCTACAGATCCCATAGATCCCACAGAGTCGGCTGTACCAGGTACAATAGATACAAATGTGAATGTGAGTGTGAAGGGGCCAGACTTTGTTATCTATCACCCATCACCTCTTACCTTCATAAAGGGGGGGTGCAGTTCAGTTAACTTAGAAACTAACATGGACACAGGAGGGGAGGTAAAGGGTGATACTTTGTGCACAGAGATGGGTTCGGAGGTGGGTGATCTACGGGACTATCTCAGAGCTTTACCTACTCGCAGTGAGATGGAGGCATTTGTACAGCGTTTAGAACATGGTTTCCATAAAGAGCTCCAAACTTTTAACATAGAACTACAGGCAACTGGGCTGAAAATAGCAGAGGTGGAGCATTCAGTAGATACACTAGTGGATCAAGTGCACCTACAGGAACAATGTATCGATGCCCAAGAATCTCAAATATATACATTGTTTCAGCTAATGGAGGACCAAGATAACCGTAACAGAAGAAACAATATTAGGATCAGGGGACTACCCAAGACAGTTGGGGCGGAGGAACTAGCTCTAACAGTTAATAAAATTTTTACATCATTATTGGCAAGGCCAGAGTAACCAACTTTAGAGCTAGACAGAGTGCATCGGTCTTTGGGACCACGCAATACAGATCCAGATAAACCATCATTTGCCGTGTACATTTTTTTAGAGACAAGGAGGAGATTATGAGAAGGTCTAGAGAGAGGGGTCGAATCAATGTCAACGAGGCCACTATTCAATTACTACAAGATTTATGCCCATTCACACTGGAGAAGAGGAAGGCGTTAAGGGCATTACTTAAAATGCTGCAAGATCGGCCACTTACCTGGGCGAACCCCACTTTCCCCCGGCTTTTCGCAAATACTCCACTTTCGCTGAATGGACAGATAGAGGCTTTACTACATTGAAATCTTTCATGGGTGACTCCTCCTTCTGCTCATTCACACACCTGCAACAGAAATATGCTATTGATCGGAGTGTATTTTACCAGTTCCTCCAGATTAGGCACTTTTATACTAGCAACTTCCAAGGACTCACTAGAACTACGAGCACCCCATTCGAAGATTTATGTGGAGGGGCCTCCAGAGATAGGGGCACTATATCCAGTTTATACGGGTACCTGAACGATCACGGTTCAGCCCCTAAAACGGCGGCGATGCTGGGATGGGAGGTGGAGTTTGGGCAAGAATTTGAGGCGGAGGACTGGCGGGACATGGTAGACAACATGCACAAATGTACACGCTCCATCTCAGTGAAAGAAACGGTCCTCAAATTGCACACCAGATGGTACTACACCCCAGATCGTCTGCACAGGATGTTTCCTCTGGTTCCCGACACATGCTTTAGAGGATGTCGGGCCAGGGGCACACTGCTGCACACGTTCTGGGCATGCGACACCCTGACACACATTTGGGCTAAAGCCACCGCCTTGATCCCTAAGATCACGGATGTCTCTGTGACCCTAAATTTCCAAATGTGCATCCTGTATGCCGATATACCCGGGGCTATCCCCCCCCCCCCCCAACAAAAACTGATTCACACTCTTTTTAGTGCCATTCAATGGGCAATAGCACTAAACTGGAAGAACCCCTCAGTGCCATGGCCACAGGTACTGACTCGAATGGAGTCTATCAGGCTGATGGAGAGGATCCATCACACCCTTATGGACACCATACACATCTTTGATGGTAAATGGAATAAATGGTCTGCTTTTCAACTTAGTATGGCTTCTCAGGACCAATAAAGCACCAAATACCGAGGATAACTTTCCCCCTCGACTACAATTTGAAGCGGTATACCCCATGAAAGTCAAGCAGTGTTATCTATTATTTTGATTTGTGTCTTTTTCTTTTCCCCCATCTCTCTCCTCCTTGGTTTTTTTTTTTTTTCATGGTTGAACTAGTTCAGGTCTGTCTATAGGCCTAGTTACTATGCTGCCGAATTGGACGCATCATTCATGCTCATGTTCAATTCTTCGTAATTTGAGTTGTACTTATACCCGCTGATGTTAAATGCAAACATGTATGAATCTCTCTTGTACAAGATCTGTAACTTACCTGTACACTCTGTTTTTGCGTTGTTCTCTTGTTTATTTTCTTAAACCAATAAAAACGTTTGTAAACAAAAATGCTGCAAGATCGCAACATTGTATATCGCTGGAACTTTCCCTTTCAACTGCAAATTAAAAAAGAGGGCAGGTGGCTTAATATACGTGACCCATCAGATATTCCGGCGATACAGTCTGCTATGGGATTGCTAGACCTTCCACCAATAATCTGGCCCCAGACATATACACCCTTCAGAAGGACTGAACGTCGGGGGGGGGGGGGGGGGTGAAACAACAAAACAGTCAAAGACTAATTGGCAATAACAAGGGAACAAGAATTGCCTATAGAATTGCTTGTCTGGGGAGTTTTTCGGGGGGGTCTCTTTCTCTATCTTTCTCTTTCTCTCGCTCTCCTTTTCCCTCTCTCTCTATCTCTCTTTCTTTCTTTCTCTCTCTCTCTCTTTGGCGTTCTCTTTCTTTCTTTCTTTCTGCCCGCCCCTTCCTGTTCTTTCTCTCTTTCTCGCTCTCTCTCGCTCTCTCTCTTTCCTTTTCTACCTTTCCCTCTCTCTTTCTCGCTTTCTCCTTTTCTTACTCTCTTCCTTGCGAGCACTTTCTCTATCTATTCTTGTCTCACTCTTCCTCTTTTTCTTTTTCTCTTTTTTATCCCCTTTCACTCTCTCGTCTTTTTTCTTTTATTCTCTTTTTTTTCCTCTTCTCCTCTATAATTTTGATATTTTTTTTATTTTTCTACATTGATTGAATACTTATTGAGTGACACATGCAAAAAACGATGCAGATAAATAACTTACTGTCTAATATTTGAAATCTAGACACAACATATGAGGAGTAGAAAAGATGGTATTTCTAGTAAAATAATTATTTATTTATTTATTTTTTTACACAACATATCTATAGCTCAGGGTTGAGCTCTTGTTGCTTTTGAAAAGTTTTGTTCCTTTTTTTTTTTTTCTTGTGCACCAGGGCTCGAGTTGGCACCAGCCTCACGGGTTATATTAATATATTTGAAAAATTTTGACTCAGAAGTGATAGGACCAAAAAAGCAAAGGCTCGGGAATCGCAGGTTGGATACCTGTGTAGCCTGTGCCTGGAGGTCTAATTAGGTTCACAAAAAGATAGCACATGTAATATATGACTCAATATTAAAATAGAACCATCAACTTCAGAGTCGCATTTTTTGTGCCATTATAAACTCCTAGAAGTTAAAATATACTGAGCGACTTCTCATGTAGATTTATATGTGACTACACTGCACGGGATACACGAGGGGCGGCATCAACTTGAGCCCTGGGTATATGGTATATGGTATAGGGTTTATGGTCTATAGTTTATAGCTTATAGCTTTGATTATAGCTCTGCATATAGTTTAGATTAACTGTGCGTTTTTTTTTTTTTTGGTCGAGGTATACGTTTTATGATGATATGTTTCAATCGTATGCGAGGGAGGGGGGGGGGTGTGGGTGGGGGAGAGGTTTAGAGATGTATCTAAATATAAAAATTATCCTCCTTATTATAATTGCTTGAGGTAGATATTATATTACTCCAGGAGACCCATTTCCGCACAGGTAGCATTCCAGCGTGTTCGCGTAAACATTATTCTCATTGGTTCCATAGTACTATGTCGAGTTCTAAAGCAAGAGGGGTATCTATTGCCTTTCACAAACATTTACTGATACACTACTTGAAACATAAAGCTGATCCAAATGGCAGATATCTTTTCCTTAAAATTAAACTATGGAACAAAACTTTCACAATTGCAAATTTCTATATTCCAAATCAAGACCAAACCATAACAATTTTGAGGTACCTTAACCTTCTAGCAGATTTTGCAGAAGGTACTATCCTTGTAGGGGGATATTTTAATCTTGCCCTGGACCCTATACTAGATACCTCAGCTCAAAGATCAAATACTTTGCACTCTCGCTTGAGAGCACTCAAAAAAAAACTTTTTGAACACATCCACCAACTTGACCTATGGTGGATTTTAAATCCTAAAGACCGCAATTATACATATTTCTCATTAGCCCATAAATCGTATAGTAGGCTAGATTACTTTCTAACAGGTCCTAAGGTATTAGAATGGTATCCGTTAATGGAAAGAGGATCATTTATTTGGTCTGACCACTCTCCAGTATTTTTAACAATAACTCCCCCTCAGACACAAGGGACAAATTGGTCCTGGTGTTTGAATGACAAACCTATGTCAGATCCAATTTGCCATAGGGCAATTATAGCTGCAATTGACAACTTTGTTACAGACCATGAACAGGACGAAACTGTACTGCCTATAAAATGGGAAGCTCTAAAAGTGGTATTACGGGGGGGGGGGGGGGTTTATTCAACATGGCTCGGGTCTCAAGAGAGAAAAATCCAAGAATATTGAAACCACTTTGTCAAAGCTTCATTCGCTAGAAACCCTACACAAAGCCCATCCTTCGGCAGAATTACTAGCTAACTAGCTAACATATCATCCACAAGGTCATCTTTATTACAGATCTTTGAAACCTATCATATTTCATACCAACAAAGGCGTGCCTTGGGCAGGTATAGATATGAGAACAAATGTGGAAGATTGTTAGCTAGTAAACTGCATCCACGTCCCTCCCAGACCTTTATACCAAGTATAAAGAAACCATCGGGAGAGCTTACATCAGACCCACAATCCCTCCAACAAATTTTTAGGGAATATTTCTCGGCTTTATATAATTTGACTTCACCACCATCTTTGGAAGATAAAGATATTGAAACTTATGTACGAGAAAATGCTATTCCGATAATATATGATGGTAATAAGATTTCTCTGGACTCCCCCTTCTCACAAGAGGAACTACTAGACATAATTGCTAATATTCCAACAGATAAAAGTCCAGGCCCGGATGGATTCACCCCAAAATTTTATAAAACCTATAAAGAACAGCTATCTCCATTTATGCTGCAAGTGTTTAATTCTATCTCCCTTAACAATCAATTCCCAATACAGACCCTAGAATACCATATAACTCTGATTCCGAAACCAGACAAGGATCCAACATTATGTTCTAGTTATCGACCAATATCTCTGATTGGGGTAGATATAAAAATCTATGCTAAATTGATAGCGCTCCGTCTTCAACCTCTCCTCCCGAGTCCAGTACATACAGACCAGGTAGGATTTGTTCAAGAAAGAGAAGCACGTGACCACACGATAAAAACTTTTTTATTAATGAACCATGCTAAAACAGCTAAAATACCACTATGCCTTCTCTCAGTCGATGGTTTGGGAGGATTAATATATTAAAAATGGATATAATACCGTGATTTTTGTACCTTTTTCAAACTATTCCTGTTTCCATTGTGATCTTCGGGGACAATAGCTCCACGGGATTAAGTGCATAAACCGTTAGTTTTATAACAAAAGACATTTATTTGTAAGAAAAAAATCAAAAATAAGGCTTTCTTCAGCGCACAGGCAAAAATACAAAACAAAGTCCGCTTAACTTCAGCATAAAAGAAAATCAGCTGAGATTAGCCGGATGGAGGACCTGATCCTCACTAATCAACACAGACAGGAAACATATTCCAAGACGTGGCAGCTATGGAATATATTTAGATACTCAGATGAGGGACAAAACCTCAGAGGGTCTGACTAATAGCCTGCCCAATCGACTCATCCAATCCCGATGCTACCCAGGCTACAGACTCCATATGCCCCGAAGAGGAGCGACACTGCCCAGATGGGATAAACACCCGGTTATAAGTTCGAACACACCTCAGCTACCAACCCCCCCCCGTTAACCCCTATGTCCCCACCCCTTACTCTTCTCTTTCTGTCCTCCCGGGCGTTGCCCGGACTCTGCACTCACTACGGTGCTTTTCCGCACTCTCTTTTCTTACCTTATAAAAAAAGGGAAACTAGAAGGGAGGCTGAACCCACAAGACCAGTGGAATTCAACACTCCCATCTCCTGGACACACCAAATCACATCTAACACAGGTCTCAAAAAGAATGTAAACCCACAAAGTACCCCACACACCAAAACTTTTTATTTTTGTTATTTTTTTTTTATGTATTGTGTGGGCGGGAATCACACCTGTATAGTTTGTCTTTGAATGTAACACTGTTTAAGCATTATTTCTGTTGTTGAGGTCCTTGTGGACCAGTCTGCTTAACTTCAACATAAAATAAAATCAGCTTATCTTCAGCACAGAAACAAATTTACGGAAAACACATACGGTTTTGTAGCTGGGTCTTTAGCAGCCTCCAAAACATCCACACAGCTCAACCGACAGGTGTAATCACCTACTCCTCCTCACCAACAACTCTTCCCTACTTCCTGTCTTATGAGCTGTCTTCCTGGAGGCCCTTAACCCCCTGTGCGCTGAATCCCTGTGGTCAGGGAGGGAGGCTCTTTCCCACCCGAATATCTCTTCAGAGCCTCCCAAATTCCGGGTCCCAAATAACTTATTATTAACATAGAGAGGACTGCGAGTCAGTCCTCTCCTGCTCGGCTACTCCCGGAACCCCTCACCCATTTTGGGTGACCCCCTGAGCAACGCTGCTACTCCCTTAAAAGGGACCACAAACCAAATACTGGTGCTACATAGCACCCGTCCAGGACCCAACCTTGGCGTCCTGTACATATCCCCCCCCCCCTCTGCCTCAACGCGGAGGTGTTGGAGGCACCACTCGACATCATACAATGGACCCGGGAGAGGGCATCGGCGTTCTGATGCTGTCTCCCTGGTCTGTGCTCTACCACAAAATTGAACTCCTGGAGAGAAAGGAACCACCTTGTCACCCTGGCACAATGTACCCTAGGTACTTGGCTTCCTCTACCCCAATCGTGCATTTCTCCGGATTGATAGTGAATCCTGCTCTTCTCAAGGCGTCTACGACTGCCTGAACTCGGGGAAGATGGGATTCCCAATCAGTGCTGAAAATGACTATGTCATCTAGGTAAACAGAAGCATGCCGTTGATGTGGACGCAAAGTTTTGTCCATGGCCCTTTGGAATGTAGCGGGGGCAGAGTGTAGACCAAATGGCATTCTTTTGTACTGGAAGTGGCCTTCCGGGGTAGAGAAAGCTGTTTTCTCCCTGGCTTTCTTGGTCAGGGGAATCTGCCAATACCCTTTTGTGAGGTCTAGCATGGTTATATACCTGGCTGGAACTAACCTCTCAATTAGCTCATCTACCCGTGGCATTGGATAAGCATCAAACTTGGAGATTTCATTAAGTTTTCTAAAGTCGTTGCAGAAGCGGAGGGTGCCGTTGGGTTTGGGTACCAACACGATTGGACTCGACCACTCGCTCTGCGACTCTTCAATGACTCCAAGCTCGAGCATTCTCTTGACCTCTTCAGACACTGCCACTCTATGAGCTTCTGGGATACGGTAAGGCTTTAACCGGATTTTTACACAGGGTTCCGTCACAATGTCATGCTTGATGACGTTGGTGAGACCCGGCAACCCTGAAAACATGTCCCTATTTCCTTGCAGAAACTCTTTTGCTTGCTGGGTTTGGGGCCTAGTTAGGGTAGCAGCCACCTGCATCAGGTCGATTCCTGCATGGTCCCCCGACTGTACCGCTACCACAGCGGATACCTGTTCTCTGTCTCTCCAGGGTTTCAATAAATTTACATGATAGATCTGATATGGTTTTCTTTTCCCTGGCTGGTGTACCTTGTAGTTCACCTCACCCACCTTTTCTACTACCTCAAACGGGCCTTGCCACTTGGCCAAGAACTTTCTCTCCACTGTGGGTATTAGGACAGCCACCCGGTCTCCTGCTTGAAACCGATCTGTTATACACCCTTCTTTGGGCATCCTGAGCCTTTTGCATGTGCTCCCTCACCAGTGGCATCACCTTAGCCACCCTCTCTCGCATTTGAGAGATATGCTCTACCACGGTTTTGTGCGGTGAGGACTCACTTTCCCACGTTTCTTTTACTAGATCAAGCAACCCCTGGGGCCTTCGTCCATACACTAACTCAAACGGTGAGAAGCCCGTGGACGCTTGTGGAACCTCCCCGATGGCAAACAAGAGGGCAGGGAGTAACATATCCCAATCCTTCTAGTCTTTCTGGACCACTCTTTTTAACATGGACTTTAGAGTTTTATTAAACCTCTCAACTAGGCCATCGGTCTGCGGGTGATAGACGGACGTCCGCAATTGTTTAATCTGAAATAGTCGGCACAAGTCCGCCATCACCTTTGACATAAAAGGGGTGCCCTGGTCCGTAAGTATCTCTCTGGGGAATCCAGTTCGTGAAAACATTTGGAATAATTCCTTGGCAACGGCCTTAGAGGAAGTTTTTCTCAAAGGAAATGCTTCTGGATACCTGGTTGCGTAATCTAGGATGACTAATATATATTGGTGCCCACTTGCCGACTTTACCAGGGGTCCCACGAGATCCATAGCGATCCGCTCAAATGGAACCTCAATAATTGGCAAGGGTACCAGAGGGCTTCTATAGTGTGGCACTGGGGCAGTTAACTGGCAAATGGGACAAGATGCACAATATCTTTTATCCTCTGCCTTTACCCCTGGCCAGTAAAACCGGTCGGTTATTCTGGCTTCCGTTTTCTCTGCCCCCAAGTGTCCTCCCAGTGCGTCGTTGTGGGCTAGGTCAAGTAGCATCCGCCTATATGGTTGGGGAACCAGTAACTGCTCTACAGTTTCCCCTCGGCTTTCCGCCACTCGATAAACCAAATCCCCCTTTAACGCAAAATGAGGAAACCTTTGATCTGCCCCTGGTATTTGTGAGACCCCATCAATAACAGAAACCTGCTCTCGAGCATTGACCAAGGCAGGATCCTGCAACTGGGCGGTGCCAAACGCACCCCTGGGTACGTCCAGGTCTGGATGCACTGACCTTGAGGATGTTTCCCCCTCACCCTCCTCAACTGGGAACTGCAACGGGGAGAGCTCCTCATCATCCTCGCCCAGCATAACCTGTAATGGGAAGACTTCCCCCCGCTCAGAGGTCAACTCGGTATTGAGACCTGAAACAGAAACATTATCATTCAAATTAACATTCTCTGCAATATCCTTATCAGTGACAGGTATCTCTGTATCAGAGGGGTGTGTTGTGGGGGTTTCAGGCCTAGACCCCTCAGACTCCATCTCTTCCAGGCCCAGTGTCCCCAGTTCTCCTGGCAGTCCCATGTGTGCCTGGTTCCACAGTTCGAGAAATAGCGGACAGTCCCGCCCCACTATAATATCATGTATTAAACTATTTACTACCCCAACCTCTTGTGTCACTGAGGTACGTCCATAAGACACCGTCACAGGAACCAGGGGGTACTCCCTGGTATCCCCATGGATACACACTACGCGCAGAGTTTTATTTACGGGGCCAAGTCTCCCAATCACCCTGGCATGTACCAGTGTTACCATGCTCCCGGAGTCCAGTAGGGCCCTGGCAGGAAGGTGGTTCACCCACACTTCACACTTGAACCGTCCTTCAGCCAGATCAAGATGAGTGGTACACTCTCTTTGCACATAGAAGGAGCTTCTCCGACCAGTCCCGCAATCCATCGGCTCCTCTTGAAGTGGGCATTGTGCCCGGGTATGCCCCCAGGACCGACATCACCAACACTGTAGGCCTCCCATCCTAGGGACAGGAACCAAACTTCGAGGTTCTGCAGAAGATGGTGCAGGGTTGCGGGTTCCAATGTCTGGCAGGGCTTCTCTCCTAGGTGCTGTGGCCGGTCTTGTTGCCCTTGGTGTGGGTTCCCGACGTTTGGCAGGCCCAAGCAGGTCCTCCACCACGGTGTACCTTTCAACCAACTCAACCAGCTGGTCAGCGGTTGCAGGGTCTCCATGGCTTACCCAGCGTTGTAGGTCATCTGGCAGGGACCGCAGGTACCAGTCCATCACCACCCGTTCCACCATTTGTGGGCCTGACAGTTTTTCTGGCTGCAGCCATTTTTTAACCAGCTGTATCAGTTCATGCATTTGGGACCTGGGTGGTCGGTCAGGTTTGTACCGCCAGCGATGCACCCTCTGAGCCCGGACAGCCATGGTCACTCCTAGGCGGGCCAGGATCTCTGCCTTCAGACGCTCATAGTTGCTGATATGTTCAGTTGGGAGGTCAAAGTAGGCCTTTTGCGGGTCACCGGTGAGAAAAGGAGAGATAATGCCGGCCCATTGGTCACGGGGCCACCCCTCTCTCTCTGCTATCCTCTAAAAGGTGGTGAGAAAGGCCTCTACGTCATCGCTGGGTGTCAGTTTTTGTAAGAAATGGCTGGCTCTCACAGACACTTAGTTGCCAACGGCAACGACCGCTTGTTCTCGTCCCTGAGCCAGCCGCTGCACTGCCTCCTGTAAGGCAGTCACCTGTGCTTGAGTGGACTCCTGCTGAGCAGTAAACTGGGCAGCTAGCAACCGTGTGTTTTCCTGCTGTGCAGCTATAGCCTGTGCCAGGGCCTGCTGCTGCTGAGCCATCGCTTCCTCATGGCGACGGTTTGCATCTGCTGAAGCTTGCTGCTGGGTCACGGTGTCTTGCGCCAAAGCCCTGATGACCTCCTCCATGTCTTTACCTGCTACTTGCAGCGTCTGAGCTGACTTCACCCACGACATGCCATTTGTACACTGTCTCTTTAAATCTCAGTTTAGTTTTAAACGTTTTTTGCGGCTGCAAATGCACTTTTGCCAGCATCCAAGACACCAGTTGTGATCTTCGGGGACAAAAGCTCCACGGGATTAAGTGCATAAACCGTTAGTTTTATAACAAAAGACATTCTGTCAGGGCTCTAGCCGCCCTGGGCACCCTAGCCGGAGGGTGCGCGGGCACCTGGGCAGCCCTGGTCCCTCTGAACGCCGGCGCGCGCGTCGGCGCGCGCCGCGGGCGCGTGCACGCGCCCGCGGACTCGTGCGCGCGCTCCCGTGCGCAAATAGCGGGCGCGCGCGCCCCCGTGCACGTGCACGTGCGCGATCGGCGCCGCTTTGGCGCCAGTGGCCTTATTTAAAGGGGACAGCTGCCTGCATGCGGCGCTGTCCGTCTCAGCTCCCACCTGTGACCCCAACCTGAACCTGTCTGAAACTCCCTACCTGTGACCCGGCTTGTTTGACTCCGCTACTCTCTCCGTTCCTTGACCCCGGCTTGTTTGACCCTGCTCTGGACTGTGTTACTGTTGCTGAACCCCCGGCTTGCCTCCTGACCATCCTCCTGCCTGCCGTCCATACCTGTCTGCCTACCTGTTGTGACCCGGCTTGCCTGACCATCCCTGCTCCAGTGTCCCTGCACAGGTCTTCGCTGCTGCCGTCATCTGCTGATCTCCTGCCGTTGCTGTCAGCTACTTCAGCCGTCTGCTGCTGCTCCTGTTGTCGGTTTACCTCCTGCCTCCTGGTTTCCTGCCGAACCTTCATCTGCAGACCTACCCTCTGAGCAAGCCCTGCATCTACCCTGCATCAGCCTGCTGCATCCACACGGACACTCCTACCCGCTGAGTTCACGGCTACGCTGTTCCCAATCCAGCAGGCCCTGAACCAGAGTTGTAAGAGAGGTCTCCAACCATCAAGTCAAGCTCAGCACTACCAGGTACCTAACACATTCATTTGTAAGAAAAAATCTAAAATAAGGCTTTCTTCAGCGCACAGGCAAAAATACAAAACAAAGTCTGCTTAACTTCAACATAAAAGAAAATCAGCTTATCTTCAGCACAGTAACAAATTTAAGGAAAACACATACGGTTTTGTAGCTGGGTCTTTAGCAGCCTCCAAAACATCCACACAGCTCAACCGACAGGTGTAATCACCTACTCCTCCTCACCAACAACTCTTTTCTACTTCCTGTCTTATGAGCTGTCTTCCTGGAGGCCCTTAACCCCCTGTGCGCTGAATCCCTGTGGTCAGGGAGGGAGGCTCTTTCCCACCCGAATATCTCTTCAGAGCCTCCCAAATTCCGGGTCCCAAATAACTTATTATTAACATAGAGAGGACTGCGAGTCAGTCCTCTCCTGCTCGGCTACTCCCGGAACCCCTCACCCATTTTGGGTGACCCCCTGAGCAACGCTGCTACTCCCTTAAAGGGACCACAAACCAAATACTGGTGCTACATAGCACCCGTCCAGGACCCAACCTTGGAGTCCTGTACACCACCCCTAGATCTTTTTTTTCAACTTTACAAACAGCCTTTACAAAATTTATTTGGTGATATAAGAAACCCAGATTGCACAAGAAACTATTATCATTGCCAAAAAATAAAGGAGGAGCAGGTGCACCTGATCTGTACTATTATTATGCCTCGGCAGTTTTGACTAGATTGGTGAACTGGTTCCATCACTCTAAAACAAAACAATGGGTATTAATAGAGCAGGGGTTGAATCAACTGGATCTTAAGGTGTTACCCTGGCTAGATCTATCTATCAGAGATATCGGTCGAGAGCTACTAAAAAATATGCCCCCCCTTTCATCCCACTTATTGAAAATTTGGGCAAAAACAGTTATACAGCTAGAACTGTCCTCTTTTGTTGGACCTATGACCTCGTTATTTGGCAACCCCAATTTCCTACCGTCACTAAACCGCACAAATTTTCTTATTTGGAACAAAGAGTCCCACCCAAGATTGAGCCAGACTCTCTATCAGGGAATAGTTCCCCCTTTATTAAACCTATTTCCCACGCAACAACCCTCACTTACACAAAGGTTGGAATATTGGCAATTAATGTCATTTTGGTCTTCTATCCCTTTAAATAGATCCCTAGGTAGAGAGTTAACTCAAACTGAAAGTCTCCTGTTACAAGACTCTAAACCAAAACATGTCCTATCAACATTATATAAGATGCTTATTACAAAAAATCACTCTGAGCCACCGGAATTTATAAATAAATGTGTGAAAGAGATCAATGCTCAAATTGAAGTTGAAGAATGGGAGAAGTCATTTAATCTAACTCACTGTTTGTCAGCAGCAATTAAAGCACAAGAAACGAGTTACAAGCTCCTTTCAAGATGGTATTGGAGCCCAGTATCACTTCAGCGCATATATCCAGATAAACCAGATATATGCTGGCGCTGTCATGTGGATAAGGGTTCACTGTTCCACATCTGGTGGGAATGTCCTCAAATTTATAGTTTCTGGGAAAAGGTCATACAAATGTATACCAGTTACGGGGAGGTAATACCCAACACGCCCCAAATCACTCTTTCTATTTTACCAGGTTCATATAAAACTATTAAAATGAGTCTTATTGGTCATTGGTTGACAGCAGCAAGACTGGTTATACCCCGGTACTGGCGTTCAACTCAGTCTCCATCAATAAAGGAATGGGCTATAGAAATGGACAATATAGAAAGATTAGAGAAGCTTTTAGCATATGAACTAGATACACGCGAGGAATGTATGCGGATATGGGCCCCATGGAGGATATATAGGGAAACAAAAAGAAACTAGAAAATAGTGAGGGAATGGAACTGAACTATATAATACGGACTACTGCACTGGTGGTTAGAGCCTCGACACAAAAAGTCTAAGGGAGGAGAGGGGAGGAAGGAGAGGGGGACCGTTTATGTGGGGTTTTTATTTTGTTTGTTATTTTCATGGTCTTGTTTTGTTTTTCTTTGTTAGTTGCGTGTAAAGACATTTACAAGCTCCATGTTGGAATAATCAAATAATTTTATATTTTGTGACTATGTAAACGTTTAAACTTGTCCTGGTTTGTATAATTAATTTACAATAAAAGATTGAACTAAATCTTTAAGTAGGGCTTCAGGAGATATAACTGGAAAAGATACCAGGGGATGTGCAAACTGATAGTTTTGCTATACAGCTTGGTCTGCATGTAAAGGTAGAAAAATATCAGTAAAAGAATGTAAAATAAAAAAGGAATTTATACACTGAATAGTGATACGTGGACCTAAGGCCGGACATATACGGTGTAAATTTCTTTCCTACAACTACAGATTGAAAAAAAGAAATTAGCACAATTCCCCCATCAACACAGTCAGTGTTGACAGGGGAATCAGCAATTGTCCAAAGCTATAGCAGCCACTAGCAATAATCACAAGAGAATCTGGCAGGCTGGTTGTACCCAAGTTAATCGATCAATCAACTTGGTATATTCAGCCTGCCCATTATTGGTTCGAATCTCGGCCAGTTCCTGCTGAACCGGCCAAGATTCGAACCGCGTATGGCCAGCCTAATTTGTTGGTCCCTGTTTCTGGGAAGGAAACACAAAAGCACAAATGCCTGTGAGTCTTAAAAAAAGTGCTTCAGTGGCCAAACAGCTTCCCAGACAAACTGACTAGTTATTTGCTCATTGATGTTTTAGATATTGGTTTAAATTTAGCGCCTTATTTTTGTCCAGGTATCATTGGAATTGAGAACTGTCTGTAAATGAGTTCCCAGATTTTGTTAGTGGTAAACTATATAAAGAAATTTGTAAGCGGAGGACTCCCTTCTCTGCTTTCACCGATTTTTGCCTGTCACCCTAAAAAGAAAGTAAATACAGGCCCATTCCTTACCTCCCATTCAAATGGGCGCTCATGTACGAGCTATGCAGGCCCGGGGGAATGCGCGAATGCGCATGCGCAGCTGCGCTGTTGGGTCCAGCAGAAAGCAGCTGCTAACGGGAACGGCGTTCCTGCTGTGGAAAAAGTACCGGAAAGCCCTGCTTTCTCCTCTTGAATAGAGAAAAAGATACAGTGTATATTTTCCTGTTTGCCAGAGGAGAAGTATGTCAACAACCAAATGGCTAAATCAGGTCATGGTTGGGGTCATGGTTAGGTTTGTTGTTTTGGGTTGCTCTTTGGTGCTGAGTTATGGTAATGATATACAGATAAATAAAAAATATATATATATATATATATATATTTTTTTATTTTTTCTATTTGGGACAGTTTTCTTTTAATAATAATAAAAAAATGAAAAGATCAGAAGATATTCATTACCATCTACCACCAAATAAAGACCCAATTTGTCTTGAAAAAATAAGGTATAATTTATTTGGATACATTTAGTAGTTTCAATGATATGTATAGTTGTACTAACACATATCAAAGTTGTAGAACTGGTTTCAGTCTTTAAAATTAGCTTTACCCTTTTGTCACGAGGGGTTTATTTGCAAACTTATGTTGTTACAACCTAAGAAGAAAAGTGTCATGTATGCAATCCATTGCATGCAAAATCTCCTAGGGAACTGCTCCCTGCAACGAAAGCTGATGGTTTGGTGTGTTTGGAACATTGGCTTCTACATAGCTATTCCTGCAAAAGGGGCCAGTCTGAAGTGATCTAGCAGGACTTAATTTTCTGACTAAAGTTCCACTTTAAAAGTATACAATGTAACAGTATGAAAATGTTCTGCCCTGAGCGCAGAAATTAAAATAAAGTGTAACATTTCACTAGAAGGAGATATTTCCGTGACTGAAAGCACACTAGAATGTTTTCAGTTTCATAATATTTCTCTGTGCATGTAAAAATACACAAATTGCAAAAAAACAACACCAAAAATAATGCAAAATTTAAGTGATAAACATCACAAAGCATACATATTTAATGCATTTGGTAAATAACACATTTTTGTTAGTGAATTGACTACTTTTGAGGGCTCATTTACACTTGCTTTAACACAATAAAGCACCTACCACTTCAACATGCCTTTTTGATGTGTTTTAGATGCTTCTATGATTCTTTATTTATGCTTCTGTGATGTTTCCATGATGTTTTAGTGGGGCTTTGATGATGCTTTGGTGATGCTTTTTTGAAGCTTTAATGGAGCTTGGCAAACAGTCCTGTGTGTGTGTGTTGATTTTGATTTGTTTGTAGAACCCCAGCTCATTAGTATCCCCATTCATTAGTACCCCTGTTCAGAAGATCTTCAACTCATTGGTACCCTCGTTCATCAGATCCCCAGCTTATTGGTATCCTCGTTCAGCAGATCCCCTGCTCAGTAGTATCCCAAGCTCTGCTGATGCCCCACTTAGTAGTAACCCCCAGCTCTGCTAATCCCCTACTCAGTAGTAACCCCCAGCTCTGCTAATCCCCTACTCAGTAGTAACCCCCAGCTCTGCTAATCCCCTACTCAGTAGTAACCCCCAGCTCTGCTGATACCCCCCTCATTAGTAACCCCCAGCTCTGCTGCTACCCCCCTCATTAGTAACCCCCAGCTCTGGTAATCCTCCACTCAGTAGTAACCCCCAGCTCTGCTGATCCTCCACTCAGTAGTAACCCTCAGCTCTGCTGATCCTCCACTCAGTAGTAACCCTCAGCTCTGCTGATCCTCTGGTTTGCTGATCCTCCTCTCTCTCTGGTCCCTGCTCACTTTCCACTATATTGCTCCCACACTGCACACCATGGGTGCCATTGCTAGTATTTCCTGCTTTGGTCCCCCAGCTCTGCTGATCCTCTGCCACTCAATCCTCTCTCTCCAGTCCCTGCTCACCTTCAGCTATAGCGTTCCCATGTTGCACACCACGTGCACTGTCTGCTGGATGGTCTGCTCCAGCCTCACTCACCTACCTTCTGCTCCACGCTGCACACCAGGTGTGACGTCTGCCTCTCAAAATATATACACATGAACCGGAGATTTCCCGCTGATGATGTCTTTCCGGTTCGCTGGTTGGTTTACCAGTGCATCCTGGGATATCTAATACCTACAAAAAAGAGCTAAGCTAAAGCTAATTAAAAGCCTCTCTAAAGCTGCAGGTGCTGTAAACAAGCTTTGTCATATACTTCTATGGAGGCTTTTATGATGCTTAGAAGCATTAAAAAAGCGACATGGGTATAATTTTTTTAATAAAATGCAGTGTGTACACAGGACTGTAAGCTTACCATATTATTTAATGACAAGTGCTTTGATTGGCATTCAGAGTGCTTTAAAAAAGTTTGTCCAATGCCACATTTTGAAGCATGCGTAAATAAGCCCTTAGTGAATTGACCCCTAAGGTCACCTATTTTATGTCAACTGCTTTGTGTTTTGCTTAATGCTACAAGTTCTGTGTTTTTTTGCATTCTAGAACATTTCTCTTAAAAAATGCCAAAAAATAGTCTATATAAAGTATATATGCACAAATCCTAAACTGATCAGATGAGTGGGGGTAAATAGTTGACCCTTTATGCTCTTGGTGGTATTTATTTTTCCTCTTGCACTGGTCTCTCATGCGGTGGTTTTACAGTTTAGAGGAGGCAGATTACACAGCACAAGCACTGTGCTGTGTGATCTCCTTTAACCACTTCAGCCTTTTTGCGATTCGGCACTGCGTCGCTTTAACTGACAATTGCGCGGTCGTGCGACGTGGCTCCCAAACAAAATTGACGTCCTTTTTTTCCCACAAATAGAGCTTTCTTTTGGTGGTATTTGATCGCCCCTGCGGTTTTTTTATTTTTTGCGCTATAAACAAAAAAGTGCGACAATTTTGAAAAAAAAACGCATTCTTTTTAAATTTTTTGCTATAATAAATATCCCCCAAAAATATATCAAAAAACATTTATTTTCCTCAGTTTAGGCCGATACGTATTCTTCTACATATTTTTGGTAAAAAAAATCGCAATAAGCGATTATTGATTGGTTTGCGTAGAAGTTATAGCGTTTACAAGATAGGGGATAGTTTTATAGCATTTTTATTAATAATTGTTTTTTTATTTGTAATGGCGGCGATCAACGATTTTTATTGTGACTGTGACATTATGGCGGACACATCGGACATTTTTGACACATTTTTGGGACCATTGACATTTATACAGCAATCAATGCTATTTAAATGCATTGATTCCTGTATAAATGACACTGGCAGTGAAGGGGTTAACCACAAGGGGGCAGTGTAGGGGTTAAGTATGCCTAGGGGTGTGTTTCTTACTGTGGGGGGGCGTGGCTGTCAGCTAGTGAATGCTGATCTCTGCTCCAATCACAGGGAGCAGAGATCGGCGTCACTAGTTGCTAGGCAGAACGGGGAGATGTTGTGTATTTCCGCATCTCCCCGTTCAGCTTTCCCGTGAGACGATCGCGGGTGTCCCAGCGGCGATCGAGTCCGCGGGACCCATGACCAGCCTCACGGGGATCCCGACCGGCGCGGGAGCGCGCCGCTCCCGGCACCCTATGTGTTACTTACGCCTGAGTTCTGCTCTTTATGTGCTTCTTACTCTTGACTCCTGCGCTCTGAGCGTTACATTCTCCTGACCCCTGAACTCTGTGTATTACTTACTCCTGACCCCTGCATTCTGTGTCTTACTACTGCTGTGCACTGCACTCTGTGCTTTACTTACCCCTTCACTCTGTGCGTTACATACTTCTGACCCCGGAGTATTACTAACTCCTGATCTCTGCGTTATGTGCGTTACTTACTCCTGAGTTCTGCTCTGTATGAGTTACTTACTCCTGACTCCTATGCTCTGTGCGTTACATGCTATCCTATTCACCCAATTGCATGACATGTGGGTGTTCTGTCAAAAGAGCCAACTCGTCAAAATCTCCAATTACGTCACTTCCGGTGACTCTCCAGCAGCAGCAATTGCAGTGTATACACTATGCTACACGACGAGTTGGCTGTTTTCACAGAACACCGGCAGCGCATACACTACAGTACACGACCACTTGGCTGTTTTCACAGAATACCGGCAGCGTATACATTACGGTACAGGACGAGTTGGCTGTTTTCACAGAACCCCAGCAGTGTATACACTACGGTACACGACGACTTGGCTGTTTTCACAGAACACTGGCAGTGTATACATTACGGTACAGGACGAGTTGGCTGTTTTCACAGAACCCCAGCAGTGTATACACTACGGTACACGACGACTTGGCTGTTTTCACAGAACACTGGCAGTGTATACACTACGGTACACAACGAGTTGGCTGTTTTCACAGAACACTGACAGCGTATACATTACGGTACAGGACAAGTTGGCTGTTTTCACAGAACACCGGCAGTGTATACACTACGGTACACAATGACTTGGCTGTTTTCACAGAACACCAGCAGTGTATACACTATGGTACATGACAACTTGGCTGTTTTCACATTACACCGGCAGTGTATACACTACGGTACATGACAACTTGGCTGTTTTCACATTACACCGGCAGTGTATACACCACGGTACGCGATGACTTGGCTGTTTTCACATTACACAGGCAGTGTATACATTACGGTACACAACGACTTGGCTGTTTTCACAGAACACCAGGAGTTTATACATTATAGTACACGACGACTTGGCTGTTTTCACAGAACACCGACAGTGTATACACTACGGTAAACGATGACTTGGCTGTTTTCACAGAACACCGACAGTGTATACACTACGGTAAACGACGACTTGGCTGTTTTCACAGAACACCGGCAGTGTATACACTACGGTACACGACGACTTGACTGTTTTCACAGAACACCGGCAGTGTATACACTACGGTACACGACGACTTGGCTGTTTTCACAGAACCCCGGCAGTGTATACACTACAGTACACGACGACTTGGCTGTTTTCACAGAACACCGGCAGTGTATACACTAAGCAGGGGCGGACTGACCATTCAGCCACTCCGGCATTGCCCGAGAGCCCTGGGCCACTAGGGGGCCCCATCAGGGTTGCCAGCCTCAGTAAAACCAGGGACAGTATGTAAAAATCTGTGATTTTTTTACATCTGTCTCTGAAATGTCCCTTACTGACATCCTTTTGGTCTAAAAATCCAGAGATTATAGCTGCCCCACCTCTCCAGTACCTTCTCAGCCAATAGAAACATGTCTGTGTATACTGTGTGCTTGTATACTGTGTGTGTGTATACTGTGTGGCCCCATAATCTCTGATTGCCTGGGGGCCCCATAATCTCCTATTGCCCGGGGGCCCCATGAGTTGTCAGTCCGCCCCTGACACTACGGTACACAACGACCTGGCTGTTTCACAGAACATCGGCAGCGTGGTTTGTTTGCCGCCCCCCCCACCCCCCCAAAAAAAATGGAGCACCAGCTGACAATGCCAGAGTTCTGTAAAAACAGCCAAGTTGCCCAAATCTGCAATTATCGCTGCTGGAGAGTACCGGAACTGACGTGGTTGGAGATTTTGACGAGTTGAGTCTTTTGACAGAACACTGGTTCACACATGTCCAGGGCTGCCATGGTGTGAATTCCAGAAGGGTCCTGTGTGCTTTTGGGTCTGGTTCAGGTATAAATTTGGAGAAAAACCCGAATCGCACCTGAACCAGTGAACAGGAATGCACTGGACTCCATTCTGGAAACCGCGGCCGCACATATGTGAACCCGGCCTCACTCTGTGAAAGGAAACAAATGGAAACCGACATGTTCCAAACACAGCACATTTTTTTCCAATAAATATCCAGTGAGTGATGCAGTGAGGTTTCCTCTGAAGGGAAGACTTGTGCAGCCCCTTGGCCAACAATTACGAACGTAGTGACGTACAAGACGTACGTGATATCTCCATTACAAATGCTAGTTTTACAAGACCGAGCGCTTCCGGCTCGTACTTGATTCCGAGCATGTGCAAACTTTTGTGCGACGGACTTGTGTACACCCGATCGGAAAAAGTCAGACAACAAAGGTTTGTTGGCAGAAAATTTGAGAACCTGCTAGCCAACATTTGTTGGCGGAAAGTCCAACAACAAATGTTCAAAGGAGCATACACACAGTCGGACTTACCGCCAAAAAGCTCACATCCAACATTTCCCATCGGAAAATCCGATCGTGTGAATGGTAAGGATGAGCTCAGGCGTGTTCGCACAGCCCACGTGCAGAGCCCGCCAGGCTGCAGAGATCGGGAAATTACTCACTGCCTATGATAAGCACAGCGCAGTGTCGACTTCCTGGCAGGCTCTTCACGTGGGCTGTGCAAACACACCTGAGCTCATCCTTATGCCCCGTACACACGGTCGGACTTTCCGAAAATGTGCGATTGGAACTTATTGTCGGAAATTCTGACCGTGTGTAGGCTCCATCAGACAGTTTCCATCGGAATTTCCGTTGCACAAAATTTGAGATCTGGTGCTCAAATTTTCCGACAACAGAATCCGTTTGCGCAAATTTCGATCGTGTGTACACAATTTCCGACGCACAGAGTGCCACGCATGCTCGGAATCTAGCAGAAGACCAGCACTGGCTATTGAACTTCATTTTTCTCGGCTCGTCGTACATGACGTTCGGAATTTCCGACCAACTTTGTGCGATCGTGTGTATGCAAGACAAGTTTGAGCCAACATCCGTCGGGGAAAAAAAACATGGGATTTTGTTGTCGGAATGTCCGATCGTGTGTACAGGGCATAAGCGTACGGGGCATTCCATTTTCTGCAGATTTTTGTCTTTAGATTTACCAAAACCATATAATATGAGGTGAAACCTTAAGATTTTCAATTTATTTCCAATAAGGCAGGCCTTTGCACTACATGGTTTTGGTAAATGTGAAGACAGAAATGTGCAGAACAATCTAATAGTGTGTATGGTTAGTATTAGCCCATAGTAGTATGAGGCACAGTTCTCCTCACAGATGTGTGTGGAGGAAGGCTGCCTGAAGGGGAAGGTGTGTCTGGAGGAGGTACATGCTGACATTGGGTCCACACAAGAAAGGAGGAGACTGAGGAAATAGGAGCCCGAGCGCTTTGACTGAACGCTCCAGGAGTGTGCTGGGCTACGAGGAGAGCGGACATAACGGGGGACGTGTTATTCTACACCCGGGGAACTCAGGCGGAAACATGGCGCATGTCAGCAATGGCACGGAGAAGGACGAGGTATGAGGAGAGTTCGGGGCACAGTGTGGGGTCATGGAGGAGCCCGGTATAAATGAGTGGGCTGAAGGGGACAGCTTTAATGGCGTGCGTGCCGGTAAAGGGTTCCTAGTACTCGGATAGGAGCCTCCTAATAATAAAAAGCACACTTCCTCCCTTCCTCCTCCACACACATAACAAAGTGCTGTCCTGTGAGTAAGGAAGGAGCTGATAACAGGTGGTTGGGGCAGTACTGTGTGACACAGGTAGTAGCGGATGATGTCACCGGCCATTCTCCAGCAGTCTGTCATCTAATGGAGAATGCAGTCAGGCAGGATCGGGTTACCAGATCCATTTCTATGTGTCCTAGTGACTGTCACATCGTACATGTCACCCAGCCTGACACTTCTAATGTGGACCTATGGGAACATTCAATAAACACTGAGCAATCTCTCCATAGCAGCAATCGTCAGCCTATACATGGATCAATGAGACACACACACACAGGGACGTAGATTGCAATCAATAGTTGGGAGATACAATCCTAAAGCTGCTATTAAACCCCCAAACCAACAATGTAATATATCGCAGCTTATATAGATGTGGTGGCTGCATCTGTTTTTTATTTATTTTTTGTTGTCCCTGGTGATCTGGCCAGTAACAGCCTCAGAAATACTCGGACAGCTCGGGTAAACTCGGAAACCCTTGAAAAGGCTCGGGAATGGAGTATTTCCGAGTGTTTCTGAGTATTTCCGAACCATTCCGAGTGTCACTGGCGCCCCGGCACCTCTGGCCAAATGCGGTACTGCAGACCACATTAGCTTGAATTCTGAGACAACACTCATTTTTTTTTTTTTTTCTTTCAAAACGCTCGTTAACCACGTTACTCATTAACCAAGGTTCCACTGTACTGTGATTCTGTACTTGCCAAATATGCTGCAGAAATCTCCCTCCACCGAGTCTGGCTGCATCCATTTTAACTGTGGGCAGCTGAAGCTGCTGCCTGTTCACTTCCTGGATTTACACAGAGGCACACCTCCAGCTCTGCAGCTCTTATTGACCCTCTTATGACTCATCCCCCCTCCCTTCCTGGCAAACTCTGACAAGAGTGAGAGCTGTGCATGATGTCATAAGCTTAGGCTAATGACCAGACAAGAAACAGGAAGTGGGCTGTATAAGGTACTTACTGGCATAAAAATATATATTTTTTTAGCAGAGACCCTAGAGAATAAAATGGCGGTCATTGCAATATTTTGTCACACTGTATTTGCACATTTTTTGGGGGGGAAAATATACACTGCAATGAATTAAAAAAAAAAAAAACAGTAAAGTTAAAAATCGTGATTCCCATTTTTATCCAGAATCGTGCAGCTCTAAATCCTACTATCAATGCATTTTGTGATGAAGGAAAAAAATGCACTGGACTGCATGCGGTGTGAACTGGCCCTGGGGCCAAACTCCAGATGGTACTTTATAATCAGTTACAGCAAACAGTTTATATATATATATATATATATATATATATATATATATATATATATATATATATATATATATATATATATATATATATATATATATATATATTTTTTTTTATTTTTTTTTTTACATAAAAGCTGATCATTGTAAGTGGCAGAGGTGCACTGAATGGAAATTTTAATGCCGGCGGATCCCTTCTCCGACTCACCAATGGCAGGGGTGAGTCGGTGGAAGCACCGGAGGGTGGCGGGATGTCCCCTTTCACCACCCATAAGAACGATCAATCGGCTGAACAGCTGCTATGATTGTTCTTATGGTGTAGGGAATCGCTGGCTCTAAAAGACAATATCTGAATGATGCCTGTAGCAGCAGGCATCATTCAGATATCACCGCTCATAATCGGGGACGTCATATGACGACCAATGGGTGGGAAGCGGTTAAATTGTTTCTTGTCTCGGGCACAGGCTTGGATGATTATGTCTCTCGTATAAGCCTTATGGGCATGCTATGCATTAAGGGGAAAAAACTTCTGCCGCTGCCTGCCCCCCTCCCCAGTTTTACTCACCTGAGCCCGTTCGTTCCCACGGCGGAGAGGTGCTCTACCTCTCTGCCTGTTGTCTTGACTCTTGATTGGATAGATTGATAGCAGCGCAGCCATTGGCTCCGGCTGCTGTCAATCAAATCCATTGACGCAGGGGGCGGGGCCGAGTCCGGAATTCTGTGTCTATGGATGCAAATGCTGGATTCGGGAGCGTGCTCGCACGGGGACTCCTGAGAGCGCTTCTCCTAGGGGGTTTGAAAACGCAGGATGCACTTGGCTTGAAAACGGTGTGTGTGTAATAAATTATATATATTTTCTTAGTTGACTTTTTAATGAATAATATGAATTTGTTGGCCATTATCGCTACCTTTAGCTCAAGATAAATGCATACCTTTTTAAACTCTATGTATGTCTTCACACGTTGCGCTTCAGTTATGGTGTTAAAAATGCAGCAAGCTAAAAAAAATTTTGTCATTAAAAAATAAAAAACGCACCAAAAATGCATCTCCCTGTTGAAATGCAGCAAGTATGCTTCACTAATGCACGTGTTACGCTTTTGAGTCACACGGTTAATGAAAAACGCACCATAGGCACAGTAAAATTGCTGCAAAATCGTGTGCGTTTTCTGCGCCATTATCCGCACTTTTTTTTTTTCTATTGGTAAAATACCTAAAGCACCATTTTCGGCCATTGTATGTTTTAGCCGCTGAAATTTCGGTGCATCTCTAGTTAGTGGTAAATGGATTGTCTCATCCATGTAAACGGATGCCTTCTGCTGGAGAGGTTGAGCTTCTGAAAAATAAAATACTCGCTGGCTGGATCACTAGATGAAAATGGAAGAAAGAAAACAAATGCAGCCATCACATCCAAGAATTTTTATGCTGCAATGTAATGTATACTTTTGGGCTTAATACTGCTTTAAAATCGGCAATACCAACCTCCTGGTTCAACCACTGCAAAGTTCCCAACCGGCTAAGGAGTCTTCTACTTGGCTTCTTCCGGGTGCCAGTCTTCAGCAATCTTGATTGACCAGTGCAAGATGATATTATTGCTGTGCATACGCGGGAGTCCTTTATCCCAAAGGATTGTGTTTACATTTGTCAAGAATTGCGAACAGGCAGGTACGTTTATTTTATTGCAGAGGAAACCTCTTCTGCAATAAAGAACCTGCCTGTTGGCAAAAAATAAAAAAATGCACTTAGTTACACCTTATGTAATCGATCACATCGATTTTTACATCATGTAATCTGATCTAATTGCTGCTAATTGATACAAAATCATTGCTAATTTTTCACCCTGCCCAGTGGGCTCATGGAGGGGAGAGTTACTAGGGCAGCTGTGCATTGTAACCAATCAGCTTCCAGGTTTTAGCCTAGGTTCAGCTGAACTCGCACGATTTCAAACCGGCATTTCAATCGGACTTGGGGGCGATTTGAGATTTGTGCGGGTTCATGCACAGATGTCTATTGTAAAGTAAAGATATACCGCACTAATTATTATATATATATATATATATATATATATATAAAAATTATAATATTTTTTATTTTTTTTTATTTATATTAAGTAAAAAAGAGACTGCTGCGTATAAACCAAGTGATATTAACAAGGTAAAACAATTTAAAAAATAATAATCGCGCTAATCAATGTGCTACCTAGTACATAAATAATAACCACATTAATAAAAAATGTGCAGATGGCTGGACTAATCAATTGATTAGACAAAAATCGCTATGAAGGATTAAACAAACAGTGCTAGTGACACACTATTAATAAAGTGCAAAGTTATGAGTCCATTTAATGTTGGAAAATCCCTGCGGAGTTAAATGAAACTGCCACCAAGTGATGAGTTATCTTCTGTGTCACACCAAGAGTGGTATTCAGAGACTCTTACCAGATAATCGGGAACACCTATCACTAGGATGGTCACATAAGCAAGCAGAAAAACCTCTGCAAGGTATGGGGAAAAACCCTTGAGGGAAGCCAGATCGCAGATCTATCTTATTGTAGCCACAACTCCAATCACATCGATATGTCCGGATCATCCATAAAGTTTACATAGGAAGAAAAAGGCTCCAATAGTGCGATACCATACAACCAAGTTTTAATAAAAGGAAAGCCAAATGGCTACTTACAAGATTAAAATTAGTTCTGCACATTAAAAAACCTCTTTGCCACAAAAACGTACACCTGTCCTTCCAAGATAACATGGGGCGCAATGACGTAGCTCCGCCCAACATGTTTCGTCATACGTGACGTCTTCCAGGGGCAACGGGCGACGCGCTGATTCAGGATAAAGCCAAGCCTCGCTATCACGCGAGGGCCATAATGAATGTCAATCAAGCTTCCTTCCTGATTCACATCAATAAGAGGAACCAAGCCTCTGTTTCAAGCACCATATCATGCAACGGGGCCAAACAAATAGATTTGATTAGTAAAGGAGAGAGGAATCCATTCACAATGAATAAAGGATATAAGATAAACTTACCCAATTATAACAATAACAGAAACAATCAAGTATCCCTGATGTCATTCCCGTCGCGCATAGACCTAATACGTGACAGGCGACCCCTAGAGGATATCTGTGATAATAGCCAATGCAATTCACCAATTTTTGTAAATGGAAAGGAAGCCAAATCGATCACAAAAATACAGTAAAATCTCAAATTTATAGTAAAATAAAATACAATCAGAATTTAAGTATAAAAAAAATATATATCCTATTATTTAAACCATATGTAAGGGAATAAATGGTATATTCAAGCATTATCAATAAAGGCATTTACCTCCTACTTCAGCATTTAAACCTAGAGGTCGAAGACATTTGACCCTATAAATCAGGGGTCTTCAAACTATGGCCCTCCAGTTGTTCAAGAACTACAATTCTCATCATGCCTAGTCATGTCTGTGAATGTCAGAGTTTTACAATGCCTCATGGGACACGTAGTTCCGAAACAGCTGGAGGGCTCTAGTTTAAATATCCCTGCTATAAATCCAACTCGTCTCAAGTTTTGAAATTTCCCGGCGTCTAGATCCCCCCCCCCCAATGCAATTTTGAGTTTGTCAATACCTATAAAACAAGTGCCAGACATATTTTTATTATGCACTTCCAAGTAGTGCCCAGAGACAGGATGGCCTTTAAAGCCTCTCTTAATGTTGCCTATGTGCTCATTAAGTCTAACTTGCAATGGACGTATAGTGCAGTATAATGTTCTGAAACCCGCAGAAGCAGTTAAGAAGATAAACTACGTTAGGGGTAGAACATGTTGTGAAGGTCTTAATATCAAAGACCTGAGCTGTACTGTAAGAACTAAACTGAGTACCGTATTTGCCGGTGTATAAGGCGGCGGGGCATATAAGACGACCCCCTAATCTTAGTTTTTTAAGCATTTTTTTCCTGTACTTACCGTATAAGACGACCCCCCTTCCGATGCTTCCGAGGCTTCATTTTTCTTCTTTCTTGCTGGAGCTGGAGCGGGTGCCATATCCTTCTTCCTGCTTTTGCTGGAGCCAATCACGGCGAGCGATGTATTCTATTAATGAATACAAAGCCTGCTTGGATTGGCAGAGGCTGTAACATCATCAGCCCGCGCCTCTCTGACTCTCAAAGCCAATCCGAGCAGGCTACAGAGTAGCCTGCTCGGATTGGCAGAGGTTGTTACTCCAATCCGAGCAGGCTCTGTATTCATTTGAATACATCGCTCACTGGGATTGGCTCAGCGGTAGATACTGTATGTAGCCGAAGCTACATACAGTATTACCGAACACCCAGCAGGCATCCGAGGGGCTGACCCGGCGTATAAGACGACCCCTGCTTTTTGGCCAGTTTTTTTAAGTGTAAAAGGTCGTCTTATACGCCGGAAAATACGGTAGTCTTCTTATTGGCAATCCTGTTAATTGAACACACAGAGCATTTATTACATTCATAGAAACCTATCATGTTCTGAAAGATCATCAATTTAGTGCTGGGTGGATCACACACATTAGGAACCACCTGGTCTCAAAGGGACAAAGCTCCTGTCTATTGAAATTGTCCCCAAAGTCAACAAAAGTAGTGCAGCAACTTCTTTTGGGAATCGGTGCGGCGCAGCAAAGTCGGCGTCGTGCCGATTTTGAATGGTGCGTTTGCCAGCAATAGGCTCCGATTTGGAATGCGATTTGACATGTCAAATCGGCCCGGTGTGACGTGTGCTTATTGTCAAAGCTTAATTGAACAAGCTGAAGTTAGGAGCTGGTTACTATGCACCAGATTTTGTGTGCACCAGTTTTAGTAAATCTCCTCCCACGGTGACCTTACACACTTTGATTTCTTTTGCAAGCGATCAAATCATTTATCAATCTATAGTCAACAACGTATCCTATCGATGGGCCACACATGAAAAAGTGTTTTTCATTTTATAGTTAAGACAGCCATAACATATTGTTGTAAGTGTATAATCTTCTTTCTATTCCCACCATGTAATGGAATACTCTGCTCAAAATGCAGTCGTGTTCATGAACAAAGTATCTGTGCTAAAGGATTGATAATATTCTGCCCTGTTCAACACCATTTTATCAAATCTGATCAAAATTTTGTCCAAACTGATTGGAAGTGATGGTTGATCATTTTGATCAGATCCCAGATGCATAGAATAAAAACAATTGAAGCATTTGTGGCCACCATTAGTCTGAGCAAAGCCAATAAAAAAATCATTTTAAAATAGAAGCTAGGGCTTGTTTTCACCATATGCAGTCAATCCCTGATTACACTATTGTCGTGCATTTATGTTTATTTTTTTCATATAAGACCCTTTTAAGACTGGGGCGTCTGGGCCGTCGGCGGTAAAGTGCCGCTAATTTTTAGTGGCGATTTACTGTTTTTGTGGTGGTATTTGGCTGCTAGCGGGGCGGTTTTAACACCTGCTAGCGGCTGAAAAAGGGTTAAAACCACCTTTTGCCGGCTGTTCTGCAGTGGTGCCCATTCAGTTCAATGGGCAGGTGTATACGCTCCAAAGATGCTGCTTGCAGGAGTTTTTACGTCCTGCCAGCGCACCACTCCAGTGTGAAAGCCCTCGGGCTTTCACACAGGAGAGGCTCTTTACAGACGCTATGCAGGTGCTATTTTTAAAGATTTTTTTTTTTTTTTAGAAAATCAATAATATAATTTGCATGTATTTGCAGTTTTTTTTTTTTTTCTAAAAAGAATAAAATCACTCTTTGCACTTACAGAAAGAGTGTCCACCAGACACACACTGCCATTCTATATGTTCCCCCTGTGCCAACGGGACCTATGGAACCTCCTCTAATGCCGCGTACACACGATTGGAATTCTCGTCGGAAAAGCCTTGGATGTTTTTTCCGACGGAATTCCGCTCAAGCTTGTGTTGCCTACACACGGTCATACCAAATTCCGACCGTCAAAAACGCGGTGACGTACAACACTACGACGAGCCGCAAAAATGAAATTCAATGTTTCCAAGCATGCGTAGGATTTTTGTGCGGCGGAATTGCTACAGACGATCGGAATTTCTGATAGAAACTTTTTCCGTCTGAAAAATTTAGAACATGCTCTCCAAATTTTGCTGGTGGAAATTCGTCCAGAAAAATTCCGATGGAGCATACGTTTTCGCATTTTCCGATTTGAAAAGCTCTCATCGGTCTTTTGCTGGCCAAAATTCCGATCCTGTGTACACTGCATTAGTGCACGCTTGTGCTCTGTACTACAACTGTACATTCAGTGTTCTGATGTAGAAAATAACATAACATTCTATTATGAAAGAAATGGGGTTTGGTCAATGGGTTTTAACAAAAAATTGGGAGAGTTAGAGAGTGTGTGCCACATCCGATAAAAAATGGAAGAACAATGAAGGGTTTTCCCCTAGGTTGTGGACTTTCAATCGGCACTACCACACTTTCCCAGAAAAAAAAGAGTACAAAATTATAATAATATCAAAATTTATTTATAAAGCAAAATAAATGAAAAGTTGAAAAACAGTAGAAAAAATTCGACATATTCATAACAATAAAATTTACATCAATTGAATACGTAAATTACTACATGACGTCAGACCAGACGCGTTTCGGAGATCCTCCTTTTTCAGTGGTCGTGGTGTCGAATTTATAGTTTAGTTCTAAATACAAAGAATGTATACAGAGTTTTAGCATAATAGGATACATTGTGGAGAAATTCCTATAAAAGGATGGTAAATCAAGTAATAATCCAAAAGAGTACATTCCAAAAGTGTGATACAAACATTTGATAATATACAATAGACAATTTGGTATACAGACATTAATTGATGATAGTGCTATAAACTTACATGTATATTGATGCGTTGATGGAGTGGGTATTCCATCTGAGTTAAAAACAATGCATGGCACAGGCGCAGCTGCTGGTGTTGGATCAAGGCTAGGTATTTGAGTATCCAGGAATTTTTTCCTTCAAATAATTATTATTTCGTAGCCAAAAGGCAAAAGGTCAGAAACCAAAAAGGGAAGAAAAAAGTATTAGGAGCCCAGAGATTTTATGGGGCTCTAAATTGAGACCAAATATAGCCGTTAGAAAAAAAGCAGAACATTGGAAGGTGTGGGGCTGCTGAGGTCAACAAGTAGTCTCGAAATCCTCTATGAGAGAAAGAGAAAAAAATTTTCAATGAAAAAGAAAGTTATATTTGGAGTTTTTTTGAAAACAGCCAAGATTATAGTGACAAGACTTCTTTTCACCATAAAAAATACATGTAAGTAACTCACGTCCACAAGGTGTGTTGTCTGTATTGTGGCCTGAGAATGCAGCCTTTATGCAGCTCACCTTTCAAATATGATGGTATCGTCTGCAGGGAGAGGAGGCCGTGAAAAAATATATGTATATATCCAATATTGCCTTTTAGTATGTAAGGTATATTAGATGGTCCTATATGCAGGTATAATATTGATATTAAGCCAACCGAATATGACTTGGAAAAAATAATTCATTGTTTATCCACTATATTAATCCAATATCCATTGGGGAAATGTAACGCTCAAAAGAACTATAGTAATTTTGAAACGAAAAGTCCATAATTATATAGGGGTGCCATAAACGGCAGCCACGGCGTTCAATAAGGTTAGAATCTAAAAAGATTGCCAAACTATAGTCTACTATGGTTCCAAGCACTGCACACACAGCCAGTGGTGAGTTTGGCACAGAACTGCTGTCAGTCACCACTGTGGAGGAGGAGAGGCATGGCATTTGTTTTGTGTGTCCTGCTGCCTGTGTGTGCAGCGCTCAGAACACCACATGTACAGCTGTAGCACAGAGCAGGGGTGTGCACATAAAGGAGACACTTACAGGACTCAATGGGGGAGATTTACCAAAGCTGGTGCACACAGAATCTGGTGCAGCCCTGCATAGTAACCAATCGGCTTCCAGGTTTTAGGCTGGGTTCACACGACAAATGCTCCAACTTTGGGAGCTTATGTCGCATGACGTGTGAAAATCAATGGTTACCTATGTGAGCTGGTCCTACTTCAGCCCATTGAATATCATTGAAGTAGGATCCTTGTCCTAACCACCTGACATCCGGTGATTATAGCGGCAGTAAAATGAATTTTATGTCACACTGGGATTGTTTTGATTGGTCAAAAGACAAGTCAGACTATCTCAAAGTCGGAGCAAAATCTTACCTTGTTCATTCAAGTCGGATGTAAGTAAGACAGATGTCGCAGGGCAAAGTAGGATGACAGTCGTACAACAGTGAACCCGGCCCTATTGTCAAAGCTTAATTGGAACAAGCTGAAGTTAAAAGCTGATTGGTTACTATGGACAGCTAAACAAGATTCTCCGTGCACCAGTTTTAGTAAATCTCCCCCAACATAAAACATATAGAGTACGTGAGTATGTCAGTACAGCCAAGGGACAATTTTAAAAGTAAACATTGAGGATGAATTTATTTATTTTTTTAGGAAAAAAATGTAAATGTAAGTTAAAGGGGAACTCCACCCAAACATGGAACTTCCACTTTTTGGAATCCCCCCCCCCCCCCTTCGGTGTCACATTTGGCACCTTTTCAGGGGGGAGGAGGGAACAGATACCTGTCTAATACAGGTATTTGCTCCCACTTCCTGGCATAGATCATTGCAGTGTTTGCGGTGACCTACGCCACTTCCGGCGCCCACTCTGTCCTCCCCCGCTGTCTTCTGGGAGACAGAAGACAGCAGGGACCAGGCACCAGGATGTGCAGCGCGACTCGCGCATGCACAGTAGGGTACCAGGACGTGAAGCCGCACGGCTTCACTTCCTGATTCCCCTACCAAGTATGGCGGCGGCGGCGGCAGCAGCAGCTGAGAGCTGATGGACAGATCAGCTTCGGCTGCCGACATCGTGGGCTCCCTGGACAGGTAAGTGTCCATATATTAAAAGTCAGCAGCTGCAGTATTTGTAGCTGCTGGCTTTTAATTTTTTTTTTTTTTTTTTTTGGTGGACCTCCGCTTTAAATGATCTGATTTCTGAAAAACAAAAACAACAATTTTAATGTCCCTTTAACTGAACACGCTCCTCTAAATCTTGTCTGCTTCAGTTTGAATAAATACACCCCCCCCCCCCCCCCCCATTTAGTTGTGCTAAGTACATGTGGGTGTGTTGTATTGCACGGCAACAAGGATCACGTGACCCGCTGTGCACATTTTGCGCATCATTGGCTTGTCAGGAGGGTGATAATGTGCTGCCTTGGTGTAGAGCAGCTGCTTCCCCCGACTTCTCTACACAGGGGACTGTAGTGCCTCTCGGGATGATGGCAGTACTCGCATATGTTTGGAGATAAAAGGGATCTAATATTAGATGGTTGGGGAGCAGGCTGTCTTCTGCTCATGGTTGTCAGGGTGACAGGAGATGTGATCATCACATACAAATGCATCTCTGCTTGTGTGCCATTTTCACCATGTGTGCTCTCTTGCTCTCATTTTCCTTTATACATCATAAGAATAGCTGCAGGATTCGAATACATTTCTTCATTTTGGAATCCTCTCTTTTTGAAGGAAAAATAAAATCTTATTAAATATGAAGATTGTTTACTATTGACATGATTCAACCTGATGTTCCTCCTGGCGTTAAGCTGCCTGACGGCATACAGCTATGGCATTTAGCTTTTCAGGCTCACATCAGCCCAAAGCCAAATGAAAAACACATTATTATGATACAGGATTTATATAGCGCCTACAGTTTGCACAGTGCTTTGCAATGTAAAGGGAGACAGTACAGTTACAATTTGAGACAAGAGGGTTAGGAGGTATCTGCTTGTGAGAACTAACAATCTAAACACTACTAAGAAATATAGCAAATAAACTGGTTCAACGTTGATGCATTATATGACCCATATTTTGGATTAATTTAAAGTGATACTAAACACACACTGTTTAATTATTAATTTTCCCTTCTCTTGCTGTATATGGAGGATGGCACTGTAATTATTTTAATGAAAAAAAAAAATGTAAAGAGGAACTGCAGTCTGCTCACATAATTTGTAATAAAAAAATCTTTGCCATTCTAAAGCTTCCCTCCAACCACTTTGCATATTATTTTATTATTATGTGATTCTGTACTTGCCAAATATGCTGCAGAAATCTCCCTCCACTGAGTCTGGCTGCAGCCATTTTAACTGTTGGCAGCTGAAGCTGCTGCCTATTCACTTCCTGGATTTACACAGAGACACACCTGCAGCTCTCATTCGCCCTCTTATGACTCATCCCTCCTCCCTTCCTGGTAAACTCTCACGAGAGTGCATGGTGTCATAAGCCTAGGCTTTTTTCCAAACAAGAAACTGGAAGTGGGCCGTATAAAGGTATTTACTGGCAGAAATTTTTTTTTTTTACTGTCCAAAGTTAAAACAACAAGGGCAACAACAAGATTTAATAGATGGAAAGTTGAAAAAATGACTGAAGGTCTGCTTTAACCGCTTCCCAACCGGCGCACAACCATATACATCAACAGAATGGCACGGACAGGCATAAGGGCGTATATATACGTTCCCTTTAAGATGCCGCCGTGCCCGCTCGCGCCAGTCGGGACCCCCGTGAGGCCGGTCGCGGGTCCCGCGGACTCAATCGCTGCGGGGACACCCGCGATCGTCTCACGGGAAGGCTGAACGGGGAGATAAACAGCATCTCCCCGTTCTGCCTAGCAACTAGTGACGCCAATCTCTGCTCCCTGTGATTGAAGCAGAGATCAGCATTCACTAGCTGACAGCCACGCCCCCCCACAGTAAGAAACACACCCCTAGGCGCACTTAACCCCTACACTGCCCCCTAGCGGTTAACCCCTTCACTGCCAGTGTAATTTTTACAGGAATCAATGCATTTAAATAGCATTGATTGCTGTATAAATGACAATGATCCCAAAAATGTGTCAAAAATGTCCGATGTGTCCGCCATAATGTCGCAGTCACAATAAAAATCACTGATCGCCGCCATTACTAATAAAAAAAAAAAATTATTAATAAAAATGCTATAAAACTATCCCCTATCTTGTAAACGCTATAACTTCTGCGCAAACCAATCAATAATCGCTTATTGCAATTTTTTTTTTACCAAAAATATGTAGAAGAATACGTATCGGCCTAAACTGAGGAAAAAAAAATTTTTTTTTATATATTTTTGGGGGATATTTATTATAGCAAAAAATAAAAAAGAATGATTTTTTTTTTTTCAAAATTGTCGCTCTTTTTGGTTTATAGCGCAAAAAATAAAAACCGCAGGGGCGATCAAATACCACCAAAAGAAAGCTTATTTGTGGGAAAAAAAAGGACGTCAATTTTGTTTGGGAGCCACGTCGCACGACCGCGCAATTGTCAGTTAAAGCGATGCAGTGCCGAATCGCAAAAAGGGGCCTGGTCCTTTGGCTGCAAATTGGTCTGGTCTGAAAGTGGTTAACTACTTGCCGACCAGCCGCCGTTGGCTCCCCTGCGCGAATTGCTGTAGCTGTACGGTGGCCACTTTAAGGGGTATAGGGGGGCGTGCGAATAGCTAGATCTGCTGTTCCTACACTGAGCAAAATTACAGTTGTGCTCATAAGTTTACATACCCTGGCAGAATATGATTTCTTGGCCATTTTTCAGAGAATATGAATGATAACACAAAGACTTTTCTTTCACTCGTGGTTAGTGTTTTGGCTGAAGCCATTTATTATCAATCAACTATGTTTACACTTTTTAAATCATAATGACAACAGAAACTACCCAAATGACCCTGATCAAAAGTTTACATACCCTGGTGATTTTTGCCTGATTACATGCACACAAGTTTAAACAAAGGGGTTTGAATGGCTATTAAAGGTAACCATTCTCACCTGTTTTCTGTTTTCTTGTAATTAGTGTGTGTGTGTGTATAAAAAAGGTCAATGAGTTTCTGGACTCCCGACAGACCCTTGCATCTTTCATCCAATGCTGCACTGATGTTTCTGGATTCTGAATCATGGGGAAAGCAAAATAATTGTCAAAGGATCTGCGGGAAAAGGTAGTTGAACTGTATAAAACAGGAAAAGGATCTAAAGCCCCATACACACGGTCGGAAAATCCGAACACCAAATCCATCGGATTTTTTCCGACGGATTTAGTCCGACACTGGAGTTGCATACACACGGTCGAACAAAGTTGTCGGAAAATCCGATCATTCTGAACGTGGTGACGTTTGTTGCCTACGACGGGACTACGTAGAGGCTAGTAGCCAATAGCTTTGGTCTTGTAATGTGATCTGAGCATGCGTGGCACTTTGTCCGTCGGAATTCGCTACACACGATCGGAATTGGTGTGATTAGACTTTGTTGTCGGAAATTTTTTAGAGCAGGAGATACAACTTTGTCCGTCGGACAATCCGATGGAAAATGTCCGATGGTGCCTACACACGGTCGGAATTTCCGACAACATTGTCCGATAGGACAGAATCCATCTGAAAATCCGACTGTGTGTATGGGTCTTAAAAAGGTATCCAAGGAATTGAGAATGCCAAACTCTAATCAAGAGGGGGAAAATGAGGGGTTCTGTTGAAACCAAACCACGGTCAGGTAGACCAACTAAAATTTCAGCCACAACTGCCAGGAAAATTGTTCGGGATGCAAAGAAAAACCCACAAATAACTTCAGGTCAAATACAGGACTCTCCGAAAACATGTGGTGTGGCTGTTTCAAGATCACAATAAGGAGGCACTTGAAGAAAGATGGGCTGCATGGTCGAGTCGCCAGAAGAAAGCCATTACTACGCAAATGCCACAAAGTATTCCGCTAACAATATGCCAAACCGCACAGAGACAGGCCTCAAACCTTCTGGCACAAAGTTATTTGGAGTGATGAGACCAAAATTTAGCTTTTTGGCCACAATCATAAATGCTACATTTGGAGAGGAGTCAACAAGGCCTATAATGAAAGGTACCAGAGGTGGGTCGTTGATGTTTTGGGGATGTGTGAGCTAAAAAAGGCACAGGAAATTTGGTCAAAAATTGTTGGCAAGTTGAATGCAGTATGTTATTAAAAAATATTGAAGGAACATCTGCATTCATCAGCCAGGAAGCTGCGCATGGGACTTACTTGGACATGACAATGATCCAAAACACAAGGCCAAGTTGACCTGTCATTGACTACAGCAGAATAAAGTGAAGGTTCTGGAGTGGCCATCTCAGTCTACTAACCTCAATATTATATCAGCCACTCTGGGGAGATCTCAAACATGCAGTTCATGCAGGACAGCCCAAGAATTTACAGGAACTGGAGGCTTTTTGCCAAGTGGAATGTACAGCTTTACCATCTGAGAAGATAAAGAGCCTCATCCACAAATGCCCCAAAAGACTTCAAGCTGTCATTGATGTTAAAGGGGGCAATACACAGGATTAAGAACTGGGGTATGTAAACTTTTGATCAGGGTAATTTGGGTAGATTCTGTTGTCATGATTTTAAAAAAAAGTGTCAGTATGGGGCGTGGCTTGCGGCGCATGGAGTAGGACGTGCTGAAGCCTCTCTCCGCCAGAACTCTGCATATAATCCTGAAATCCTCCTGTAGTTCCCACGTATCCACTGCTGCACACCGGATTCGTACTCGCCACCTTTTCATCTGTCTTCCGATGCCTCTCCTGCCCCTTGGAGCCATGGCTAAGCGGGGAAAATACTTTATTTGCAGGGCCCGATCATGCTGTCCAAGATGGCAGCCGGCCGCCCCGCTCGGCTAAAGAAGCAGCTCAAAAGCTATTCTCAAAGACACTGAGCAAAGACACCCCAGCTAAGCCGGCGATCGTCCCCTCAGGGGCTCCAGACCTTCCTGAGAAGCCGGAACATGATCCTGCATGGCTGGATGACCCTGCTAAGCTCCTCTGGGACACAGTGAGTACCCCTGCTGTTCTGGCCTCTGATAGTGATCCCAGTGCCCACAGTGCACAGGACACTGAGCCTACACTCGGAGAAATCTTTGCAATCACCTCCTGCAACACTAACTTATCCAATCTTACTGCTGAGTTTAAGGGAGTGAAAATAGAAGTTGCACTGATCCAGGCAAGATATGCAGAAACTGAGGGATCACACGGCTGCATTAGAAGGCTATGTAATCACTATTGAGGATGATGTTGCTCCATTATAGCATGAGGTGCACGCCCTAACTTCAGGCCACGCTGCATGCCTGGGAGACACGGAGAACAGGCTCAGGAGTAACATGTGGGCATCCTGGAATAAACGGAGGGGAAGAACCCAGTAGCGTTCATAGAATGCTGGCATGTGGAAGCTTTTGGCCGGGAAGTGTTTTCTCCCATGTTCGCAGTTGAGAGGGCGCATTGTGTTCCTGGGAGGCCTCCGCACCCTGGGGAACCTCCACTACCTTTTCTGTTTAAGCTCCTGAATTTCAAGGATAGTGACACTATTCTATACCAGGCCAGACTCAAGGGTGAGGCAATGAAAGTGGATAATGTCCAGATTTCTCTGCTGACCTGCAACGTAGGAGGGCTAAGTTTACGGATGTCAAGAAAAGATTACACCGTTATGATGTTTCTTATGCAATGCTCTATCCTGCACAATTGAGGGTTAGGGTGAATGATTGCACCCATTTTTTTTCTTTTTTTTTGATCATGCTGCTGCTGCGTCCGACTGGCTGGACAGAGGAACATACCCTGCGGAAACCTCCACATAACTGAGTCACTAAACAGTGGCCTCTTCTGCTTTTTTTTTTTTTTTTTTTTTTCCTATTACCAGGTGGAATGCAAGTTGGGTATATTTGCTTTATTACTTGTACCACTATTAAGGAGGTAGGTTTACCTGCAGTTGCTGTATTTAATACCGCCCCCCTACCACATGGAATTGGCAAGTCCCTTCAGATCCACAGAATAGAGTGAAGTAGCCCCCCCCCCCCCCCCCCAACTGCCTATCCCATGTGGACTTATCACTTATATTTGACCCCATCTGTTTTGGGGAACTATTTTTTTTTTTTTCTACTCTGTTATTTGGCTCCCTGCCCCCTGCTGGGAGAAATGTTGGTCTACATTGGACCCTTGCAAGTTTACTGCCATGTGTGCCTATTGCATCATTGAAGTGACTGCCACCCAATTAGCTACCCTGACTATATGCTCCCCTATGTCTGCGACTAGCAGTGTCCCAATTCTCCCCCCCCCCCCCCCTTTCTTTGGAATGCTTACCAATTGCCTGGCCCCTCTCCCTGTGCCATAATGGGGCCTATGACTGGCTCAGTGCAGTGTTTTTCCTTTATTTTATGCCAGTCACTATGGGGCTGCTATGTCTACTGTTATTGTTAAGATTACAGTCAACTGCCATAATGACGACATCTTATCTCATGGAATGTGCAGGGTTTGGGTGATGCAGTGAAACGTCAGGCACTTTTTTCTACACTGAAATCGTATCGTTATGCAGTGGTGTGTCTGCAGGAAACACACCTACTACCTTATCTACACCTGAAAAACTCTGCTTATCAAGTGCAGTTTCACTTCACTCACACTGCATTTTCCAGAGGGGTTAGTATCTTAATCTCCTAATGTTGTCTCTTTTGAACTAATACATTCTCAGGTGGATGATCAAGGCAGATACATTTTTCTGCTATGTAAGCTAGCTGGCATGCTGTGTATTATAGGCAATGTCCTTCTGCCCTTTTCTGCTGATATCCTCACCTGCTGAGCTCAATTTATGGCTCCGTATACTGATATACCCGTTTTGGGGAACTTTAATAATCTCCTAGACAAGTTCTCACCACCTAGCAGACCCTCCAGAGGTCCTGGGGGCGGCACCTCATTTGCAAAGCTGATCGGTGAGCTTGGCTTGGGAGATGCGTGGAGGGATAGATATCCAGATGGGAGGTGCTATTCCTGTTACGCTGCATCACATTGTCCCGTATTGACTTTTGTTTATGGGAGGTGCTATTCCTGTTACGCTGCATCACATTGTCCCGTATTGACTTTTGTTTATGCAACCCTTTGGCCATGTCTACAGCTACTCTGATACAATATGCCCCTTGAAGTATCTCTGATCATTACCTCCTGCGGGCAATGATTTACTTCCTGCGTGTCCCTGGGGAAAAATTGTGGAAAGTCAACCCCTTTTGGCTCCGACTGTTCCCTGCCAATGATCCCCTGCCTAGGGCACTTGCCATCTTTATTAGATGCAATAGGAATACGCCAGCTCTGGGGGTTGTTTGGGATGCTCTAAAGGCGCATCTCCGAGGCCTTCTCATAAAACGAATTTCCGGTATCTAGGGAATGGGAGACTCTGGTGTCTGCTGAAGCTCGGAGGAGCATTACATTGCTCAGCCCTCACCAGAATCTAAACGAAGCTGGTTAGCTGCCCAGGCCATATATCAACAAGCTGTTACCACTGCTGCAGTTAAGAAGAAACATTTTTTATGCAACAGCGGTACTTTTGAAAAAGGTGAAAATATGGGACATCTGCTGGCAGTGATAGCTCGGGCTCAACGGACAAAATCGCAGATTGATGCCATCCAGACTCCTACAGGTGCAATTGTACATGGCTCAGATCAGGTGGCATCAGATTTTGGAGACTATTTTGAAGATATGTACACCTCTAAGGTCTCTCCCACGGAGATGGAATTGGTGGACTTTTTAGACCAGTGCCCTCTTCCATCTCTGTCTGTGAGTGATGGCAAAACATTAAACACTCCCATTACACTTTAACTTTACTGAAGCAGTTGCTTCTATGGCTAACAGTAAATCCTGGGGACAGATGGTCTCCCAGCCGAGATTTATAAAAGATATGGTGACCCACTCCTCTCTCTCCTATTAGATACCCTGAATGCTGCAGTTAGATCTGGCAGTCTTCCCCAATCCATGAATGTGGTCATACCCAGGTCTGGCAGGACCCATTGCTGCCCGACTCGTATAGGCCCATTTCACTTATAAACTCAGACATTAAACTCTTGGCTAGGGTTCTGGCCACGAGATTGGCGGGGGTTGTATCGGGTCTGGTACATTTGGACCAGTCTGGTTTTATCCCGGCTTTGCCTACGACCCTCAACATATGTGGCTTGTTCCTAAACCTACAGCTACCTGTAGATAATCCTGGAAATAGGGCGGTGTTCTCCCTCGACGCTGGCAAGGCGTTTTGCCAGTGTTGAGTGGAAATACCTTTGGGCAATATTGAGAAAATTTAGGGTTGGTAAGATCTTTCTGGCTTGGGTACAGCTCCCATATGCTGCTCCCTGTGCTAGAATAAGAATTAATGGGATTCTGTCCGGGGTGTTTCCACTGCACCCCCCTCCTTTTTGCTCTGGCATTGGAGCCACTGGCGGCTATGGTCAGGACCTCACTAGACATTGTGGGGTTTCGTCTGGGTGAGAGGGAGGATAAAATCTCCCTCTACGCCATTGACACTTTGATATATCTGGGGATACACTTGGTTCCTTGGAGGCTGTTATGCGTCTCAGAGAGAGATTTGGGCGGTACTCCGGATTTACCATTAATTGGCATAAATCCTCCCTCCTATTGCTAGACCCCCTAGATTCTCCCATGCTGGACTCGACGGCTCAGGTGGAAATAGTTCACTCCTTTCAATATCTGGGTATTGAGGTGACTGGGAACCCTAGAGACTATATATCATTAAATTTGAAACCTATTCTACAAAAAATGGTAACAGACCCCTCCCAGGACCTTTGCAGAATACTCCAAAAGGGAGTGAATCAACAATGTCCCAGATGGGGATTGGCCTCCCGGGGGCTCCTCCAGGGTGTCCAACTGTCCACTTGCTCTGGAGACTCTGGAAGGAGTTAAAGAAGTGCCTGGGCATTAAGGGCTTCCTGGACTGCACACTTATTTGGTGTAATGGGTCCTACCTTGAACTGGAGAAACTGCTAGACCATTCCACCTGGAAAACTGCTGGGATCAAGTACATTTCACAGTTGTTTGAAGGTGCGGTAATGAAGTCCTTTCTTCAGTTGAGAGCGGAGTTACCCTTATTACCAAATTATTTTATGTATTTACAATTGCGGCACACTGCCATAATTCAAGGTAGATGCTCTGTCATGCGCCTTGACAACTCTGACTTCCCTCTAGTTTTAATACTGAGAGTAAGAATGGGATTATCTCCCGTATCTATACCTGCCTACTAGCCCATATCCGAGCTCCAGATCTGCTGCCCTGTAGGGAAAAATGGGAAACTGACATTGGCCCTATAGAGGGGGATAGATGGGAACAGATTCTGATGACCGGTCCCCTAGTTTCTGTATCTGTGGCTCACAAGCTATCCCACTTGCTCATTCTCCATAGGGTGTATAGGACTCCAATACAATTGTATAAATGGGGAAGGAGAAACTCCCCCTTGTGTCTGAGGTGTCAGCTGCATCAGGGTACTTTGATCCATTTACGTTGGAAATTCCCTAAATTAGTACGCTACTGGAATGAGGTCCCTGAGACCATTAATAAAGTTTACCATTTACAGTTGCCAGTGGATCCGATTACCTGTCTATTGGGTGGTCTTGAGGAGGAGTTCTATCCTCCTTCTACTTATATTGCCCTAATTAGATTGTTTTACCTTGCTTGAAAGTTGATTGCGAGGTTCTGGCTCTCTTCTCGAGTACCAACGTCTGCCCAATGGATACAACAGGTGAATACAATACTTGTTAGGGAAAAAATTGCATACCAGCCCAGAAATGTGGCAGGCAAATTTACCAGAATATGGCTGGAGAATCCGGAGGTAGTCCCTCAACTAATTCTCACTAGACTGCTCCAGGTCTAGGTGTGAAAGCGGGAGTCTTCAGTTGAATCTTCAGTCAGATATGAGACTGCGGATTTGCACGTTATCAAATGTGGATGCTGCTTTAGAAGTCCCTTTTTATGTTTTGGGACGCCATTCTCCCCTTGCACATTTACAGATGGTACACATCTCAGGGCCTGGGAATGTCTGTTCTCAGATATCTGAGTAAATGTTTGTACGTTTGTTTAAACATAAGTTACTATGCATGATGTTACACTTGTGCAACTGGTTTTACTTTACCTCAATCATGTATCACTTTGTACATAATACTTTTATTACACTATGACCTTTTTATAACTGTATGTACCTTGACTAACTCAATGCAGAATAAAATATTTTTTTATGATTTAAAAAAGAGTATACACAGTTTATTGATCATAAATGGCTTCAGCCAAACACTAAAAGGAAAAGGAAAGTAAAAGTTTTTTTGTTATTCATTTTCTCTGAAAAATGGCCAAGAAATCATAAATTTTGCCAGGGCATGTAAACCTATGAGCACCACTGTATACACACAACACTTTTGTGTTTGCCCCTATTTATCATGGCTGAAAGCAAAGATCTACGACTTTTTCTATGTACACAAAAGGTCTATTTCTCACAAATATTGTTCACAAATCTGTGTTAGTGAGCACTTCTCCTTTGCCGAGATAATCCATCCACTTCACAAGATGCTGCTTAGACAGCATGATTGTTGCACAGGCGTGCCTTTGGCTGGCCACAATAAAAGGCCACTCTAAAATGTGCAGTTTTACTGTATTGGGGGGGGGGGGGGGGGGTCCAAAAACCAGTCAGTATCTGGTGTGACCACCATTTTGCCTCACGCAGTGCAGCACAGCTCCTTCGCACAGAGTTGATCAGGTTGTTTATTGTGGCCTGGAATGTTGGTCTATTCCTCTTCAATGGCTGTGCTAAGTTGCTGGATATTGGCAGGAACTGGAACAAGCTGTCGTATGCGCCAATCCAGAGCATCCCAAACATGCTCAATGGGTGACATGTCCGGTGAGTATACTGGCCATGCAAGAACTGGGATGTTTTCAGCTTCCAGGAATTGTGTACAGATCCTTGCAACATGGGACCATGCATTATCATGCTGTAACATAAGGTAATGGTCGTGGATGAATGGCACAACAATGGGCCTCAAGATCTCATCATGGTATCTCTGTGCATTCAAAATGCCATCAATAAAATTCACATGTGTTCGTTGTCCATAGCATACACCTGCCCATACCATAACCCTACGGCCACCATGGGCCACTCGATGACATCAGCAAACCGCTCACCCACACAACACCATACACGCTGTCTGCCATCTGCCCTGTACAGTGAAAACTGGGATTCATCCGTGAAGAGAACACCTCTCCAAAGTGCCAGATGCCATCGAATGTGAGCATTTGCCCACTCAAGTCGGTTACGATGACAAACTGCAGTCAGGTCGAGACCCCAATGAGGATGACGAGCATGCAGATGAGCTTCCCTGATACGGTTTCTAACAGTTTGTGCAGAAATTCTTTGGTTATGCAAACCGATTTGTTGCAGCAGCTGTCGGGGTGGCTGGTCTCAGGCGATCTTGGAGGTGAAGATGATGGATGTGGAGGTCCTGGGCTGGTGTGGTTACACGTGGTCAGCGGTTGTGAGACCGGTTGGATGTACTGCCAAATTCTCTGAAAAGGCTTATGGTAGAGAAATGATCATTCAATTTAAGGGCAACAGCTCTGGTGGACTATGACGGACCCTGTACTCAAGATGTCCGTCGTAAATGCTTCCTCTGTCCGGTACCACACAATCCAAGACCCCTTAGCTCACCCAGTCACCATACAACATCAGTGTAGGGTAAAAACAAACAAACTCCTTTATTCAGGCACATGTTATACAGATCCCACTTCCAAACACTCCCCACCCGTGGAACACAGGGCAGGTTAAACTGTCCAAACACAATGGACACAGGTGTGTTTAACTTCTCATCAGTAAACAGTCTTAGCAGGGGGCTGCTGGAGGAATCCTCCCTTCATAGAGATACACATCCCATAATATATATGGCAGACATCCACAATACCAGTGGAGGCCAGTAGAAGGAGCTGTGAGCCCCGAGCGCGTAGCCTGTACATTCTATACTCTGTGTCTGGATGCTTGCTGAGCACTGCTGATGTCATTTCCTCTTCCGTGTTCCAGGGTGGTTAGCGTGGCGCTTCCCACACCGTGTACAACACAGACTAGCTGCTAAAACAACCAGGACTAACATCCTTACAGCAAAAGGACTGCCAGCGGAGCCTGCACCCTATCACCAACACACTCCAGAATTTTTTAATCTTTGATGGAACAATGCTGGGTTCTCTGGGCTTTTCAGCAGGTAAGGGGGAAATTTAAAATAAAAAAATAAAATGTATGTGGGGGAGTTCCTCTTTCACCAGTGCTAGAACAGGAGGTCCTCTCCCTGAGGATCACAGGGACCTTTTACTATATGTTGCCACTGGCCAATTCACAGGGGACATTATTATGACCAGGGTGTTCTACCCCCATATACCAACTTCTATTGCATTATATTTAGCCATGTCTTAAAGTGGTATTAAAGGTTTTGGCTTTTCTAAAAAAAAAAAAATAACAAAGATGTCTTACTTGCCTGCTCTGTGCAATGGTTTTGCATAGAACAGCTCTGATCCACTTCTCGGGTCCCCTGTTGGTGCGCCTGGTTCTTACCCCATGAACAGTGCCCCCCATAGCAAGCCCCTTGCTATGGAGGTCATTGGTGCATACTCGCTCCTGATTCCTGCTCTATGCGTGCATAAGACGCATAGAGCTGCGGCTCGGCCCCGCCCCCACTTTCTCCTCTTTTGCTCACTGGCTGTGATTAACAGCAGTGGGAGCCAACGGCTCCCGCTGCTGTCTCTGCCAATTAGAGGGAGTCCTGGGACAGTCGAGACTCTTGTGCACATCGCTGGAGTGAGAGGGGGAGTCATGTGAGTATTAGGATGGCTGTGGGGGGAGCAGCACACAAAGGTTTTTTTTTTTTACATTAATGCACAGAACACTTTAAGGTGAAAGAACTACAGAAGGGGGTAGATAAGTCACCCTGAACATGGAGAACAGCAGTGGCTGTTCTTTACTACAGGACATTCTTGCACAGAAGCAAAGTACAGGAGGTGTTTCATGCAAAATTGCTACACGTGTGGAGAAAATACACAAAGGATGCCAAGATTCAACTAATTTTAGATATTTATTTTTTTCTGGAGTTTGGCTTTAAGGTTCCACGAAGTACAGTGGCCATGTATCGATCGCAATAACCAACATCAACCATTCAGCTTGCAATTAATAATAGTTGGTTGGGTCAAAAGATTAACTTTTAGCAGGCATTGTGGGTTAATGTGCTTTGCACAGTGCCATTGCCCTTTGTGCTACTTTATTGAATATGTCTGCTATTGTTGATCATCTTGTGTAATAGGATTTATTGGCTCTAAACATAGCTACATTCATTGGAACATTTTCCATGTTGAGAGCGCCTCATTGATTAAAACCTTACTGGTATCATGTGTTTATACACAAGAAAAATGTATAGGTTCATAAATATATAAATCCTGTATAATATAATAATAAATACCAGGGCATGTGGCTATAATTGATGCTTGTTATAGTGAATGTTCTACCACATACTCTGTTTTTTATTCTGGTAACTATTTAGGCAATTTTTTTTTTTTTTGTGTTCTGTATTAAAGTGGTTGTAAACTCTTGTAAAAAAAACAACCTGCAATACAAAGGCATAATGAGCTAGTATGCATTGCATACTAGCGCATTAGGAAATACTTACCTTAGAACAAAGCTGTTGCAGCGTTCCCCATACACCGCTGTGACCGGCGACATGTCTCCCTGAGTCATTTCCAGGTTCGCAGGCTACGCCGCTGGAGCCACGATGACGTCTCTACCGCGTATGCGTGCGGGTGCCACCAGTCACGGCACAGCTACTGAAGAAATTGCACGAACGAGCCGTTGACGCATTGCGCATGTACCAATGAAGTCGGCACATGCGGATATAGTGAATATCTCCTAAACGTTGTAAGTTTAGGAAATATTCACGGTACCTACAGGTAAGCTTTACTATAGGCTTACCTGTAGGTAAAAGTGGTGGTAAAGGGTTTACAACAACTTTAAAGTAACTTTAAACCCTTACAACACACTTTCACCTACAGGTAAGCCTAGATTAAGGCTTACCTGTAGGTGCTGTAAATATCTCCTAAACCTACATGGTTCAGGAGATATTTACAATTCCCCATATGAGGATTCCTTCTGCACATGCGCCGATGTATACGGCGCATGCGCACGTTAGAATGGTCATGGTGTGCCGTTTATTAAACGACATGCCGTGACTGGGATTGACATCACGCAACTCCAGCCAGTCACAGAGCCTGAGTCCGTGACCCCAGAAGGAAGATGGACGCTTCCAGCTGGTGAGGAAATCGGGGACATTGCTGGCTCCTGTGTCAGGTAAGTGACACATAATGGGCTACTATGCGATGCAGGGAAACAAAGAGGAAGTAAACCCATTAGGGTTTACTTCCTCTTTAAGCTGGTTATAGACAAATAAATTAAATTAAATTCAGCCGGTCCCCAAATTATTAATATGAAACCCTATTTGCTAAAGGTTCCCTAGTCTAATGAAAATAAGTAGGCTTCAAAGTTCCTAATCATGTGTAAGTGTGAGTTATGGGTGAATTCTTTTGGGCTGAATAATCCACTAATGGTTTGTGACTCAGCTTGACACTGGCTGGCTGACAGACATGGATTCTTACTCCTCCTGCATCCTCCACAGCATTTATTAAATAATGTTGTTATCCCTATTGCCTTGGGATATTTATTACAGGTATTAACTACTTCAGCCCCAGAAGGATTTCCCCCCTCCCTGACCAGAGCATTTTTTGCGATATGGCACTGCGTTGCTTTAACTCACAATTGCGCGGTCGTGCGACGTTGCACCCAAACAAAATTGACGCCCTTTCTTTTCCCAGAAATAGAGCTTGCTTTTGATGGTACTTGATCAATTCTGCTTTTTGTTTTATTTTTTGCGCTATAAACAAAGAAAGAGCAACAATTTTGAAAATAAAAGCATATATTTTTTCCTCAGTTTAGGCCGATATGTATTCTTCTACATTTTTTTGGTAGAAAAAAAAAAAAATTGCAAAAAAAAAGCGTAATATTGATGTTTACAAAATGGGGGGGATAGATTTATGGCATTTTTATTTTATTACGGAGGACATCTCCCCGTTCTGCCTCTCCGTGTCACGATCGCAGGCCACCGGTGGACATCGAGGGCGCGCACCCACTAGCCTGTGATTTAAAGGGGACGTACAGATACGCCCATTTGCGCAGCTGTGCCATTCTGCTGAGGTATATTGTCGTGCACTAGACGACTAGATGCAAGAATTCCTCCTGCCGGGGTTTAGCGGTTAATAAAGTGCCGTCAATTTTATGCAGCCATTTACATACCGTACATTGACATCAGTCCTTGCCCTCTAAGGTCACTGCCTCGCATGCATGCATGCATACACATACTAGGGCCAGTTTGGGGCCAGCTAACCTACCATCATGTCTTTGGAGTGTGGGAAGAAACAGGAGCATTTGAGAAAGAAAACCCACACAGACACAAGGCGAACAGGCAAACTCCATGCAGATAGTGTCTCGGTCAGCAATTAAACCGCTGACCCGAATACTTCAAGGCAGGAATGCTAAACCCCCTAAGCCACTGTTTCTTTTTATAATGGATTATATGATTTTTTTTTTTTTTTTTTTTATGTTCAATTCTCAATATTGGATCAATTTCCCTGTACACCGTGTAGCAGAGCTAGTATAACTAAGGCCGGCCATACACAGAGCAAACCTCTTTCCTGCAACCACAGCTTGTAGGAAAGAAATTTCCCCCATCAGCAGTGTTGATGCAGGAATTCCTCCAGCCGGCTATTGTCTTCTCCCGGCGCATACACTTCACCTTTCCCAGTCAAGGTTTGGACCATTCACACCACCAAACTAAACCAGGGGGCTGATTTGTGCCAGTGTGAGTACACCCTAGTACCGGAAGGTGTAATGCAACCATTTTCTTTTTTTTTTTTTTTTTTTAGATCAAATTCGCCTGAGATTTACCTTTTTTTTTATTACTTCCTGGGGTGTAAAACTTCTTTTTTTTTATTTATTTTTTTTTTTCAGTCCAAGTTTCCATTTTAAAGTCAGCTAGGTTTAAAAAAATGTTAACTCTAAAGATATATTATGTAAAATCACTATACCTGTGTTTTTAAAGCCACACACAGTCCGCAGTCTCCATAATGAAGTTAACAGCATTGCTTTTACTGTTTTACCTTGTTAAATCACCATGATGTCATCACACCAATTGAATATGCAGCAGAACTATTCGTTTATGCAAGAGAAAATGTTTGTTTCATTCTAAAGTAAACTGTATAAATAGGATGGGTACTTTGGCAGTGTTAGAGACTACAGGCAAGATTTCTACCACAACCAGGGCCGTCTTTAATATTGATTGGACCCTGGGCAAACAGTTCCTTGCAATTGTGATTGTTTGCCAAAGGTTACAGTGTATCATTACTGCTCACTGACTGGCTACTAGAGATTACAGCACACGTTATAGCTCACTGATTTATTTGCTAGAGGTTACAGCGCATTATTGTTAAGGACACCCTTGTGTATCTGCTGAGATGTGTGTATTCACATGCACCAAAATTCAGGGTGCATACCATTGCAGAACAGGCTGATGTTAGGCTTAATGACCACAGTTGCAGGCAAGACTTTCCAGCATGCCCCTTTACCTCCCCAGTGGGCAGCATTCAGCAGAAGTGATGGTGAATATGACCTAAGGGGGGCATGATATACATATGAATGCCGCCTCTATTTACATATCAATGCCGTCGGTCCACAGATATTTACATATAAATGTTGCCTCTATTTACATATTAATGCAGGTTATTTACATGTAAACTCAGGGTCTGCAGATGAGTCATCTGTACACAGCAATAAGACAGAGCTGAGCAGCATTAGTAACAGAACTTCACACTGAGATATCAGGACACAGCACTGGACTAAAACTTCAAGGGAATTTAAACTGGGATAATTGGCAAGTATGACGCAGCTTCTTTGGGGCCCAGGGCAGGTGCCCCTTTTGCCCTGCCTTAAAAATGGTCCTGGCCACAACACTAACACACAGTGAAATGTTGGCTTCTGAAAGAGCACATTTGTATTACATATTTTGTATGAGAGATGGGCACTGCTTTGCAGACCTTCTTTTTAGGATGTTAATTGCTTGACTTGCTCTGTCTTCAGTAGTTTCTCGTGTACCTGCAATAGGTGTGCACATTAGAAAGTCATAAAAAAAAAGTTTGAGAACAGCGCCCTGCCTTTCTAGGGCACAGCAGCCTTCACAGCATCTATACTCATCTTTGCTCTCCAGCCACTCCATTCACTGTGGCGAGGAGTAGCAGCCTTGTGTCCCAGATCAAAGCCGGACTGTTTTCAGGCACCAGAGCTGTCACTTGGGAGCAATAAAAATAATAAACATAAAACATACATTCATAATGATGAATGCATATGTCTAAATAAGGATATTTATGGGTATTTACCACAAATTCTAAAACCTTACATCAGGGCTCGACAAACCCCGGACGCCAGTTCGCATTTGCAACTAGAATTAGCGACCTGGCGCCTGGGGTGGCACAGCTGGGGTATCCTGTCTCCGTGTGCAACCCCCCCCCCCTTTGCGATCGCGTCGGGCCGTGCCGGCCGGTAATTGAGGCTGCGGCCTTCTGCAGTCCTATGCTTCCTTCTGGAATATGGCGCCCTCTTGTGGTGGCCACTGATATGACAAGACAACCAGCAATGCTAATGGAGTTTCTCCTGCCTGTTTTCACTGCCCGCCCATCTCCTTCCCAAAGTGGAGAAGAGAAGGAAGTGATTGCGGGCGTCATCTGGTGCCTTTTGCCTAATGGTGAGTGTGGGGTGGCTGGTTTAAATAGCTTCATATAGCCTTTTTTTTAAAAACTATTTTTATTTATTTTTTTTCTTAATTAAAATAATTTTATTATTTGTCATCTCCCTGCTTGGCCCCTTTCACAGGGGCTGTCTGATCAGGTTCGCTTGTCAGTTTTTCAGGCTGACCTGATCGGACCCTTAGCAGGGATATGGCGGTCTTGTGTCCCTGCAAGGCTGGAAATAAACAATTGGTGTCACATCAGAATATATTCATTACCTACACAAGTTAAATGCCTATATATAATGTTTGGCTCTAGTCGTCTTTCTGTGTAAATTTAAGATTGGTTAATTTTTATATTGAAAATAAAGCTTTGTCGGTCATTAAAAAAAAAAAAAAACCTGGCTCTAACTTTTTTAGCTGGCTCCTAGATTCCAAGCAAATTTTCAAGCCCTGTCTTACATAATGACAACAATATTGTCACACGAACTTCTATTGTTTCAACTGAATTGGCAAAACGGCTGTTAGGTCCCTTTCACATGGGGGGATAGAATTCAGCTTTTAACTGCGGATAGATGAAGTTATCTACCGCACCTACACTCACACAATGCTTTCCTATGGCCCCATTCACATACTGCATTTAGCAACGGTTTTGTTACATGGGGGTTTGTGCGGTTAGAAAAAATTACTGCATTAAGGACCGATTTTAGCACAGCTATCTGCACATAACCACAGGTAAGCGCAGTGTACTATTTCTTCTGCGGATAGCAGCGGAAACAAGGAAAGAAAAACAGGAAGCACATCAGAAATGGCAAGAATGTTCCACCGCAGCTAAACACAGCCGCATGTAAACATGCGTTAATGCTGCTAATCGCAATGTACAACTGCAAGTGATTGCTGTTTCCCTCGAGTCTTGGAATTTCAAAAAAACAAAACATGCTTTTAACAGCATCAAAACAGCTGTCTGTGTGAAAGAGGCCTTAAAGTTTGGCTCCATTCACACTTGTGTGACTTGTCATGCAATGTTTGACATCAAAGTCACATGACAAGTCGTTCCCCATGTTTTCCAATGATAACCGTTCATATACTGTGTGTGCGACTTAAAGTTGCAGCAACTTCAAAGTAGTTCACGCACTACTTTTGGTCCGACTTTCATGCAACTTGATGGCCATAGACTTCAATGTTAACCCTTAAAAGTTGCATGAAAAGTCGTACCTGATTATATACTGTGGAACAGTTGTGCAACAGTTGTCCATCATCACTGGTCAAAGACAAAGTCGTACCCAAGTTGCGTTAAAGTTGCACTCCAAAGTCGGAGCAACTTTGGAGCCATACAAGTGTGAATGGAGCCTTAATGTATAAAATGAAAAAACGCATTGTATTACAGCAAAAAGTACTGCAAAATCTTTAGGAAAGCAATATGAGTAATTGGCTACTAAAACAAGTAGTAAAATACACTAAGGTCTGGTTTACATCGGAGTTGGAAAAAAAACGGTTTTTTACCGCTGCTCGACTGCCTATCAACGGCACTCAAAATTGTTAAAACATGGCAGCGTAAGCCTTGCCTTGTGTTGAAGCAAAGCAAAAATAACTGCTTTTGCAGCTGCCTCCATTCACATCTGTTAAATCTTGCTGTAAATCGAGCAGTTTCACAGTGTGATCAATAACATTAAAAAAAAAAACCTATAACCAATCTTGGCGTTCAAGGAGCATTGCTTGATGTGACTTGAACGCCTGTGCATCATGTTTAAAACGTGTGTAAATGCGTGTTTAACGGCTGCTTTACAATTCACTGCCTGTGTGAGCTTAGTCAAAGAGACCAAGTCTCTGAAATAATACTACTTGGATCCTAAAAAGAACAAAAAACAAGACCAAGCTGCTGGAATAAAACCATTTAACTAATTCAAGTGGTTCTAAAGTTAAAATGTTTTTTTTTTTTGCTTGATGCATTCTCTGCACTAAGGGAGACAAAAGTCCTATCACTTGTGCTCCCCCCTCTCCCAAAACACTTACCTGAGTCGCCTCATGATCCAGTGCTGTCCCATCTGCAGCACCTCTGCTCCCTCTTCCATTCTTACAGATTCTGAGAGCAGTAGCAGCCATTGTCTCCTGCTGCTATTGGTCAAATCCTGTGAGGAGGGAGTGGGGTGCATAGCTGAGCCACCCTCTGTGTCCCTGTGCACCCACACTGGTGCCCCCTCAACCCGCAGGAAAGAGGAGGAGACGGCGCTGGTAGGGAACCGAAAAAGAGGAGGTAAGGGACTGCTCTGTGCAACATCCTTGCACGTAACCTCCTTTTATTTTAGTAATAAGAGTGAGTAATACTTTGAGTACTTAAAAAGAGACCAAACTGCTGAAACCATCCTGTGGCACATTGATCCTGTTGATCAACTTGAGTTAAAAAACAAGTTCACCTTTTCATAACCTGTTACGTGTTACACCCATATTCAGGTTGCAACATGTTATGAATACACTGGCCCCTGCGCCCTTCGACTCCCTGCTGTGAAAGCAGACTGAGGATCTTCTGCCCGTGTCTGCTGCTAGAATTGGAAAAAAAAAACACGGTCATGAGGGGCTCCACCCACCTGGACGCGTCACTCGTCCACAGTCCTCTGTGAATAGAAAACTACAAGGTCTGGCAGCCTTTGGGGCTGTAGTTTTCAGTTTTCCAGTCTTCTTGTCAGAATGTATCGGCTTGTACAAGGTACAAGGTAGCCGATCTGCTAATCGCTGGTGTAATGCTTCACAGACTCTTGCAACAAAAAATAATAAATGCACATTTCTTTACCTGCAAAAAAAGTGTATTTATTTATTTTTTATTTTTAATTGAACACACGATAAGGATATTGGATGAATGATCGTCCTGGTGTGTGTTTTTTTTTTGCAAGCTAGTCTCATATGGAAAACAAATAGGTTACTAGAGTTACAAAAATTCTCGTACAACCGAATACAACTTCCCGCAATAATGTAATTTATTCTTTTGTTTTCGAGCATGTGCAGTATTGGTCGCTCTGATAGTCAAATTAGACTTCTGTTAGACTGTGTGCTAATACTAGTCTTGATATGAAAAGCACAATCATTTTCTCATAGCCACTAAAGAGATGGGGAAACAAATAAAATCTGAAAGTTTGAATCTAATTGGTGGCTGTTTAATGAATGCTCTTGATGATATCCTGAGATGCACAGTGTAAGACAAGTCTAATGTTAGGAAATCCATTTTGATACCTGCAGTTGACCCAGTATGTAGAAAACAATTATTTGCAGGAAGCGTTTTTCATGCTTAAATTTTTTCTTTAAGGAACTTTGAATGCTGCTCCTTAATCTGCAGGTACAACCTATTGTAGCTTGTTTGGTGGCCCCCTTCTTAGAGCGGCTTAAAGTCCTAATATTAATCAGCAGCTTATAAAGCACATGACTATAATCATAGATAATGTGCAGCTAACCCTAGTACATATGTGGTTTTAGAAGGCAATAAACAGGCTTTGTTTGCTTCATCAGACTGATATCTTGACTTTCTGAAACGGTCCAATGTTACTGTCTGTGAAATTTGTGATGAATAAAGGAGAACAATGCACGCTGATCCCCCATCTTTTTCTTAGCAGCAAGTTATTCTGTACATTGTTTGAAAAGGTGTGTCCCAGAGAATGTCACAGGTCTTTCAGTGTGTATGTTATGTATGTGTATTTAAATACACAAAAGGTGTGTGTGTGTGTGTGTGTGTGTGTGTGTGTGTGTGTGTGTGTGTGTGTGTGTGTGTGTACATGTATGTGTATATGTAATATATATATATATATATATATATATATATATATATATATATATATATATATATATATATATATATGATATGACAGTGTGTTGTATGCATGTTATTAAAATATATTTTACATATTTTGTATATACAGTTATATTCAGCAGTATTTAAAAAAACATAATAGCATACAGACCTTGTGAAAAAAAAAAAAAAAAATGACCGTTAAGATAGTAATAAAGTCTCATATAATAATCACATGGGATCATTTTATAACAAAAATGTGTTTAAATGTTATAATGTCAAGTGTATGGCTTGTATGGCACAGGTTAGGGACCCCATATGCTGCATTGCTCAGTGTCACCAGTGATTGGCAGTCTGCTCTCATCTGTCATCATCTGACAGTCATTATAGCAAGTTTTGTAGTGAGTAAGCAACTAAATCTAAATGTGTGGGTGCGGTGTATTTTTTTTATTTTCTTTATTTTTTATTTGCATTTTTTCATTTCTTCGGCCCCTCCAAACTCCCCGAGGCCCTAATAACCTTAATATTTTTGGATGATATGCGATAAGACTAGTTTCACACGTATGCGGCTTTGCGCTGGCACGGCAGCCAATTTATTTGAATGAGCTGCCGTACCTCCTGAGATGCAGGGAAAAGGTCTCTGCAGCATTTCAGAAATTGCGCTGCAGGTAAAATTTCTAGTGTGTGCAGTGCGCAATTGGGATTAATGGTACCCAGCATGCTTTTCTGTTCGGGTGGTTGCGGCTGCAGGAACACCTGCACAACCTAGGGTAAAACCTATTTTATTATAATGCACAGTAACATGGAAACTGTAGTATGTTGCTGTGTCAATTTTGAATGGTATCTAGGTACACTAACCCTAGGTTCACATCTGTGCGGGTGGTTCCCGCTGCGGGTCTGCATCTGTTCCCACAGCCACAACCACCCCCACAGAAAAACGCGATGTGCCATTAATTCTAAATGCACATCGCACACACTGGAAATCACATCTGCACTGGGAACCGCATTGAACTTGCAGTTTCCTTGTGGACTGCAGTTTCTAAAATGCTGCAGGGACCTTTTCCCTTCATTTCAGCAGGGTGTGCAAAACACGTTTCGCAGGGCCACATATGTATGAACCTTGCCTTGTACAGTAGCAGGCAATGCTGTGGTACGCTGCCTTTTTTTGTCTTTGTGCAGTGCCAGTCTGCACAAAAATGGTAATGTAATGCATCAGTGAAACAGGCCTTGCGTAGGAATGTACCAAATAAAGATTATATTTAGATTGGGCAGGGGGAGGGACTAGATTTAAAACGTCACTAAAACCCCAAAAATAATCTATTACAGTACAACCGTCTTTGGGTGTGGTGGCTGCATTTGTTTTCTTTTTTTTTTTTTTTTTTTTTTGTTCAAGCTTTTTTTGCTTTAATTTCACATGGCAATCACTTGGTGTTTACGCTCACTTCTCCACATATTTATGGAAGGAGCTATGGATGTTACACAGGCTGGTCTTAAGATATATCTGACAATTTGGGGAATTTGTAGCTCATTGGTAGTGCCAAACAGTGAGTTCATTCCATGCCAAAAGTACATTTCAGAGCTTTTTATGCCCACTTTTATTTAAAACAAAGCAAAAAAACAGAAGTTCACATGGATATCTTCCCACGCAGGGGGTTCTCACCGTCAATGCGATAAACATAGAATTCAGCCTTGTGTCTCTCTCTTTTTGCAGCTTCACTCATGCCTTTGGTCCTCCAGACCATCAAGCATTACAGAAAACTTGCCTTCCCAGCTTCTGTCGGGCTCCCCTAGGTGAGCCGACAGCAGGTGGTCTTCTTCCGGGACCCTTGTAAAGTTGAGGATCCCAAGCCTGTGAGAACACGCAGTAGCAGCGTCTTGTGAGAATTCTCTCTGTGAAGCCCATTGATGTAAGCAGTAAAATCTCCAGAACCCAAGAGTAAGGTGAGTATTTTTCTAACAATGTGTGTAGTGGTGTGTTTGTTTTTTCCCTTTTTCAAGGAGCTATTGCTACTTGCCAGAGGCCATTTGTTTTTTTCAGTCCTTAAATATCTTTTGTTAATTAGTAACTCTAGCAGTGCAGTTCATTACTCACAGGAAGATGGCTAATAGCCTTTATTTCCTAGACAGATGTTCTAACTCAAGATGGCACAAGTCTATATATGCAGCACATGGCTAGTCGAGTACAAATGAGCTAATAGTGTATCTTTCGGGTATACAGTCAGAGAAGTGATAGTTGGCTGTGCTGTATCCAGCATCATTTTTATGGCCCATTTAGTTCTAGTTTTGCAGTAATGTTTCTCTTTAGACTTATTACATCTTCAAAAATGTATCGTGGCCAATGGCCATGTTTTTATCAATTGCGGATGATACTATTGTGCTTGTCTGATCAATTTTACTGATCCACTTTGCAATGACGTTTTTAAGTTTGTTTAGTAGTGATAAGTGAACTGGCCAGGGCTTAGTTTGTGGGATGTAGCCAACCTGAACCCTGAATCCCATTAAATCTATGGAAACCAAATCGTTCTAATTTTTCCAGTGTATTTTCAAGGCTGATTTGCAAGCTTTTGGGAAAAAGACATGGGTAGCTGAGCATTGCATTGGTGGGGACTTGTACCTTGGGGAGGAAGTCTTCTTAAAGGCTTATAGGGTAGAGTTAAAAATACACAATTCTTCTAAATACCTTGCTTGGGGATTCTCTAAACCTAAAACCTATACTTTAAGTGGCACACCTGTAGGATGTACTCGAGCAAAAATTACATAAGAGGGGGACTGTTGTTGCCAAATTACTTTTCATGGCTGGTATTATGTTTGGAAACAAAGCGGCTTGGGGATCTCCCTTTACATCTACACCAGGCCTTAACTGTGGCAAGGGTCTACTATGGATTTTAAGAGTGATCTCAAGCAAAATAAAAGGCGTGGAGTCACCTTCCCTTCTTCTCCACCCCCCAATACAAAGCAGACCCTTATCTAAGCATGCAGCCTGGCAGGCCAGAAAAGGGGGGTTTTGGGGGGCCAGGAAGCGTGTGCCAAACCCTCCCTGAACCACACCAGGCCACGTGCCCTCAACATGGGGAGGATACTTTATCTCAGAATTGGGATATTCCTTTCAATAATATCAGACTCCCCCAACCCTGCAAAACCTACCAAGGCACATGTCCTAAAGATGTGGAGGGCACTTTGCCAGAGGGCCCAACCCCTTGGCTAAGCACCTTTTCCCCTTGTTAAAAAGGAGACAAGGGCCTCTCCTGGCCTAGTGGATGTGGGGGTCTGGGGGGTAGATTATCAGAATTTGCAAGTCCACATTTAAAATAAGTGGGCCTCCATATATCCCCCCCCCCCCCCACATGAATGATGAAAATATACATAAGTACCCCATGTCAATAAGTAAGAAAGAAGTGACAAAGAATAGACAGACACCAGTAGCAGAAGTCCTTTATTAAATAAGTAAATAAAATGTATACAATGTGAATCCAAGTCAATCACCTCATACAGCAATGTAGATCCTTTGACGTTCACGACCAAGGACACCGCGTTGAGGCAAACACAATGAGCAATGCTAGGACCATCCTCTCCCAGTGCTACTGTCACCAGTGACTGTGGCACCAGGAAACCTGGCTCACTTGCGTGACCAAATATGGCCATGACGATATTTGGTCAATGACGTCACGCGGAATGCCTGCCCAACAGTTTGTTTACAATGCGAAACATGCTAGCAGAAAGGAAGTTATTCTTTTAGAGGCAGTAGTAATACCACCACTAAATTGTTTCCAACTGCAGTAGCAGCCAGACATTCAGGTGGGCAAATTGGCCTAATATGGCTGTATAGTATGCCCATGCTTCAAACTTTGAACAGCTAAAGTTCGGGTCTCATCATTGGCACTGACCTGAAGCTCATTCCTAATGTTACATTTCTTGCTGTGTAACAGAGAGAAGGTTTGGTGTCTGTAATTATTATGGCCCTCTTATGCAAGAGTCCAAACATTTTGTGTGCCATCACAAGCTGTAGTGTGAATGGTGGCTGTGCTGAAAGAAAGTGATGAATGAGGACCATTATACGGTTACAGAAAATGTCATATGACTCCAGATACCGGTACTGTTCACATTTTTAGAACATATTATTCCATAAATAATACGCAAAGATCAAAATCTTTTTTTCTGGTGGTAATTGTATTTTATAGACTGAAAATATACAGAAAAACACTTTTTTCCATTTTTCAGTGTGGTACCTCATTTTTTTACCATGAGCTCTAGACATTACCAGCCTTTACAGACAATGAGCATATACTGTAAAGGGAGCTCTCACAATATAAAGAGGGGGGAAAAAAAGAGTTTTCAGGTAGCCACCAGGAAAAAATGGATACAACAAATTTTTAAAAATTTACAAGGTCAACAATTTTATAGTTTATTACAACCAAATTAAAAAATCTATTTTAAATACAATAAAATTCTTAGATAGAGATTTTGGATGGATGTAACCTAACCCAAACGTTCATCTGCATGTTTCGTGGGTATTCTTCTTCAGGACCGAAGTTAGGTCCTAAACAAACCAAACCTAACAGAGAACAATCCATCTATAAGAAGAATTAAGATTGGCAAGTAGCAAAAATCGAACACCCCCCACAAAAAGAGGCTATATGCCAAAGGTGAATGGGGGGGGGAAAGAACATTTAATGACATAAACAAACATTACCCAACATCGAAATAATGTGTGGAAGAAAACCCTCAAACACTGTGGAGAAGTGACAGGGACCCAGAAGTAAGAGAAATGCCCCTATAAATAATTCAAACTAAAACCAGCATCCATATATCTAACTATATAAACTTAAGATAAAATGAAAAAGGGGATACCCAAAATTTAAAGAACACTTCTCATTACTTGAATAATACACTTGAAAAGTATATTGGCTTGTGCCTTTTGCAATCGGTCTTCCTTTTGAAACAATAATAAAACCAAACCTAGGATAGAGATGTTAAAACATAACAGTTGGGGATTTAGATGGTCACAAAAGCAAAATCCACTACTGCCATGCTACTGCAGGGGCTCATACTAAGCATTGTTGTACTGGGGAATAATGTTTCCTAACACCTCCATGTGCAAGCTGCCAGACAAGCCAAGGGGCAGACTCACTCCTTATATCGTTCCCAGGCTTCCCAAGGATCACACTCCTCCCACCCCAGAAAACCACAGAGGGAGAACCCAGTTACAATAAACTGGTATCGCCAATGTAGTGGGGGAGGTCCCCTTCTCACTGAAAAAGCCGCCACAACTACTTGTAGTCCTAAGCGTCACCCATATAAAGGAGATGCTGGACATGGACTGCAATCTGTCCAAGAGCATGCATCGGAAGTGACACGATCTCCTAGACCAGAAGTTGCGTAATTTGCATCACCGCTCCGCCAAAAGCACTCGCACGGTTTGGAGGAGACCAGCAACTTCGGGAACGACATGAAGGGGCAAGCCCACTGTCGGTCGACTCTGGGTCGCAATAGTGCAGAAATAAGTGCACTCCTGTGACCCAGAGGAGAAGTATGGCCAAAGTTTTTAATTGGAAATGGGTTGTAGTGCAATAACTTAAGCTAGATCAATTTAACAAACGCATCTTTAAAGTCTGAACCTTCATGATGCCCTTTTAGTAGTATTTTCTTACAGCATCAAGACTATTGGTTCAGATGTAACGGTCTCTGTTTGCATGGACCTATTTTCCTTATGTTTTTACGTTCCATTTTCTATATGCATTTCTTTATTGCTTTTTTAGTAGACTGATAATACATTTTTGTGCTTAAAATCTTCTTAAACCCAGGACCCTACCTTCACTATATCTTGTCTCCCACAGTACAGAACATGGAAATGCAATTATTTTAGTAACTATAAACTGCTAAATACTTTCATCACCAGCTCATCGGCAGTATATAGCAGTCTTGTGACTTCTATCAGTGTCCGGTCAAACACTAAAGGAGATTTAATTCTCCTTAGTCCTGTGAGGCTGCAGGACCTATACCCTCTGTCTGGACAGTGCTAATTGGCCCTGTGCTGATCACATGCACTCTCCCAAGAAAAAAAATTAACTCTATAGCAATACACACCAACTGAACAGGTACAGAGTGTCCCCAAGGCTCTGTTCTATGAGCAGATAGATTGGGGACAGTGGAAGAAGGCAAGGATCAGAGAAGACATGATCACACAGCCTTTTTACACAATGCAGAGGATTAACCCCTTAGGTTCCACAGTCAGTATAACAAGCATGCTTTACTGCATATACAGACTGATTTTACTGTTGTGGGTTTAGTAACACTTTAACTACTTCGCGTCTGGCCTATAGCAGAATGACGGCCAGGAAGTGGTTCAGTTATCCTGACTGGGCATCATATAACGTCCAGCAGGATAGGCCGCAATCGCGTGCCTGCGGGGGCGCACAGCGCAGCAATCGGTGGTGTGTCAGTCTGACACACTGCATCTCCGATCTCGGTAAAGAGCCTCTGACGGAGTGTCCAATCACAGCTGATCACAATGTAAACAGGAAAAGCCATGTATTGGCTTTTCCTCTACTCATGCTGACAGATGCGAGTAGAGGAGAGCCGATCGCTCGCTCTCCTGGCGGAGGGGGGGTCTGCACTGATTATCAGTGCAGCCCCCCCGAGGATGGCCATCAGGGATGCCCACCCATGACCATCGGCGATGCCTGCCAGCTCCTCTGATCAGTGCCGCCCATGAGTGCCTATCGGTGCTGCATAGAAGTGCCACCTCATTAGTGCCCATCAGTGAAGGAGAAAACATACTTATTTACAACGTTTTGTAACAGAAACAAAGAAAAAAACGTTTTTTTGCAAAATTTTCATTCTTTTTTTTATTTGTAGCGCAAAAAATAAAAACCCCAGAGGTGATCAAATACCACCAAAAGAAAGCTCTATTTGTGGGAAAAAAAAATGATAAAATGTTTTTGTTTGGGAACAGCATCACATGACCGCGCAATTGTCATTCAAAATGTGAGAGCGGAAAGCTGAAAATTGGCCCTGTATTGAAGTGGTTAGATGCCTCCTAAAGCACATCATGGAAGTCGAACTATAAGTTTATTTGGGCAGAAGTATCGAAGTCAAAGAGCTGAGTGAAAAATTCCCTCTGAGTTTTATTACCAAACATTTCCAAAAACAATATGACTTGCAATGCAAAAACCTTTTAGGCTGGGTTCACACTGCGGTACGGAGCGGCTCACCGCCGGAGTCCGGTGCGTCCCTGTTCACTGTTTCAGGTCCGATTTCAGTCCAAATTTTTGGCTGAATTCAGACCTGAAACGAACTAGAAGACCCACAGGACTCCTGTGCAATTCACTCCGGAGATGTGTGAACCGGCTTCATTGAGAGCCGGTCACAATCTCCTGACCCAGCCTTAAAGTTTTATCATTATTGTGGATACCCTCAATATTTTAAAAGTAATTTTTACTTTGGGGCTAATGCATCAAAGTTGCCTATAGCAGCCAACTTATTTCCGGTTGTTATTTCTGCAGTCTAAGTTTTAAAATAAAATGAGGGTTTTGAAATGCTGTTATAGAGAAAAAAAAAAACCTCTAGCACACTCTTCACACACACAATGTATGTGCTTCTATAGTTTATCTATATAGTAAATATACGTGAAAGAGTAAAATTTGACTGCACTAATTTTAGGTCATTTGTATACATCATCTTAATACTGTGATACACCATATAGTGAAGATCCTGCCAGTAACACCTTCTCTTTTGAGCTGACAACGCTTATTCGCTGCCTCGCATTATTAGCCTGCCATTCACATGCCTTTTTTTAATTGGCTGTTAGACTGCTTATCCCACACTATACACACAATTCACAGCACATTTGGTTATACATGCTTTAGATAAATAAATAATAATCCATCAATTGTATAAATATGAAAGAATTTTTGGAAGTGTGTGTGTATATGGGGGCAAGGAGGGGGGGGGGGGGGTTGTAAATGATATCCTATTTGTGATTTTTTTTTTTTTATTTATTAACTTCAGTTTTTGCAAATACTTAATCTGACCATAGATTATACAATTTTCTTAAATTTCCTTTAGATTTACCTTCAACTGTGCAATGCAAGGGCCTGTCTGATTACATACAAATTGAAAGTGTTTAGGTTTGACTTCGTATTATATGGTTTTGGTAAATCTAAAGAAAAGTTTTGACAATTGAAAAATTTTGACAATTGCATAATGTAGGGCCAGGCTAACTCCAATTCTGGGCTTTCTGGGTTACATTGGAAACCTGGCCGGTCCGTTTTAAGGGACATTATTAAAAACTTAGAATACACATTCAACTGGCATTAACTAGGCCCCTAAGAATGAAATACCAGACCTTAATTAACATGTTGCCAACAACTTTGTTACTTATTCTTAAAGCTATGAGGTGAGGGGTATGGTCAATGACCAAATAAAAAAATGACAACGGGGACCTTGTCTCTGACAAACATTTCTCTATCCTGTCCAAAGCTAAAGAAAAAATATAATCTGCTTTTGCTAGCTTTAGCTTTGCCAGGAACATTCTTTTGCTCAAATCAGCACTTGTTCATGCCTTAGTAGGTTGCTGCTGTAGTAAATCTCAGGATATTGCTTAAATGAATGCACATCTGGCCATAAACACTACAGAACATGATCTATCTGCCCTCAAGCCTCTGCATGCTAATGTTTACCAAAACCTATAGTTGAACTCCCAAGGTTCTTAGAAAAATACCCTTTGCAATGGAGTGCCCCTGCACTGCAAAAATTAATTGCTCAATAAATCTAAGAGTAGAGGAGTAAGCTGTAATGCTCACTAATTCTACCTCTGACAGGCTTTCAGCGTTCTACTCTTCAGTCAGGATGGTGGACAGGCCTACATTGGTCCTACATTGCTGCCAGAACGCCAAAAAGTAGAGGCTTCTGAGGGACCAGTCACACAACAGGGTAAAAGCATACTAGAGCAAGGAATAAGGGGGGTACTAGAACTTATTCCTCTACCCCTAGACTTAATAAGCATTTGACCCTTGCAGTGTGTAAAAAGTACAGTGGAACCTCAGTTTGCGAGTAACGTGGTTAACGAGCGTTTCCCAAAACGAACACTGTATAACACTGTATTTCTAAAAATCCTAACTCGGTTTGCGAGTGATGTCTCGCAAAACGAGCAGGATTCAGGCCAAAAGTGGTGTGCAGTACCGCTTTTGGCCTGAGGTGGGGGCGCCAGAGCCGAACAGCGCCGATCGTCAGCGTTCTGAAATGCACGTAAAGGCACAAGGACAGTTCAGCTGACCTCGGCAAACCTTGGAAAGGCTCGTGAACGGAGTCTTTCCGAGGTTTGCCGAGGTCAGCCGAAGTGTGCTCGGGCCTTTTCGGCCATTGCCGAGGCTCTCTGGCACCCCCCGCCTCTAGCCGTATGCGGTATTGCATCCCTTTGAAGTCAATGCAGAACTAATTATTTGCGTTTCCATTGACTTCAATGGGAAAACTCGCTTTGATATGAAGGTACTTTGGATTACGAGCATACTCCTGGAATGGATTATGCTCCTAATACGAGGTTCCACTGTATATTAAAAAAGAAAAAAAAAGGCATTCGGCATTAAAGTGGTTGTAAACCTCACTCATGAAATCTGAACATACACATAATATACGGTACAGTAGCTGTAGTGTTTACTTATTTCTCCCCAAATCTCTAAGAGCCGTTTCTCTCTGGTGATTCAATCCTCTGTTCTGAGCATGAGTCACTTCTGAGAAGCTTTCACAACACATGAGATAAATTTGTGATGGGGAGGGAGCTCAGTACACAGCTTGTTTATTCAAACTACAGCTCTATAGCCTTCCTTTCGCTTATGTGTGCTGTGTGAAGGGGGGTGTGTGCCTTTCCTCCAATCAGCTCTCACACACACACTAACTGCTGCTCTCTGCCCCCTCCTCTCTGCTCCTCACAGATGAAGGATTTTAACACGATTATGCCCTTTTTGAAGGGGTGTAGGGAAGAGAAGACCGCAGATAAACAAGTAAAAGTTATGTAGGAGGATTTGTTTCATCTTTCTGTATCATCTGAAGCTGTTCACTGAGTATTTGATAGGGGTGCTGAATAAAATCGCAGCATCGATGCATCGCGATTCAGACAATGCTGCGAGTCGGCCGAAATGCAGAGAGAAACAGAAGCAGAAAGTCAGCTGATGAGCTGACAGCCAGCACAGTGCAGGGGGAGGAGCTCGAGGAGACCTGACATCAGGCGAGGCTTCACTGGAGGCACCGGAAGGGGGAAAACACACTGGGGTTGATTTACTAAAGGCAAATCCACTTTGCACTAGAAGTGCACTTGGAAGTGCAGTTGCTGTAAATCTGAGGGGGACATGCAAGGAAAATAAACAGCAATTTTGCTTGCCCCATGGTTGGATGATAGAAATCAGCAGAGCTTCCCCTACGGTGACTGCACTTCCAAGTGCAATTGCTGTGCACTTGTAGTGCAAAGTTGCTTTGCCTTTAGTAAATCAACCCCACTGAGCAGCATGGAGGAGGGGGAATCGACTGAAACTGAGAGCAGGTGAGTGCCAGTGTCACCGATCCCTCCACTACCATCAACCCTCTGCCTGATCCCGCCCATCCCGCTGCCTCCTGATCCTGATCCCGCCCATCCCGCCGCCTCCTGATCCCGCCCATCCCGCCACCTCCTGATCCCAGCCATCCCGCCGCTTCCTGATCCCAGCCATCTCTCTGCCATTTGAGACATTTTTATTTTTCCTGACTGCTTGAATTTTTGGATAAAAAGTTTTTAATCACGCGCACTTGCGTAATCAAATCGAATTGTGGACAGGATAATCGCAATCGAATCGTGAGACCAGTAAAGATGTGCACCCCTAGTATATGAGAGGGTTTACAACTACTTTTAAGGTAATAAAGTAAATCTGCATGTACATTCACTGGCCACTTTATTAGGTACACTATTAGGTACACCTTGCTAGTACCCTTTTGCCTTCAGAACTTTCGTAATTCTTTATGGCATAGATTCAACAAGGTGTTGGAAACATTCCTCCAGAGGTTTTGGCCCATATTGACATGAAAGCATCACACAATTGCTGCAGATTTGTCGGCTGCACATCCATAATGCAAATCTCCCATTCCACCACATTCCAAAGGTACGCTATTGGATTGAGACCTGGTGCATGTGGAGGCCATTGGAGTATACTGAACTCATTGTCATGTTTGAAATGATTTAAACTTTGTGACATGGTGTATTATCCTGCCGGAAGAAGCCATCAGAAGATGGGTACACTTTAGTCCTAAAGGGATGGACATGGTCAGCAGCAATACCACCCCAAACTCGCTCATCCACGTCTTTATGGACCTTGCTTTGTGCACTGGTGCACAGTCATGTTGGAACCGGAAGGGGCCATCCCCAAACTGTTCCCACAAATTTCGGAGCATGACATTTTCCAAAATGACTTGGTATGCTGACGCCTCAAGAGCTCCCTTCACTGGAAGGAAGGGGCCAAGCCATACAAGTGTATGTATATATGTGTGTGTGTGTGTGTGTGTGTGTGTGTATAATAATAAATATATATATATATATATGCGTGTGTGTGTATGTATGTATATGTGTGTGTGTGTGTGTGTATATATATATATATATATATATATATATATATATATATATATATATATATATATATATATATATATATATATATATATATATATATATATATATATATATATATATATATATATATATATATATATATACTGTCTCAACGGTAGAGCCAACGCTTCGAATTGCGATTGTCCATTATCTCGCACTGCAACAAGAAGAATTAAGAAAAATAAGAGGAGATTTCTGAATATGTTGGATAACTAGATTTGCCTAATTTCATGCAAAAACTTGTACATGCACATCTACACATTCCTTTTGAAATCAAAACGGTTGCCAAAAAATTTGAAAACTTCCTGTCTCACCCCCTGCAGGGGTGAAGAAAAGGTAATCTGCATATATTAATTCTTACATGCAAGATGGCATGGACCAGATCCAGCAAGATCTCCTCTTTAGGGACTCAGATTGAGCATATAAAAAGAGCAAAGAAACATCTCCATAGTGTAACTTGTTTATTAAAAAAAGTAAAAATTAAAAGGCCAAATGGCTCCTTAAAAGGGCCTGACCCGGCACTGGGGCTGATCGCTTTAGAGTTACCGGTGCGAATCTCTCGTCAGACTCCGCTGTTTGCGACGTGCGTTCCACTCCGTGTATAGACGTGACTAGGTAGTAGGCGACTCCTGAAGACGTGTAATACGAAGTGGACGTCGAGGCGGTACCTGGTCACGTTTATACATACAACATCCAGTCTCCTTTGTTGGCGCCACGGAGTGGAACGCACGCCGCAAACAGCTGTGGAGATGTTTCTTTGCTCTTTTTATATGCTCCCTAAAGAGTCCCTAAAGAGGAGATCTTGCTGGATCTGGTCCATGCCATCTTGTATGTGAGCAGGCACATACCTGCAAAAGCGCTGTCTGACTGTTTTTTAATTAAATTAGTCACATGAGATCTTGTAAGCAAATATTATTCACAATCACGCTTGGGTGGTGTGTGTCGAAATCGGTGGTGAAGGAATATCATAAAATCCTCAGACACCAGTGCATGATTACAACCAAGTGACTGAAAGTCATCACAAATAGCTTGTAATACAGTTGTTTTTTGTAGACTATCACATAAAAGCACGTTTTCTTTGATCTATAAACATTGGTTCAGCAAATGTTTGTTATGTCACTGTTTGCACATATATCTATAGATGTTTGATTACCATCTGTAGCTCCTAACAATTTTGTTCACTGGCTGTGAGGAACGCACAATTGTATATTTCATTTATTTTCTGTAATTAGTTTTTTGTGGTGTAGGTTACTAAACATCACTATTATATATAGCAATTAATGGTACACTATCTTCACGTTTTTAATGTGAAGATAGCTACAAAGATTCTTTTGATTCTTGTTTAATCACTTCAGCCCCGGACCACATAGCAGCCAAAGGACCAGGCCCCTTTTTGCGATTCGGCACTGCCTCGCTTCAACTGACAATTGCACGGTCGTGCGACGTGGCTCCAAAACAAAATTGGCGTCCTTTTTTTCCCACAAATAGAGCTTTCTTTTGGTGGTATTTGATCGTCCCTGCGGTTTTTATTATTTGCGCTATAAACAAAAATAAAGCGACAATTTTGAAAACAATGCAATATTTTTTGCTTTTTGCTATAATATCCCCAAAAAATATATAAAAAAACATTTTTTTTTCCTCAGTTTAGGCCGATATGTATTCTTTTACATATTTTTGGTAAAAAAAATTGCAATTAGCGATTATTGATTGGTTTGCGCAAAAGTTATAGCGTTTACAAAATAGGGGATAGTTTTATAGCATTTTTATTAATATTTTTTTTTTTTTTACTAGTAATGGCGGCGATCAGCGATTTTTATTGTGACTGCGACATTATGGCGGACACATCGGACATTTTTGACACATTTTTGGGACCATTGTCATTTATACAGCAATCAATGCTATTTAAATGCATTGATTCCTGTATAAATGACAGTTGTAGTGAAAGAGATAACCACTAGGGGGAGGGGAGAGGGGTTATGGGCTGTGACGTGTGTTTTTACATTAGGGGGCGGGGCTGACGTCTGACGTCATTGATTGGCTTTCCCGATGAGCGGGAACAGCCAATCAATGACAGGCAGAGTAGGAAGCGCGGGGAGAGGTTTGTTTACACATACCTCTCCCCGTTCTTCAGCTCCGTGACCCGATCGCGGGACACCAGCGGCAATCGGGTCCGCTGGTCCCGCGGCCGGGGTCACAGAGCTCCCAACCGGGTCGCGAGCGCAACCCACGGGCAGGCAGGCAATTAAAGGGTCACGTACAGGTACGTGATTTTGCCTGCCCGTGCCATTTTGCCGCAGTATATCTGCGTTAGGCGGTCGGGAAGCGGTTAAGGGAGCAGCTTATTTATTTATTCATATATTTTTTTCACATATTTTCTATCTACTAATTCTTTGGCGCAGAGTTTATTCTGTCAATTGTATTTCTATTGACTTTTTTCACATACCATTCTGTTGCCAAGTCTGTCATCTATTTGGACCGCCACATTTCTTTTCCAGTCCTGATTTTCCCCCAGAGGTTTCCCCCCTTGCCTGTAACTCGCATGCATATTTTTAGCTCCCAAGTGCATTACTTAAAGGGTAACTCCCACTTCCATGGGGGGAAAAATGGCAAATAAAGAAAAAATAATATAGCGCATATAATTGCGACACTAATCATATTGCATATAATAAAGAAGTGCTGCGCTGTCTATTAAACTAAAGAGACTGAATTTCAATATAAATAGAGGTATTCCAAAAAGCAGACTTGTTTGTGTTAACCAGTGGTGGTCATCTTATTACTGTAATAGAAAGTGCTTAGTGTGCACAAATAGGTGAATAAACCCAAAATAGGTGTAGATTTCATACATAAAAATCAATAAATATAAAATTACTTCAATAAAATCGCATAGGAGTCACATTTAAGAAATCATGGGTAAGTGCTTAGTGTGCATAAATAGGTGATAGAACCCAAAATAGGTGTAGATTTCAATATATATAAAATTGCTTCAATAAAATCGCATAAGAGTCGCATTTAAGAAATCGCATAAAAGCGTGAGTACAAGTGCAATTTTTTAAAAATAGGATTCACACGTATAGGCTTTCACAAGTTCATCAAATATTCCAGTGCCAGCAAAGCAATGTAGTGTAAGTGATAAATAATACAGTGCAAAGACTGGTTAACACAAACTGGTTAACACAAACAAGTCTGCTTTTTGAAATACCTCTATTTATATTGAAATTCAGTCTCTTTAGTTTAATAGACAGCGCAGCACTACTTCTTTATTATATTCATTTTTTTGGGACCAGAAATCTCCTACCAGTGTTTGTCGCAGTACTAGATTACTCACCATTACATACTAGGCAAGTGCAGAGATACATACCTTAATACTAATCATATTGCAATTGAATGTTATTTACAATTACCTTTTCCTTTTCAGTCTGCAATCAATGTAATTTTCTATAAATGCAACGCTATATGGCTACCTGGAGCTGTTCTGTACACAGAAAGTGTACTGACCACTCCCCCAGAAACATTAATTCCTGCTTGTGTTATTGGTTCACCAATTTTCCCAGAAGTCTGCCTAAGATACAAGTCAGATTTCAGGCAATCATGGCATGCCTTGTCTGTAAGGCTCAAGACACTTGTGTGACTTGTCAGGCAACTTTGGACACGTAAAGTTACATGACAAGTCTAATGCCCTGTACACACTTTTTGACCGAACTGGTCCGACGGAACGAATCCGTCGGACATTACGATCGTGTGTGGGCTTCATCGGACCTCTTCAGTCGAAATATCTGACGGGCTTTCGAAATAAAACATGTTTCAAATCTTTCCGACGGACTCAAGTCCGATCGAAAAATCTGTTCGTCTGTATGCTAGTCCGACGGACAACAAACTATGCAAGGGCAGCTATTGGCTATGAACTTCCTTATTCTAGTCCCTTTGTACATCATCACGTTCAAATGACTTTCGAACAAACTTTAGTCCGTCTGTGTGTGTGTGCATGTCCGGTTGTTCGAAAGTCCGTCGTAACTCAGTCGAAAGTCTGTCAGAAAGACCATCGGACCTTTGATGCCGAAAAGTCCAGGCGTGTGTACATGGCATTAGCATATTATTTCCAGTAGCACCTGTTCGGGTCTATGCAACTTAGCCACAACGAATTTGAAAAGGTTCTTGCATAACTTTGATGCAACTTGGATGGCAGAGAGTGTAAAGTTTCAATGTAAATTGTGCGACTTTGGAGTTGCACAAGTGTGAATGGAGCCTAACTGTTTTGGGAAATGGTTACGTTTATGGGTTTAGTAAAATGGGCATTTTGGATGTGTGTTTTTTTTTTTTTTTTTTTTTATATCATGACAGTGGTTGGGGCTGTTGTTATCCAGAAGTTGGGTTTTAAACTTAAACTGTGCCCTCATTTTTGGTGCAATAACAGTCATCTTGAAGCCTGTTCGATAGTTTGTATAGACAGGAATGGCCGTGTGAATGAGTCCTTTAGGACAGGTATAGTGTTTGGTACATTTTCAAATTCGGAAACATTATTTTATATTTTTAGGCTGATATTACACTTGTTTATCAGTATATCAGGTACAGACCTGAATTAAAAAGGTGAAGGTTTGCTATGTCCTAGGGAAAATGTTGAAATCTTAATTTTGCTTGAAAATTTTTTACTTTTTAAATGGAATATTTTCTTAACAATATCAGTGCTCTTGCTGGTGTGTGAAGGTGTCTAAGCACTCATGTGCCTTCAGCCTCATACCTGTATAATTAAGTGAGAGAAGCTTTTTCGACATTCCAGGTTTGTAAGATTTGACAGATCTGTCTTTTATGATGAGGTTCTAATTAAACTAACCAGTTACATGAATAATAATCTTCCCTCTGTGTTTCTTAGAAAGTGTTACATTGCCCTGCAGCAGAAAGAAAAACCTGTTTAACAATTCTTTGGAAAGTATTAGTATTTTAACCATAGCGGTGCTGTATAATTACATTTTAAGGCCATTTAAATTATATTTATGCATCAAAACAAGATGATGCTATTCAAAATCATACAAGCATTTGATTGCCGAATATTTTGATATTTCTGCGTTGCCAGTAATATTTATATTGGAGTAAGTAATCTAAATATCAGATTGTGTTGCTGGTAAGTCCAATGCAATCTCGTATCCGCACTGAACTGCTAAATGTCCAAAGATGGATTTCATTAGGACTGCCTTTTTCAACCAGGGTGCTTTGGCAAAATGCATAAAAAATTATAAAAAATTGTATACAGGCCAGCAGGTAGATCAAGCCCGCTTTTTCATTACACAAAGCATTGGTTTTCATTTGCACCATTATGACTTATTAGACTCTGGCATCTTAACAACCAATGATGACATCAATTGTCTCCACAGCATCTTTGTTTGACCCTCCTCTGCCCCTCTACCTCAGCACTGGGGTCACATTAGCTGACTGATGAAGAGAAGAGAAACAAAGGAATACTAGTCAGTACCAGTGTGCAAAAGTGTATTTGCTTTTGAAGAATAAATCACCTCTAACTTTGGGTGTCCTAGGTGTGGATGTTGCTGCGTTATGTAAAACTTTTAGAATCGTTTTTTACATTTTAGAATGGGTGCGAGACCGTAATTTTAAAGGGTGCCTTGACTGAAAAAAGGCTGAGAAACCCTGCATTAGGATATGTCATTTATACCTATAGTATGCAGAGTTTGATTTTTGTAGAATAACTTGCTGCAGAAAAGTCATATACAGTAGCCATTATAAGTTAGCTCTTTTTACAGATCATATGCTGCCATAACATGTAACTTGTTAGGTTTACAGATATTTATCTACCAGTGCTTCAGGTTTGGTCTGACTGCCAGAATATAGACGCTGCTGGATCAAAACTTTGTTTGGCAGCTAGACTGAGCCTGGAGCAGTAGCTGTGTATTAACTTTAGGGGTGTTGAAAATCAGTGCATCAATGCATCACGATCCTGTCCTTCTGTATCATGTCTGCAGTCTCTGACCATCTCCTCTAGTATGTCTGCAGTCTCTGACCATCTCTTGTATCATGTCTGCAGTCTCTGACCATCTCCTGTAGTAGGTCTGCAGTCTCTGACCATCGTATTTTGGGGGAGAGCCTGGAGCTCCTTCAAGTTGTCTGCTGTGTTTAGACTTTGCTAGATGCAGGGAGTGTTTTTTGTCTTTTTTTATTTTTTATTTTTTTAAGAACAGGTAAAATAAAAAATTGAGTTCTCCTGACTGCTTGAATTATTTTGATGAAAACCATGTGCACTTGCACTGTAATCGTGATGCATCGCGGAATCGAAACATTGACATGATAATCGTAATCGAATTGGGAGGCCAGTGAAGATGCGCACCTCTAATTAACTTAAAGAGAACTACACATTTAAAGGTTATAGGCTTAAAGAGGAAGTAAAGCCTCAGAACTAAAAAATTAAAATGACCCCTGCAAGACAAAGACATAATGAGCTAGTATGTATGAATTACTTACCTGAGATCGAAGCCCCCAAAGCGGTCCTTGTTCCCCCTCCTCTGGCGCCGCCATCTATCCTGGAGTGACTTCCGGGTATCGCGGCTCCGGCGATGTGACTGGCCGGAGCCGCGATGACGTCACTCCCGCGCATGCGCGCGGGTGCCGCCACTAACGGCATGATCGCCGTTGGCACCGGCACGCTCAGTGTGCCTGTGTGCCATTGTCTACGTAGTCTAGTGCGCCTGCGCGCCGTTGTCTACATAGACAGCGGTGCCGCTATTTCTGCAAATATCTTCCAAACCTTTTAGGTTTGGAAGATATTTCTTGCACCTACAGGTAAGCCTTCATCTAGGCTTACCTGTAGGTTAAAGTGGTTGTAATGTGTTTACAACCACTTTAAATGTGAGTGATTGGTTGGTGGTTCTGGCTCATTGCATAGCCTCTTCCTTTGTAAACTGAGATGTGCAATTCAGTTACTGAGCATTAACCTTCCTACTCTCTATTACCTTTATGGAATAAAGTAAACAAGAACTGGATTATAACTATATGCTGTGTTTCTATTATGGGCAGATTCCCTTTTGTCAGAAACCATACTTGGACTACAGTAAGTGTTTTGGAAAGACAGGCAGCAGCATGTTTTAAACCAATGCTATTTAAAGGTTCAGTCTACCCAAAACTAATATTTACCAAACCCTTTTGCAGGACAGCATATGATATGAGAGATATAGGCACCTCCTCCAACAGGAACAAGAAACGCATCATCAAAAACACTTTAAAAGGGAGTTTTACTGCTGAACTGGTCAGTTTTTGTTTCCCCCAGCCGGAGGAGATGCATTACCTGGAACCTGAGTGAGAGAGGCCTCTGTTTCTCTGGCTGTCTTTTTCTTCCAACAACCCCTTTACCTACCTGACTTCCCTGGGAGCAGCTAGTAGGTTTCACTGCTGGGTTGCCCTCCAAGACCCCTTCTTGGAACGGAAAGGAGGTGGTTTGTTTGCCTTTCTCTTTCTGTACCTGGCAACGGCCATGTCTGGAAGCAGCCCACCTCCTTGTCAGTGTAGGACACTGTTGGACACTCGCTATCTAGGGCTTCTTGGAGGGAGATTGGGGATCCTGACCAATTCCCTCTCTTGACTGGTTACCTTTTTAGGATATAGCTCCTGAGAGATGAGGAGGAATATTGTAAGAGAACTGCATGCGCACACTTAAGGGCAACAGGCGCACACTCGCAGTCAACAGCAGATCCCTGCGTGCGCTGATGCACGTGCGCATCGCATGCATGCACGCACAGGAGCGTGCCCCTAAACCCAGTTGGTGCCAGACGGCCCTGAATGGTGCTGACTGGTCTTTCAGCTGTGCTCCTAATACCCTGAACTTGTGATTCCCTGTCTGAATACCCGTTGCTGACCTTGGCTCCTGTTTGACCCTGCTTCTGGATCCTGCTTATCTGATCTCTGGCTTTTGACCCCGGCTCTCCACTGACCTTGCTTCTGGACTGTGTTTACCTGATCCCTGGCTCCTGATCCTGGCTTCTCATCTGACCTTGCCTTTGCCTGATGTCCTGGTACCTCTCTGCCTGCCCGTTAACGAACCCGGGTATCCTTTGTGACCTTGCTCCAGTGTCCTGTTGGGCTCAGCACTTCTGCAACTACAGTCCTGCGACTAGCTGCGACTTCCTGCAACAGGTCTCCGGGTCTTCTCCTACAGGCACTCGTGTTCCTCCTGGCCCTTGGCTCCTTCTGTTCCACCCTCAGCGGGACCTGGGCTGGAGATACAAGAGAGGCCAACCTAGTCAATTCAGTCTCTCTTCAGGTACGTGACAAATATACCATCGCTTGTAGAAACCCATGTGGAGTTTGCCTACACCTTTTTATTTTTTAGGTCTTCTGGGTATATTTGAGACCCCTGCCCAGCCTGACATTTGCCAAGGTCCTCTACTCATGTGCTGTCAGCTGTAGGGGTTCCTCAGATGATGGATCTTGTGGTGGATTTATTGACCCCACTACTCGCTCAGCTGGGTTCATCTATCAAGTCCAGTGAAAGGACACTTCCTTTACTTTAAGGCATCATTCACATTTTTGGGATTTGCTTTGTTTCTGCCCACAATCTTAAATTGCACTGCGATTGCAAAACCCATGTTGGGTGTGCCATTCATTTTCAATGGCACTTAAAACGCTCCTGCTCCTTTTTGGATGACAAGCTTTGTGCACTGCGGTTTTCCATCCGGTTATACTAAAATCGATCTATCAGTTGACTTCAGTACAACCCTCATGTCAGATTTGTTTTCTTCTGATTGATCACAGTCACTGGTTATAGCAGTGATCATTGTATTCTGACGGTGGGGAAACCTCCCACTTTCAGAATACAATATTGTAGCAAGAGGGATTCCCACACCAACACTGACTGTTGATTGGGGGGGGGGGGGATCAAGCAATTTTCTATCCTTCAACTCATTTCAACTCATGGTTGAAGGAAAAAAAATAGCATAATGTATGACCAGACTTATGCTGGGTACACATGATCTGAATATCGTCTGGTTCCACAGGAACCGGCTGACATTTGGACTGTTTGTACATCTTCCTGACCAACATAAGCCATTTCAATGACCTGGCTTTTGTTGAAGGTATATGCTGGAAAACATACATCCGACCATCAGCCAATCGGCGCTGGCAGCCAATGGCTGTAAGCACTGATCAGTGTGCTCTGGTGGGGTTCCCTGTCAGAACACAATAGCAAAACGGGAGAGATTGCCGCACTAATATCGCATAGATAGTATGATGACCTCTGTTTTTCTTTTTTTCGTTTTTTTGTTCAACCTGTTGGGTTGAACCAAAAAAACTTCTATACTAGGCTTTAGTGACCACTCGCACCAGAAACTGCACCTTTTACTGCACTTTTTTTGCACACACAGTGATGTGCATTTGACACATGTTTCATACCTCCCAACTAGGGATCCCTATCATCAAAAGTATGTAGGCATAGGGTACAGCCCCTGCCATGCCCCCTTAAAGGAGAATTATACAAAATTTAAATGATTAGTGAAACCCGCAAGTAATTTTTTTTTTTTTTGTGCGTCTCTTTGCATTTGCAGTTCCAAAAAATTTCAAAAAAAAATTTCAAAAAAAAATTCCAAAAAACTGCAGTAGTGTGAATTATGCTCATAGGATAACCTGGATTGAGTCTCTGCAGTCAGAGATGCATCCCACTGCATCTGGTATGAAAAGTTTCCAGTCCACTGTAGGCTGACAGATCACATTAAGTAAGAACAATCATAGCGGCAGTTCAGACGCTTGATCGTTCTTACAGGAGGCGGGAGGTGCTTCTACTGACTCCCCCGTGCGTTCGGCGAGCCAGAGATGGAATACGCCACCGCTGGACATTGATCATAGAGATTTCCGGTGACCAGATGGTCCCCAGTCATCTCTATAACCCTTGGAGCCCGGGCACAATGTTATGACGTCATGTTCGGGCAATTTTTTTTATTTCTGACTTTCCAGCCTGAAGGAGAGATGTGGGGTCCTGTAGACCCCACATCTCTCCATAAAGAGGACATGTCATGCACTATTCCTATTACAAGGGATGTTTACTCTCCTTGTAATAGGAATAAAAGTGATGTAAAAAAAAAAAAATGTAAAGAGAAAAATAAAACGACCGAAGCAAACGCATACGTAACCTGTAAAAAAATGTAAAGCGTCATCTATGAGGATTTTTAAGTACCGCAGTTTGGCCCATTCTATGAGTGTGCGCAATTTTAAAGCGTGACAGATTGGGTATTTAATTACTCGGCGTAACAACCTCTTTCACATTATACCAAAAAAATTGGACTAACTTTTACTGTTTTTTTATTTTTTTTATCTATGAAGCGCAAATACCGTGTGACATAAAGTAAATTTGCAACAACCTCCATTTTATTATTAGTCTCTTTTAAAAAAACAGCCGAGTGCTCCCTTTTATATCAGGCGTCCCCAGCCGAGTGCTCCCTTTACATCAGGCGTCCCCAGCCGAATGCTCCCTTTACATCAGGCGTCCCCAGCGGACTGCCTCGTTGCATCATGCGTCCCCAGCGGACTGCCTCCTTGCATCAGGCGTCCCCAGCGGACTGCCTCCTTGCATCAGGCGTCCCCAGCGGACTGCCTCCTTGCATCAGGCGTCCCCAGCGGACTGCCTCCTTGCATCAGGCGTCCCCAGCGGACTGCCTCCTTGCATCAGGCGTCCCCAGCGGACTGCCTCCTTGCATCAGGCGTCCCCAGCGGACTGCCTCCTTGCATCAGGCGTCCCCAGCGGACTGCCTCCTTGCATCAGGCGTCCCCAGCGGACTGCCTCCTTGCATCAGGCGTCCCCAGCGGACTGCCTCCTTGCATCAGGCGTCCCCAGCGGACTGCCTCCTTGCATCAGGCGTCCCCAGCGGACTGCCTCCTTGCATCAGGCGTCCCCAGCGGACTGCCTCCTTGCATCAGGTGTCCCCAGTGCAATAGAGTCCCTCCTTACATCAGGTGTCCCCAGTGCAATAGAGTCCCTCCTTACATCAGGTGTCCCCAGTGCAATAGAGTCCCTCCTTACATCAGGTGTCCCCAGTGCAGTAGAGTCCCTTGGCTCTGCCTCTCACAAACTTAGTGTTGTGCCAACATCGGTTTCCCCCGGCTCTTGGCTGAGATCGGAACTTCGCCCCTCCAGCCTACTGCAATCCAGCTCCTCCTAATCTCCTCCCCTCCAGCCCTCAGCCATCTACCGCCCCTGTTATTCAGCTGTCTACCGCCCCCGCCCCTGTGCGAGCCCCCCCCCCCCCGGTTTTCATGGGGAAAACTGCCTCAGTACAACACCATGAAAACGGGGGCGGTAGACGGACAAATAACATTGCGAGGGAGAGTGGGAGGAGTTGCAGTGCAGAGGGCTGGAGGGGCGGAGTTCGAATCTGAGCTGAGAGCTAGGGGGCAACGGGAAAGAGATCTTGCGGCGGTGACCATATTTTTGGAGCCAGAAGCAGCTCCGGTGCCAAAAACAGACAAAAGCAAAATCTGGGGTCTGATTGGGACAAGGGTCCCAAGGGTCCCAAAATCAGTATTGTCCCGGGAAAATCGGGACTGTTGGCAAGTATTATGCAGCCCCACAGAAGGACACTGCCACCACCATGTTTCACTGTATACACCATGCATTTTTCTTTGTACTCCTCACCTTTGCGATGCTATAAAGTTTTGAAGCCATCATTTCCAAAAACGTTTATCTTGGTCTCATCTCTGCAGAGTACAGAGTCCCGGTAGTCTTCTTTTTCAGCATGGGCCCTGGCACATTCTAGGCAGGCAGTGTATGCCGTATTGTGTCACGGGAAACAATCCCCCCAGTTTGGCTTTCTACTTTAGCTAACTGCAGTGAACTTGCATGGCAATTTTCTTCAATCCTTTTCATCAGAAGACGCTCCTGTTGAGGTGTTAACTTCCATGAAGGGCCTGGATGTCTCTGTGAGATGGTTGCAGTTCCATCTTTGTTAAATTTTTGTATCACTTTTGCTACAGTATTCTGCTGATAAGTAAAGCTTTGCTGATCTCCTCCACCTTTCTTGTGTAAGGCTGCATTCACACCTGAGCATTTTGTTTTCAGGCAGAAAGTTGCGTGCATTTTGCCGCGATTTTGCACAGGTCAAAAGTTGACCAATGTAAAAAGCAGAAAAACACCTGTAATCTGCCCAAAGAGAAGCTCATGTACTTTTTTGAGCTTCAGGCATTTGCTTCAGGCTACAAAATGCTCAGATGTGAACAGGGTATTTTGCTTGTTGGTTCTTTTTTGGGCGTTTTTTTCTGGTGTTTTACGAGCTGAAAACACTCAGGTGTGAATGCAGCCTTAAGAAATGATTTTCTTTCTCAAGCCTTGTGATATTACTCTTCTATGTGGTGCCATTGCTGACAGCATTAAATGGGAAGGGGTTTTCTTTAAGTAATGCCCTTTTATAATCAACTGTCTGCTGGACACCTGTTTAACTTAAAGACCGCCCACCGCAGATATACTGCGGCTCTATTGCACAAAACGACATAACTCTAAATCATTTTGTGCAATAGATAGCGGGAGGACACAGGCCGATTGTCCAGAGTGGGAGAAAATGAGCGTATCTGGGTGACGTGATGTCCACTGGGACCCACTGATCGCCCTGCCCTGAATGATCGGATTTTCCGACAACTTTGTGTGACCAAGTTTCGGCCAAAACCCGTCGGAAAAAATCAGATGGATTTTGTGGTCGGAATGTCCAACCGTGTGTATAAGGCATTAAAGTGACTTATCAGCAAAATAAAGCATGGAGACATGGCTTGATTTTTTTTTGGGGGGGGGGGGGGGGGATTGCTTTGAATATAAAAATTTATGAAATAGCATTTTTATTTTGTGGTGTTCAGATGCAGTGTAGTTCTGCTTTAACCAACTGGAATTTAATTTTTTTTCATTTTCACACTGGCTGTGGGGCATGCACAATGCAATAAAAAGAATACTGTACAGCTGGGTGCCATGATAATGTAACTCCAGTGCACATGACCAGGAATCTCATCATCAGGGAGGGCTCAATGGCTGAAGCAAAAAGGCTGCTGACGCAAAAGAAGAGAGAGTATTGGCACTGGTGGGGGAAGAAGTAGATGTGGGGGGCTCAGACCCCACAGAGCTGGAGGAGAGCACGCCCAGAGGTAAATATGCTGTGCATCCTTGCACATTATGGCAAATGCTGGCCACCCTCCACCACATTTCTGCTTTAAGATAGGAACCTCGGGGGAACTAGCTTTATGAACCTGTCTAACCTGTTGTATATTGCAAGGCATGCAGCATAGTTTTCACTCGTTCACGGTCAGTATTTTGCACCAATACGCACAAATAAGTGAGAATATGCACCTAACATAAATGCCAGAAAATACGTCCAAAAATGCTGATGCTTAAACATCAGTACAGTGTGCAAGAGTTCTTACACTGCAGCTTGTTTTACCTCTCCAAGCTGTGATCATACTAAACCCTTCCAAAATGCTGTAGAGTTTAATGCAAGTGAAGGCTGTGGCATAGAGTATAGAAAATCTGTTGTCCTGTTCCTAAGCAGTAAATTAGTAAAGTCTGCTTTTTGGCAGTAGGCATGTCCTCCTGACTATCAACAACATTCTCAAACATGAATCCAAGCACCAAAAGGCCCTGCGGGCACACCAGGGCGTTGGAGGAAATGGTGCAGGCTGCTGCAGGGATTGATGACAAAGATGTCTGTGCTATCTGGTTGTGACTTGTAGTTTAGAAGGCAGAGTAGTTATAGGGTGCTTTAATAATAAGTTTATGCACCAATAACATAGAATAAGGAACTGACTGCTTTTGTCTAACTGAAAATTCATACAAGTCTGTATCTCAGAGGAGTAGGTTACATTTTTATGGGCAACCAGGGGCAACCAGTTTGAGCTCACAAAAATGCAGAATGTAAAATTCCCTTTGACAGAAGTCTATCATCAAACAATAACTTCTGTAAACTAGAGACATTCACAAACGGAGCAAAATTTGTCCGGTCCCTGCTTCAATCAGTGTATGGCCATCTTAAGTTAGGGTGACCAGATGTTCCCGATTTACAGAGACAGTGCCTTTTTTTAAGAAACCGACCACACATGCAAAACATCCAAGATTTAGTCCTCGCTTTAAATATGGTGTACCCATTTTAATCATGGCATCCCCAGCCCAGAAGCACTGTGGAGCAATCTGACTGAAGGCTTGCTTTGTTCATGTTAGCATGTTAGGAAGTGAGGGAGAGGAGCATGCATTGGCTCCCTGCCTTCAAGGTGTAATTGGTGTGTAGGTGCAGTCTCCTTGCCTCTTGGCTTGTAAAAATGTGACCAAAGGTGAGGAGTTGGATGAGGAGTTGTCACATTGCCACGGCTCTGTGTGTGAATGGACAAACTGCCACAGCTTGGGAACGAGCCTGCTTGGGTGCCCCTATTGCAAGCTGCTTTCTCTGGGGGGGGGGGGGGGCACTTGGCCATGTCCATTATGCACGTTTGAGCAGAGTAGGCTAAAGTTTTATTTAACCGTAACCTTTTATGCCTGTAGTACTAGTAGCACAATGTCATCATGCCATGATTAGTCCCACCCCCGATCAAAGTGGTTGTAGTTAGTGTCCCTAGATTTTATTTTGAAAAGCTAGTCACCTTACCTTAAGTGAATAGGATGAAGTTGTGCGAACCTCAATCATACAATCACCTGCAAGCAAACATCTTGTGTGTGTTTTTAATTTAATATAACTGGAACATTAGTACAGAATAATTTGAGGGAGTTTGCCCTATAACTATCTACTCGATAATGGTTCCGATTTTTTGTGATATGACTTTCTTTCCATTAAAAATATTTAGTCATGATTGTTTTTAAGTAAGAATCGAAGTATGAATCTTTGCATGTTCACACTTTGAAAAATGTGTAGTTGACTCAGTTAAGCATTATTCACTTTGACTGTTCAGGTTAAAAGTAGAGCTAAAGGAACAACCATGTCCCTCTGTCATGGCAAAGGGACATGCAAATGAGGATTTCATTTGAATATTCATACAGATTAATGAGGGAGCTTGCCCTATAACAATATACTCTGTAATACCGGTAGTTCTGATTTTTTTTTGTGATCTAACTTTCTTTCTATTAAAAAGAATTAGTCACGATTGTTTTTTTTTATGAAGAAATATTAATCTTTGCATGTGCACATTTTGAAAAATGTGTCAGTGATTTAGTTAAGCATTATTCACTAGAGCAATTTAGGGGCACCTTTCTGGCTGGCAGAACACGATTAACACGATCCAGAAGCTAAACCATGCGCTTCAGGGTCCTGTGCTGAGTGTCTACACTGCTGAATTGTGAACACAGGAGGTTGCTCACTGAACAGAGGTGGCATTCAGAGAATGCTTTTACATTTTCTCAATGAATGCAAAGTTTTCTCTAATTGGATGAGCTAGAGAGGCAGGGTGGTGATGTCACGACTGGGTGATGACCTGTGTTAAAGTGGTTGTAAACCCTTACAATCCACTTTTTACTACAGGTAAGCCTGCAGGGTTTAGGAGATATCCCCTGTATCAGCATGTGCCGACGTCATCGGCACTGAAGCACTGGCTCGTTTGTGCCGTTGATTCAGCTGACGTGCCGTTACCGGCGGCTCCTGTGCGCATGCGAGAGTGATGTCATCGCGGCTCCGGCCAATCTCAGAGCTAGAGCCCGTGATAACCGGAAATCACTCCGGGAGCCATTTAGCCTGATGGAGCAGTGTGCAGGGACCGCAGCAGGGGCTTCGATCTAAGGTGAGTATTTCATAATGAGCTAGTATGCTATGCATATATATATATATATATATAAAGTGGTCCATATAGTGAACTTTGTGTTGACTTATTCACTTTACGGTCAACACAGACGACAAGGGGGTACTCTTTACGCCTAGAAGAAAAGATATTTCATCTCCAAACACGGAAAGGTTTTTTCACAGTAAGAGCTGTGAAAATGTGTAATAGACTCCCTCCAGGGGTGGTTCTGGCCAGCTCAGTAGATTGCTTTAAGAAAGGCCTGGATTCTTTCCTAAATGCACACAATATAACTGGGTACTAAAATGTATAGGTAAAGTTGATCCGGGGAAAATCTGATTGCCTCTTGGGGGTCAGGAAGGAATTTTTTCCCCTGCTGTACCAAATTGTATCATGCTTTGCTGGGGTTTTTTACCTTCCTCTGGATCAACTGTGGGTATAGGATTGGGTATATGAGATTGTTTTTTTATTTATTTGTTTTTATGGTTAAACTAGATGGACTTGTGCCTTTTTTTCAACCTGGCTGTGTAAAACCTTTTTAGACTGCGTCATCTATTGAGTCATTGAGTATTGTAATCTTCTTTCAGAAAATCTACAAAGAGAGGCTTTTAAGTGTGGAAAAAAAAGCCTAAAGCACCACCTTCACAATGCAAACGATTATGCAGAATTTCAGATTAACTTTTAAGTTACCCTCAAGCACAGCCCTGGCTCCATCAAATTTTTTTTTTAAGTGCATCCACATAATCGTATAAGAAAACAAGGTGTCCAACACTGGCTGCCCATAGTGCAGTGCTCTGGGTTCAAGTTATCACTTGGTAGGCCTAGCATTGGTTTTTGGGAAGTGTAGGTGCATATGCCAAAACAACCTTTGAAAAAGTCATAATATGCACTTCAACTTTAAGTGATCTCCAGGTTGTGTATTGATGGTAGGTAACATAAAAGATATTACTTATCACCTTGTGCTTTCCTTTCCTTATTAAAAGGGTTACAACGTGATCAACGGACAGATGCCCCTCTGAGTAGGCGGTCTCCAACGGAGCTCCCCCCATGTGGAAGGGGCCTAAATTGTGGCTGCTTTCAGGATAGCAGTTAATTGATAAAAACCTCTCTGAATATGTTAAATGCTCATGAATGGTTTAAAATCATTTCCAATATAAGTAAAGGTTGCATTAGTCATTTTAAGAAGAAACCATTTTTGATAGTAAACTGCAGTCAAAACTGAATTGTGTCATCCAAAATTTATATATATTTTTTTTTTAATCAAAACAAAGTTTATTGAGCATATAGAACCGAATAAAAACAGGCACCACAGTATAATACAAAATAAACATTCAGTGCTTGTCTTATACATGAGTGTTAGTATAGTTGTCATAGCATGAATTTATGGTATAATTATACAATGTACATATCCTTGCTTGTCGTTCTTTTAGTGAGGGTAACTAAATCCACATAGACTGGGACAAAAAATAACCTTATAAGAAAGTATACATACTAGTCTGTGCATGTATGAGCGCTTTCGGTCCACCTATCCCATATTTTCTGGTATTTGCTCGGGCACCCTCGATGCAGGTATAGGGTTTTTTTATAGGGCAGTGTACAGTTTACAGCCCTTTTCCATTGCTGGATAGTGGGCGTTGCTGGCCTGAGCCAGAGCTGGGCTATTTGCATCCTGGCTGTAAATAGTGTTTCCTGTAAGAACGTGGTGAGGTACTTCTCCTCCTCGGGTAAGGGGAGGAGACCCAGCAGACATTGGCGCGGGCAGAGTGTTAGGGGGGATCCCATATGGTCGTGCAAGAACTTAATGATCTGTGTCCAGTATAGCTGGATAGGTGGGCATGTCCATACAAGATGGTAAAATGTACAGTCCATGTCTCCGCATCTGGGGCATGCGGGGTTCAAGTCGGGTTTGTATTTGGCTTGGCGGGCGGTGTAATGTATGATCTGTGAAGTATATATAGGTGGGTAAGTCTGTCTGAGAGTTTTGGGGACACTTTCTTGGGCGTCTCAAGTATTTCCCCCCATTGTTCGTTCCAAAATTTATATTTAAATCACTGTTCCAATGTAACAGATTCTATTCTGAGTGAGCAGTCATTTTGCGTGGTGTAGAGACAGCCAAAGTTTTAAGTGAAGACCACAATCCGTCTTACTCAGAAAGGTGTTTGCTTTCATCTTAGAACTGTAGCAGCCCTCTGGTTCTATTTCTTTTTCATCTTGCCTACACATCTGTTTCAAAACATACAGTTAAAAAAAAAAAACAAACCAATGGTTTTCCTTGTAGGGTTGCCTTTTTTAGACAAATATCAGGTTTTTCCATTTTAGATTTTAAAAGTAGTGCATACTACATGGGCAAACTCATACGAAAAGTGAAGAGTAATTCATAATTGTTAAAAACATGTTTGAGAGACTTAATATAATCCATAAACGTTGTGTTTAAGTAAATGTATTTGTTAATAGTTGACTCATTTTATTTTTTGCAGGAAAACTTTGAAGATGCCTATGAAAACATCCCAGTGTAAGTTATATTAAGGATTTGTAGCTATATTGTATTCTGCTTGGTTATAAAAACCCTCCCCTTTACGTGTTATGTTTTTGGGTGCTCTTGCTCAAGCGCAGATAAACCATCTTTCACTTGCTAAATTTTCCTGACTTGCTATGAAAAAAAAAAGCTACGGGTTTTGTTCATTTTTTTTTTTTACACTAAAATATTGTAAATTTTATTTTTATTTTTTTAAATTTTGCTCTTTTTTTTTTTTTCAATTATGCCGTCATTACCAAATCTTATGTGGGATGAGGCTACTGCAGGCCTCCTTTTTAAACCACTGTCTAGCCTACAGCACTCCTAGTAAGTAAGCCTGGCAGCAAACAGTTTTTAGCATTTGGTTTGAAGCTGTGGCAGGATTCAAAACTTTCCTCATGCCACAGCAATTTCTTTACAGTTAAAATGCTCATTATGGAGTAAAAAGGGAGTATGAAGCTGAGAGGCCACAAAATTATGCATGCTAGTTCTTGTATATAATTAACTGAAAAAGTGAAGGATTCACTCTTCAATACAGCACTACAATATCTGTACAGTATAAACCTCACACAATGTGACCTAAAACATCTATATGTTTGTTTTAAAATCCAAAAACAAATTTATTTTAATCCTTTTGCATCATCCACAGACCATTGCGTTTCTTTGTAAAAATTCAGTGCCGATCATCGTGTCCCTAAACCAATCCAAATGGACGGATACTTACCAGATAATATTACCTATCTTTAACCAAAGATCAGCAAAAAAGAACTCCAAAACTCCTTTTATTTAGTATAGATATTTCTCTCATGCTATGAGATCTCCTCCTCCACTTTTCTCCACAACATTCATATCATGAGGACATGGAAAATTAGACCATGCATAGCATGATAAGCCTAGATTTTGTGTGTTAAAAAGTAGATATTCTCACAAACCTATTTTTCAAAGCAGATCACAAAGTATGTAAAGTGATGTGCAAATCATTATCTCTTCGTTGGAAACATAGAAGTGCCATAAAATTTCAGAGTAGATTCCTCATCCCAGTTTCCCTCCACCAGTTCAGTTAGACAGCCAATCGGTAGCTAGCATTGCTTCTTTTTAGAAAAAGATCAGCAAAGCCAGGAGATCACTTCCACTTTCTCTCCACAGTATTCTTAAAGTAATAAGGTATTCTGTATTCACATCAAAGATCATGGGAAAATAAAACAATACACGGCATAGTATGTCTAAAACCGTACGTGTAGCTTATTAAAAAGCAATTATACTCACAAATGCAAATCTTCTAAAAGGATCACAGGATCACAGAATGTGAAGCAGTCTGCCGTTCCTACTGGGATCCCTTATATATGCTGCTATGCATAACTTAGTCCCCTTGTGCGACTTAAGATAACATGGTCTTTGGCTACCTTGAGCACCATTGGTAGTCAAAATGTATAAATGGATGTTGTGCATTGTGAAGTAGCATTTGTTTATCACAAAAAGTGGTTGCTGAGTGTTGGCCTACCTCTTTCAGAGCCTTGTAGGGCTAGTTAAGCAAGTTCTCTGGGCTAATAATAAAGCTGGGCTGGAAATGTGACGGCTAATGAAATTACAATGATTTTAGAGACAGTGGCCAAATATTAAACTCTCATGTGAGCCCCGATCTTTAAATTTCCATGTATCTCTAGCAACATCACTACAATGTTTTTGTAGAAATGTATTACTGGGCTAAATAAATGAACTATAATATGTTTTTAAAGTGGTTGTTAAGCCACTCTAACTTGTATACATCATCAGCACTGCTTCCTATTGTAGTATCCCCCTCTGTGTGTGATTTATAAAAATAAATGCTGCAAATACCTAATTTCACTGCCGAGATTGCAATCACACGACTGGCCAGCTTTGTCATTTTCTCCTCTGAGAGATGCAGCGGGCGGAGCTGAGATTTCCCTGCTGATGTCAGTCTGGAGGAGAGGAAGTGACAGCTGGCTGGTCATGTGATCATAATCTTGGCTCCTAAATGAGGTGTTTATAGCATTTATATTTATAAATCATTCACAGAGGGGGACACTGCAATAGTAGGCAGTGCTGATGGTGTATACAGGGTAGTGTTATGAGCGCAGCAGGAGGGTGGAGGGGCGTGGATGTTAAAGACTTTGCGCTCCTCAACCTTCCGTTTTGAGTATGCCCCACAGATGCTCAATAGGGTTTAGATTTAGAGACCTGCTTGGCCAGTCAATCACCCTTACCCTCAGCTTCTTTTAGAAAGGTAGTGGTCGCCTTGGAGGTGTGTTTGGGGTCATTCTCATTTTGCAATACTGCCCTGCGGCCCAGTCTCCGAAGGGAGGGGATCATGCTCTGCTTCAGTATGTCACAGTACATGTTGGCATTCATGGTTCCCTCAATGAACTTTAGCTTTCCAGTACCGGCAGCACTAATGCAGCCCCAGATCATGACACTCCCACCACCATGCTTGACTGTAGGCAAGGCACACTTGTCTTTGTGCTCCTTACCTGGTTATCACCACACATGCTTGACACCATCTGAACAAAATGAGTTTATCTTGGTCTCATCAGATCACAGGACATGGTTCGAGTAATCCATGTCCGTAGTCTACTTGTCTTCAGCAAACTGTTTGCGGGCTTTCTTGTGCATCATCTTTAGAAGAGGCTTCCTTCTGGGATGACAGCCATGCAAATGGCTGGAGTGTCTGGCATATGGTCTGAGCACTGATAGGCTGACCCCCCCACCCCTTCAACCTCTGCTGCAATGCTGGCAGCACTCAAACGTCTATTTCCCAAAGAGCACGTGCACTCAACTTCTTTGGTCGACCATGGCGAGGCCTGTTCTGAGGGGACGACAGCCATGCAGACCAATTTGATGCATCTTTATGTAGAGCAACAATTCTTTTTTTCAGATCCTCAGAGTTCCTTGCCATGAGGTGCCATGTTGAGCTTCCAGTAACCAGCAATGAGAGAGTAAGAGCGATAACGCCAAGTTTAACACACCTGCTCCCCATTCACACCTGAGACCTTGTAACACTAACGAGACATTTTCACTTAGGTCTGCCTCTGCTCACTGTACTCACTTTTGTTGCCAGCGGTTTAGACATTAATTGCTGTGTGTTAAGTTATTTTGAGGGGACAGCAACTTTACACTGTTATACAAGCTGTACACTCACTACTTTACATTGTAGTAAAGTGTAATTTCTTCAGTGTTGTCACATGAAAAGTTGTAATAAAATATTTACAAAAATGTGAGGAGTGTACTCACTTTGTGAGGTGTGTGTGTGTGTGTGTGTGTGTGTGTATGTATATGTATATATATATATATATATATATATATATATATATATATATATATATATATATATATATATATAAATTTTTTTTTTTTGTGTGTGTGCATATATACAGTGCTCATAAGTTTACAATTTATGATTTCTTGGTTATTTTTCAGAGAATATAAATAACACAATTACTTTTCTTTCACTCATGGTTAGTGTTTGGCTGAAGCCATTTATTATCAATCAACTGTGTTTACTTTTTTTAAAGCATAATGAGAGCTGAAACTACCCAAATGATCCCGATCAAAAGTTTACATACCCTGGTGATTTTGGCCTGATAACGATAACTATGTTGACACAAAGGGGCTTGAATGGCTATTAAAGGTAGCCATTCTCACCTGTGATCTGTTTGCTTGTAATTAGTGTGTGTGTATAAAAGGTCAATGATTTCTGGACTCCTGACAGACCCTTGCATCTTTCATCCAGTGCTGCACTGACGTCATGGGGAAAGCAAAATAATTTTTAAAGGATCTGCGGAAAAAGGTAGTTGAACTGTAAAACATGAAAGAGATCTAAAAAGATATCCAAGAAATTGAGAATGTGAATCAGCAGTGTTCAAACTCTAATCAAGAACTGGAAAATGAAGGGTTCCGTTGAAACCAAACCACGTTCAGGTAGACCAACTAAAATTTCAGCTGCCAGGAAGATAGTTTGGGATGCAAAGAAAAATCCACAAATAACTTTGGGGGAAATACAGGACTCTCTGAAAACACGTGGTGTGCCTGTTTCAAGATGCACTTGAAGAAAGATGGGCTGCATGGTCGAGTCGCCAGAAGAAAGCCATTACTATGCAAATGCCACAAAGTATCCCGCTTACAATATACGCCAAACAGCACAGAGACAAGCCCCAAACCTTCCGGCACAAAGTGTTTTGGAGTAATGAGACCAAATTTGAGCTTTTTGGCCACAACCATAAACGCTACATTTGGAGAGGAGTCAACAAGGCCTATGATCAAAGGTACACCATTCCTACTGTGAAACATAGAGGTGTATAGCTGATGTTTTGGGGATGTGTGAGCTACAAAAGCTCACAAAATTGTGTCAAAATTGATGGCAAGATGAATGCAGTATGTTATCAAAAAATACTGGAGGAACATTTTTATTTATCAGCCAGGAAGCTGAGCATGGGACGTACTTTGACATTCCAACATGACAATGATCCAAAACACAAGGCCAAGTCGACCTGTCACAGGCTACAGCAGAATAAAGTGAAGGTTCTGGAGTGGCCATCTCGGTCTCCTGACCTCAATATCATTGAGCCACTCTGGGGAGATTTAAAAACGTGCAGTTCATGCAAGACAGCCCAAGAATTTACAGGAACTGGAGTCTTTTTGCCAAGAGGAATGGGCAGCTTTACTATCTGAGAAGATAAAGAGCCTCATGCACAAATACCACAAAAGACTTCAAACTGTCATTGATGTTAATGGGGGCAATACACGGTATTAAGAACTGGGGTATGTAAACTTTTTTGATCAGGGTGATTTGGGTAGTTTCTGTTGTGATTTATGATTTTGAAAGCGTAAACACAGTTGATTGATAATAAATGGCTTCAGCCAAACACTAACCATGAGTGAAAGAAAAGTATTTGTGTTATTCATATTCTCTGGAAAATGGCCAAGAAATCATAAATTCTCACGTGTGTGTGTGTGTGTGTGTGTGTGTGTGTGTGTAAATATATATATATATATAGATATAGATATAGATATATATATATATATATATATATATATATGTGTGTGTGTGTCTTTGTGTGTGTATGTATGTGTATATATATATATATTCCCTCTTTGTCCTCCCTGAAGGTCCCAAGAAGGGGCTTCCTATTCCACCACAGCCAGGTAGCTCAGGCAACTTATTTTTATGCCCTCAAAGAAAGGGTTCCTCCCTATTAGGGCCCACTCCAGCAGATCTGTTCTTTCTTGAGCCTTTCAGCATCAAGCATCCTGCAGGGCCTCCACCTGGTCTTTTGTTCAAACCTAAAGTTTTACCGGGTGGATCTCCAGGCTTCTGCTGATTCAAACCTTGGCTGCAAGGTGATTCAAGCTGTCCAGTGTGTTTTTAGGTCTGTTGACCCTTGTTTCTTGTGGGCCTGTATGCCGCCGTTTGTTATATTGTTGCCAACCTCTCAGTTTATTCCTTGGGTATATTCCATGGTCTGTATTTAAGTCCTGTACTGTACGATTAAAATAATGGACATTTTGAATTTCTTGTAAATTGCATGTCTTGGAATCTAGTACAAGACATGGGTCCCCCACCTACTCTATATTGCCTGTTAAAACATTGGTTATATGAGGGTACACTGGGGTGGAGGGGGGCCATTCCAGTAAAAATGTTGGTGTCCAATTGTCTGAAGGTACCTGCGTATGGTCTATGGCAACCTGTGTACTCAACTGAACTGGAATTTACAAGTCAAAATTACCAGTTTCTTAAAGAGGAAGTAAACTCTCCCACTCTGATGCTTCTTTTCATTTAGTCCATTATAATAAGTAATTGTCAAACTATAGCCACTGTAATCCAGCCCAAATCACTTATTGCTGTTTAAAGAAACTTAACAAAAACTTGTTTCCAGGGGTTAGGCAGCCCCATCTTAAGTATTGCTTTCTGAGTCCACAGTGGAGTGTATTTCCGCCCTTACATTGAGCACTTCCTGTACTGTTAACCAAGCCTCCTTTCTATGGCAACCCTGCTTCCCTGTTCATAGCTGACTTTTTTTTTTTTTTTTATTTCATTACCTAGTGTTTGCCTGTGTCAGTAATGCTGTCCGATGCCCTGGTTTACACTGCATGTGATGTCACATGGTCACATGGGGTGTAGGAGGAAGCTCTGACTGATTCTGCAGTCTCCTGGGATTTCAGTTTTGTGTGCCGTAGGACGTCCTGATAATAGGTAGACAAGTACACAGTGTGTGCCGTAAATCAGGGGAGATCTGGGCATGCTCAGTGATGTCATTCTAAAGAACAAAAAGGATTACAACAATACTAAGCAAGTAAGGAGATATCTACAAGCAGTGTTCATTTAGGGGTTTTTAGGCTGATTTACATGGGACAAAGTTGTGGGGGAGAGTTTACAACCACTTTTAACATATTTTTTTTTTTTTTGCACTTATCCAACTGACCAAACAAATACTTTGACTTCTCTATTTAGCCACTTCAATCCACAGTGCCAGTTTAGGCACTAGGGTTGTGCCTATTTATCCGAGGGCCATTTTTAAAGTGGTCGTGGGGATCAGCAGCTTCCACAGGTCTAAGCACTGGAATCGCTGGCTGTCATTCCTGAAATGATCATCTCCCCAGGGACTTCAGATGCTTTTTACAGAGCACTCCAAATGAGCACACCCATTCACTATGGAGGGTTGGGCAGAGCTGTCAAAGCTCTGTCCAGCCTTTCACAGCATCTGATTAGTGCTTTAGGCTGCTTTCACACTGGGGCGGTGCGGGGCCGCGACGGTAAAGCAGCGCTATATTTAGCGCTGTTTTACCATCGTTTTACCCGCGGTATGCGGCCGCTAGCGGGGTGGTTTTAACCCCCGCTAGCGGCCGCAAAAGGGTTAAAAACTCCGCAAAGCGCCGCTGCAGCGGCGGTTTGCGGGCGGTATCCCCGCGGTTTCCCATTGATTTCAATGGGAAGGAGCGGTATAGGAACGGTAAATACACCGCTCCTTCACCGCTCCAAAGATGCTGCTAGCAGGACTTTTGTTGCGGTCCTGCTAGCGCACCGCTCCAGTGTGAAAGCCCGCCGGCTTTCTCACTGGAGTGAATGGGGCCGTTTTTTTCAGGCGGTGTACAGGCGCTATTTTTAGCGCTGTACCGCCTGAAAACCGTCCCAGTGTGAAAGCAGCCTTAGTGATCTATTGCAGCCAGCAGGAGATGACTGATAGTAGTGATCTACTACTGCAAATCTGCATGGGGAGGGGCTGGATCAGATCTCCACTGATCAGATCCAGACCCCTGCAAGAAAAAAATTGAGCAAAATGTAAAAAATTGTGTAAATAAATGTAAAAATACAAAATATAATTACAAATGTGTATGTACACGCACATACAACCTAATTTCTTTTTTTTCTGCAGCCAGGAAGCATACAGTCATCCATAGAAATTAATTGCTGTACACAAATGTACGTGGGTATATGCCAGTGCTTGTGCAAACAGGCATATTCCTGTACACTGTACACCGGTTTATGCCAGTAACACCATAAACCTACGAACAACTGTCTACAGCAATTCCATTCTTAGTGCATATACTCATATACTATATGCGAGTTTACCCGAATATTGCCATATACTGTACCCGTACTTTTATGGGCATGGAAAAACGTCCAAATTTTAGTTTGTAAGGACAAAAGCAACTATATGCATGAGACCAGATAAAAATATTTCCCCCCAATATCATTTCTAAGCTGCAACAATGACATGGATGACCTGGATGTAATTTGTGTTAACTGCAAAAGCACTGAATGCCCATGTAACTGAGCGCAAGGTTGTTCAAATGAAAGTGAAAAAGTCACGGTCATACTAATTTGTGCCTTCATCAATCCAACCTCATGTTATCTTCTTGTTACACTAACAAATTGCTCAAACCATCAAAAGCATAAACCACGCGGTGTTATGTAGTGAAAAGTTAAAGCAGCCAGCACAGCCAAAGACAAACAGCACAGATAACCAAAAGAAAAAAATGCAGCGCTTAAATATTTTAAACAGTGAAAAATAGTATATTGTGTATCAACAATACTAAACGTGTAATAAAATCCACAACGTCAGTTGTGATAAATCATGAAGAGGCCTGATATCCAATGTCAATGAATCAGAATTTCTAGGACATCTTTAGGGCAAATAACATCAATAAAGATGTTTCAGAAGCAGTCAAAGGCTTAAAAGGACATGGAAAGGCGCAGTAGTGATGGCAGCACTCAACACGACGCCCACCCCATATGACGTCTATTGAGACGAAACGCATCTGGTTGAGTGCTGCCACCGCGCCTTTCCATGTCCTTTTATGCCTTTGACTGCTTCTGAAATGTGAGTGTCCAATGTTTACCTTTCTTTTATTAAAACTATTTTAAAATTAATATCACAATATGTGGAATCTTTTTTTCACTTTTTGGTTTCAACATGTGAGTATGTGAATCTCCTCTGGCCATCCTTCTCTCCATCCGAACCATATCTGCCAGTTCATTGAGGACACTCTGTCGACCAGTATCACTCAGAGAAACTACTGTGATCATGGTTATCTGGATCGTTGAAAGTCCTATAGCCTATATAGTGTTTATCACTACAAGCCTGGTTGACTTAAGAGGTATATGCCCCTTTAAGTCCATTAAGCCTTCATGCAATTGGTGGCGGTCTCTTTACAAGATTTCCTTTTTAAACATTCTTTTTCAACACGTCTTTATGTTATTTGCCCTAAAGATGTCCTAGAAATGCTGATCCATTGACATTTGATACCAGGCCTCTTCATGATTTATCACAACTCACGTGGTGGATTTTATTACACATTTTTAATATTGTTGATAACAATATACTATTTTTCACTGTTTAATATATTTAAGCGCTGCATTTTTTTCTTTTGGCAAACCTTTTCTTCCACAAGTGTGTTCCATCGAAAAGGGAACAAAGCTCTCCTAAAGTAAAATGCATACATTCACTTTGAACATTACCACTCCACTATGATAAATAATCATTACACTAATATATAATTTTATTCAGCTGACTTTTTTGATTATATTTCAGGGTAATTTTTGGGGGTGTGCAATTTAGGTAACATTTGTGTTTGGAAAATTACAGAAAAATAAAATTTTTTCTAAATTGTTTTAAACATTTATTCTCAAACCCAAGTAAATTAAAATATATGTATCCAAGTTTTCTACTGGATGTAAACCCTATCTCTCTTGAAAGAAAATGTATCACGCTAGACAATACCAAAATAGAAAAAAAGCTCTGGGACTTAAAGTGGTAGTAAAGTCTTTTTCAACCTATAATAAAGGCTTACCTATAGTTACAGTGAATATTTCCTAAACTTGCACTGTGCTGCGGGCCCATCTCCCGCACGCATGCACGTGAACCTGGAAGAAAGACGGGATGAATATGGAAGCCCTGTAAACGGTAACAGCGCGCCGCTGGAGGGCTTTGTTCAAAGGTAAGCATTTCATAATGTGCTCGTATATGATGCATATGAGAACATTATGCCATTGTCTTGTAGTTTTTTTTTTATAAAGGCTGCGGTTTACTATCGCTTTAAGGTGATTCACTTTACCTGGTGGTTTTTAGCCATTGACAGCCAGAATGTGTTTTGGTTCTGGGACCTGCCATGTTCTCACTAAAGCATACTTATATGATATTCTTGTGCATGGGAAAGGTAGCTGAACATATTGTTGGACGCAGGTTTTACCAAGCCATTATGGTTTTTGCGAAACCCATCACTGAATTTACACTTATGTTGAAAATGTTGTATTTTTTATTTTTCTTCCAAATTTTGCGGCTGTGTGACTGAGGCCACTTTCACACTGAGGCGCTTCTAAACTGCCAGTAAAAACACTGAGCGCTTTTGAAGAGCTTTTCAGGCGCTTTTGAAGAGCTTTCCATTCATTTCAATGGGGAGGGGAGTTTTTCACAGCCCTGCCTGCACACTGCCCCAATGTGAAAGCGTTCATTGATTTTAATGGAAATAAGTTTTCGTGAGCTTTTTAGGCGCTGTTTTTAGCGTGAAAGCGCCTGAAAAGCGCCTCAGTGTGAAAGTGGTCTTAGGCATACCTTTGTGCAGGAGAGAGGTAGCTAAACACATTGTTGGCTACAGTTTTTACCATGCCATCACTGTGTTGAAAAAACCTGTCACTGAATTTGTGGATTTGTTGACAATTTTGTGTTTAACTTTTTCCCTAACTTTGCTGCCAAGTTACATAGTTACATAGTTAGTCAGGTTGAAAAAAGACACAAATCTATCCAGTTGAACCGTAAAAAAAACAACAATATCATACAATCCCATATACCCAATTCTATACCCACAGTTGATCCAGAGGAAGGCGAAAAACCCCAGCAGAGCTTGCTCCCATTTGCTAAAGCAGGGAAAAAAATTCCTTCCTGATCCCCCGAGAGGCAATCGGATTTTCCCTGGATTAACTTTACCTATAAATGTTAGTACCCCGTTATATTATGTAGATTTAGGAAATAATCCTTGCCTTTTCTAAAGCAATCTACTGAGCTGGCCAGAACCACCTCTGCAGGGAGTCTATTCCACATTTTCACAGCTCTTATGCCCCATACACACGGTCGGAAATTCAGACGGAAAATGTCCGATCGGACCATGTTGTCGGAAAATCCGCCCGTGTGTGGGCTCCATCGGACTTTTTCAAAAAATTTGAGATCCTGCTCTCAAATTTTCCGACAACAAAATACGATCAGACTTTTTCCGATCGTGTGTAGAGAATTCCGACGGACAAAGTGCCACGCATGCTTAGATCAAATTACGAGACCAAAGCTATTGGCTACTAGACTCTACGTAGTTCCGTCGTACGCAACGAACGTCACCACGTTCAGAAAGATCGGATTTTCCAACAACTTTGTCCGACCCTGTGTATGCAACACCAGTGACGGACAAAATCCGTCTGGAAAAAATCAGACGGATTTTGTGGTCGGAATTTCCGACCGTGTGTACGGGGGCTTACTGTGAAGAAAGTGCATTCCTAAAAATTGGAGTTCAAAGTCCAGTTCAAAGTCACAACACTCCTGAGCCAATGAAAAAGCAGTTTGGTGCCGAAAAATTGATATGCCAGTTATTGCCCATTGACAGCTGGAATGTGCTTCCATGTTTCTGGCCCCTGCCATGTTCCCACCACAAAATTAAGTAATTTATGTGGTGGTTTTAATGTATAGAAGCAGTAGTATTTTTTTATAACGTCATGACTGGCTCAATTTAAAAAAAATACAACTAGAAACAACCCATTTTTATTTTATATATTTATTTTTGCTTTAATGTCAAGTAACCCTTATATACAACTATTCTACACAAATGTTCATTCAAAATCTAACACTTGAGACTATTTTCTGCTCAAAATTATGTATTTTGTTTTGTGTTTTTTTTTCAATATATGTTCAAAGATAGGTCCTTTGTTGCCATGTCATGGTGTGAGGAAAAAAGCTTCACAAATATTCGAACCATGGCCAGGCTGATTGTACCCAAGTTGATCAATCAACTTGCGTTCAATCAGCATGTCCGATTTTTCATTTTTGGCTGCAGCTATAGCCACTAGCAATATTCACTGTTAGTTCTCCAGGGATGACATTCTCGTTCTGCACAATATGCAAATGAGCATTTGTGCACATTCATATTGTATGAATCATATCGTATGAGGCGTAAATTACTAACCTAAAAAGCAGATTTTTTTTTTTAAACTAAAGAATGCATGGCGCTTGTATACGCACCTGTGTGCATAGGCACATGGGCTGTATTTTAGCTTGGTAAAAAAAAAAAAAGCTGTACTGCAGTGTGCAGGAGGCAGTGAACAGGCTGAATAGAGGATGAATGTCCCTAATGGGGGCACACACAACAATAAAAACTGATAGTTATTCTAATCCCTCTCTACTCTATCCAATTATTTACTCTTTAACCACTTTCAGACCGGACCAATTTGCATGCCAAAGGACCAGGCCCCTTTTTGCGATTCGGCACTGCGTCACTTTAACTGACAATTGCGCGGTCGTGCGATGTGGCTCCCAAACAAAAATTGACATCCTTTTTTTCCCACAAATAGAGCTTTCTTTTGGTGGTATTTGATCGCCCTGCGGTTTTTATTTTTTGCGCTATAAACAAAAAAGAGCGTCAATTTTGAAAAAAAAATGCATTATTTTTCATTTTTTGCTATAATATCCCCAAAAATATATAAAAAAACATTTATTTTCCTCAGTTTAGGCCGATACGTATTCTTCTACATATTTTTGGTAAAAAAAAAAATCACAATAAGCGATTATTGATCGGTTTGCGCAGAAGTTATAGCGTTTACAAGATAGGGGATAGTTTTATAGCATTTTTATTAATAATTAATTTTTTATTAGTAATGGCGGCGATCTGCGATTTTTTTTTTTTTTTTTTTTTAATTATTTTATTTATTTATTTATTTTTTTTGTGACTGCAACATTATGGCGGACACATCGGACATTTTTGACACATTTTTGGGACCATTGTCATTTATACAGCAATCAATGCTATTTAAATGCATTGATTCCTGTATAAATGACACTGGCAGTGAAGGGGTTAACCACAAGGGGGCAGTGTAGGGGTTAAGTATGCCTAGGGGTCTGTTTCTTACTGTGGGGGGGCGTGGCTATCAGCTAGTGAATGCTGATCTCTGCTCCAATCACAGGGAGCAGAGATCGGCGTCACTAGTTGCTAGGCAGAACGGGGGAGATGCTGTTTATCTCGGCATCTCCCCGTTCAGCCTTCCGGTGAAACGATCGCGGGGGTCCCCGCGACAATCGAGTCCACGGGGACCATGACCGGACTCACAGGGGTCACGACCGGCGCGCTCCCGATGGCACGGACAGGCATTAAGGAGGGACTTATATATACGCCCTCCTGCCTGTACGTGCCATTCTGCCGACGTATATCGTCGTGCGCCGGTCGGCAAGTGGTTAAAATATGGATATGTAAGTGAGGAATGGATATACCTTTTTAACCCAGCCTCTTTTTGAGATGTGTTGTTTACAAGTTAAAAACATTTTTTTTGCTAGAAAATTACTTAGAACCTCCAAACATTATACATTTTTTTTCTAACACCTTAGAGAATAAAATGGCGGCTGTTGCAATACTTTCTGTCGCACCATATTTGCGCAGCTTTGGAAAAAATACACTTTTTTGAATTAAAAAAATAAGACAGCAGTAAAGTTAGCCCAATTATTTTTTATATTGTGAAAGATAATTTTACGCCGAGTAAATTGTTACCCAACATGTCATGCTTCAAAATTGCACCTGGTCGTGGAATGGTGACAAACTTTACCCTTAAAAATCTCCATATGCGACGTTTAAAAAATTCTACAGGTTGCATGTTTTAAGTTCGCTCTACCGATCACGACGATACCTCACATGTGTGGTTTGAACACCATTTTCATATGCGGGCGTTACGTATGCGTTCGCTTCTGCACGCGAGCTCGGCGGGACAAGGCGCATTTAAAAAAAAATTTTTTTCTTATTTTACCTTTTTTATTTTTACACTGTTTTAAAAAAAAAAAAAAAAAAATTCACTTTTATTCCTATTACAAGGAATGTAAACATCCTTTGTAATAGAAAAAAGCATGACAGGACCTCTTTAAACATGAGATCTGGGGTCAAAAAGACCTCAGATTTCATATTTACACTAAAATGCAATAAAAAAAAAAATAAAAAAATTGTAATTTTAAAAAAAATTGCCCTTTTTAGAGCTATGGGCGGAAGTGATGTTTTGACATTGCTTCCGCCCTGCTGTTATGGAGACGGGTGGGGACCATCTTCCCCCTCACTCATCTCCATACCCAGCAAGGGTGAAGATCCTATTGCCTCCGCTGCTGCTGACGGCTCTGGTATGCGGCAGGAGGGGGGAGGCCCCTCTCCCGCTGCCGATAACGGTGATCTTGCGGTGAATCCGCCACAGAGACCACTCTTATCGGAAAGCGGGCAGCCGGCCAAAGAAGAGGATACCGGGGTTATGGCAGCTAGCTGCTGCCATAACAACGATATTCCTCTTCAAAGTAAGGACGTATATCGGCGAGTGCTGGTCCGGAAGTAGTTAACTACTTCCCACCCGGCCACTGTACATATAAGGCCGGGTGGGAGCCGTCTACTTCTGATCGGACGTTCCGGAACGTCCTTCAGAAGTAGAGGGATTGTGCGTGCGTGCGCGTGCCCGCGCAGCGGCGCGATCCCGATGCGCCGTGTCACCCGGACACGGCGCATCTCCGATCGGCAGGAGGGCTTGGTGATTGGCCCTCCTGATCACATGATGGCTGTGTCGAATCACAGCCGTCATGTGATGTAAACAAACAGCCGGTTGCTAGGCAATCGGCTCTCCTCTCCTCACACGGAAGTCGTCGGTGAGGAGAGGAGAGCGGATCGCTGCAGCCGGCTGGTGATCAGTGAGTATTAGCTGTTTTTTTACAGCTTTTTACTCACTGATCACCAGTAGTGTCCCCACAGTGTAAACACACATGTCCCCACACATGTCCCCAAATAATAAAAACACATGTCCCCAAATAAAAACACATGTCCCTCACATATGTCCCAGTAAAATAACATGTGCCAATGATTATCTGCACATATGTCCGTGATCACCTGCACACATCTGTACATGATCATTTGCGTACATATGTCCGTTATCACGCGAACCAATTATTATACACTTAACGGAATTTTTTTTAATAAAAACATGTAGCAGAATACATTTTGGCTTAAATTTATGACAAAATTTGATTTTATTGGATTTCTTTTAAAAAAGAAAGGAGAAAATATTGTTTTTTTTCAAAATTTCCGCTATGTTTTCGCTTATATCACAAAAAATAAAAAACGGAGTCGCGAATAAATACCACCAAACTAAAGCTCTATTTGTGCGAACAAAATTATAAAAAATTCATTTGGTTACAGCATTGCATGACCGCGCAATTGTCACTGAAAGTGCGAGAGCGCTGAAAGCTGAAAATTGGTCTGGGCAGGAAGGGTGTTTAAGTGCACAGTAAGCAAGTGGTTAAAGCATAAAGCAATAAATCGTTCTTCTTTTCTTATGCTTTATTCTTTGAAGAATTGTGAGGAAGGTATTCTGGTACTTTTAATACAATTGTACATAACTTCTGCATTATGGAGTCTTCAATTTACTGCAGTGGTGTCCAACCTGTGGCCCAAGATGGCTATGAATGTGACCCAACACAAAACTGTAAATTTACTTGACCCCTTCCCAACTGCCCAGGTGATCTGACACTTCCGGGTCTGAGGTGTGCATGCATGCTGTTGGCGACCCGCTCCTGCTGTGATCACACACAGCAGGAGCCCATCGGCTAGAATCGTGGACTCGATGTCCACTGGCACCTGCTGATTTGCACAGTGCAAAGGCAGAATGGCAATCTGCCTATGTAAACAAGGCAAAGCAGGAACATGGATCAATGCCGCCTTATAGTAAAAACACGTCCCCCACAGTGAGAAAGCACAAGCTAGGCACACAGTTAACCCTTTGATTGCCCCTGATGTTAACCCCTTCCCAGCCAGTGCCATTAGTATATTTTTTAGCACATATCATTGTATTTATGTCACTGGTCCCCAAAAAGCGACAAAAGTGTCAGTGTCTGATTTGTCCCCCACAATTATCGCAGTTCAGCTATAAGTCACTCTTGCTGCCATTACTAGTAAAAAATTAAATAAATAAAAATATCCCATAGTTTGAAGATGCTATAACTTTCGCACAACCCAATCAATACACACTTATTGGGATTTTTTTTTTAACAAAAATATGTAGCAGAATACACATGGGCCTAAATTGATGAAATTCGATTTTTTTTTAAATGTGTTTTATAGCATAAGGTAGAAAAAAATTGTATTCAGAAATCAATGAGAGACGTAATTTTATTGGTTTTTCATTCGAATAGCCCAAAATGTGATTCATGATTAGTTGATATGTGCTTTGCACATTCCTTTTCACGTTTTTGCTCTTTCAGTGGTATATGCACAGATTATTTCTTTCCAACAAAACCTATAATAAAATCAGTTTTAACCCAAACATCTTATATTTTAAGATTGTTTTTTTTCAGAGCTGTAATCCTTTCCAGGTTATTACTAGGTAGCTTCATAACCTAATGGATGTTGAGAATTTTCATCCCAGCACTGTGGAGGACACGACTGGATTAGCCTACATTATTGGTTTTTAGACTGCATTTGCAGATACTGCAGATATTTAAGGCAGCAGCACAATGTGTGTGTGTATTACGCTTGCACTGTAGCTGGAGAGTGATGGATTAGAACTAGGCTGCATCGCAGATTGCTAAAATCTCCCAGCATCCCTCCTGAGCAGATATGAGAGAGCATCCATCCGGTGTACCAGCATAGACCTCTGCTGCTAATCTAGTTGACAATTCTTTAAAACGCTGTGATGGGAAGCCCCTTGCAGGCCAGCTGCTACCTTTTTTGAAGTTCACGGCATCTTCGTTTTTGTCTTCATGACTAATTCATAACTGCATTATGGGTACCTTGGCTTAGAAATACATCAAGCGTAATACATGTGTATTTTCATAATATGCATGCCCTGTTGGTGTTACCCGTGACCCATTGGTGAGGTGGGAGATCTGAGCAAGCAGGATTTGTGCTACTTTGTGGATTGCTTTCTCCTTCGAAGATCTTCAGACTTCAACCCTGTAAGTACTGCACCTGACTTTACATATATTTTCCTAGATTGCAGATGGCTTCTCCTTCTGCTGATGCACTTGTCACCTTTTAACCTTCACCGTTTGTAATTCAGATGACATTGTACCAAGACTGTGCATTTTACCACAATGTTTTCAATGAAACTTTACGTACCCTTCACAATGTCAGTGCTGTTTGACTTTGCTGCTGCTGTACCTCCAGTTACCTATTTCCAATGTGTTTTCTCTTCTGTCATTAATATTTTATAAAAGGCCCCTTTCGCCTGCAGTATATTGTGAAGTGTAATTATTTTGGCAGGAGAAGATGTGTATGTTGCGCTAATTATTAATTAATTATTAATTATTTTGGCAGGTTTGGTATTGTGTTGATAAAGAAAAATCATGCTTTGCAAAGCTGTACATATATTTTATTACTACTGTGAGTCAGGTCATTCGGAGCATCTGCATTTCCTCCACACCCCTCTCTTCCCCACTCCTCTGCAAGCATATTTTCACCAAGGACCATTTATTACTGTGCATGTATCTACCTGTGTAGATCTGCTTGCTGGCGGAGGGATGGAAAATGTGTTTTTCCGTTGTTGCGTATAAGAATATGACTTGCATTTATGGTGCCAGCTAAAGGAAAATGGAACGTTAAATTGTTTGCTAAGACAAATGCCATTTAGGTAAGCTTGAAGCTAAAAAGCAATGAGTGAATTCTGGCACTTTAACCTGGAGCCTGGCCAGCATTTATGTGACGCAGTGTTGGTTACAGGGACATCAGTGCCTGAGTCAGCAGATGCATCTCGTCACCTTCAGTAGTGTTCTTCAGTTGCCCATTGGTGTATCAGTTTTTCACCTACCTAATCAGTAAAAAATGGAGACATCTTTCTTAGATGACTAGCATACACTAGAAGTGATCCTTTTTTTTTGTTTGTAACTGTAGAATAGGATCACCATGTTAGGAATTATTTTCACACACAGACCCACTAAGCTGTACAGGAAGCAGCATGCTGCTCTAGTTTTCCTGCATCAAACAGAAATCTCTGTGTGAATGTGCTTATTGCTGCGTATGCCATTTAACCTGTACCTAGCCATTAGCTGGGGAGCTCCAGTTACCAGACCAGCTTATATGAGCTTAGTTCCAAGCATCATCTAGAGTCTGGCTGGTTATTTATAACAATAAATGCAGTCTAATGGAAAAATTGGATATAGTAAAATACAGATCTGATTTCAGTAAATTAAAAAATGAAATCCTACCCATTACCATTTTTTTTTTTTAAGCTGATGTCCTAGCACAAAACACATTTTTTTAAAATATATTTAATCAGTAGCCACAAAGGATATAAATTCACTTTTGTGCACCAAATGCCTTTACAAACAGTTATCATGTTGTAAAAGTAGAATTGACATCACCCTTGTGCTGTATGTAGCCTGGGCAGAAACTAGAGCAGTGGGAGGGACCCAGCAGGTCTCTGACTACAGGCTGCCTGCAGGAAACTACAGGGGGCAGATACAAGACCAGTCACCCTGCACAAGAAAAGAGAGTAGCAGTGACTGGTCTTTATTACAGAAAGCATATACAGGCCGTTTCATACTGAAATACTGCACAACACTGGAAAAAGACAGCAAGATTAAAGAAAATACAAATGCCTTTTGTATTTAGACAATATTTGATAATTATGGTGTTCATGGAGATTTTTGCTACTTCCTGAGTCAAGAACTTAATAAAAAAACGCAGTTTAAAAATAAAAATAAAATGGGTGTGAAGGGTTGTCGCTAAGATAGTAAACAAGGGATACCTTTCCCCAATATGTCCACAGATGACAATAAAGATCTGCCAAGGGCTTGAAACCTTTACTGCTGTATTCAAAACTTGTCTCCTACCCAACTATGGCATATTTTGCAGGTTATACAGGATCAAAACATAGCTATCTCTAACTCCATATGCCCCATAGAACCTCTATTGCTAAGCCGCAATATGCCGTAAGCCAATCGGAGTCAGCAAACCGTTCGATAAATGGTATTTGAGAAGTTGCATAAAGTTGTGTTTTTCTGTTTTTGAGCACATATTCAATTTCTAAAACGTGATGAAGGCAAACATATTTACAAAATAAAAATCATGACATTACAGACTCAAGCTACCCATCCACTAATATAGAAGAAAAAAAAAAAAAAAAGAGACAACCTTGAAATATAGCATCAAAATTTGTAGTGGGACCTTTTTTTTTTTTTGTAATGCGTCTCTATGGGTGCTGGCTGGAGATCGAGAATACAGCACCCAGGTATGCCAGAATAAACAATGCAAACTGATGCCTGATGGACTCAGAAGTAGGTATTGCAATGTTTTGCTTGTTCTTCCTCCCTTATGGTAATTGAGGTTGCCCTCCACATGAAAGGAATAATAGGGATACAGTATAGGTGGCAGTATTGCGGTATGGCTTTACAATTTCACTGATTAGTTTGATGTGTTCCTTGATATCGCTTTTTAAATTAAGTTTATAAAAAGTTACCATTGGAAGTATTTTGTTTAGGCTACAGTTAAGTGCTATACAATTCATTACAAATCTGTATTGGTAGTTTTGGGTACTAGGGTGACCTGATTTTACTTTTAATTACATTTTCAACTACTTTGAAGAAGCAGATGTGGGATTATGTGCTGATCTGTTGGAAGTGTTATCAACTGATACGATAAACTGGGTATTTGTAAACCCAAACTCATGCAGCTGCATGCAGTACTCAGTATCCCTGAGGCCCATATTGGCCTCTGGGACACTCGCAGTTGGCAGGCCTTGGCTTTGAAGTCGGGTATATCAATCCTTTTAATATTAACCTGTTGCCGACCAGCCGCTGTCGTTATACAGTGGCAGGGCGACACAGCTGCGCAAACTGCCGTACGTGTACAATCGACCGTTTTGGGAGGCCGCGATTGCTCCACAGAGAGCCAGAAAGGAGATCTGTCAATGTAAACAGACAGATCCCTGTTCTGACAGGGTAGAATAGAGAGGGAGATCTGCTGTTCTTAGTGATCAGGAACAGCAATCTCTTTCCTTCTCCAATCAGTCCCATCCCCCCACAGTTAGAAACACCTCCCAGGGAGCAAATTTAACCCCTTGATTGTCCCCTAGTGTTAACCCCTTCTCTGCCAGTACACAGTAATCTGTGCATTTTTATAGCACTGATCACTGTATACATGTCAATGGTCCCAAAAAAGTGTCAAAAGTGTCCGACCGCTAAAAAACGTTAACATTAAAAAACCGCCATTACTAGTAAAAAAAAATAATAAAAATGCCATAAATATATCTCCTATTTTGTAGACGCTATAACTTTTACGCAAATCTATTTTTTTTTATAGGCTTATTGCGATATTTTTTTTTTTTTTACAAAAAAATATGTAGAAGAATACCATACATATTGGCATAAACTGATGAAGAAATATATATTTTTTTAAATTTTTTGGGGATATTAACCACTTTCAGACCGGACCATTTTGCTGGCTTAAGACCAGACCACTTGCGCGGTCGTGCGATGTAGCTCCCAAACAAAATATTTTTTTCCACAAATAGAGCTTTCTTTTGGTGGTATTTGATCACCTCTGCGGTTTTTATTTTTTGCGCTATAAACAAAAAAAGACAATTTTGAAAAAAACACATTATTTTTTACTTTTTGCTATAATAAATATCCCCCAAAAATATATAAAAAAATAGTTTTTTTCCTCAGTTTAGGCCAATACGTATTCTTCTACATATTTTTGGTAAAAAAAAAATCGCAATAAGCAATCATTGATTGGTTTGCGCAGAAGTTAAAGCGTTTACAAAATAGGGGATAGTGATTATTGTGACTGCAACATTATGGCGGACACATCGGACATTTTTGACACATTTTTGGGACCAATGTCATTTATACAGCAATCAGTGCTAATGCACTGATTCCTGTGTAAATGACACTGGCAGTGAAGGGGTTAACCACTAGGTGGCAGTGTAGGGGTTAAGTGTTCCTAGGAGCGTGTTACTAACTGTGGGGGGGGGCCTGGCTGTGATTTAGTGAACACTGATCTCTGCTCCAATCACAGGGAGCAGAGATTGGTGTCACTAGTTGCTAGGCAGAATGGGGAGATGCTGTTTACTTCTGCATCTCCCCGTTCAGCCATCCTGTGAGACGATCGCGGGTATCCCCGCGGCGATCGAGTCCGCGGGACCCGCGACTGGACTCGCAAGGGTCCCCACCAGCGCGCACGTGATGGCACGGTGGCAATCTTAAAGGGGATGTATCTGTACGCCCCTTTGCCTGTCCGCGCCATTCTGTCGACGTACATCGTCGTGTGCCGGTCAGGAACCGGTTAAAGCAAAAAGTAAAAAATATAATTTTTATTTTTTTTCAAAAATTGTCAGCCTTTTTTTGTTTATAACGCAAAAAATAAAAACCGCAGAGGTGATCAAATTCCACCAAAAGAAGGCTCTATTTGTGGGGAAAAAAAAGACATACTTTTTGTTTGTGTCGCATGACTGCGCAATCGTCAGTTAAAGTGACGCAGTGCCGTATCGCAAAAAAATGGCCTGGTCAGGAAGTGGGTAAATCCTTCTGGGGCTGAAGTGGTTAAACAAAGTAGTTTAAAGTTGAACTCCAAGAATGATCTATATTGCAAATTTACATTGGTTTAGCATGGCCTTGATGGCTGGAAGCATGGCATTACTATGGGTGTGAACTTAAAAGGGAAGTTAAGTGGTTCCCTTAGGATTGCCTACAAAGGCCTGAGGTGACTGAATGGAGCTTGAACTCTAAGAAAGGGCTATGCCGGGGCACGTCCAAGTGCTCTGAGGAGATTCAGCAGTCACAAGAGTTGCCCGTCCGTTGTGATGTTTTTTCACAGCTTTATTGGCGGTTTTGACCTTGCCGGCAACTTGTGTTGCTTTATGGGCTATGCCAGGGGTAGGCAACTTGGGGCCCTCCAGCTGTTGTGGAACTACATATATTGGTTTAGTAGTTGGTCATAAATGAGCCTATGATTCTCAGCAGTCATGATTATCAACTTCCCCAAGGGGCCATGTTTAAGATATGTATACCTACCTTGTGCCAAGCTGGACCAAGTAAGTATGCAATAAAGATGTTGCACATTGTGGTTTACCAGACCTTAGATGTGGTGGCTGTAATGCTTTCCTTTGTTCAGCTTTTTTTCCCCCCTTCTAATTTTTACTTTGTTTTCTTCCAGTAATATAGCCCTGGTCAAAGGTTTTGTGAATGACAGAAATATACATTTTCACAAAGTCTGCTGCTTGTGTTTTTAGACCTTTTTGTCAGATGTTTCAATGGTATACTGAAGCATAATTACAAGAATTTCATAAGTGTCAAAGGCCTTTATTGACCATTACATTAACTACTTCAATACAGGGCATTTTCACCCCCTTCCTGCCCAGGACAATTTTCAGCTTTCAGCGCTGTAACATTTTGAATAACAATTGCGCGGTCATGCAACACTACCCAAATTACATTTTTATAATTTTTTTGCCCACAAATAGAGCTTTCTTTTGGTGGTATTTGCAGTTTTTATTTTTTGCGCTATAAACAAAGAGCGACAAGTTTGAAAAAAAAAACACTATTTTTTACTTTTTTTAAATGTTTTCCTCAGTTTAGGCCCATATGTATTCTTCTACATATTTTTGGTAAAAAGAAAAAAGGAATAAGCATATATTGATTGATTTGAACAAAAGTTATAATGCCTACAAAATAGGGAATAGATTTATGGCATTTTTATTAATATTTTTTTTTTTTACTAGTAATGGCGATCTGCGATTTTTATCGTGACTGACATTGCGGCGGACACTTTTGACACGATTTTGGGACCATTGACATCTTATACAGCGATTATTGCTATAAATATGCACTGATTTACTGTAGAAATGTCACTGGTAGGGAAGCAGTTAACACTAGGGGCGATCAATGGGTTAAATGTGTTGCCTAGTAAGTGATTTTAACTGTGGGGGGATGGGACTGACTAGGGGAGGAGACCGATCGATGTTCCTGTATACTAGGAACACACGATCTATCTCCTCTCCCCTGACAGGACGTGGATCCACGTTCCTGCTCTGTCACAAGTGATTGCGAGTGCCCGGCAGACATTGCGGCCGCCGGGCACGTGCATCAGCTCCTCGGTGCCCTCTATACTGCCGGGAAGCCGAGGACGTCATTTGACACCCGTCCAGGATGGGAGACCCCATCTGCAGACATCATATGTTTCTGGGGGGTATTGAAGTAGTTAAAGGGGTTGTAAAGCTTCGTGTTTTTTTTTTTTTAAATAACAAACATGGTTTACTTCCCTTTTCTGTGCAAGGGTTTTTCACAGAGTGGCCCCAATCCTCCTCCTCTTCTGGGTCTGCCCCCCCCCCCCCGCGGTGCTCCTGGCTCCTCCCCGCATCGAGTGCCCCCTTGGAGACCCAAGGGTGCACTCGTGCGGGCGCGACAGACAGCAGGACTCGAGCGCCCCCCCCGGCTCCCGTGTCACTGGATTTGATTGACAGTTCCTGCTGTTATCAATTTGTATAATGAGGACCCGAGACAGTGACTGGAGCTGCTGGGCTCGTTCTCGTCACTGGAAAGATCAGGTTCAGATAAGTAAAAGGGGGTCTCTAGGGGGCTGCTGCACTACAGAAGATTTTTCACCTTGATGCATAGTGCATTAAGGTGAAAAACCTAGAGCAGTGATGGTGAACCTTGGCACCCCAGATGTTTTGGAACTACATTTCCCATGATGGTCATGCACTCTGCAGTGTAGGTTAGCATTATGGGAAATGTAGTTTCAAAACATTTGGGATGCCAAGGTTCGCCATCACTGACCTAGAGGATTTACAACCCCTTTAGGTTTATGCAAAGAGTCTATATTTGCAGTGCTGACCCTTCTTTTTCAAGACCTCTGCAATTTGCCCTGGCATGCTGTCAATCAACGTCTGGTTCACATCCTGACTGATGGCAGCCCATTCTTGCATAATCAATGCTTGGAGTTTGTCAGAATTTGTGTGTGTGTGTGGGGGGGGGGGGGGGTTCTTGTTCACCTGCCTCTTGAGGATTGACCACAAGTTCTCAATGGGATTAAGGTCTGGGGAGTTTCCTAGCCATGAACCCACAATGTTGATGTTTGGTTTCCCAAGCCACTTAGTTATCACTTTTGTATTATAGCAAGGGGCTCCATCATCCTGGAAAAGGCATTGTTCATCACCAAACTGTTCTTGCATAGTTGGGAGAAGTTGCTCTCTCAGGATTCTTTATTCATGGCTGTGTTCTTAGGCAAAATTGTGAGTGAGCCCACTCCCTTGACTGAGAAGCAACCCCACACATGAATGGTCTTTTTCCAGATGCTTCAAACAATCGGAAAGGGGATTCATCAGAGGAAATTACTTTACTCCAGTCCTCAGCAGTCAAATCCCTGTATCTTTTGCAGAATATCAATCTGCACCTGGTGTTTTTCCTGGGGAGAAGTGTCTTCTTTGGTGCCCTTCTTGACACCAGGCCATCCTCAAAGTCTTTGCCTCAGTGTGCGTGCAGATGCACTCATTCTGCTGCCTGCTGCCATTCTTGAGCAAGCTCTGCACTGGTGGTACCCTGATCCCACAGCTGAATTAACTATAGGAGATGATTCTAGCGCTTGCTGGACTTTCTTGGGCACCCTGAAACATTCACAACAATTGAACCTCTCTCCTTGAAGTTCTTGATGTTCCATAAATGGTTGATTTAGGTGCAATCTTAGTAGAAGCAATATCCCTGCCTGTGAATCCCTTTTTGTTCAAAGCAATGATGACTGCATGTGTTTCGTTGCAGATAACCATGGTTAACAGAGAAAAAACAATGATTTCAAGCACCATCCTCCTTTTTTAAAGCTTCCAGTCTGTTATTCTATCCCAATTAGCATTACAGAGTGATTTCCAGCCTTGTCCTCAAACACTGACACCTGTGTTAACGAAAGAACCACTGACATGATGTTACCTGGTCCTTTTGTGGCAGGGCTGAAATACAGTGGAAATGTTTTTTTTCTTTTTTTGGGGGGGGGATTGAGTTTTCATGGCAAAGAGAGACTTTTCAATTATTGCAATTCATTTGATCACTCTTCATAACATTCTGGATTGTATGCAAATTGCCATCATAAAAACTCACTGCACTGCTTTTATGAAGGACCATACTTAAGCACTTCCTCCACTCCACCATTTTTATCATGTTGGGGAGATGTTATTTAGTTAACCACTTACGGAACAGCCGCTGTCATTATACGTTGGTACTTTGACGTAGATAGCTGCCATAACCCCTGGTATGTTCTTCAACAGGGGGCGGGCAGTCTTTCAGATAAAAGTAGTCTCCTCGGCGGATACCACGCAAGATCACTTTTACCAGTGGAGTGAGAGGTGCCAGTAGCGGCGGAGACAATCCGTTGTTCTCCCCGTAGTAGCATGGAGCCGAGTGAGGGAAAGATGGCCCCCACTCGGCTCTATACCATTGGATGTTGGAAGCGACGTCAAACGTCACTTCCGCCCAGTGGTCTTAAAGGGGAATTTTTATTTTTATTGCATATTGCTGAGGAAGTGAAGGTAAACCCCCCCAATAAAAAAAAAAAAAAAAAAGAATTGACAGTGGTTATAACCCTCCCTTACTCTATCCAAAATATAAAAAAAAAGCTTTAGCTTTACTTTAAGCTTTGGTTCACACGAGATGTGATGCGAATTAGCTGCGGATTTTGCACCGCATCAAAAATCGTAATCCGTTCATGCAAACCAATTGCAGAGTGTATGTGAAGTTAACGATGGCAATCGGTTTGCTAAACGCAGTGCAATTTGCAGAATCGGATCGCGTGGGTGTGAACACCAATGCGATCCAATTCTGGCGTGGACAAAAAAAGGGGTCCTGTAGGAGTTTGGTGCCAATGCAGTGCGATTTGCACCATACAAATCCAAGGCTCAAATCGAACCCCAGAGACACCACATGTAATTCGCACAGGAATGTGCTGTGATTCCTGTGCGAATTACAAGCAGTGTTCCGCACTGCATCAGTGTGAACCCAGGCTAAGGCATGTTTTAAAAGCAACTAGTGTACCTTGTGTCTTGCTACAAGTTGTTATGCTGCAATCTTCTCAATGATGGAGAGGGGACATGGAAAATTCTTCTTCCTACCTATAACAGACTGATGACAATCCAACTCCCAGCAAGATTTGGGGAAACTCCACTTTTTAAACAAAGGTGCTGGGATGATTGATTCAAACAAAAAGATTGGTGCATTTTTATTAAAGTAAAAATTCTCGACTACAGTACAGCGTTCTACAGTACAATTAAACTTAATTTTAGAAACAAGAAAGCACTGTGGCTAAGTTGACCTTTTTAAAGTCTTGTAATGCTTCCTGGAAATGTAATTTCCTCATTTTGTGTAATGGACAAAACTGACACATTTTTGTATTGTCCGCATAGTCTAAAAAAGATTATTTTGTACAGTACAGGACTTGTATTCCCAGACCAAGTGTTATATTCGGGTACCTTCACGTGATTGGACATTAACCACTTCAGCCCCGGAAGATTTTACCCCCTTCCTGACCATTGCATTTTTTGTGATTCGGCACTGTCGCATTAGCTGACAATTGTGCGGTCGTGCGATGTTGTACCCAAACAAAATTGACGTCCTTTTTTTTTTCCCACAAATGGAGCTTTATTTTGGTGGTATTTCATCACCTCTGTGGTTTTTATTTTTTGCACTATAAAAAAAAAAAAATGCCGTCAATTTAAAGAAAAAAAGCTATATTTCTTTTACTTTTTGCTATAATAAATATTCCCCAAAAATATATAAAAAAAAATAATTTCTACAACAGTTTAGGCCGATTATGTATTCTTCTACATTTTTTTGGTAAAAAAATCACAATAAGTGTATATTGATTGGTTTGCAAAAAGGTTATAGCGTCTACAAAATAGGGGATAGATTTATGGCATTATTCATTTTTATTTTTTTTACTAGTAATGGCGGCGTTCTGCGTTTTTTATCGGGACTGCAACATTATGGCGGACACATCGGACACTTTTGACACTATTTTGGGACCATTGTCATTTATACAGCGATAAGAGCTACAAATAGCCACTGATTACTGTATCAGTGACACTGGCAGGGAAGGGGTTAAACACTAGGGGGTGATCAAGGGGTTAAGTGTGTCCCAGGGAGGTGTTCTAACTGTAGGGGGGATGGGCTCACTACAACATGACGTAGATCACTGCTCCAGATGACAGGGAGCAGTGGATCTCAGTCATGTTGCTAGGCAGAACAGGGAAATTACTTGTTTACATAGGCATCTCCCCGTTCTCCATCTCCTCACCGATCAAGTTTGCGGGACCTGCGGGCATGCGCGCGCCCGATAGGCGGCAAATTTTAATTTGCCTGTGCCATTCTGCAGAAGTACATCTGTGTGCGGCGGTCGGCAAGTGGTTATAAGTGGCAACAATCTTTATATGGCCATCCCAAATAATTTGTCTACTCTGTGAATTTGCAGGTTTTTTGATAGTGTATGTTACGAGGTCTCTGGTCTTGTCCAGAGCTGACATCCTTCTGTATGTGGAGGGTTGTGAGGCATAGAGGTTGCAAGGTGGACAGTTATTGGGCGCCAGACAATTCTTGGACGTAAAAGAGGTTTATTTTTTTCTCTTAACAGTTCTTTTCTATATTTTTGGGGCAAAGAGGGTTAGGCACAGGACACCATTAGGTAGTTGCAAATTCAATCGGCAGACTCCGAGACGTCAATAAGAGAACAGCCGTGCAGGGAAAGGCCCCAGCAAGAAGCCACATCTGCACTTGCAGGAATGCTGTCTCCTATGGCAACAGTCTTTAACAGTTCCGAAATCAAACATAACAGTCCTTTCAACTTCACTACAGCTGCTTCTTGCAGTTCTTCGACACTGAGCTCCCGGTATCTCACTAGACCCTCTGATTCACTGACTCTGAATCCCTTGAGCTCCTCCAAGGTTTGCAGTGGTATCCCATCAAGCATCACCCCCACTTCTCTGATGGGTCCCTAGCTTGGCACTCCAGATACTTCTCAAGCTTCATCCCTGCTAACCGGCTCGGTCCCTGGCTTGACTCACATGGCTGCTCTGCAAGCATCTCCTCAGCGGGCTCCCTGACTTGATCACCGCCTGAAATTTCCAGATTCTCCACTGTGCCCTTTCGATGAGAATGTGGTTCCGGTACTTGCTTCAGTTACTCACTGTGGTCCCTGGTAAAGGCTGGTCCCTTTGTGGCTACAGCTCCCCTTTTTCCTCTGACCACTGACAGGTTCTCTGGCCGGTAGAACCGTCACTTCTGGTTGGACTGGAAGCCGCAATGCCAACCCTGCGCTGCTCTCATTACTTCTGGATAGGCCCTCGCACAGTCTAGCAGCCCAATGTCTCCAGGATTGGCCCAATCTTCGGCCTACCAGCCGGGGCGTACGACACACGTCCACCCAGGCAGCCGTCCAGGTGGCATAGAACACAGATCACCTGGATATATAGGCTCTCCCAGCAGGCCAGGGGATTCAAGAGAACCCCCTGCTCATTGGCTGAGATACCCCATATACCCATAGCCTGACCTTGGGTTGCTCTTCTTATATCTAGTACCACCAATTACCCGGCCATCTAGTGGTAGAAGAAAAAAGTGCAACAAGGCCAAACTTGGGGAGAAATCAATAGATTTCTATCAATCAACCAAGAGTATTATTCCTGGCAAGTCAATTTTGTGAGGCGCTCCCTGACTAAACCCCAGGGAGGGTACTACATGTACATAGTTAATGGACCTATTCTTCTGGAGAATTATTTTTCTTTACCCATTACATTTTCTTTCTCTGAAGCTTCTATCAAAATGTAACTTCTTTCATGGTCCAGTGTTCTATCCTGATTCGTTTGCTCACTTTTATGGCTTGGCTATTAAAACCCAAGTTCTGAGGGACGGGTCAGGTGGGTTTCCACTTTGCAGAAGGCCATAGGACTCTTTATGTAGGGCAGGGGTGCCCAACCTTTTGAAGAGCAAGGGCCACTTAAGCAACTTGGTAACCGGTCACGGGCCACAATGAGCGGAGCGGGTGGATGGCATGTCCGTGTCCACTCTGCATTTGGAGAGCGGACACGGACGCAGCCCACAATACTTTTTAGCGGATCGTATTGGAGGTAGAACACAAGTCGGTTTATGTCTGCCACTACTTAGAGGTGAATGGAGGGTCCAATTGGTCGGACTGACCGTGTGAAAGGGGTCCAAGGATGCTTTCACACTGATACGCTGCGGTTTACCCGCACCACGTGTGCAACGCAGTGTACTTTTAGCTTTCCTGCAGTTTGCAATAGACTGCTATTATATTCTGCAGGTTTGGTGCACTTTCAGAAAGCTCACCAAACACGCAGGTAATAGAAGTCTATGGCTCAGTGCAGGTAATCTGCTCTGCACCTGTGGATCAGTTTGAAAGCAGCCCAGTAACCACTGCAGAAAAGATATGCCCATATGTACACTGTGATTTTAGTAATAAACTGACCTTTTAATAACAGTATTCTTTCTATTCTATCCCAGAGCAGGAGGTCGCGGGCCACATCAGAGGGCTCCACGGCCACATGTGGCCCCCGGGCCACTGGTTAGGCAACCCCTGATGTAGGGTGTACCATTGCGCGTGAAAAGAATGCTTGATCCCAGAAAATACTCCATTGCAAAGGTTTTTTTCTTCCTTCAGTCAGGATTAGACAAGTCTTTAGCCCTGACACTATAAAAAAAAGTTTTTGCCTTGGTAATGCTCTTTTAGAGACCGCTGGGTCCCTCTCCTTGCTCCTGTATTTGTGCAAGGGGTGGTTCACATTGTTCCATCAGTACACTTCCAGCTAACCTTGTTGGACCTCAATCTAATGTTAGTCCTTCAGAGGCCACCATTGAAATGTATTCAGAATATTTTCCCCCCTCTACTGTCATGCAAGGTTGCCTTTCTTGTTGCTACCTCAGTTGGAAGGGTGTCTGAATTTGTAGCTTTGTCCTGTAAGGAACCTTTTCTTGTATTTCACAAGGACAAGGTTGTTTTGAGACCACAAAAAATCCCTTCTGCCCAATGTGGTCTCTGCATTTTATTAAAATCAGGATCTAGCTTTGCCTTTCTTTTTGTCAGGCTTCAAATTCTCCTAGGGACATTGCTCTCCGCTGATCGCTCTCCACTGCTGGGATGTGGTTAGAGCTGTGCAAATCAACCTCTCTGCCTTGATTTGTCAATCTGACACCTTGCTTATGTTGCCTAAGGGTCCCCAGAAGGGCACAAACAGCTTCTTGATCCACTATTGCTAGGTAGAGTCGACAAATAATACAACCTGAAAGGTAGGGTCCCTCCATTTTTTGTGAAGACCCACTCCACCAGAAATGCTGGTGCTTTGTAAAACTGATCCAACACTGGACCCCTCCCCACTCCTCCTGGTCCCTGGTGCACTTACCTCCTGCAGTCAAGGTCAGTGGTGGTGTTAAGTCACCAGATTTTCTGTAAAGGTGAACTTACACTTTAAAAATAGCTCAGCTCTGTGTTTTTGTCTGCTGTCATGTGTTTTGAGGCCCATAGAAGTCAATGGTAACACAAGTTTGATGCATTTTGCATGTGTTTTTAGCCAGTGTTAATATGCCTAAATAGTTTTATATTGGCCAACATATAAACACATTTAAAATGTGCACATGTGCAAAACGCTCATCAATGTGCATTACATTTTTTTATAAAAAGTGGAATGGCAAAGGTGTGAATGTAGCCCAAGAGCTCTTTTGTCACATTCTGCTAATCACAAGTCTAAAGCTACTTTCACACTGAGGCGCTTTACAAGCGCTGCAGTGCTAAAAATAGCGCCTGTATAGAGCCTCTCCTGTGTCTCCAGCGTGAAAGCCTGAGGGCTTTCACACTGGAGCTGTGCGCTTGCAGGACGGGAAAAAAAGTCCTGCAAGCTGCATCTTTGCAGCGCTATAGGAGCTCCTAAAGCACCCCTTCCCATTGAAAACAATGGGGCAAAGCGCCGCTGCAACGGCGCTTTGTGGCGGTTTTAACCTTTTTTCGGACACTAGCGGTTTTAAAACGATGGTAATGTGGCGCTAAATATAGCGCCGCTTTACCGGCGACGCCCACAACTCCCCAGTCTGAAAGTAGCCTAAGAATATTTGCAAGGCTACCACATACTTCCAATTGCCACTTTCACAGCTCATACCCTAACCAACAGCTGTATTACACCCCATTCTCTTTAGCAATTACTATATACCATATTCAAATTTTACCTGCCAAAATTACATAGAAAACCATTTTGGTATTTGTTTTTCATATTAACATTTTTGTGATTTTACATGTTACAATTATTCCATCGGGGAGGGAGCTCTTTTTTTTGTTTTGAGGCTGTAGCATGTAAACACAAGTTATTTTGGCTGTCCTGTACTAATTTATAGCACCAGAAGGATGGCCCTTTATACAGTGGTGTGAAAAAGTGTTTGCCCCCTTCCTCATTTCCTGTTCCTTGCATGTTTGTCACACTTAAGTGTTTCGGAACATCAAACCAATTTAAACAATAGTCAAGGACAACACAAGTAAACACAAAATGCAATTTGTAAATGAAGGTGTTTATTATTAAAGGTGAAAAAAAATCCAAACCATCATGGCCCTGTGTGAAAAAGTGTTGCCCCCTAAACCTAATAACTGGTTGGGCCACCCTTAGCAGCAACAACTGCAACCAAGCGTTTGCGATAACGTGCAATGAGGCTTTTACAGCGTCCTGGAGGAATTTTGGCCCACTCATCTTTGCAGAATTGTCCTAATTCAGTTACATTAGAGGGTTTTCGAGCATGAACGGCCTTTTTAAGGTCATACCACAACATCTCAATAGGATTCAGGTCAGGACTTTGGCTAGGCCACTCCAAAGTCTTCATTTTGTTTTTCTTCAGCCATTCGGTGGTGGACTTGCTGGTGTGTTTAGGATCATTGTCCTGCTGCAGAACCCAAATTCGTTTCAGCTTGAGTACACGAACAGATGGTCGGACATTCTCCTTCAGGATCTCTTGGTAGACAGCAGAATTCATAGTTCCTTTTATCACGGCAAGTCTTCCAGGTCCTGAAGCAGCAAAACGGCCCCAGACCATCACACTACCACCACCATATTTTACTGTTGGTATAATGTTCTTTTTCTGAAATGCAGTGTTACTTCTACGCCAGATATACTTGGACACACACCTTCCAAAGAGTTCCACTTTTGTCTCATCGGTCCACAGAATGTTGTCCCAAAAGTCTTGGGGATCATCAAGATGTGTTGTGGAGAAATTGAGACGAGCTTTGATGTTCTTTTTGCTCAGCAGTGGTTTTCTCCTTGGAACTCTGCCATGCAGGCCATTTTTGCCCAGTCTTTTCCTGATGGTGGAGGCATGAACGCTGACCTTAACTGAGGCAAGTGAGGCCTGCAGTTCCTTGGACGTTGTTGTGGGGTCTTTTGTGACCTCTTGGATGAGTCGTCGCTGCGCTCTTGGGGTAATTTTGGGCGGCCGGCCACTCCTGGGAAGGTTCACCACTGTTCCATGTCTTCGCCATTTGTGGATAATGGCTCTCACTCTGGTTCGCTGGATTCCCAAAGCTTTGGAAATGGCTTTATAACCCTTTCCAGACTGATAGATCTCAATTACTTTCTTTCTCAATTGTTCCTGAATTTCTTTGGGTCTCGGCATGATGTGTAGCTTTTAAGGATCTTCTGGTGGACCTTACTGTGTCAAGCAGCTCCTATTTAAGTGATGCCTTGATTGTGAACAGGTGTGGCAATAATCAGGCCTGGGTGTGGCTAGAGAAATTGAACTCAGGTGTGGACAACCACAGTTATAGTATGTTTTAACAAGGGGGGCAATCACTTTTTCACACAGGGCCATGATGGTTTGGATTTTTTTTCACCTTTAATAATAAACACCTTCATTTACAAATTGCATTTTGTGTTTACTTGTGTTGTCCTTGACTATTGTTTAAATTGGTTTGATGTTCCGAAACACTTAAGTGTGACAAACATGCAAAGGAACAGGAAATGAGGAAGGGGGCAAACACTTTTTCACACCACTGTATCTGTATCGATGACTGAACCTATTGAGTTAAGCTGTGATTCAATTATTGTTGCTGAATTTGTTAAACTGTACTTCACTGAGTTGCCTATTCAGTTGTGTTTTTCATTTTCTTTAGGGCTTCCAAGATGGACCTACGATGTGCACTAGAAGAGTGCACGTTGGCGCTGAACTTATTTTTAAACAACAAGTTTTCAGAAGCTCTGGAATTATTACGTCCTTGGTATGATCACTCATTTATTCCCAATGGTCCTGTGTGTTGTGCTTATAAAGACATGTCACAAAGGAGCTAGAAGCTGCCCATATCTAATTCTAAGGCTGCATGCTAATTCCAATGCCGCAAAATTTAATTTATTTAGCTTTGCTTCCCAGGAACTACTATGCAGGTTAGGAGTAAAGGAACTGCAGTGTCCGTTTATGGTTTCTAACAGTATACTGCTTGTGATCTGATATCTGAAAGATGGCGAGGGTGGGGTCAGGAGCTGGTGGCTGGCATGATAGGGTCGCAATACACCTGTCAATTGACTGCCCTCGACTGGTGGATTGCGATCAGACTTGTTGCTGATCCCCGCTATAGAATTTCACTTGACCGACAGCTCTGTCTGCTGGGGTTTCTCACAATCACACTTGGATGTCAATGCAAGGAAGATTTTACAGGTAAATTACATGATTAAATGTGCATATAATCTTATGGGAAGATTTTTGGGGGAGGACATCAGTGAGGACATCGCTGGATCACTGGACAAGTAAGTGTCCTTATATTAAAAGTCAGCAGCTACAGTATTTGTAGCGCCACAGACTTCTTGAATGCAAAGAGATTTATTTTCTCTTGAACAGAACTGGGGGAGAGAGGGTTTAGGGCCAGGACAACCTTAGGTAGTTTCAATGTTAATTGGCAGACTTTGAGACTTTTACCGATAGACAGCCATGCAGGGAAAGGCACCCATCAGGGTACCACATCTGCATGTGCAGGAGCGCTGTCTCCTATGGCAACAGTCTTAGGCTTCATGTACACAGGACATTTTTACAACCTCTCCTGAACGATTTAACCTGACAGGTAGTAACTCATGTATAAAATGTCCGTTTTGCCACAT